>JANDJT010000041.1:18662711-18699384 GCA_024331685.1 Stegophilus panzeri
TTCACTGAAGCCTTAACTGAATTCACTGAATCATTGACTGAATTCACTGAAGCCTTTACTGAATTCACCGAAGCCTTGAATGAATTCACTGAAGCCTTAACTGAATTCACTGAATCATTGACTGAATTCACTGAAGCCTTTACTGAATTCACTGAAGCCTTGACTGAATTCACTGAAGCCTTAACTGAATTCACTGAATCATTGACTGAATTCACTGAAGCCTTTACTGAATTCACCGAAGCCTTAACTGAATTCACTGAATCATTGATTGAATTCACTGAAGCCTTTACTGAATTCACCGAAGCCTTGAATGAATTCACTGAAGCCTTGACTGAATTCACTGAATCATTGACTGAATTCTTTATCTTTTCACCCTCTGGGTGGGATTATGCTGATAGTGCACGCTGTGACGTAGAGAAATTACAGAAGGAAATCTGGACTTCGGATGACGCATTTCAGACAGGTCTGTAGCAGTGTTTTCTGTTAGACAGAATAAATCCTTTTATGGGAAAATGAGTTTTGGGACTTTGCAGAGCTTATGCATGCACAATACATTACACTCCCAAAAAGAAGGAAAACATTAAAAATCTTCTTAGACCCCTTTAAGAGAAATCCAATACAATCAATATAAACATAATATAATACACAGTGTAACCAAATAAGTAACAGATCACCTTATCTTTCATAGGTATTTGGTTTTTTTAGTTATAGTTTTATGCTTAGCCCTGCTATAATAACATTAGTTATCTAAAGTAAAATTACCTAGCTGCTAACACTACATTGTCACGATTTCCCCTCGTGAAAAGCACTGGGGCTCGCAGCGTGCTCTGAAACCCGAAGCACGAGCTTGAAGTGCGAGTACACACTTCCGGGTTTTTCAGTGACATTGACTTTGTTTACATTCTACTTGTGCATCTATTATGATTTGTCTTGTCTCCGGCCCTGTATTGTCATTGGTTATTTCCCGTATGCGTCAACTTTCTTCTCTGTTTTCTGCTGTTTTCTCTCTTCTCTGCTGTTTTGTGTTTCACCCCTGATTACGTTTGTTATTTAAACCCCTCGTGTGTCTATATGCGTTGAGAAGTATTGAGTGTTATCACCATGCCAAGCCTTTGTTCCTTGTGTTTTTATGCCATAGATTCTGTTCTTGACCTCGCTCTTTGATTCCAGTTTAAACTTGTTTATGCCAGTTTGCAGATCGCCTGACCATTTGTCTGTTTTTGATCACGACTCTAATTCACATTTTGGATTTGTATGCGTGCCTCACTTAAAGCCTCTAATAATGCTCTTTTCTGCACTTGCATCCGTCCTAACCCTCACATACATGCTAATTTGTGATTTTTAGCTAGCTAGCTAAATAAAGCAGTACTAGTATAGTGGGTGCAACTGGATAACTATTATATACTGCATTATGCTAGCCATTATTTAGTATGTGTGCTTGCTTCAGATGTGCAAAAACACTTCTTTAGAGCTTTTAGCTAATATTTAATACTAGTATTGCTAAAATTATTACTTAAATGTACTAAAAATTAGTTACCGTAATATTATTATGTGATATCTCTGTTGCCTATTGATCCAGCACTATCCCTGATAGTACTCATATGCTAATATGACATGCACAATTTCCATCTCAGAGATGTTGCATGTTTTTGGGGGTTTGGGTTTTTTTTTTTTTTTTTTTTTGCTAATTGGGAAGACATCGGCATAATGTGATTTTTCCCCAGGCATTCTTGAGCATAACTTGTGATTTAATCCAATCAGTGTTGTATGAAAGCATTCCCTCTTGATCATTAAGTATTTAATCTACACTATCACCATTTGATAAGCAGACTCAAATCAAATTCCTTTCACACAACTTTGCTTGCATGATTAATCTAAAGATAACATACTTTCTGGGGTCATTATTTTCCCTGTAACTCACCACTGACTACAGTCTGCAACTGAATAAATATTCTTATTTAATTATTCTTATATATTAATATATAAAAATACTTATCCACAGCTGTAAAAAAAAAAAAAAAAACCAAGTACAATATAAGAACATCCACTTTAAAACATCATTGTGCTGACATTGTGGATATGTTATTTGAACACACTGTGCCAACATTGTCTAGATATGAGTCCTATCTGGGATGACAGGCTTAACCAAGTACATTCCACTAGTTAGACCAAAATGGCAGAAAGAACCTTATATTAGGATCAAAATATATAATAGTAAATGAAAGCTCACCAAATTAAATAAGTATTTGAAGTACCAATTACATAAAGGAACCTCAAAGTGCAAAAATAGGTTAATGACATCAGCAGTTAGGTAACCACAATGTGCCCCTATCAGCATTTGGGCGCTCAGTTTGGTGTCCTGTGTCCTTCAGAGATAACTGCTTCACTAACTGGCATCAGAAATGAGCTCTTTTGGCTGTTCTATCATACGCCCTTGACTTGTGTCCAAAATGGCTGCCTAGACAGCATGCAGATCTGGCAGGTCTGGGCACTTTCCCCTCTCTCCCTATCTGTTTCTCTCTGGCAGGGCACAGCCTCCTGTAGGCCAGGGAAGGTGAGAGCTGCTCTCTTTAGGTTAGTACAGCTCCAGGTACTGCCTTGTTTTTCTCTTCTGATTGTCTTCAATAGAGATCCAGCATTTATGCCAATGAAGATCAGAGGGGGTCTCTCAAAAAAGCCTGGCTATTTGGTACTTGGGGTGGTGCATGTGTGTGTGTGTGTGTGCATCAAGGCAAGCCTCTGCTGTCTGCAGCTCAAGGTCATGCAGTTTATTGCACCTATTTCCATTCTCTTATTTCCATACAGATGGGTTTACAGCCTTCTTACAAGTAATGGAGGCACCTCCCTACTGTGAAAGTGGCCATTTGTTAATTTGAATTCGCTTTTCCTCTCAACAGGTAGCCATCAATAACTTTCCAGCATTTGTGCTCTTGCACCTGACCAGTAATTGCATTCCACAGATATTGCTCTCTTCTTGACCTTTAAGGATGAATCTAGCCTTATTGAACAATGTACTGTAAATACTCAGTCTGTTAATTAGTTTTAGCTTTCAGGAGTATCTAGTACTCTACCTAATAGGGAAGGGGGTATCTCTCCTCTCAAGACAATACCATACAAATTTCAATATGCAGCCAATGATCTGATGTAAAAAATAATAAAAGCATCCTGTGATTAAAAATGATACAATTTACAGCTTTGCAAAATTGATAGAATGCAGGGCATTACAATGCGTTACATATCTTAATTCAAGTCAGTGTGATGCATTATCGTTAATCAGTTCAGTATGATTCATTATTCTGATTCAACGAAATGCAATGCAGTATTGTGATTCAATTTCCGGGGGGCATGGTGGCTTAGTAGTTAACTCATTTGCCTTGCACCTCGGGGGTTGGGGGTTTGAATCCCACCTCTGCCCTGTGTGTGTGGAATTTGCATGTTCTCCCCATTCTTTGTGGGTTTCCTTCCCCCAGTCCAAAGACATGCATTGTAGGTTGACTGGCATTTCCACTGGCATATCCATAGTGTGTGAATGTGCAAGCAATTGTTCCCTGATGGATTGGCGCCTTATCCAGGGTGTCTCCCGTCTTGTTACCCGAGTTTTCTGGGATTGGCTCCAGGCTCCTCCATGACTTTGGATAGGATAAGCGATATGAAAAATGGATGGATGGATTCAATTTCCCTAACATACTCTTCACGTAGCAAAGCATACATGGCGAAGAGAAAGACAGAGAGCGTTTACAAGTTTATTTATTCATCTTCACTAGCCTCTTTACCCTGGTGTGGGTCACAGTGGATCCAAAGCCCATTCCAGGAACATTAGGCTTGAAGTGGGAATGCTCCATGAATGGGATGATGGTCCATCACAGGGCACCTTGCACAGACACATTCACATATTTAATCCCTCTTTAGAGTAGCCTATCCACCTAATGACATTTTTTTTAAAGTGGAAAACAGGAGAACATGGATGAAACATTGAGCTGAGGAGAACATACAAACCACAAACACACAGACAGTAAAAGTTGTGAGGTGCCAATGCTACTCGCTGCACACTAGTAAATTGCAAAGTAGTAATAACAAAGATTTATACATGTAGTATTAGGCTTTATTGACACAGAAGTGCCAATAGTATGTGGACACCTGACCAATGACACAGTATATGTGCATTTTGAACATCTCATTCCACATTTAGTCTCCCCTTTACTGTTATAACCTCCACTCTTCTGCTAAAGCTTTCCACTAGATTTTGGAGCGTGGCAGTGGGGATATGTGTTCATTCAGCCACAAGAATATTAGTGAGGTCAGGCACTGGTGATCGGTGAGGAGGCCTGGTGAGCTGTCAGCTTTCCATTTGATCCCAAAAGTGATCAATGGGGATGAGGTCAGGGCTCTGTGCAGGCTACTCAAGTTCTTCCACTTCAACCTTGGCAAACCCTGTCTTTATGGAACTCACTTTGTGCACAGGGACATTATGATGCTGGAACAGGTTTGGGCCCCTTAGTTCCAGTGTGTCACGTCCCGAGACATAAGGGAGTCGAGTACGGAAGCAGGTGCAGGAAAAGACGTATTTATTAAAAGAGACAAAGGCAGATAAATCCAAGTCGTAATCCAAAACGTAGTCAAGACAGGCAAAGGGTCAGGCAATCGGCAAACAGGCATAAACGGAGCAAAGCAGGAATCAAAGTCGTGGTCATGGAAAACAGGGTCAAGACACAAAACAAGAAACATGAACTATGACTATGGACTGGGAGCGGAAAACCAACGTGGATTAAATGCACTAATCTAAGATGAAACTAACTATAATCTAACAAGGAACATAACATGAACAACACATCTAACTATATCTACTGTATCTATCTATATCTAACGTAATACTCCGCGCCGTGTACTGGGAGGCGCGCAGTATATATATCAAACGTAATCAGCGCGTTAAGTGCTGACGGCTGACACCAATCTAGACACATGCTCGAACAGCCAATGACAGAATAGGGAGGAGACAGAACAGAAACATAACAAATGCACGTGTCCACAGTAAACAATGTCACAGTTGTCAAAATCTGAAGACCATGCGCTCGCTGAGCACTCGTGCACATACCTCGTGCATGCGCGCGCCCTCTCATCTCTCTGAACGCGCAGCCAGACAGGGAGATCGTGACACAGTGAAGGGAAATCTTAATGCTATTTTGTGCTTCAGACTTTGTGGCAATAGATTTAAAAGGAATTTTGAAATAATTTTTTTTTCAAATATGTTCAACTTGACCAAAACTTTTGGGAGCATTTAAACCAGTGTGCATAATTTTTTTTTTATTTTCTGTAGCTCAGACTCACGCAACATTTTACATGTTATCCATATGGTGCACAGTGGGACTCTCTCAGCTCAACTCAAGCAGATGAAAGACAACTGGCTGGAACCGAGTAGGTTGTAGTGCTTATATGTTGCCTCCAGCACCTCCATTCCCAGGGTATGGTGGCATGAGCATGTGTACGCAGCTTGGTGTGGTGAGGAGAGCATTGGCTCTCAGCATTGCCCCTGGCCTCTAGCCTCCACCGTGATTGTCAGAAGGCTGCGTCACTTGCCATCTGTTGAGGGGAGATTCCTTTTCCTCCTTGTGAAAATGGTAATATCCTGAAGAAGGGAGAGGCATTAATGGGACAATGAAGCAATTGATTTTAATCACTAGCTTATCAGAACAGAGTATTTTTAGCCACATATTTAATGGAAGATGAAATTGGCAGAAACTTGTTGTCTCTTGTAGTTCTAGGTGTCTGTATATATAAATAAATAGAAATTAAAACTACAAGTCTATGCATACGTGCTGTATATGTAAACAGTATAACTACGAGAGGCTATGCATTGCCTTAGCATTGGATTTATTAGTAGTAGATATGACTTGCCACATGTTCTTGAGAATTAAAAAAAAAAAATCAAGTTCCTCCTACATCCCTCCACTTGCATGACCTTTGGAAATTACTTTTATGAGGAAAAGTAAACCTCCACCTCCACACAGAGGGGTTTTTGTGAGGTGAATGTCTTTGTGGTGCTGTATGCTTTCAGTGGCAGTACCTACGCAAAGGATGTGGGCGATCAGAAAGACCTCTGTTGATCTACCATCACTTTACGGCAGTCCCTAAAGAGGGCCTAAAAGAGGAAACTCCTTCTAAACAAATAGGTCAACCCATTACTGTAGGCTAAGGACATCAAAGTCTTTCTTTCCTTTCTCACGATTTTGACTTTTAGTTAAATAACTAGCCTTTTAAACTGTCTTTGCATATTTAGATTTGGGCTTTCACTGTTGAATAAAATGCTTATTTTGTTATCGTATAGTTTTCGTAGTGGAATCAAAAGCAGTTACAGAAAGCTCTTTTTCCTCATTGAAGATGCCAGGCTTTTTTATATATGAGTTATAGCATAATGTAAACAGTTATCATTCACAGGGGTTTATCTGTCAGTTTGATAGAAGAATAAGTCTCTTTTCCTCTCTATGTCTGCAAATATTTCTGCAACATTATTGTGGTTATATTTTCCTATCAGTAGAAATTGAACATTAGATACCAAGTGCCTTTTAAATAAATGGCTAAACCATAAAGTAAAAAAAAATAAAAAATAAATAAATACCCCTCTCTGAGTCATTGACCTGATACAGTAACTATGGCCATTTTATAATTGAGGTTTCTGTGTTATTTGAGGACAAAATTGCTAAACCAAAACAGTCAATCATGGCTCCAGCTGGTCCCATGGCATGATTACAAATACAGCAAGTGTTTGCTCAAATAAATGTTCTTGGTTTCAGTCATTAGCAGAAGTCATAAACAACATTCTTGTAATCAAAGAGACATATATTAAGAAAAAAATTAACTAACCAACACAAAGTGTAAATTACTCTTTAGTGCTAAACCAAATCAATGACAGCATACTATCCCATAGATTATGTCTAAGAAAAAATGTTCCAATATTTACAGGCACTCTACAGTACACACTGCAGATAATTTATTTATTAAGACATTTCCTAGTCATTTTCCAATCTTCAACTGCCTAGTTTTTGTTATCCTGTGCCCACTGTAGCCTCAGAGTCCTTTCTTGGTGGACAGAAATAAAACTGGTCTTCTGCAGTTGTAGCCCAACCACCTTAAGGTTTGACATGTTGTGCATTCTGTGATTTGTGCTTTTCTGCTCACCGGTTGTAAAGAGAGGTTATATGAGTTAAAATAGACTTCTTTCAGTTTGAACTAGTCGGGTCATTCTCCTCTGAACCCTCTCAACCATAATGCATTTAGTTGTACCAAGGCAGGTTGTTGTTGTGTGTGTGTTGTATTTCATTATTGCACCCTTATGTGAGTCTGACAACAATGCCATGGTTAAAGTCACTGAGATCACATTTTTCCCCATTTTGATGTTTGATGTGAACTTTAACTTAAGCTCTTGCTCTGTATCCACACAATTTTATGCAATACACTGTTGCTACTTCATTGGCTGATTGGATAATTGCATGAATTAAAATATACTGTACATGTTCAAGTTCTATATTTTCTTCAAATTAAACTGGGACAAAAACAAGTTTTTGAGTTTATTCTAAAGAATCATTTGGAAATACTATTAGTACACTAGTCTTACATTAACAATAAAACACAGTGATTGCTGGGATTCAAGCATGTCATCTATGATCTCCCAACCTAAGGTTGAACACATTAGAACATTACTAGCTGCATTTTTAGAAGTACATTTGAAAGTAAATGTGTAGATTATATTTACTGTACGTCCCCTTTAAATATCAAAAGTAAACTTGCCATTTAATTTGCTTCAAATGTACACTGGTTCAGTAGGAATCTTGGATAAATTTACATTATAATAGGTTTTTCTTCCAGAAGTGACCTCTAAAGTGACCAAAGCAATAGATGCCACCAAGAAATTACCGAACCCCCTTTTTGTGATAAATGCAACAATTTTCTGCTTGACCAGCTATTAGATGCACATAGCAAAGATCAGAAAACAGTAGGTGGCTTTGTCCTGAAAACAGCAGGCCTGCATATCTAACTCATCCATACCCTCTTTCTCTGTTAGGAGAGCTCAGGCCAAAAGGCACTGGACCAAAACCTCTCTCCTGGGTTTGAGAGATAGGCCATTGCTTCAGTTACGGTTTCTTCTCCACTTGAAAGTATTGTCCGGTATGATAAATGAGCAATCAGAGAGAGGGAGAGAAAGGAAGACAGGTGTGGGGAGATTAAGAGCGAGAGCAAAATCAATTGTAATCAAACTTTACTGCAGGTGGATAATTTGAACGTCATGCATGGCGGCACAGAAAAAGGGCACACACGTAAGGAAAGTTTATGCAACAATATTCAGCATTTCATTCACAAAGGCATCACTTAGAGAACATTGAGTCAGAAGAGCAGACACCGTTAAACTGGGAGCTTTTTAAAGGAAAGCAAGAAGGGCCAACATTAATGTCAGACGCTGTTATTTAAGTCACGGCAGACAGTGGGAGAGGAAACAAGACCAGCAAGACTCTCAGCATGTAATTAGCGCCCCATTTGAGGCTAATGCACGGCGAGAGCACTGTAATGGCTCTAAATGAGGGCTGACATAGAAACCATTGTCTCTCTAACAACGGATGGTTGAAAGGAAAGGTTAGAAATTTCTTCCCTTCCATTGCATTGACACCACAGGTCAGAGGCTTTATCCTTTCTTAAATGAAAGACTAAACAATCTGATAAGTTTTATGCAACTCATCTGTTATCTGAGAAAGGACAGTTGCAAAATAACAGGTTAAGACATTCAGTCTAGCATGGCAGGAGTTAGTGTAGGGTGTCAAATTTAGCATTCATTAGAGGTTGTGACATTTGCTGCCTGCTTTCCACATAGTATATCCAATTTTTGGAGGTAATTACTTTCGTTACAGACACATGCATTCTGAACATATTTGTTGAGCGCTCATAGTGATTTATGTCACTAATAAATCCCTACAAGATGATTAATTATTCAAAGGATGCTTCATTTCATTTCAACATAAAAAAGAATCACCATGTCAACATGTCAGAATGAGCAAAGACTAGGAAACTCTATTTTTAAAAAAATCATGATCGTGTGATCCAGCCACATAACATGCATATGGCATTCTGGGGCCCTGTTCTAAGTCGTATTGGTGTCATGCTGGGCTGTGCTAATGAGAGTACAAGAGAAACACAGAGTTTTGAAGGGGGCATGAAGGAACTCATTTGGGATGGTATGCGCTTAGCACTGCTAATGACTAATGACTGCGATTGAGGAGAAATGCCAGGAGGATGCAATCAGGCTGATTAATTGGCGCCTGCTCTTTCAGGGTAGGATCTTAAAGATGATAGTGTGTCTTGTCACGAGTTAAAAAGTTCATACCAAAATCAAAGGTGTACATTCTTTGTAATTGAATGCTTCAAGTGTTGAGTTAAGTGTGATTTCAGCTTCTCTTATTTTAAATTGTGATTTTAAAACGTCTCATATTGTTGTTGTTCTTTTGACAGCATTCCTCTAAAATAGTACTCATTACATAACCCAAAATGCCAGTTACAATAATCCAAATCTGTAGACAATGGGCATTTTTGGGGCATGCTGTAATTATACTTTTCATTCACTGGCTGACAGTATGAAAATCAACATCTGGCACCTATGCAATCACACTGAATCTTTTCGAATAAAGCTTAGAAAGCCCTGGAGAGCCCGAGCCATGTCACGCTCCTCTAGGCTATAAAAGGTTAATTTTCCAAGTGAGTAGCTCCTGTCAGATGTGCTTTAGTAATGACTCATGTAATGGAATGGGGCAAAGGCAGTATGTATACACACCACATCTCACATGTTATAAGTGGAGCAGCTACAGATATCACAAACAACAACTGCAGTATGGTTGAGTGTACAGTTCAGTGAGCAGTGTAGTTGGGAAGCCCAGGCTACAGGGTGTGCTGTGTTTGATATTAATACATGCCAGACTGATGCACATGCAAATGATTGGATCAATTAAGCCAAATAAAAAAAAAAAAAAAAAATGACTTCATCATGCTGCACATTCATGCTGAAAAAAAGCAAACTAATCTTTACCGAATATTTATACTTCTTTTCAAATGATTTGAGCATGTTCTGTGATATGATGAATCTCTGAGTCACTATAAATGGTTAATAAACTTTACCATCTCAAAGGAAATAATGAATACAGTTACTTGAACAGGGGCTGAGCAAGTCAAAGCCCAAGATATGGGAAAAAATAAATGTCTCAAAAATCTTATTTTTATCTTATTTTATTTATCCATCCATAAATGTTCTATATGCTTATCCTACTGGGTCACAGGGAACCTATCCCAGGGAGCATGGGGCACAAGGTGTGGTACACTCTGGACAGGGTGCCAATCCATTGCAGAGCACACTCACATACATGTTCACACACCCACTCATACACTACGGACACTTTGGACATGCCAGTCAGCCTACCATGCATTGGCCTGGGGGAGGAAACCAGAGTACCCGGAGGAAACCCCCACAGCACGGGGAGAACATGTAACCCTGGAGGTGTTAGGTGAACGTGCTAACCACTAAGCCACTGTGCGCCCTTATTTTATTTTTGTATTTTTAAAATCATTAGAGAAGATGAATCCCCAAGGATTCTGTCAATGGTTAAGTGTTATTAATGTTCTAAAGAGGTTCTACATAGAACCTTCTTAGAAACACATATTCTACATACTGTTGATCCTTTAAAAATTCCCCCAGAGAGCTAAAAAGAGGAACCATTTTGGGTTCTAAATGTAAATTATTTCTGTCTATAATACAGTTTTATTTGCTTTCTGAACTGACCGTGTTTAACATTGGGTTAATATTAAAATGGATAAATTAGCCACCCCACAATATTTTTTAAAAAAAGATGATTGTTCTTTGTTGTTTGTTGTTTGTTGTTCTTTGTTCTTTGTTCTTTGTATGATAAATGGTTCTGTAAATGGTAAAAGGTTCTACTTTGAACCTTTTCTGAAATGAAACCCTCTGTTATAGGGTTCTACATAGACCCTTTAATGGTCCTAGAACCTATATTTGTAAGAGTTTAGAGCCTCTCGTAGAAGTACATTATTATGTTATCAGATGAAATCCTAAGTTACACGATTTGTCATGGCATATTGAGAGCACTGTTATCTCAACACTAACATATCTTGATGTATAGTAAGTCTTAGGGTGCTTCTCATTTTCATAATTGCTGGTTTACATTCATGAATATTATTAACCAGGCTTGCCTGTTTCACCAAAATTTCCAGCTCAAGTATATCTCAAAACCACATAAAAGACATGAAACTAGTCCAAACAAATTTGTCACTGGAAAAGGAGACTTTTCTCAGCCTTTGTGTGGGAAACTATGTCACTGTGATGCACACACATTTCTGATGTACGGACATTATCCACTCCATAATCCTCCATTCCCTCTCCCAATCTTTGCAAAATATGCACTTACACTTTGCCTTTTTTTTTTTTTTTACTGAAATTTGTGAGATACAATTCAGATTATTTGCTTAAAATAAGATCTTGGCAGCTGCAGAGTATATTTCGACTTGCCAAATCCGGCAACCTTGTCAATAACTGTGCTGTCGCCTGCTCCTCCCCCAGCATGGGGTAGCATGACTCCTTCCCCACTGGGCCCCTACTAGCGCTTGTTGTAGTTCCAATTATTGACCACTAGGTGCAATGATAACACTATAGATGCTACAAGGGTACACTAACATCTGGAAATGCAATCAGATAAATAGAACATCAGCTTATACCTATCAAATCATAATTTATTTATTGGTTTGTCATTTGAAAGAGGTAATTATTATTTCAACAGAATTTTAAAATGTATGCAGTTGTGAATGAGGACTTTGTTGAACGACTGATATACAGTATGTATATGGATGAGCCACAACTATACAAGTGACATTACTTATTGACTTGTTGCAAAGTAGTATTGCCTGTCACTGGGCATAAAATGTACATATACAGTGAACTTCACTAATATTGGCACCCTTGGTAAATATGATCAAAGAAGGCACGCAATCTGCAATCAATCAACGACCGACTCTTAGCAGTGCCTACTCAGTGTGGCTCAACGTCCTTTTCAAGAACCTTCAAACTAACTGTTTCTCGGACCGCAGAATCTGTCACCATCTTCAAGAAACAGCTAAAGACCACCTATTCCGTGAACACCTAACCAACCCATAAAAAAAAACATACTTTGGCACTTACACCTCTACTCTGCACACTTTGCTTCTTCTGGAACTCAATTAATGGATCTTGTATGGTAGCACTACTTTTATTGTTCTCTGCTTGATATATCGCTTTGTTTGTATTTTCTCATTTGTAAGTCACTTTGGATAAAAGCATCTGCTAAATGAATAAATGTAAATGAATAAATGTAAGGCTGTGAAAAATTGTCTTTATTGTTTAACCTTCTGATCTTGAGTTAAAAAATTTACAAAAATCCTCTGCTCTCATTGATATCAAACAATTGCAACAACACATGTTTATATAAAAAAATAATAATAATATAGGTGTGCCACAATTATTGGCATTCCTATGAATTCATATGAGAAAAATATATTTGAAGTATATTCCCATTGATATTTTAAATTTATAGTACACCTGGGTGGCTAAGAACAGGAAATTGTTCAACCATGACTTCCTGTTTCACAGGGGTATAAATATGAGGTAACACACAGGACAAAATCCCTTAGTCATTCATAACAGTGGGTAAGATCAAGGAATATAGCTGTGATGTGTGGCAAAAGGTTGTTGAACTTCACAAAATGGGAAGCGGCTATAAGAAAATAGCACAAGCATTGAAAATCAGGGCAATAATTAAGAAATTCCAGTCAACTGGAAATGTTATGAATCAAACTGGAAGAGGATGTGTGTCTATATTGTCTCAACTCACTGTGAAAATGATGGTTCAAGTGGCCAAAATATCTCCAAGGATGACAGCTGGACAATTGCAGAAGTTAGTTGCGTCTTAGGGTCAGAAATTCTCCAAAACTACAATCTGAAGTCACCTACATCACCACAAGTTGTTTGAAGGGTTTCAAGATAAAAGCCTCTACTCTCATCCAAACTCAAACGTCTTCAGTTTGCCAGACACTACTGGAACTTCAAATGGGCTTGGGTTCTATGGTCAGATGAAACCAAAATAGAGTTTTTTGACAATAAACACCAGAGGTGGTTTTGGTGCACACAGAGAGGTAGCCATATGGAAAAGTACCTCATGCCTATGGTTACATATGGTGGTGGCTTTTTAATGTTTTGGGGCTGTTTTTCTGCCAGAGGACCTGGACATTTTGTTAGGATATATGGCATCATGGACTCAAATATCAAATATCAACAAATATTGAATGAAAACCTGACTGCCTCTGCCAGAAAGCTTAAAATGGGCCATGGTTGGATCTTCCAGCAGGACGATGATCCAAAGCATACATCAAAATCAACACAAAAATGGTTTACTGACCACAAAATCAAGGTCCTGATATGGCCATCCCAGTCCCCTAACTTTAACCCATAGAAAACCTGTGGGGTGAACTGAAGAGGAGAGCCCACTAGCATTTGAAGGATCTGGAGCGATTCTGTATGGAGGAATGATCTCAGATCCCTTGCCATTTATTCTCCAACCTCATCAGGCATTATAGAAGAAGACGCAGAGCTGTTATCTTGGCAAAGCGAGGTAGCACAAAGTATTGACTAAAAGGGTGCCAATAATTGTTGCACACCTATATTTAACAAAGATTTTTTCTTTTTTTATTTATAAACCTGTGTTTTGTTTGCAATTGTTTGATATCCATGAGAGCAGAGTATTTTTGTTAATTTTTTTTTAACAAAAGGTCAAAAAGTTAAACAATAAATGCAATTTTTCACAGCCTTCTTTGCTCATATTTACCAAGGGTGCCAATATTAGTGGAAAGCATAGTGCACAACACGTGAGTACAAATTGAACTGGCATGAATTTATTTTAACCTATAGAAAATTCTCATATTGGCCTTTTTTTTTTGTTAGTTTGTTTTTCCCCCAAATACAAAAAAAATACTGTTTTAAATCTTTCTCATTGTTGACATCATTGACTTTCTTAGGAAGCCTTATGCAATGCATGCATGGAATAATAATAATTTTAAAAAAAAAGATTTCAGCATAGAAAGCCTCGGCTAATTCTGGCTCAGTCAGCCCTTCTCTCTGTTTACTCCTTGATTCCTTTAAGCACATTTTGAGAATTGACATGTTTTATAGATGGTAGACTTTGGTCAATTTTCCAGGTCATGGGTTTAATGACGTAGCATCTAGAAAGCAAAGAGGTAATCAATTAGAGCATTAGGAAGCATCCTTCAGTCCATGTACACTTTGGACCACAGATGATGATTGACTTTGTTGAAAGAGCAGTGCCTGAAGAAAAAAAACAACAACAAACTTTTCTGAACTCCAGCTTTGGAGTCACTCTGGAATTTGATAAGACTCTAATTGCTCTGTAACAAACATTTTCACAAAGGTTTAAATGTTTTTTATTATTATTATTATTTATTGTTTTTAGCAATTTGAGTGAAAGCTGAAAGCCTTCAGTGTTTAATATTTTGCACCAACACTTTCTGCATGGCATCCCTTCACTGGTATCACAATTGTAAGAAATAGATGTGTGTAAGCTTCCACTCACCATGACCGCCAAATTAGGCTCAGTTCCAGCTGTTGTAATTTCCACAGTGAGGTCTAGCACTAATTTCACTGGAGCCATTGAGAGGTTTCAATGGCTAAATTCATGCACTAGAATTCACAAATTATATATTACATTTAATACAGTATACACAGTATTTGCATTTGACAAATTCCTCAGTACATTCCTCAACAAATGTATTTGTTTCAGTGTAGTAATTTCCCCATTCAAATGGATGCAAAAAAAAAAAAGTGTTCAAGTCTGTAAGACTTGAAATGTCCCAGTCTATTATTTCTGAAGTGTTCCAGTCTGTCCTTTGTGAAGTGGCTCAGTCTGTCAGTTTTGAAGTGTGTTATTTGCATGCGGTCACCTCAGTGAGTGACTGAACACTCTACTCTCACCAAAAAGAGAGGGTTGGGAGTATTTTTGCACAATGGATGTAGGCTAGTTGGAGCCTAAACAGAGGCTATATTATTACTGGACCAACAAGCAGAATCAGCAGTGGAGCTGTGAGATTTTAAATGTGAGTTCTTTACAAATAAAAAGACAATAAAGGTGCTGGTACCTGTGCAATAAGGGCTCCAGCGAGGAAAATACCCATGAATGTCAGGCTGTGTGCCTCACCTAAAACAAAATTGAGCCAATACTGAAATGAGTGTGATCATTCCTCCTTGCCACATGACTAGATTTAAATTTTATGAAATGAAATATGTAAGAGATACAAGAAGTACAGTAATTTGAGTTGGAATCAACATTTTTCTTATGTTTTCTTAAAACCAAGACACACTGTCAGCAGAGTCTTTAGGTTCCTTAATGCATCGATTTTCCACTTCATTACTAAATTAGATCAAAGTAGTCACGCATTTGAAGAAATAAAAAAGACTCCTTAGCTGCATGTGGGAACTGATGACCCTTGAAGAGCACCACGTTGTCCTTGGCCTGAACAAATCTCTCTGAAGCCGTGGGTGATTTTTCACTCACCAACAGCAATGGCCCTGCTTGGCTGTGACGAGTGCATTTAAAAGAATGGGTTAAGAAAAAAATATCCAGGAATTTAACCACAAGAGAGAAGCCATTTAAATATAGCATACCAGTAGAATATGCAGGAAATCCCCAGCAGTGCAGCTCTGACCCCTCAGGAGCCTCATGCTGGGAATGGGATTGCCCCAAAATGGGTTTTCACAGATTGTGTGATTAAGTGAAGCCAAACAGATTTCTCCAAACTGGAGTGGAGGGTGAGGAGAATGTGGGTGAGCCCCATTTGAATAATGATGTTAGTATCTGTGGAATCAGATTGACTGTGTGATTGATGGCCAACTCCTGGGTGTCACATGGAGGACGACGGGAGTGATTTCGCAAGAGAAGACAGACAGAGCTGCGGTGAGCCACTGTTGCCACAGAAATTGTAGGATTGAGTCTGAGCAATGTCTCAGGTTACAAGAGGAATAAAAAAACAAACACTGCATCAAGCAAAGACAAAGAATATAAGGTTGCATTTCTTGTTTTGAATTCTGTTTTGAGGTTATGTGAATTTAACTCCCTAATGTCACAAAGGACTCTGGATTCTGTGGCATCCCAGGTGTGTCAACAGTTCAGAAAATAAATAATGTGGACCACTGACATCCAACCAATACAAACAATGCAACATTTCTACTTTCCTTCAGAAATCATGTAGGTGCTCTAGCCTAAGCAGCATATTTTTGTGTTTTGGGGTCATGGCTTAGGAGGAAACATTACTTCTACTGTATGTATATCAGTCATAACATTAAAACCACTGACAGGTGAAGTGAATAACATTGAATAGCTTGTTACAGTGGCACCTGTCAAGGGGTGGGATATGTTAAGCAGCATGTGAACAGTTAGTTCTCAAAGTTGATGAGTTGGAAGCAGGAAAATGGGCAAGTGTAAGCATCTGAGCGACTTTGTGAAGGGCCTAATTGTGATGGCTAGAAGACTGGGTCAGAACATCTCCAAAACGGAAGGTCTTGTGGGGTGTTTCCAGTATGCAGTGGTAGGTACCTACCAAAAGTGGTCCAAGAAAGAACAACTGGTGAACCAGCAACAGGGTCATGGGGTTCTGTGGTATGTGCTGGACAAACAAGTCCGAACTTGCAGCTGCTAATAACCTTTTGGTGCCAGATACCACAGCACACCTTCAGAGGTCTTGGAAAGTCCAGGTTGCAACAGGTCAGAGCTGTTTTGGCGGCACAGGGGGGACCTACACAATATTAGGCAGGTGGTGGTTTTAGTGGTTTTAATGTAATGGCTGATCGGTGTATGTTTAAATTGAAGAAAAAAAAAAACTTAGCTTAAAGTAACTCTCGCCAAAATCACTGATAATGCTTTTAAATTAAGAAAGAAAGACATGTTTCCACATTAAATATATTTATACATCGAACAGGCTAGACAGTGCTAAAACTATATGCTAATATGCTTTCAGAAGAATGTTAACAAATGGACATACAAAAGTCTGGTTGACATTTCAACACTCTTCCCATGACAGCGAAAACTGCATCAGTGCAAGTTGACCTCCAGTCATGAGGAAAATGTAATTTTATCAAATGCCAATCAAAACTGTAGCGCTGTACTGCCTTCAGCATATGTAGCATTTCAGCATAAAACAGTGTGGATCACACTATAACCATGTTTCAGAACTATCAGAGGCATCAGCAACATAAACTGATGTGCACTTGAAATTTCATAAGGTGATCTGTATTTACCACAGAACAGTTTAATATGTGTAATATATATTATCAAAGACAAAGTAGGTGTAGGCAAAAGTGAATCTCTCTTGGTGGGGTTCACCTTGAAATGCATGAAATATGTTTATACTGGAATATTTCTTATGTGCTTAGTGATTCTGGTGCTAATTTGTTAGTTGGTGCTGTTTTTCTATTATTCCTGTGAGAAGTTAGTGCTTGTGTTCTGCTCTGATGTCATTGCTAGTGCAGATACAAGTGAAAAAAATTCTGTGATCTCAGCATGAGTGAGATTTTTCTGTTAGTTTCTAAAAACAAAGGAGTAAAAGCTTATTTTTCACTAACCATTTCCCATTGATGCTCAATGTCATATTAATGAGAAATTCAGTGTTGAACTAATGGAGACATCAAACATCGGACTCAGAATGCAATACAGCTACTATACAGCACAGTTGTATGAATTCAGTCAGAATCTCAGATTGGATTCTATGAGATGGCAAGTATGATGGTATTAGCATGATAGCTGCAGCCGTGGAACCTTATTTCATTTGTATAGAGTCACTGCCCGTTTTACTGTGTATATGACAATGAACACTCTGAGGAAAGCACTATCCGTTCGCTTCTGCATGTATGAGCTCACCGATGCTTGTGTCGCTGGCTAGTGTCACTGAGAGTGATAAGGGTATGCCACCCCACCCTCCCTGAGAGCTCTCTTGGGCTCCTGGCCAAGGTCGTAGCATCATCAGGAGTCAAACTCGTGATTTCCAGATAATAGGGCAAACACTTTTCTGTTTCACTACTTAGGAACGAGTAGATTTTGGACTCATTACATCTAAACCTTACATTCCTGATAATCTCACCATAGAAATTGAATGTGCTTTGAAATGAATAACTAAACAACAAGCTGAAACTTTAAAGGGTTAAAGTAATTATCTGATACGTGAAAATGTTAAAGAATTGAGTGAAAACGAGGATAACAGGAATGAAATAATCAAGGCGATTCAGTGGAATGCAAATAACATAGTAGACAATGTTGTGGTTTAATTGTGAGAGAGACAGACAATTGCAGTAGCAGACAGTCCAAACATGCACTATGTAATTTGTAATTGAGCCTAATGGCTAATCAGTATTTTTAAGTTGGATCAACTTCACAGGCAGCTGTTTAAGAGAGCCATTAAAGACCGGATCCATTGGAATGACCCCTGCGAAATAAGATTGCCATGTGACAGGTGAACACATAATAGAGGGCATGGGAGCATGAGCACAGTATGCAAATGAAAAGGTTTATCACATTATTTTCCCTCTATGAGGTTTATTATAATTAGAAACTATCAAATCATTCAGAGTTTATTTCTTATAACATGACAGGACAATATAGAGTTATTTAGACAATATGTAGGATATAGTGTCTGGAGTACTATATGTATAGTATTCAACAGTTTTCTGAAAGACTGCAGTCTGTGATGGACTTTGGTCCTTGGAAATGCTGTTGTTAATTTATTTTTATTCAAAGCAGAGGAACCTTCATCATTCTCCAAACACATTATTATGAATGGTACCAGGTTTAATACATTTGTTTATGTAAAAAAAAAAAATTTAACAAGCCATGTTGTCACGTCAGTTATTTTATGATAACGTCAGTTATTTTATGATAAATATGAAAATCGATGAAAACTCAATGAAAACACTCCTTCCTTTATGGATGATCAGCACACAGGTAAATCATTTACACAAATGCACATTTACACAAAGCCACCACTAAAGTTGCTGAGCTATGGTAATTTTTTCAGTTCATTCGGTTCAATTTGCTGAAATACTTTGCTGGGTCTGCATCCACACTGTGGCCCACCAGTTGACAAGCTATGGTGTAAAAGATTGCAAGACTGTGGTGAAATTTTTCTTCCATTAATCCATCCATATCATTGTATGCACTCTCTTGTATTACACCTCTACCTTTGTTTGGCTGCCTAAGCCCAGTGTACTTTATTTTGCATTGATCATGTTGGATTCTTTCCCTTTAAAGACGCCTTTTACACTTATCATCATTAGCTTTAGTTGACCACAATACACTTTTTGTGCTGAAGCTCTAAAATAAGCCACAGTAGGTCCAAATGATACACTGAGATCCTTTGAAAGAGAGAGCAAGTTTTAGAGAGAACTTTAGGTCTCTCCAGATAAAAGGTATACATGGTTATAAAGGTTTTACTCAGTGAGCTCTTTTATGCAGAAAATGTGAATTTGTACTGAGTGCTAATAATCAGTGTGTCCTCACATAGACACACAGCATTTGTGAGTATTTCAGCTGAATCTAAAATGGGTTTTACCTGCCAGGCTCCTCAATATCTGTTCTCACATTCTCTTTCATCTCCATCAGTTGCTAAAAATATCTCACTATACCACCAGTGAAGTGAAGGGCAATCAGGGGGCATGAATGACAGCATTCTGAATTTGTATTAATTTTATATATACTTGAAATATTTCTTAACCATAAGTAGTTCTGCTTTCTTGTCATCGTCCTGCACGGCCAGTGACATGTGAGCTGTAAATGGGCTGTAAGTGTTGACCGAGGCCCTGCACAATATTTGGTACCCAACCAAGTGTACTATTCTGTCCTAGGAGTGACTGTAGCACTTTCTGCACACATGGCTTTCGAGCATCCTTATCTCTAGAGCCAGGAAGCAACAGCAGCCATAAAACATGGCTTTAAAAAAAAGGTAAAATGCAGTGGGTTTGAGTAAGGAAATCGATTTGCCCTGTGTGGTGTGACCGATTACTTATTGTAATGTCTACTGGTTCCAGAGCTTTAGTACTTGCAAATTCAAGGGAAAGAAGAACAGCCCTTTTCAAAATTCAATATTCAATATTCAGAGTGATCCAATAGCAGAAAAAATACATATAAGTGCAGAGCACAATATTTAGACTCAAAACAAAACACAATCTTTTTCTTCATAAATTATAGTGTTTTCACTATGAAGACTTATAGATTGCTTGAGTTACGTTGGTAATTGCAGTTATCCGTTGTACTTTTTTACCAAAGTTTTAAACCATAAAACCATGAAATTAATAAACAGAGGTGGAAAGTATTTAGTAATAGCATGTTGCTCTCGTTTAGAGTAGAGGATAATGTGCTTCATGTGTTAACCTAACTTTAATGAACTTGAAAAAATTTGATCTTATGAAAAATTTATATATGGCAGTGTGGTTGGATTTTGCTATGTGAAGTAGTTAAAAAATGTACAAGCTCTATCCTTGCCTCAAACCTCCTCTTAACCTTCGTAACCATTCACATTCCAGTTTATACCTTAGTAACTGGAACTTCTGCTTTTATGTAAAATATTTTATTTTGAGTATATTTGCATTCACCCAGTATAGTTTTGACTCACTATTTCTATCTTTAATTGCATAAGATAATTCCAGGCCCTGCCATCACTTTCATATTACCTACACTTCGTGTTCTGGCTGTGGATGACAATGACATACCTCTTGCCATTTCATTCCATTTTCCGTAGAGAGATTTAGTAAGACAAGCTACAGTGTATATGTACTGTAGTCTAGTCTCTGTGTGCACATAAAACACTCATTAAAGCATTTTCTGCTGGTCAGCTCTCTCACTGTGCCACAGTGGACAGATCCCTAACAGGCTAAGGGTGTCTTTTAACACTTGGTAATCGCCTGTCCTGAAATACACCATGGTCAACAAGAGTCAGGTTGTAATAAGTTCTCCTTCTCATAGTACCTCCTGCCTTAACACGAATCAAGGATATAAAGCTAACCTAGCTAACCATTAATGTTAATTTGGCATGTTATGCTAAAAGTGCTAGAACGGTTCTATTGTAACAGGTTCTATATATGAATTGACTACAAATATGACAATGAAAGGACATTCAGCAACATCCAACAGATTTATGCCTATGATGTTATATCGAGATTAGAAAGACAAACTCGCCTTTTCTTATGTGGTGTCTAAAACATGGGCGTGCTGCAGGCACTTTTGGTGTGGTTTATTTTCTACAGAGAGGGAAGTTGATGTCTCTGTGGGAGGGCAAGGTGGGGCGCTGGCCTCAGCTCCTAGAGCAGGTGTCACTAAATGACAGATGGGGAAGACAGAACACAGAGTCCTTGAGCTCCTCCTGCAGCTCCACATGCATGTCTCAGCTCCACAGGGATTCCACTGCACCTTTCAGTGACCTTCAGTATATTAGCCATGACCTTCACTCACACACACACACACACACGCACACACACACACACACACACACTCAGAGACCCACAGTCCTGCAGACACACACACACTTGGAATGCATGGACACATTTGCAAGCAAAGTAGTGTTCACCAATGCACATATTTGTCGCTCAATTTTTTTTCTTGCTCTCTCACACATGCTCACACAGAGTGGCACAGTTTGTTCTCCTCCACCCACACTCTCGCTCTGGGAGGGCACGCGCACACACATGCGCACACACACGCGTGCATACACACAAACGCACACACACACACACACACACACACACACACAAAGGCTCAAGGACATGCAAGCCATTGAGCATACCAGTTCCATCACTTTCTCACTTTCATCCTCTCTCACACTGTAATACATACACTGCAGCTTTTTACATAATGCAGGCCATTTTAAGTCACGGTCAGAGCTCTTTCAAAATGGAGCATCTCTTACTCTCATCTAGCTGTTTTAGAGTCTTGATAAACGGACCTGCGTCATCTTGTAGAGAACACCCTTGGAGTTTGACAATATACACACTGCTCCATGATTGTTATATAGATTAAGCATAGAGAAAGAATTCCAGTGACTGAAGCTTCAACTCAGTAGCAGACTGTTATGTACAGAAGCAAACACAATGGGGCATGCTGTTATAAAATAAATAATCAATGATTGGGTGGTGTGATGCAACCGGACATGAAGCAGAGTTACTGTTACTGTACTGTTTTATTCCACTTACATCAATTTCCCAACACCATCAATTTCCTATTAATTAACAAATGACATACATTTTTCATCAATTTATAGTTATGGTTAATACTGTCATTCTCTCACAAGCCTCTCTTTTTTCTCTCCTGGAGTAAAAAAACAAACAAACAAAAAAACCAGCTTGTCAAGTAACCAAGAAACCATCAAGTCCTCTGTCCTAAAGACTTTCCCATGTGTGAAATTAAGTTACAGCTCTACCTTTGACTATTATAAAGTGCTGACAGTGGAGACTCCTTTCATAAATGCTAAATAAACATCTCCTTACAGAAAACTTATATATCAACAATTACACACATTTTGCAGGTCTATTAATGTGGTGTGTCCACCATAAAAATCCCTGTCTATGTTGTCACTATAGAAACAATAAAGTATAAGCATAAGCACTACTTATTACTGGCCACTTATTACTGGCCACTACTGTAAGATCCGTGCAGTTATAGAAAATTAATCAAAACATCCTGACCAATCAGATTTGAGAATTCAGCAGCTCTATGATATGAAGAATTTAAAACCATTAGAAACTGGTAAAGGTAACCTTGTGAAAGAGGCTCCACTGGATCTTTCTATGGCTACTAGGGGTTTTAAAAACATATTTACTTTTAATATTGAATAATAAATTGTGTGCCCTGAGATGGACTGGCATCCCCTCTGGGGTTAATTCTCCTATTTTGCTCCTGTGGTACAGAGATAGGTACCAGATCCACTGCCACCCTGACCAGGATAAAGCTTATCTATGCTTAATACTTAAGATGAATGAATGAAAGAATGAATAATAAATTGCTCCACATGGTTGTTCCACATAAAATGATAACAGTACAATACCCAAGAGCCACCTTTTTGCATGAGATATGGTCTGGGGGTTTAGAATATTGATCTAGGATAACGTTATCTTTATCTAGTACAATATAATATTTCAGTCCTTGTAATTGCACTGTCCCTCTAGACAAACAAATCATCTATAGTGCAGTGGTGTCTCTTGTTCAGCTATTGATCACATGACTACAGGCACAACCATGCAACATAAGCCACAGTAATAGCTCTGTAATTCTATAAGCCATACAGTGTCTGCAGGTTTTACAGTTTCAGAAGTTTTATATTACAGTGCTAATGCCATTTATGATATGATAAACACATTTAATCACATTAAAATGCAGCTATATTATCAAGTCCAGCTGTATGTTCTGACACTGATGAAGTATAACATGTACAGCACCTGCAGTTTTTCGAGTTTCTTCAGGAAATCTCAGTTCTATGAATATACAAAATTGGCAAATCTGTGCTGCATGGCCTGCATTTGCATATTAAAACCTGGCTTTTTTTTTCTTTTTATGATGCAATAATTCTTGTCAGTCATACATTCAACATGCCGTGGAATTTTTCAAGAGATTTTCAGGCCCTCCATTTCTTAAAAAAAACAAAAAAACATCAAAATTACTATCAGTTATAACCAGTGTTGGATAAGTTACTCAAAAAAAGTAATCCACTACATATTACTAATTACAACTTTAAAATTGTAATTTGGTTACATTACTGATTACTGCATGTAAAAAGTAATCAGATTACTAATTACTTTACTTTCACATTACTTTCACACATACATTTGAAACCTACAAAAATACACTACAAAGTAAAACTCATAGTTCTTTCAGTAAATTTAGCATGCGTCAATGTATGACTTAATCAGAAAAAGTTGGATTTATCATAAAACTTGCCTTAGGTGTTGTCACTGTTTGTAGGACTACCAGACCAATAAAATATAAAACTTTTCTAACTAGGCTAGTTTGGTGTCGCTAGCCAAGGGGAGGCAGAGCTAAGCTATCATTGTATGGGTTTAGCTGCTACAGTGCCATGTAAAGAACATTATCCTTCCTTATGCTCTGCTTAGATCATGTTCACGTAAACTGGAACTCATATAGACATTTACACACCTTGTTTTCCTGCTCAACATCACAGGATGTTACTGTTTCAGTTTCAACCCCTTTACTGGTTTTAAAAAATCACCGTATATACATTTTTCCTCACGCTGACTGTGTGAGCTAGTATTTGGTAAATATCACGTATTTTCCTGTAAACCCTGTCTGATTGGCCTCGCCTCTGTTCACTGATGATATAAAATTACAACACTGCCGTCTTCTTTTACTGACATTCAGTTACATAGTTACAAAACGCTCCAAGTGGAAAATTATTCAGGGCTAAAGAAAAAATTTTCAGGGCTACAGCCCCGAATTCCCGGGCCAGGTTATGTCCCTGGCAACCACGCAAAACATGATATATTTCAAAAACGCATTTTCCTTAATATTGTTTTCTTAACAATAAATTTGTAATGCAAGTAACAATTTTATTGACATCAGTAACTATAATCAAATTGCATGAATTTAAAATGTAATGGTTACATTACTGTGCAATGTAAAAAGTCATTAGAATACAGTAACGTGTTACACCCAACTCTGTCAATGACATTATGAAAGGTGATTAGACTGAGGTGCATGTCAATCTGATGAATGTTCTTGTCATTGCAAAAACATGATTTGTCCTTCCAGGTGACTGTCATAACTACAAGTCCAGGACACTTTGTAAGGCATTATGCCCAACTCTGGTTATAACCTTTTCCAATCTATGCACACAAATTAATTTCTCTGAACGCATTTAAAAACCAAAACAAAGCATTCTCCCATCTGTGTTAACTGCGGTACAGTTAGCAAAGCAGTCCCAGGCCTTTTAGGTTTGAGCCAGCTAGCGGCTTGCTATAAACAGATCACAGGGTGATCTTACTGTGCCTGGCTGAACCGCTTGCTGAGTTCCTGCACAGTTGGCAGCACAGATCTCCACTGCAATGTCGCAAAGACTTCTGGGACACAGCTGTCTCACTTGGCGGCATGGCAACTCTGTCACGATCACTTGAGCTAATTAGCCTTAAGAGCTCAGATTAGCAGCGCTGCACGGTGGAGAGATAGTGATGCAGGAGAAAACAGCCTTAATTAAAAACAGATAATGAAACACGTAGGAGCTCAGACAGGAGAAAACTGCAGTGCGAATGTAATCATCAGTAATGCAAGTAAGCGCAGAGATGTATTGCGAACAGCAAACACACACACACACCCACATAAACACACACACAATCAGTTTGGTGTATAAACACACACACACACACACACACACACACACACACACACACGGTTTATGTGTGTGAAGGGATTTTTCTTATTAAACAAGTCAATTTGGTTTGGTTGTTTGACAAAGCTTAGGCAAGAGCAAAAATTAAGCTATACATCATTCTTTGCAGCAAAATAGACACCTTCTACTTTTGTTTTTTGTTTAACCCTGGACAATTAACTCCCAGGAGCCATCACCCAGCCTTATTAGTTTCATTCCTATTTATTTACTGTATAATTCATAGTAGTTGACACTCCTCAGGCAAAATGTGGAAAACAGGGAATACACTCCAATGAATATCGACATTTCAGACCCAGAGGTTGCTACCGGCTTTCAGATTGCTACTCAGGACAAAAATTCAATAGCATAAGAAACAACCTAATAAGATGTCACTCAGGATTTGGGGATGTTTCTGTTTGTGCCTAACTGCTCCTAAGGCTGACTGAATACAAAATATGCACATATGTTTCTCTTTTATAAATGTACTCATTTACTAAGGACCATGTGTTTTCAACATTTATCCAGCACATCCAGCCTTTATCAAGTACAACACAATATTTCAGTCTTTGTAACTATACTTTCCAACATCAGCATGCCCCAAAATGTTTTATTTAATGTATTATAATATTTTATTAATTAAACAATCATGTCATATATTTGATCCATTTATAGTTATGCTTAATGTTGTGGAGCATACATGAAACAAGCTAGTTCCCATTATCACTTGTTATAAGAGTTATAAACAGTCATTATTGCACAAGCCCCTTTTATTTCTCTCCTGAAGTTAATAAGACAAAAAAACCCCATCATGTTGTCATGTTACCAAGAAACCACCAAGTCCTCTATCCTAAAGACTTTTCCATGTTTGAAAATGTAAAGTTAAATCTCAACATCTCTATAAAGTGCTGCCACTGGAGACCCCTTCCAAAAATGCTAAATAATACAGAAAATGTCACCATATCAACAATTACACACATCTGTTTATATGGAGCATCCACCATACAAATCCCTGTGTTTGTTGTTACTATAGAAACAAAGTGTTAGCACGAGCACATTTCTGGGCACTACTGTCAGAGCTGTGCTGTTACAGAAAATTAATCGACACTTTCTGACTAATCAGATTTGAGAATTTAACAGCTCTATGATATCAAGAATTTGAAACCATTTGAAACTGGTAAAGGGAACAATGTTGAGGAATTTGAGTGTGAAAGAGGCTTCTGTCTTTGTAACTGTACTGTCCCTCAAGACAAAAAAATAATTTCTAATAGTGTTGTGGTGTCTCTTGTCCAGTCCATCGGTCACACTAATACAGGCACCACTGTGCTATATAAGGCACAGTAATAGCTTTGTGTTTCTATAAAATGTACAGCATCTGAAGTTTCAACAGTGTCACTAGTTTTTCATTACAGTGATAGAAAATGGCAGTGGTTATGATACGATAAACACATAACTCACTGAAATGCAACTACTGTATATTACCAAGTTCAGCTATATTTCCTGACTATGTTGAAACACTTGCAGTTTGATACGAGTTGCATGAATTGATCAGCTCTGACATGTTTGCTACAACTGTATACTGTAATGATTTATAATTCCACTATCTGGTGTCACCCAGAAGAAGGTTTCATTTTTAGAATCTCAAGTTTTCTTCCTCGTGTCTCCTTGGGGAGTTTTTCCCTTCCTGCTGTTGTCTTTCGCTTGCTCATAAGGGATCTAAATGCTGCTTTGTGACTGTATATTGTTGTATACGAATTGAATTGCTTGTTGAAACATTACAGCTAGATCTTCCTATTTGCAGTTTCAGTGAATATAAAGTATAGCTGGGCCTCTTCCTTACCACTCCCTCCAGAAAGAATGGCACTTTGCTTGGTTGGACTTTTGCAGTGATGGGGTGTGGTGGCATGGATGGTGAAGGAGTGTGTGTGGTCAGGGAGGAGAAAATGACTTACACTGATCAGCAATAACATTAAAACCACTGACAGGTGAAGTGAATAACATTGGTTATCTCATTACAATGGTACTTGTCGCGGGTTGGGGTATATTAGGCAGCCAGTGAACACTTCTCAGAGTTGATGTGTTGAAAGTAGGAAAAATGGGCTAGCGTAAGGATCTGATTTACTTTGACAAGGGCCCAATTGTGATGGCTGGATGACTTGGTCAGAGCATCTCCAAAACGGCAGATGTTGTGGGGGGGCACCAGGATGAAATATGGGAAGAAGAAAAACCTTGTGGAAGCAGTGTGTTGCTCTAAGCAATGTTCTGCTAGGAAAGCTTGGGTCCTGGCATTTATGTGGATGTTACTTTGACATGTGCCACCTACCTAAACACTGTTACAGACCAAGTACACCCCTTCATGGCAATGGTATTCCCTAATGGCAGTGGCCTCTTTCAGCAGGATAATGTGCCCTGCAAAAATTGTACAGGAATGGTTTAAGAAACATGACAAAGTGTTCAAGGAGTTGACTCGGCCTCCAAATTCCCCAGATCTCAATCTGATCAAGCATCTGTGGGATGTGCTGGACAAACAAGTCCAATCCATGGAGGCCCCACCTCACAAATTACAGGACTTAAAGGATCTGCTGCTGAAATCCTAGGTCCAGATACCACAGCACACATTCAGAGGTCTTGTGGAGTCCATGCATTGGCGGGTCAGAGCTGTTTTGGTGGCACAACGGCGACCTACACAATATTAGGCAGGTGGTTTTCTTGTTATAAAATGCTATGTAACAGGACATTTTCCAGTTGCAAACACACAACAAGCAAAACTTCAAGGACATCTTTGATGTTTTATGAATGCATCTTTTCCAGCTTACACTTGAAATAGAAAAATCCAAAGATATATAAGCTATCATATGGTGTAAAATGAAGCACTATTTAGGAACTATTGCTGCTTGCTCTGAAAGGTCTGTGAGCTCTGAAGACTCTGTAAGCTATTGATCTGTAAGCTGTGTATCCGTCCATCATGACGTGATCGCTGATTCCATGGTGTAATTGTGCTGCTGAATCCGAACATAGAGCATGGAGTCAAAAGAATGGTCTATATGGCTAATGTTATCCAGCTAAATCACACTGTCTTATTGTGGGGTTGCTCCACTTAAATCTCTCAGCATACTATAGCTGGACTTTTTTCTAAATTTGGCACATGATGATGAATCTGAGAGGTGTGTGATAAATGAGGCCTAAGACTCCCACCAAATTAAAACCAACAGGCCTGAATCTGAATTATTACGGGATTACTATGTTGACCCACAGCAGCTCTGATACACAATGATTTAGAGTTTGTGACAATGTGGCATGGTTTATGTTTTGATCCTATTACACTTGTATTGTATTTCAGTAATGGCTGCCAGGTGGCACAACAGAAAAGGATTCATATTATGAGCCATCCATAGCTCAGAGTCCAAGAAATTGGTTGTGTTCTCTTGGTGTACAAGGAATTGCATTACTCTCTCCCCTATTAATCAGAGTGACACTTAATAATCAGGAGAATTAGTGAGCTCATGTATGTAGAACAGGGCAGTTAGCACATTCTTCCAAGTGTGTTCAGTTGCACAGCTTGAACAGCCTATTTGAAAAGATATGGTGACTGGCTTCACATGCCTCAGAGGAAGTACTGTGCATGCTAACCCTCAGCTACTAACCCTCCCTGGTTAGTAGCTGTTGCAATGTAGAGCATTATCTAGTTTGTGAGAATTGGCAAATGACCAAATTAAAAAAAAATGGGCTAAAATCCCCAAAAAGTATTTTAACAAAATTGTTCTGATATTCTGAGAGACATTTGGCAGACTTCCACATACTGCTGTGATGTACCTCAGACGACGATTACAGAGGAAACTCTCAGCCATCTCTATACTGATGCAAAATGAAGATGCTTTTTAACATGAAAGACGTGTTCTTCCTCATAGTCCATTCTTGCCACACTGATCAGCTTCCATTATCATTTATGGATATAGAAGTGTGAAATTGAGGAAAGTCGTTATGACCTTGTTTTGAATTATTTTAATAACTTGCTCATTAGTATCAGTTGATTAAATTACATTCAAAAGGTTTGATGCTGTGTGCTGTACTATGCATATTAACATCAAATACATTGACTGTGATCTGTGATAGATGAAAAGTAAAGCTTCCATTTATCCAGAAATGTTCTGTCATGTACAATATACAGCTTTGAATTTAGAACTGAATATGGCAGGTGATTTGGTACAGACAGTCAGCAGCCTAGAAAGACTAGACGTTCCACTAATGCAGTCCAAGCATCAGTAGAGAACTGCACTGAAACACATACAGCTGCTGCTAATGTGCACATTCAGGGACATTAACAAGCACTGGCTGCGTCTGTGATGAATGGATCGTTGAGATAATCAGAACTTATTATCTGCATGGTCCACATCCTGCAATTTCTCTCACTGTGTTAACGTTGTACTGTTGTGACCCATTGTCCCTTCTGTCCCACCGTTACATTGAAATAGACAGCGGCGGCCACAGTGGGGGGGTTATAAAAGACACAGAATAAGCGATGTAGCTCATTTATTTTATTTTTTTCCCATCCAGATCGTGTTAAAGAGAACTCACAGGATGTTGAATTGCTTTGAGATCTCTAGTCATCTGAAGTCCTTTGATTCATCTGGGTTTTTTTTTTTTCTTTTGTTAGGGGCAACCAAAGACATGGGCAAAATGCTGGGAGAAAAGGAAGAGAAGGACCCTGATGCTGAGAAGAAGGAAGAGGAAAGACAAGAGGCTCTCCGGCAGCAAGAGGAAGAGAGGAAGGCTAAATATGCAAAAATGGAGGCAGAGAGGGAATCACTCCGACAGGGCATCAGGGATAAGGTAAGAGCCAAAAGGAACTCATTACAAGTGTATTTTGTGTCTCAGATAATATTTGATAATAATTATATAATAATTTATATATAAAAGACAATACTTTGAGGACCAGTTAAGGTTATAGCTGAGATAGCTTAATTATGCTAGCATCACATAATATATAGTACAGTGCATTTCTATATGATGATATATGATAGCCTCAAGGTTACCAGCACAGTATGACTCATACCTATAGATATGTTTGTGCTGCTAAAGAGAGACATGCGCCAAGGTAAGCATACAAATATTTGCTGAGTGGTAGTCTGTGTATCAGGTAGGAAGGACCTGGGGATGCTTGTGTTGATCCAGAGGAGGGGAAAAGTGACAGCTTAGCCTTGCTGAGCATTTTGCTGTAGACAAAGAGACTGACTATCCTTGACTGCCTCTGTAAAACTGCCACACAGTTTTTTTTGTTGTTGTTGTTGTTTTTTGTTTTGTTTATTTTTTTACAGTATGGCTTCAGAGATGGAAATAGAAATGGGCTCTCTATTCACTGACCACTGACAGTACTTTACTTGACCAAAGTTTGCCATAGATTAGCTATTTCGACACACATTTGTCAGTTGAATGCCATTTTCACAAATATATGCCCTAGCTTGTCAATTATCATCAAATCCTTTTTTATATTTTATTAATACAGAGATATATACAACCCCAATTCCAAAAAAGTTGGGACAGTATGGAAATTCAAAAAAAAAATTGAAAATTTGAAAATTCAATTCACCCTGTACTAAAAACACATTATAAACACATTATTTGAGGTTTTACTTTGTGAATTTATTTTATTTTTGAAAATATACACTCATTTCAAATCTTATGACCGTAACATGCTCCAAAAAAGTTGGGACAGTCGACTGTTTACTATTGTGTAACGTCACCATTTCTTTTAATTAACACTTATTAAGCGTTTGGGCGCTGAAGACACCAGTTGGTTAAGTTTAGCAGGTGGAATTTTCCCCATTCATCCATTATGCATTTCTTCATGCGCTACACATTCTCAATCAGAGACAGGTCAGGACTGCAGGCAGGCCAGCTAGTACCCGCACCTTCTGCTTACGCAACACCATGCGCTTGTAATCCGGGCAGAATGTGGTTTGGCGTTGTCCTGCTCTGGATGGCAGCATATGTTGCTCCAAAATGTGTACATATCTTTCTGCATTAATGGTTCCCTCAAAAATGTGGAAGTTACCTATGCCATGGGCATTGACACACCCCCATACCTTGGCAGATGCTGGCTTTTGGACCTGATGTTGATAACAGATTGGATGATCCTTTTCCTCTTTGGACTGGAGAACACGACGGCTGTTTTGTCCAAAAACTATTTGAAATGTCGACTTGTCAGACCACAAAACACGATTCCACGGTGCTACTGTCCATCTCAGATGAGACCGAGCCCAGAGAAGTTGGCGGCGCTTCTGAACAATGTTGAAGTATGGCTTCTGCTTTGCATAATAAAGCCTTAACTTGCATCTGTGGATGCAGCGGCGAATGGTGTTGAATGACAAAGGTTTACCAAAGTATTCCCAAGCCCATGTCAGGATATCCATTACAGACTCATGATGGTTTTTAAGACAATGACATCTGAGGGATCGGAGATCACGCGCATTCAGAAGTGGTTTTCGGCCTTGTCCTTTACGCACTGAGATTTGACCGGATTCCGTGAATCTTTTAATTATACTGCGCACTGTAGAAGGTGAAATGCACAAAATCCTAACAATTTGTCTTTGGGGAATGTTGTTCTCAAAGTGTTGGATTATTCACTGATGCATCTGTTGGCAGATTGGCGAGCCTCAACCCATCCTTGCTCTTGAAGGACTAGGCATTTTTTGGAGGCTCCTTATATACTATGATTAGATGATTGCCTCACCTGTTTCACTTCACCTTCTTATTTCAACTTGTCACATCAATATTAGTCCTAAATTGCCCCTGTCCCAACGTTTTTGGACTATGTTGCATGCATCATTTTCAAAATAAATATTTACCTTCAAAAAACTATGCAGCTGATTAGGTAAAACATCAAATGCCTTGTCTTTGATACAGTTTTTGTTTAAATACAAGTCAGACTACATTTACAAATCACTGTAAATGATACTGTCCTAAATTTTTCTGATATTCTGTATCTGTAATAAAAAATTTTAAAAATAAAAAAAATTGTGTTAATGCTATTATTCTCATTTAATGGATTTAGACAGTAGGTCTAGAGTCACAATAAACCAACATATTCACATAAGTGCAATGCTTAGTTCAAAGTCCAAACCGAGTTTCTGTTCATTCTAACTTTATTTATTAATTTGATTTTAAACATCCAATCAAATCTATACCAATTTGTATAAATACTACAACTTTTTGCCTACTTAAAAAAATGTATAAAAATTGATCTTGTGAGAAATTAGTATGGATTTAAACAACATTAAACTGGTGATCTGGTTGGTTTGATTTATTCATACTTTAACCTTCATAACTTCATAAATGTCAAACAAATTGAGTTGTGAGAAAAGTGCAAATTGCGAAATGTGAGACAATGTTTAAAATATTTGTTTTTTTTCTTTGAATAAATTTCACGCAAGTATAATATTAAATGAGTAAGACTTTAAGACAGTTTTTCTGTCATTTTTCATGATTAGTTATATTCTTGTGAAATACACTATATGGCCAAAAGTTGGTGGACTCCTAACCATTACACTTAAATGTGCTTTATGAATATCCCATTCCAGATTTAGTCTCCCTTTGCTGTTATAATAAGCTCCACTTTTCTGGGCAGGCTTTCCACCAGATTTTGGAGCATGGTTGTGGGGATTTGCTCATTCAGCCACAAGAGCATTAGTGAGGTCAGGCACTGATCCTGTGCGAGGAGGCCTAAAGGTCCCAAAGGTGTTCAGTGAGGTTGAGGTCAGGGCTCTGTGCAGGCCACTTGAGTTCTTCCACTCCAACCATGGCAAACCATATCTTGGTGGAGCTCGCTTTGTGCACAGGGGCATTGTCATGCTGGAACAGGTTTGGGCCTCTTAGTTCCAGTGAAGGGAAATTGCAATGCTACAGTATATAAAGACATCATATACAGTTGTGTGCTTCCAATTTTGTGGCAACAGTTTGGGGAAGAGCCTTGTACTGTATGGTGTCAATATAACTGGCCATATAGTGTACTTTGGTGACTTGTATTGGATTTATGCCACTCAGTAAACAATTGCAAAATGAAGGAGAAATAAAATACCAGAGAAAAAAAGAGCAAGAACAGTAAAACATTAAGAAATAAAAAAAAAAGAGAAGTCAGTTTTTACAATGCTAAATAGGCTTCCCACTGTGTGCCAACAGTGAGACTCCCTACTTTGAATAGATGTGCACTCTTTTTACACAAGGCTTCTCACTTCCCATTAACACACTTTCAAATGTGGTGACTGTCTCATTGCAGGTTGAAGGAAGTGTACGTGTTAAATCAGTAATAGGCTTTGGACTGGTTGTGGGCCCAATACTGTGTGCATCATCTGTTAAAGTAACTTAGCAGCAGTTGTTAATTGGTAAGGATTTTGTTATGTTGGTTTTTAGAGCTAATGGACTATGTGCATGGAAGCGTGAAATGGTGAATCATTTCCTACTGTGAGCTAACAGAGTTTGATTAGAAGAGATAAATTTATATGCAAAGCCTCGTAGTGTGCATCTAGAGGATAAATGAAGGCATTTCTTTGGCTCACCCCATGGGTCTAATTTGTCACAAGGATTCTGACTGCATCTTGACATTTTCTGAAGATGTGACTGAAATACAGAGGAAGCTCCAAGTTTGCTGAACTTTAGGTTCTGGCAGGTATCTGCTTTAATGTAACCCTCAAGAGCTTAAAAGCCAAGGCTCACCCCCCTACAATATTAATGGGAAAGCAATTATCAGATCATTGAACAGACAAAATGTTATTAAATCCTAGTCATTGACAGAAAAGGTGTGTGTCTTTAATATACAGTTATGTGTACCATGGGAGAGTCATGTTTATTTTTCACTTGGGTGGAATGAAATCAGACATCAATCAGGAAAGACAGCAGTTGCTGCTATACAACAGTTTCAGAAGGTATAATTTAATTAAAAACATTAAAAACATCAAATACTAGGCACACTAGATAAAAATGTACATGTTTCTCCCTATCTCCTGCCTTACAGTTCTATATGTTGTATGTAAGCAAAATCTAATATATAATATATTATAATGTCTCAAAACAAGCAAAGTAAATAAATTATCTAAATGTTTTTATCCCAGTTATGATATTATATACTCAAATCTATGCACACAAAATCCCCAAAAGGTAACAACACTAAAACCTAAGGCAAGCCAAAATAAATTGTGTTTCATTTTGAGCCACTGACTCTTAGAGAGCAAGTGGACCATTTGTCATCTAAAACACATGTATAATGAAGTGGCCTTCCCTGCCAATACTTGGCATAGCATTTTAATCAGAACATTTATTTAAAATGAACAAATGCATGTAGTATAAATTAATTTCTGTGAACCTCTAAGCTAATTGTCAGAACAGTGGAGGAATCGGGCAGCTTTGCCAAGTGGCAGTCTGCCAACATCATGAGCTTCCAGTCATGGACATACAGTCACAGGCTCTGGTCATGGACTTAGAGTCATAGGCTTACAGTTGTAGGCATGAAGTCATGCATTTACAGTTATGGACATGAATTTGCCAAGTTATATATTGGTTGTTTAAGCCAGTAGATCATAAAGGGAGATCCAAGGACCATCAGGGGTCTGTGAGGTTTTTTTTTTTAGCAGTCATAGAAATTACAACTCACCATCATCAAAGCTATTAAATGTACTATTGATTTATTATAGATATTAGCCTGTTTTACTTGTAACTCGAATCAAATGGGTTTAATCCAAAAGTCTACAACTTAAAAACAAGCAGCCTATAAATAATTTCAACTTTGACCTAATGTGTTCAGTTGGTGGAAAGTTTGGCACCAGTAAATTACTGTATACATTTAAATAATGAGTCTAATAATTGAATAGTTGGATTATGTTCATAAAATAAATCTGTTTACTAAATTATTTCAGAATTAAAGGGATCCCTGTCTGCAAAAAAATTGAGAACCCCTGGTGTAAGCCATATTACATTTCAACAGCATGAAGGAATTTAGATTCAAACTGCTCTAATTTCTGTCTGTTGGATGTTTAGTATGGTATAAAGAAGAAGGAGGAGAAGGAGGCTGAGGCTCAGGCTGCCATGGAGCAGGCGTCTGAAGGCAGTCTCACTCGCCCAAAGAAAGCTGTGCCTGCCGGCTGCGGTGACGAGGAGGATGAAGAAGAAAGTATTGTGGACACAGTCATGAAGTTCCTCCCAGGTCCTCTTTTAGACATGTTCAATAAGAAGTAACACAGTCAAGAATGTGTTGTTATTAAACCTGTCATAAATGTCATAACATCCATCCCCACACCCCCTTATTCCCTACTCTTCACTCATTAGTTCCAAACTTACTGGACTCAGTGAACGTGCCATGACTGTAGTCTTTAATTTGGAGTGTCATATCCAGAAATCATGCCTAAAATTGTGCACTAAATTCGCAAATATATGTTCCTTTTCAAATTAAAGACACATTTAATGGCAGAGTCCAGGTGATGGAACGACAACAGTAATTATCCAAGCAGCACATATTTTGTTTGTAAATAGCTTATAAAAAGACTATATATGAATACCAGAATATATCAATATATACACAATTACTAAGAGTAAAAGCCATAATTTTAACTTGGAGAAAGTCCTCCAATCCATATCGTATTTTTGATTAAAGTTTGCTGTTCTGTTAAAGATATTATTGTTAAATTCATGTGGTAGAAGTGTATAATTGTATGTAAAGTACCATAATACCATTTATCATAGCATTTAATTATTTCAAATTGTTGTAAATGACTGGAAGTCCTGGAAAATGGAAATAAGCAAGGGAAAGAAAATAATCTTTTTTAAGCATGAAGATTTTGTGAATGCACTGTATACAACTTCATTTGAATTTTTAGATGAAATACATTGATATTTAAGGCAATAACTCTGGTTTTTTTTATTTTGTTGACTCATACATGCCACCATATATACGTAATGCTCTGCCTTTAGAAATGACAGTACATCCGTTGTGTGTAAACTCATTGTACCACTCTCTAAAAGTGTGTTAATGTGGATTCAAGCATACTAATGTAGTCATGATGAGTGAAAGCATAGAGCTAGGTGCTATAATGAATCAAAATAGCTTAGCTTAGCTCCTACTGTAAAATGCAAGGGTGGCATAGAGCGCATACTACTACAATTCTACAATTGGACCAATAGGGCTATATATTCTATA
>JANDJT010000041.1:18704548-18739932 GCA_024331685.1 Stegophilus panzeri
TAATATCTCTAGTTTTACTGAACAAATGCAAAGGCAAAAGAAATAGGAAGTAAATAGAAAATAAATATAAATAGAGATGCTTTAAAGATAATGAAGTTTGGATGGCTGGTCATTGGTCATGAAACAAAGTGTTTTCTCAGAACATGGCCAAGAATTATTATAGTATGATTACCGGACTTTGTCATTCAGTTAATATTGTGCATTGATGCAAAGTTATTATTCATTTAATATATGGCCTGAATAATGTTAATCGTTTTACTGTGAGGACAGATATGTAAAAATTTGTGAGTGCCATTTTGGCTCATCATCCCAATCAAAGGGGCAGTTTTAGCATCAGTGTCACGAAGCAGAGGCAATCCAAATTACAGACAATCTCATGGTCAAAACCAGGCAGGGATAGAAGATCAAGCAAACTGAGCAATGCAGGGCAATCAAAATGAAGGGCAGAAAAAAGCCAAATACTATGAAAAACAAACATAAAAACAATGCTCAGAAATGCATAGTAGACTAGAAGACCTTGGAAGTAAATGAAGTTTAACAGGAAACAGGTGAGTTTAATAAGCAGGTGCGAGAGAGTGGGCTAACATTCAGACTGGACTGGTTTGTGGATTCGGATGTACAAGCACATTTACGTTCACCAACATTATGGCTGTATGTCAATGGAACTTTGGTTTTCCTGAACCAAATTTAAGAAAAAAATAAAAACTGATCTTTGAATAAATAATCTTTGATTAGCCTCAGCTGCATAATCCTGCAATGTGCTTTTATATTGCATCTAAAAAGTATCCATATATTTCCTTTTCTAACACTAATTATTCCATGAATGCAGATTATTAGGTACTGCACAATACAAATAGTGTCATCAGAAAGCTCGCATAAAGGAAAACATTGCTCTAGTGCCTCTGGTGCAAGCAACTACCCACAGTCTCAAAACTCTAATGAAAGTAAATAGCTGTGGAAAACCTCTGTCTGCTTGGCTGCACACAAAGTGCCGCTATGATGAAATCACAAGGGTACATCTTTCCTAACTACACAGCTCACACATGAGCACCATGATCACAAAGCACCAGTTTCTACCACAGCACAATTCACACTGCATAAAAATGGCTATCCCCTTACTTCCATGTGTGACATCTCAGTCCTGAAGTGTATCTTATATAGTCCTCTCCACAGCAACTTCAGATAGCTGGTTCACAGCAGGTGAACAAATAGAGGAGGGACAAAATATTAGGTTCATTAGCATTCTGCCTTTTCAAACTCGACAGTTTCCTGGGAGGTTTCTTTAAAAATGTATTCCGTTACAGTTACAAATTACTTTATAAAAAATTTAATCAGTAAAGTAATCCAAGTGTCACAATATGAAAGTAATATAATCTGATTATTTTTGGATTCCTTCAAGGTCACATGTGTAAATAAAGTCAAAGAATAAAGTTTGTTTGTTTTTTTAAAGTAATGTGATCAAAAATACTTTTATTTAGAACTTATTTTAGAGCTTAAAACATGTTCAATGTTCGGATTAGTCTCAATGAAATAAATAAATAAATAAATAAAAGATTACTATCCTTGATGAGGGTAAAATAAGGTAGGGTGACCATATTCTGGTTTTTCAAAAAGAGGACACCTTTTGTGTGTGTGTGTGTGTGTGTGTGTGTGTGTGTGTGTGTGTGTGTGTGTGGACGCTCAATAGCGTTCAACACAGTGTTACTGGCCACATTTTACATTTTTTCCAACACTCTTTTGAATGTCCATGGAGTAAAATTAAATATTAGATCCCACGAGTGTACCTTCTGCCATCATTTACACATTTGAATGATCATGTAATATGAAGCAATGTGATAACATGAAATTAAAAATGACCTTGTATGGCCATGGGCATTGTTTCGACTCAGGACAGCTGTCATTGCTGTTATATGCAAGCAACTGTTTGACGGCGTACACAACAGCGCTTCACCTTCGCACACTCCCTGAGGGTAGACTAATGGTTGAGAGTCAGGAATTTGGCCAATAGTTGCTGCAAGTCTTTTATAATCGGCCAATTTGTGTGCAAGAAGGTGCATACATGTTGCAGTATTAGACCATAAACACGTCATAATGAAACTAAAGCCGACATTTTCCCAGACATTTTCTCAAATTCCTGCCATACGCATTTTTAATGTCCGAACAAGAGTACCTGTCCGGGGAAAAGAGGATGTATGGTCCCCCTAACAAAAGCATTTCAGAGAACAATTTGTGTTCATTTCTACCAAATTAACTTTGTGCAAAATTTATTTGTGCATGCACCAGGAGGTTGCTCATGTGAGCCACGACTGGCAAGAGAAAACCAGAACTATAATTAAGCAGCTGTCTATATTGTGTTATGTTAAAAGATTAATTTCTTTAGTTTTAAATGAAAAAAAAAAATTGTAATCCTGATAGTATTCCCATTTTTTACAAAATGTACCTGTAATCTGATTCTTTTCCATAAAGCTCCTGTGCCAGGACATTTAGGAGCCATAAACCTCTTTAACAGTGGCTTGAATTTAGACTTACTGTATATACATGTGCTAATCATTTTGCCATAGATTTACCTTCCAAATTATGAACCCTTCCTGCTCTTTCTTACCTTAAACAGGCAAGAAAGAAAATAACACCCCAAACCATGCCTAAGAAGACCATTATAGTGTCTATAATATCATAGACTATAGACCATATGAATACATGGATGTCTTCATGTAATGATAAACAACCCGGAAGGGGAAACAGTATCATAGCCACATGAACTGTGAGGTTGTTAATGTTGGCAAGTTAATTTGAACAACAATCTACAAATCTCTCAATCTGACAATCTACAAACACAACTCTGACTCTTATAACTTTTAAGTAAAACAGTTAGCTATCTACAAAACAAGTTATTCATTTACATTTATAAAGAGACATTTTTTAAATGTCAGAAATTTTCTTGTATTTTTGTTAAGTAATGAACTATATTAAGTAAAAGATCTTGTTTCTGGTAAAAAAAAAAAAAAAAATTCTATCTATCTTGGATTTAACCTGCAGAAATCAAAGAACTGTAGCAAGTTCTCCAAGAAGACTGAAACAACAGACCAGACAATTTCCTTAGAAGTCATAATTTGACTTCACACATCAGTTTTAAACATAAAGACATATTATGATTTGATTACATTTTTTATTGGTTGTGTTTACTACTCTATATAGTAATTATTTTGATACTTAGAAACATTTCATTTCATTATTTTTGCAGGTATGTCTGCTTTGAAGAAAAAAAGAAAGCCTTTGGCATGGTATTGTAGATGTGGGAAAATGACACACAACACAACTACTGTGGACACCATCTTGATTGACACATGTAGGAAAGAGATTAGCAGTCAAATATGAAACACTAATGGAAGTAATTATTGAATCTGATCACTCTACTGAAATTAGGGGCAGGTGTGGGCATGGTATGTTCCACTTTCTCACAAAATACCATTTCCTTGTGATGTGCACTGGCACATATCAGTGAAATTATGGGCCATTTAATTTCAGAGGTCATGCTGGACTATTTTTCCATTTCAGTACGTTAAAAAGAGAAAGAGATTGAGGTCTAGCAAGATTGAAAAAGTCCCATTTCAGAGATCCTCAATTAACAAGTCTGAATTCTCAGTGATTTAGTCTGTACTGACTGGCCATATAAAATCTCAGCCTCAGTGAGTCTATGTGATATAACTAAGGAGACATATGGGATATGAGCTGCGGGAAGATATAAAAAAGATAAGCATACGGCATAACATGAAACACATTTCACAAAGCTTCACATTCTCTCTACATTCAATATTGTCAGCACTTTGCTAAACGGTTTAGTGCAGTAATGAGCACAATATTTCACTCCCTCGGTTGGTACATGTTCTTTCTAGACTGCATCAGCCAATTGCTTCTATCTAGATATTTACAAAAATCCTGCATCTGCATAGTATTTCCCAGTGATGCAATTAAATTTTCCATTTCTTTTGCTGCAACATAACGATAAAATGAAAGCAGACTAGCATAGCTGTACTGCTGTAAATGGTTGTATAAGCCCATATTATTGGTCCTGTAGCTTAAGCTAATTGTGCTGAACACTCATCCACATAACCCCTCTAGCCATTTACCATAAGCAAATTTCTCAGAGTAAATCCCCATTTCCTCCTTCATACTGTGTACATCTTAGGATTAAGCTCAGAGCTGCAAAATTGAACTGCCAACCATGTATAGAAAAGTGATAACTGAAGTTAACTCTGAATCTGACATGTGACTCTCTCTCTCTCTCTCTCTCTCTCTCTCTCTCTCTTTCTCATTCTCCCTCTCTCCTTTTCTATCTTTCTAAGTCTCTCTCCCTGAGAGTTTACTGTAGGGCACAGCGTTGAGTAATTCAGCCGTTCATGGTTATTAAGCTTAGTGCATGCAAGACAAGCGAGGGGAAAAAAGACTGAAGAGCTTAGCTGGAGCTGGAGGGCTTCACCGCTATCCCACAGGAGCTCTTTGATATCTTATTATTATCCAACTGGCTGATGAAACATCTGGATACTCAACTCACAATCTCAACTGAAGACTCAACCACCCACACCTGCCTAAACTATTAGTCCAGTCCCTAGCCATACAGGATACTAATTACATATTATACTGTAGACTGCCTCATTTTTTTTAGACTGAATATAAGATGCTCATTTGTCTTACTATCCAGTGCTCGAGAGAGATTTATCTGCACAGACAGAGAGTAAACTCAAGGTAAATAAATTGCTTTGAAAGTGAGTAGAGTTAGCAGATCTTCTTTAGTGCCAAAGCCTCAAGTGGGTTCATTAGGAACTTAGAGCCCTCACTGAATATCATAAGAAACTTCCCAGAGTGATACACTTAAAGCTTGTTTCCCAGACACAGTCTAAAGGTTTTCTAACCTTATAAACTGAGGGTTAATTTAGTTCTAGACTAGACTTTGTCTGTGTAGAATTTGGGAAAAACTGTAACATTTTAAAATAATTGTGGTGGTACGCTTTAATTATACTAAGTAAATGTAACAACATATGATATGAGTTCAGAATAGAGGTAATGACTTCTCTACTTTCTACTTGCTACATTCCAAAACAGATCCATTCTCCACAATCTACACGCCTTTGTAAATTATGCCTTTCATAAATTGACACTTCATGCATTAGGATTTTTAACAAAACCACAAAAAACTACAAAACTAAAAAACTAAACTCAGATATGGCAAATGTTTCTCTGATGTACTAATTTGCACATTTGTACATTCATCTACAATAGGACACATTCAAACATAGTGTCCTACACAAAAAAATAACAGGGGAAAGAATAAAAGACAAACTTTTTTTTTTAATTGGTAATTTTGCCAATAGTCACCCACTAGTCAGCTCTCCTCGATCACACCACAGCCACCAACTGGGGAGGGTGAAGGCTGGCATGTGCTTCCTCCAAGACACATGAAGCCATCCAACCGTATCTTTTCAAACTGCTAATTATACTGCAACAAATGGCAGCGCCACACACTTGGAGGAAATCTCTATCTACCCTCTTCTGCATAGATGAGCTCACAGTTTATCACAAATAGCTAGTGTCACTGTGATTGACAGGTAAGAGAGAGTATAAGAGACAGCACAGACAGTTTTGCTCTCTCATCTCCCAGCCATGGATGGCTACTGCTATGGAAAAAGTTGGTTGAAGGTTTTCCTTATTTTCCATTTACACTAAGAACATTAATGTTAGCATTGTTTAGTCTGAAACTATGCTTATCCTGTGTCTGAAACACCAATCCCAAGAGACTTATATTGGGCAAGTGTGGCTCAGGTGGTAGAGTGGGTTGTCCACTAATCGCAGGGTTGGTGGTTCTATTCCTGGCCCACATGCCGAAGTGACACTGAACAAGACACTGAACCCCAAGTTGCTCCCTATGGCAGGCTAGCACCTGTCGTGTGTGTGAATGAGAAACAGTGTAAAGCGCTTTGTAGAACCACTAAGGTTAAAAGCCACTATATAAGTGCAGACCATTTACTTATGTGGGTCGATCTTACCCATTTTTGTGTTCATTCCATTAATTTCTAGTTGCAGTCTTGTCTGGCAGTTGTTTAAAAACCACTGTTGCTGCTAGCATGCTAACTTCTTTAACATGTGACTACATTTTTTTTTGTGCTAGTATAATATAACCACATTTTTAATTATATCTACACTTCAAATCAAAAGGTTATGTGAACCACATCTAGATCCATGTTGTATCCATAAATGCATGCTTACTGATGTACAAAGAAGATATAACTGCTAAAGTAATTAAAGTGGTTTTGTGTACTTTAAAACAATAAAGTCACAGGGACTCACAGTAATGGATTTCTTGGCACTGCTATGGATCGTATGGAATTTTAAGAAAGTAGAGACCACTTAGCCAGATTATGGTTATGCAAGTTAGTTTCAATACAGTTTCTGAAGTGTCAGCTTAGCCTAGGGTAAGAGGAAATGTTTTATATCTGGCTCTCACTGCTGTGTGCTCAGTAAATAGACTACTGTGGAGTCAAGAGTATTACTCTACTTTTAGTTTGAGTCCACACAGTGATATGCAACATCTAGGGTCCATGCAATCAGCTTTATTGTTACAAAAAGGAAAACACAGCAGCCTCCAATCTTTTGAATCACTATGCAGTATGCTAGGTATCTAAATGCTTAGCATTCTCTTTGTAGCATGCCGAATTACAAGTATTGACCTTCACCCTTTCAGAACTTTAGTGTTATTGGAGGTGTTTACACAATTCACTTCTGGTCTTGTAAGGTTTTCTAAGGTCTTGTAAGGTTGCTGTTGTTATTGTTGTTGCTGCTGTTGTTTGAAAGCCTCTGTTGTTGCTAGCATGCTAACTGCTGGGATTCGTGACTAGGGCTCTCTCTGGCCTATCCTTGTGTAATTCAGGATGCACAAACGCATGCTGTGGTGAACCCTGTGGAGAATCAATTACACTCACTGTGTTATTTTTGGATTTGCTGTGCCCACCACGGTGTTACCTACAAAGAAAATGTGCATTGTAACTTCTTGAAAACAGAATGATGTGATAAGCACTTCAGCATTCAGCACTTTTGTGATCACTACAGCCTGAGTACAAAAAGCATGATCAAACCTCAATACTAGTTAAAGGAGGGTTCAGGTTTATTTCTCTCGATACTGCAGTAAGCAAATAGCGTTTTGTACAGGCGGAACACCAGACAAAGGTTCATCCACTAGTGTTTGTCTTTTTATCACTCTCATGTAATTGGATCTCTTAAAAACTTCAGATGAATCTCAGGGGGCTCTTGTCTTGTTTGCACCTTCACACTTGTTTTCCGCCTTCATCATTTGAAGCTGATTAAATTGTGCAGCATTGCTTTAGGGCACTGAACAATAATTTCAGGGTATGCTTTGATATGTATTAAGTTTTTTTGTATACACTGATGCTAAGCTAAAATTGATTTAGCCCATTGCAAAAATTTAAGCAGATAATTACTTTTTTTTATTTATATTTTATATGGAATCTTTACATTCCTTTTACCACAGTATTGTTGAATTCCTAAAACTAATTGATCAGAAGGTGTTAATTAATTTTCTACAACTACAACTCTAACATTACAGGTACATCTCAAAAAATCAGAATATCATGAAAAAGTTCATTTTTTCCCGTAATTTAATTAAAAAAGTGGAACTTTCATATATTCTAGATTTGTTACACATAAAGTGAAATTTTCAAGCCTTTTTTGTTTTAATCTTGATGATTACGGCTTACACCTCATGGAAATCAAAAATCCAGTATCACAAAATATTAGAATAAAGAATTTATAATACAGAAATGTCGACCTGAGAAGATCTCTAATCAGCTAATTAACTCAAAACAAAAACTATAAAAACAAAACTTAAAACAAAACAAAAAAAGGCTTGAAATATTACACTTTATGTGTAATGAATCTAGAATATATGAAAGTTCAACTTTTTGAATTAAATTACGGGAAAAAAATTACTTTTCCACAATATTTTTTTGAGATGCACCTGTAGTTCTGGTTGTAAATCAAATGATAGGTCCCTATATTGATGCTCCCTAATGCTTTTAATACATTATTGTTTCTATAGCAACAACCTACACAGTACTTGTAAGAAAAATGTTTCATAACTTAAACCTAATAATAAACAGTTTAAAAATGTGTTCTAAAGAAAATGTATAATCATACATAATCATCCTGTCCAGGGTGTGCCCGAGTTTCCTGGGATATGCTCTAGGCTCCCATGTGACCCTGTGTAGAATATGTGGTATGGAAAATGGATGGATGAAATTACCATACATGTAGTTGATGTCACCTCTCAAACTTAAGTATTACCAATATTTAATTTTATTTCATTTTATTTCATTTTAGTCAGTTGTGAGTTTCTAGTATGGAAATTCTTTCATGTTGCTGCAGTATATCAAGCTTTGTTAAATCATTTTGGCACGTCTGTTAAACACGCATAATAGTCCTACACAATCGGGTAAAGCAGCTGATTAAAAAAAAAAGCCAAGAATACATTTCCATCATTTGATGTTTAAAGCTAACGGTGTCCGGTTCACTGCTTTCACCCACACTGTGTTCACAGAGCTCATCCATCTCCTCCGATAGCTCTCTTGTTGCGCTGCCTTTAGAAAGCTTTATCGTATGTCCACCAGTGCTCAAACCTGTCTCTATGGAGCAAAGAAACGGAGATAGGACATTTTGAAACATTCATGTGAGAGAATCCATGCTACAAGTCCACAATAACTGTTTCTCTGGGACTCATTTCAAGCCTTGCCTGGAGACAGAGAAGGACATCATAGTAATTATGCCACTTCTTTTCCTATCCTATCCAGGAAAATGGACGGCATAAAGGTTACTACTATATAAACTATACTGATGAATGTATTATGTGCCATGAAAGTATTAAATATTTTGGAGTTTCTCAGAATGCTACGTTCATTATCTTCTCTCCCTTGATGCAAATTGAAATTTAAAACTGACATTTTATGGTAAGACTCCAGAAGTGCAACCTCCACACAGCCCACCACTCAGCCTTTAATGTGTGCCTGTCTCTTATTAATTTTAGAGAAGCAAGCTCCCACATTTCATTTGTTCTCTGTGTGAACGCATGACAGCTGCCAGAGTGCCTTACATCACGCTGAGGAAATCCCAGTGCTACCACACCACTCTCTCTCACTCTGAGAATGTATAAGAGAAAGAGTGAGAGAGGAAGTGACATGTTGTCTGCCAGTGAAATACAGACAACTGAAAGAGTACTGCATGCAGACTGTGGAATAATATCTTAAAAATTAAGAAAAACATATGCACTGCTTTTCTTGAGAAACAGGGCTCGAAACCTAAAAAAAAAATAAAAAAATAAAAAATTAGGGTTTGCCAGCTGTTGAGATGATACACTGAAATAATTTTAAGTAATTAATTAATGAATTGCATGATATTGCAATTTTTGTAATGTCACTTGTGCAGGGCAATTAAGGTTAGCGAGTATACCACTAAAGCTAGCTAGCAACAATATTAGCTGATACATTGTTAGCTCTTAGAATTTATTAAGACATTATTATCTTTTCTCATTTTCTGAATGGCTTTTTGCCATTCACACTTACAGCCTGTAAACTGTATTTTACATTCATATTTGCCATAAAGGTCCCATTATACAAAAAAAACAAACAAAAAAAAACACAAAACCTGATGCATGTTTTTCTTTCTGTAGTATCTCCTCCTAACAATGGCCCTCATTTATCTAGCTGGATATGAACAGATTTATTTGGAAATCATTTATAGGAGCATTTACACAAGAAATTTGGTGTTCATGATTATCTGGTTATTTCAGAAAAAAACAAAAAAACATTTGTATCCTACTCATACTCCTAAGTGTGTAAATTTACACAGGAGCTGCAACTTGATTGACTTCAAATCATATAATTTGCAATTCTCCATTTTTATATATAGAATATCATTTTAAAATATGTATTATGCTATTTTAAATTATGTTTACAGCATTTAGTAGATGCCCCATCTAGATCAACTTACACATCAGCTTTGCTCATGCTAGTTCACTAAGTCAGGTACTAAGAGTACCATAGAGAAAATTTTGTGAAACAAAGTCATTTTATATTATTGGCATTATTTAAACAATATGAAAAAAACTATTAATTCAATTATGGCAAAAGAAATATCAGCGTATAAATGAAGGATGGATCAGTCTGTCTGTGCATAGCCGTAAGCCATAACAAGGGCCTCAGTACAGGTCACATTTATGAGAGAAAGGATATATAAAGACCAGTATGATATGTTTTAGAGGTTGAAAGCTGTCTTGTAAATGTTCCATTTGCCACAGCGTCTCCTTCTAAGGTTGTGCAACACTTCCGGCATGTCAACTGAAACACTTGATTACCTGGTTAAAGAGTAGATCTTTTTTTCTTCTCCAATTTCATGTCACACCATTTTCTTTTCACCTCTCTTAAATCAAACGTAATTCACCTTTTCTGTAATTTGTGTCTAGATTTTGACCTTTTCAGGTGCTGCTATACTGCTAAACCTTTTTATTGGCATAGAAGTGAGTCAAAATACCTTCCATTTCTTCCTTTTCTTTCACCATTTAGTAGTCATTTCGTGTACCCAGCACTCTGTGCACTTGACTTTTTATGGAGTTTCGTGAGCATCATCACTAAATACAAGTGAGCTGTGTTGGGAACACACTTAGAACTGTATGAGTGATCAACATACAGTACACATGTACTGTGTACTGTGACTATAAAGAAATTCAGCCTTTCTGAAACTTTTGTACATCCAGCAGAAAATTGTTCTTCAGTTTAGCTTATGCAAACACTTACACATAATTTTACTAAAAGATTTTAGCTTGATAGTATTTTTAGAACCTGAACCATTTGTGCAAGCATGAGATGTTTTTGGTCTGTCTGAATTTAGAGCTTGTTTATAAGCTGTGTCTTCTCTTGTCTTTATGCCACATTCTCAGTGTCTGCTTATTTGATATTAAATTACATTTTTGACATCTGATTAACAATATTATTTTCAGAATTTTTGAATCACTCCGATTTCCAGACATTTCTATTTATCACTGTTGACGTATAGCTGCTGTTGCATTTGTCTGCTAATGTTAATCAGCAACTCAAAAGGTGTCACTTCATCTTTCCTGCTGTCCAAAAATTTCCCTTTGATTGTATTAGTTCTTGTCTAGAACTAGAGTGGTGCATCAATCTTACCTGGATTTCAACTCTATCTTGCATTCACACATAACCCCTTCCTGATTAACTGCAATTGCATTCCTGTGTAAAAGTGCATGTGTGAAAGGGGCTAAAGATTCCCACTGGTCATATGACATAGTTGTATAAAGCATGCAAGTGAAAGCAGTTATATAAAATCACGAATTGTCAGAAAGATAAGACAGAGATTCAATGTTGGACTACAGAATACTACATAATATGTCAAATACAGTAACATTACACACTGATTTTGTTCGGGATGCTCCTTGAAGATTATCAGCTGTGAACATTCCTGTGAAACCAATCAGATATATCATCTTTGTACACTTTCAGTTTGCTTTTTCTCACTGTGGCATATTCATAGGCTAACAATGTGCAGAGTGTGGTGTTATATTATCACCCACAGTGTTAAACTCATCACAAATGCACACTTAAAAAAATCCCTAAAACATGCATTATATATTAAACCCTGGAGTACAATACTAAAAGGTTCTTTGCTGTCACTTCTTCGCTGATAGAGCTCATAATGAAGCTATAAGGCAGGCAGAATACTAAAGTTGTCCACCTGCATCAGCTTTTTATACAACACACACCACTCTCCATGGCATTACAGAACTCACTTGATCCAGGACTAGAGAGGCTAAAGCAGTCAGTTTGAACTGTGACCTCGATCTAATAGCACACTTTTTAGTTATCTCTCTGTGCGAGCACACACACACACACACACACACACACACACACACACACAGAACATTCACTCTGCAATGTCTACCACTGTGGATTTTTCTGGCAGAACTTCACATAGATGACTACTGAGGTGAACTGTGTGGGGGAAAGAAGCTTTGAAACTTCTGAAAGGGCCACCCACTTTTTCTAATCACACACTTCACAGAGCTAGCAAAAGTTCATGAGAGGAGGAGAATGAAAAACAAGCCCAAACCTGAGCAGGCAGGGAACTCCAGCAGCTAAACGAGGCGTGAGGGACCCTTCAAAGCGGTTATAGACTTGATGAAAAGACCGCTGCACCTCAAAATCCTGCAGTATCTCACTGTTTAACCATTAACTAGGAACCATACAACCACTGCATCTGATCCCCTGATGACAGTAACAGAATTGAAGATTTAATTATTCATTTGGATCACAAAAGAACAATGCAAAGAGTGAGATTAATGAGAGAGCTCACCTTTAGGATGAGAATGAGTTTATTTCTCTGTGCATAAATTAACCATTCCCTAAGGAGAAACTCTCAAAGCAATCTTATGGGAGGCAACTGAAGAACAAAAAAATGTAATTGAATTGTGACACAGTCAAGTGACTGAATCGATACGGTAGCTTCCTTCCTGAGCACTGCACTGAAATGTGACACATGCGATGAAAAGGCTTCCTAAAGATTCAGATCTGATATAAATTATGAAGTTATGGGGAACCTTTCTATTTATAATTTACAGCAAATATCTCATTTATTGATCTAACAGATGCATTGAGAACTCACACACAAATGAATTCGGGACAGACATCTTTTCTGTATGGCAGTAAAATGAATAATGAGCTGAGATTCTCATTCATCATTTAGACTGCAAATGCAAGACAGTGAGATATGATGGCAGATGTGAGCAAATAAAATGATATACACAAGCAGATACAAAGTAAACCCTTCCATAGACATATTACTCTTCTATCTCTCTCAATCTACAGCACATCCCCTAAGAGCGCATATTTGTACATTGTTAGTCAGGATAGCGTTGAGGGCATCCTTCCATCCTCCCAGCTCAGGTACAGGTTTGATGAACAGGACTACTAGTGAGGAATGAGAGACTGGCGTGAATCAATTTTCCCTTTCTTATTTTGCTTTCTTTCTATTTTATTCTTTTCTCCTGTCTAGCTTTGCCTTTTATGTTATATCTGTTTCTGTTCCTGAGCCAGAGCACTCACACACTACAGGGAATAGATAGGACAGAGGTGTAAAAAGGGTTTTTTTTCCACTGTGGGCTTAAAACTGGGCCTAGATAGTCCGAGTGACTTGCAAACCTCGAGGCAGTCAGCCATCAACATGACCTTCAGCTGTTCGTTCTACTCAGGCAGACAAAGCCATTCCCCAAGAGAGACAGGAAGCTGATGCTTTTTACAATTGCTACAAAGACATGTGAAGGTCGAGTGAAAATTTCACCTTTTCTAAATTTAATAAAGGTCATTGAACTTGCTGTAAATTCTAAAGAAAATTGGTATGACAGAGTAATTGCATAGTATTCAGCAGTATATAGAAATACACAGCACAGTTGTGGCCTTTTAAAGCGTTGATGTTGCTACTCTCCAGTTTTTTTTTAGGTAATGGGATCATTCTTTTTACTACTGCTCCTGCATTTCCTATTCTTTCTTTACAATAGCAATGGTGGTATTTTACAGTCAGTGTCTATCCAATCAACTCTACAGGTATTGGCACCCTATCTATCTGTCGCTCTTCCTTTCTTAAAACTGCACAATACCTTAAGATTTCAAACTGATATCTATTTTAAACTTTCAGACTGGCTTTGTCAAGCCAACATCAAATATTATCACGATGAACTTTACCTATCTAGTTTAAACTTACATTACTATGACATTTATTTAGCATTTTGGAAGGAAGTATTTGGTACTCTAAATTGAATTTTAATTTATTTAAAAAAAAAAAATTTAAAGGTGGCCTGAGTCAATTGAACATAAATTGCTAAATAGTAAAGAGACTATACACTGATTACTTGAGATCTAATGAAACAAATGCAATAGATGTTATTCAATATTTATTTTTGAATTAAGCATGAATTTGGCTAAATAATGTATGTATTTCTTTTATTTTATGCTAGCATCATTCAGTTATATACTGATAATGCATAATTATATATTGACTATACTGTGTGTGTGTGTGTGTGTGTGTGTGTGTGTGTGTGTGTGTGTGTGTTTAAGTACGAGAACAGATTTCTTCTATTTTATGTTCTGTGTTTTCATGGAATACAGAAGTCTAGAGGTCTGATTTGATCAATACTTTACCAGCACCAATTTGACTTACTTTAATTTTATGCACCAGCACCTCCACAGTGTTCAGTAAGGCAGCAGACAAAGAAGGATGCCATGATGTTTGATCAATGAATGGACTGCCTAACATCTCTGGTTTCCTTCTGCTGAGGGAATTGGGCTTTCTGTAAAGAAATATTGACACAGAACAAGATCCAAAAACACAGTTTGCTATATCAAATGAGTATGGCTGATAATGTTGCATTTCAGATATTGCCTACAATGATCAGATTTGTGATGGTGTCTAAAATTCACGAGATTACACACAATCACACAAAGACACAGGGGACATGTAGGAGAAAAGTATTGTACTTTGTGTTTAAGGCTTTACAATGAATTCTACCCAATTGAATTTCAGTCTTGACCAGTCAATAAAATATATATGTACATTGTGCACCTCACAATGTCTTCATCTTTATTTTTTCAAATTGCTCTTACTGACAAGAAAATCCTGGATTATAGAAAGAGTTGAGACTAGGAATGTCCATCTGTGCACTCACTTCGCTGAAGTAGATTGCAGTAACAATGGTTTTCTCATAGCATGGGTTGAACAGCTCCTAGAACTGCTGGAGAAATGATGGGTGAATATATAATAAAATTACTGGATGTATTTAATATTTAATACTGCCTCATAGCTGCAGGCTTCATGCCCAGTTTTCTCAGGAAAGGGATTGGATCCGCCACAACCCTGTCGAAGATGTGAAGATGAAAAGATGTGAAGATGAAAGATGAATGGATGAATGATAATTATGTTGAGGTGCATTAATTAGAATGGCTTAGGTTGGAGAAGGTCCTAAATATTTTGTATCAAATCCTGCCGAGGTCATAGGCGATTTTTCCTTTAGCACAAGTCAGGATATCAATAAAAGCCAAAGCCCAGTGCCACGTCTCTCAGCCTGCCAGACTACTAGTGAGTCTAGAGTAGTAAACAAGGAAATGCTTTTGCAAACAGTGCTGTAATGGGTTTCTGATCAATAGTCTGCAGGATCCAGCAGTTAAGGTTGTAAAACCTGCTCATAGGTAGCTGTGTCCCTGTGTCCTGTTCTGGTACCATATGTTTGTCCTATGTGCTATTATATCTCAGGTGATCTGAGAGAAGTAAGGAATAATGCACAAATATATATGCATGTATCTGTGTATGTGTGTGTTTGTGTGGAGACTTGACAAGGTTCTGGGTCAACCCTCAATATGTTGCCCCACGTTCTTACAAAGAGAGGAAGAGATGGCACAAGGTAGGGGGTCGTTTCACACCATAGCACCCGTATTCTCATTCCCTGGGGAGCTGCCACCATGACTCAGTCGCTGTCATAACCATCTAAGCAGCATCAACAAGCCATGCAGTTCCATATTTACACTAGCCAAACTGAGAACACGCTCATTATGCCCATATTAAGCCACTGGTTTATGAAATTTGCATGCTGCTCAATGCGAGAAAGCTGTTGTTCTTATTATGTTCTTAAGATATATTCCCATGGGATTCCCATAAGAAGCACCAATGGTTATACAGGTGAACTCCCATGGTGAATTTGAACACATTGAGAATGCGATTCTTAATGGGAGTTCATCTTACATTCATGTTATCTCATAATGAAACTGGATTTTTATAGGTTACCCATTAGAATATTGTCATTCTATGTGAGTTTCTATTGGATTTTTAAAGGTTAGTCATTACTGTGAAACTGTGAAACATGCAATCTGAGTGTCATATGGACTTCTATTATAGGGTCAGGTTTGATGATTATGAGAACTTTATTTGTCATCTTTTATGAAAATTTCATGGGGATGCAATAGGTGTTTCATGTGAGGCTCCTAAAATGTGCTGACCTTTTTAATCTTCTCAATTTAGTTATCTGCATTAGCATGTGCTTCTTCTCATGCAGGTAAAGCCTGCCACTGTATCATTTCAAACTTCTGCTCATACTGCAACTCAGAGTTTAACAGGAGAGAGAGTAATGCCATTCCTCCAATCTACAGAGTATGGCCACTTTTGCTCTCTTGGACACCTGGACACCCATAGAATTTAATGGGAATTACATCAAGGTATAGGATGGAATCATGGTGGTGACTCTTTAAGGTCTACAGTATATGGAGTCTCGGTGTGCAGTAAATTGTCTATGTAGCTAGGCTGTTCAGTGTGGATAAGTCTATGGCAGAAAGACTGCAATGATCTTCAGGGTTCATGCATCAAGCAGAAAACTCAGGCTATCAATCAAAGAGATGGAAGGAAGCCAGCATAGGAAGACTCCTCTCTGGAATGGCCATGAGTATTGAGTGTAAATAGGAAGGAGTGATGGTCTGTGATCAGTTTCTTTCCCATGATAATTTCATATTAACAAAAATAAAGCAACTGATCCTTGTGAAGTGGAGAACTCCCTCATCTCTCACATGGAAATAAAAGCCTCCCTTTGGAAGGTTCCTTTACACAGTAGTCTCAGCTTAGATACTCTTCAAGAATATCAAAGAATTCAAAATGTGTGGAATATTCCAAATATTTGATAGAGGTGAATGTGTTCAGCTAACAGGGCTGAGTAAATGTCATGAGTGAACACAACTAAAATTTACATTTTTCATAAAAATGGATGGATATGATGGAAAAGGATGTTAAAGTAGACTTGGACAGGAAGAAATGCTGTGTATTAAGTGCATTATATGCATGTGTCTTATGAATTTATCCGAAATCTGAACATTCAATAGTATGTTATGAAGGATATGTTACTTTACATACATACATACTGTGTATGTAACTGTAATATTAGTGGGACACAAATGGCACCTCAATTGTGGAATCACCACTGTTCATTGCCAAGATGGTGGCATCTTATATTTAGCAGGAAGTCTTGACTGCTGACACATGTGACTCTTGACATGTTAGAAAGAAATGTGGTCATCAGAACTGATTAGTCTGTATGAAATTGAGCAAAAAAAGAAAAATCATACACTGCATGTATCTGGAAAGGCCTTTTTAAAGTAAAGGTTCTTATGCCAACATGTTTCAGTATGGGCTAAATTTTAAATGTAAATCCAGGTTTCTGTAAAGCTGCTTTGTGACAATATCCTTTGTTAAAAGTGCTCTATAAATAAACTGAATTTAATTTAATTGAAACTATAGTCTTTTCAGTATATGTTGTTTCTTTCATTTTCCCGTTTTGCTGTTTGTTGTAAGTGGTGCAGCAAAACAATCATCTGTAAAAAGCAGATCATTTTTCCTTAGAAATTTCCTTGTCAAGTGAGAAACACATTCATGCACTCCTAATTATAAAGCCATTGTCCTTACATGCCTCATACACCTAGTGTGAGACTGAGACAGAATGACACTGGTGCAGATTTTCACTTTGTAATAATTCAACTCTGATGTCTGCTGATAGAGATGCACTCCCTACATTATCTCAAAATGTATGTGTGGCTCTGAGCTGAGGCAGGGCAGAACACAGACACACAGCAGGCAGATGTGGGGAAAAGAGCTCCTTTTAATTAGAAATTAGTGAATGGAGGTGAGAGGTGTGAAGTTGAAGAGTGCAGGTGCAGGGCACAGTCTTCCTGGCATGGGAACTGGCATGCAGGCTGCAGCAGCATCAAGGCGGTGCCCAGAGCAATGGAAGTAGAGCATGGGTCCCGGCGGAGAGTTTTCTTCATCTGCTTCTGGAGGAGAGAGAGATAGATTTGTTACTGGGTAATGTAATGGAGACCTTGCTCACCTCCATGCACTGGTTGTGCCCTTTTATATCCTCCTGGCTCTTGCAGGAGGGTGAAGAGCGGCCGCTCCACTCATTTGCCGCCAGCTGTGTGTCTTTCTGCCACCTTGCCTTGCAGTCATGTGCTCCCGTGCTTTCAAAAACAAAAAGTGTTGAAGTGGCGCTGTCCATTCAGCACCCTGATGGCAGTTGCACAAGGAGCACATTGGGTTCATTGTGCATGGGCTGCAGGTCCGCCATCACAGTCCACCCCTCAGCTCTGAGCCTACTGTTGGCGGGCATTGGGCCCACAGGGTGTGTCTATGGGAGATGCCATCTGCTTTCCTGTGGTGGACCCCTGCCCGGTATTGCACTTGGAAGGAGAAGTCCTGTAAAGCGAGGAACCAGGTGGACACTCTGATGTTGGAGTCCTTTGCCTGTGCCATGCACTGTAGGAGCACGTGGTCAGTTATGAGGGTGAAGTGGTGCCCGGCCAGGTAGTACCTGAGCTCTTCTATGGCCCATTTGATTGCCAAGGCATCTCTCTCCATGGCAGTGTAATTCCTTTCAGCAAGTGTTAGCTTCCTGCTGATGTACAGGCCTGGGTGCTCCTCTCCATCGAACATCTGGTACAGAATGGCTCCCCGCCCTGTCTCTGAGGTGTCCGTGTGGACCGTGAAGGACAGGTCGAAGTCGGGGTTCCTCATAACTGGGGAGCTGGTAAGGGCCTTCTTGAGGGCCTGGAATGCCTGCTCTGCCTCTTCAGTCTACCGCACCTGGTCCAGTTGGTCCTTCTTAGTGAGATCTGAGAGGGGGAAGCTATAGAGGAGAAGTTAGGTACGGACCTTGGATAGTACCCTGAAGGCCCCAGGAAGGCACGTACCAGTTTTTTGGACGTGGGCTCGGGGTAGCCTTTCACGGCCTCTATTTTTTTCTCCTGAGGTTTCAGCAAGCCCCGGCCAATGCAGTACCCCAGGTACTGTGTCTCCATCAGGCTCAGGTGGCACTGGGTTGGCGGTCAGCCCAGCTTTCCAGAGGCTTCTGAGTACCTCCCTGAGGTGGTGGAGGTGGTCTTCCCAGGTGGAGGAGATGATGTTGTCCAGGTAGGTGGCCGTGAATGGCCGGTGTGGCCTCACGACAATGTCCATCAGATGTTGGAAGGTTTCTGGGGCTCCATGGAGGCTGAAGAGGAGAAGCCATTGCTGCCAGTGGGCACTGAAACTGGGCTCTCCCCAGCCGCTCAACCAGATTGTCAACTGTTAGTTTAGTTAGTTAGTTAGTTAGTTTAATTTAGTTAGTTTAGTTTCTGGAAGTAATTGAATATCCGAATGTTGCCATCAGGCTTTGGCACTACCATGATGGGGCTGGATCAGGGGCTGGATCAGGGGCTGGCAGGCTCCTAGATGATCCCGTCTCAAAGCATTCGGCTGACCTCCTCCTCAATAGCTTGATGGCGAGTCTCTGGGCCACTGTCTTACCACTACTCCCAGAGGGGTCTTAATCTCATGCTGCACCAGGTGTCTCAGGCCTGGCGTAGTGGAGAACATGCCAGAAATTTAGTCCACCAATTCTATCAGCTCCTGTTTTTGTGCCAGGCTCAAATTTTCACCCCACTGGACCAAGGCACGCTCGGGGGGACCTGGGGAGACAGTGGCAAATGCGGAGACTACAGGAGCAGGCTGGATCCACTTTTTAAATAGATTAATATGGTACAGTTGAGTGTTTGTGCACTTACCGGGCTGTTGTAGGCAGTATTTCACTGGGTCTGCTTTCTCCGGGACTGTGTACGGCCCCTTCCAGTGAGGCAGGAATTTTCAGGAGTGTTTCAAAGTAGAAGGAGCACCTGGTTGCCTGGTTGGAACTCCCAGGGCTGAGCCGGCCAGTTGTCAACCCTCTCATTGGGTGGCTTCCATGTGCTCCTGGACAATTGGCTTTACCCTGTTGATCCACTCCTGCATTTCCTGGACAAATTCAATTTGGGAGCGGAAGGGGGAGAGTTGTTCTTACAACACCTCCCGGGCCACGTCCAGTAGTCCTATGGGTCGCCGCCCAAAGAGGAGCTCAAAGTGGGTGAAGCCGGTAGAGGCCTTCTGGTGTCTTTCAGATGGCGAAGAGCATGTAGGGGAGGAGGAGGTCAATCCCAGTTTTGTCCCTGCTCACCTACCACCCTCCTCAGCATCCACTTAAACCTTTCGACTAGGCCATCCTTCTGGGGGTATTAAATAGAGATCCTCAGGTGTCTCACCTGCAACAGCTGACACAGATCACCCATTAATTTAGACACAAATGATGTACCTTGGTCTGTTAGCAGGTCCTTGGAAATCCCAACGTGGCTGAACAGCAGCACAAGTTCCCTCGTGGGATGAGGGGCATTGGGGGCGGTTTCCAGGGTTCGGTGCACTGACACTGAGGGCACTGTCTGCAGAAGGTCTGGATTTCAGAATCCATGCCAGGCCAAAGGAACCTGTCCCACAGCTTTTCCAGGGTGTTTTGGGGACCCAGGTGTCCTTCCAGCAGGTGCGTGTGGGCCAGATGTATTGAGAGCAGAGTTTTGGAGTGGGGGATCACGAGCAGATTGCACGTCTGACCCTGGCACTCCATTTGATAGTAGACTCACTTTCCTCACTTTCTACCAGGAAAAAAGAAGTAGATAGTCGCTGGTCGGGGTATTGGTTGACCCACTCTGTCTGCCGCACCTGGCCCCAGCAGTGCCTCAACTTGTCATCCTCCTTCTGTATGTGGCTGAGGTCTCCCTCCTGGCTGACCTGGTGAAACAAAACATGGTTAGAGGGAGAAAGTGTCTCAACTGATGAAGCTCTGGCATCGGTGTCCCCTTCTTCTTGGGCTTTGCTGTCCAAAACACTCAAGGTGCTGAAGTGGCACTGTCCGTTCAGCACCATGTTGGCAGTTGTGCGAGGAGCGCGTATTCCTTGTGTGCGGATTGCAGGTCCGCCATCACAGTATGATTGATTACTCCCTCACATTGTCTCGGTATTTGGAAAGAATGATATGTAAAGGTTTCTTTTGCTAGATTCAAATGTGACTGCCAAGTAATATCATATGATTTAGTCACTGTAATGAGCAAGAAATATTTCACTTGAATCCAACATTGCATCTGATTAGCTAACATACTTGCAAGTATGAGACCATGTTGCCCAAGTGGTGTTGATGATGGATTTTAGGATGCCTAAACTTTTCATGCACTCTTCTCAGTACTGGTCAAAGCTCTCAAGACTCTTCAGATAAAACATGGTGAAAATAAACCACCAATAGCTTTTACTTTAAAAAATGGGGAAGAAATGTTGATAAGAAATGTTGATTCAATGAATAAGTTACCTGACATATTGCTTGAGCTATGCATAAGCCTTCACTCATAAACATTCCCTTATTGAAAAGAAAAATAGAATCAGTCCCTGATTCTACATCATTATCTGAAATGTGCAGACTTGGCAGCAGTGATCACAGCTGTGTTACAAACTAAAATCTAGCACTGTGAGTCAGGTTGCAAAACACTTGTTGGATTAGTACCTAACATCTGTCATCAAAGACATTTATAAAGTCTTTCTTGTCTCTCTAGGTTTTAAACACAAAGTTGTGAAAATTGCAAAATAAATAGCAGATTATTATCATTACCAAAGGGTTTCAAAGCCGTTCCTGTCTCTGTAGATTTTGAACAGAGGATGTAAATTGCATAGCAACAAGTAAACTTGGGGCTTTATAATAGAATAGGAGCAGGATATTTGCAATTAACTGATAAGGATTATGTATTTATGAGATAAAATTTTCAATCCAAGCCATAGCCTGAATTCAAATAAAATCAGAACATGTGCAATTTGCAATGAAACCTGAAAATGAGCTAGAATACGGAGCCTCTCCATGGAAGCACTAAACTGATACTGATATACACATTTATCATGCTACATCAGTGTTCATTTTGTTGATGAAAGCTCAAACAAAAATGTTCACCAGCAACCCTTTTTTTCATAATGAAGACTAAACAATAACTTTGACAAGCAATAAATTTACCCTTATACACAAAATATATGAATAAATAAAATTTGCCTTAGAATCAGCCTTTTTGCCAAAGGTTTTCCCTCTCATCTTTGCACACTTACTTTGCAAAGGTTATCCTACAGGACACTTAATTAAAACATGCTGTGTGATATATGGTCAGGTACACGTGGCAAGAGGCTCAGAGATTGAGGCTTGAGGATACCACTAAAGTTTAATGAAACATGCTGTCATACTTGTAACTCATTTGTAGTCTGTATTACTAGACTTATATGCTTCTAGTAGCTATTACTAGCATATCCAGCGGCATGTAGGATATACAGCCATAACCATATGATAGTTTAAGCCACTGTAGAAATGCAGTTAGCCAATATGCTTTTGTAAAATGGCATGACTTTTAAGGAGGATAAAAGTAAGGGAATTATTCCATAAAAAGAACATATATGGGAATTTTGAGAAATAAACACTAAAACAGTTGAGTTACCAAAGTTAAATTGTTAATTAATTCTAGATTAAAGCTAACAACTGAATGAGTAATATATGACTAAACCTATTGTATTTTGTTACCCCTGTACACCTGCTCATTCCTGCAATTATCCAAACAACCAATCATGTGGCAGCAGTGTAATCCATAACAACATGCAAACAGGCCAAGAGCTTCAGTTAATGTTCACATGAAACATCAGAATGGTTTGGAAAAAATGTGATCTCAGTGACTTTGACCATGACATGGTTGTTGATGCCACATGAGCTGGTTTGAGTATTTCAGAAACTGCTGATTTCCTGGGATTTTCGCACACAACAGTCTCTATAGTTTACAGAATGATGTGAAAAATAAAAAAAAAACATTCACTGAGTGCCAGCTCTGTGGGCAGAAACCCCTTGTTGATGAGAGAGGTCTGAGGAGAATGGCCAGACTGGTTCAAGCTGATAGGAAGGCTACAGTAACTCAAATAAGCACTCTTTACAACCGTGATCAGATAAGCATCTCAGAATGCACAACATATTGAAACTTCAGACAAGTAGCAGGAGACCACATCAGGTTCCACTCCTGTCTGTCTAGAACAGTAATCTAAGCCTTCAGAGAGCACAAGCTCACCAAAACTGCACAGTTAACAATTGGAAGAAGACATTCCCATTCTTAGTTGAGAGGAGTGGAAACAGGCTGATTAGATAATTGCATGAGTGACCAGAGGTAAAGATGTCCCTATTAAAGTGACCAGGGAGTTTCTGTATTTTTGTCAAAAGACTAAACGTAAATGTAAATCAGCACCATTATACATTAAGTCATAATCTATCAGTAAATGGCTAACAGGCATAATCAGAGAAAAGATTTAACTGAACATTTACTGAGCAGAAATCTAACTGCAGTTTGTTCCTGATTTCCAAAAAAACATATGATATTTCACCTAGTTCAGTATGATTATCACAAAACTGTATGCTTGCTTATCACCTGTACAAGATAAATGAACCAGTCCTGCTTCTAGCACGTGACTCCTTGTGCCATCACCGGAAAATAAAATATTAAACCTATTTGTTTTAGACTCTGGGGATGCAAGCTTTCTGAGAAAAGTAATTGAAATTCATGGAAGAGATGGTGTGAAGGGTTGCCTAAAAAGTAATTTGCTTACCAGATAGATGTGAAATATCAAAACTAATTGTCTCATGACAGTGTAACAATAATCCTTAGCTTGCTTTGCCTTACTTTTTTTTGCCAAACAGTTAGATAAACGACAATCCAGATTTAAAAGAAAACTTAATTAAATATTAAACTTAATATTAAAAAAATTAAACTTAATTAAATAACTTAATTAAACATGATTATAAATTTTAAATAAAGAAAAAGAAAGAAAAGCTCAATAGTTATGGCTTTCCTCAATCTCAACACAAACATTAAATTTCAATGTGCCCTTAATCCTGGAACAAAAATGAGATGCGGAATAGATGTGAATAGAGCCATTCATTTTTAAGTAGGCTAGTGGTTCCCTTGGAAATGATGGTGACACTAACAACCAGCAATCCTGCCACTTTTGTTGATTCATTTCCCCCTCTGGATGCCATACAGGCTTTGGTGGAATGAGGAATCAATTTGGATCATCGGAAACAGAGTGGCCAAGCAGCGATATTGTGAAATGGTGGTCATTTGACTTCCATGTGGCAGCTGAGGACACAGTGCTAAATTTTCATCAAGTTTTGTGTGCCTCAGCCAATCCCCCTGACTGTGCACTTAACGCTCCAGTATGACCTCACTGTAAGTGCTAGTGCTGTGCCACAGCTGCCCAGAGCATGGCCCTCAGCATACCTTCTAACTGCTATAAGAAACAATGCTGTGTGTATGCAGTCCCTGTATGCAGTCCTCATTTCACTTTTACTTATAAAGTTTCCTTCAAGCGCAACCCAGGTATCTTTCATCTTGAGACTTTCATAAAGTAGAGAATTCAAAACACGACACTTTCCTGGGATTAAAATGTGATTTGATTCCCTAAACCCTTTGAATAGTTGGAAGTGTTTGAGGAGATTAAAGTGAGTTAGAAATGAAAGAGCTTCTTTACTCCAGCCCTAACCTCGTTGCTTAGCATCAAGACAACAGCTGTGCTTCCAAGAGACACACAAAAGTACTTTCAAATTATTTCCTGGGTCTAAAAGTGTCTAGTGATTTTTGTCTTTTCTTCCGAGTCTCACATTTCATCCTTGAGCTGGGGAGTACAGCAATATAAAGCATGTTGTTCTTGGCTTTCCCATAGGTCAGGCAGAGCAAGTGAAAGGATTTGTGTACACATATAAAAGAGACTGTTCTGGGGAATATATTTTATTATGAAGAGAGTGAACCCACAAGAATAGACAATCTCACCCCATTGAAGTAATAACATTGTTTTGTGCTTCCTAAGAACAGCTGTTGATGTGGCTGCAGTAAAATATCAATCATACAGGCCAGCTGACTGGATTTGCTGCATCATACAGACATGTAATCATTATATATTTTAAAATACATGTACAGTAAAAGCCCACATATACACTGTTTCAGTTACACTTAACCGCAGTTGACTGCTGTCCAAAAAAATGTAATAAAAAATTCCAGAAATACAGTAAACATTCATAATTTAAAATGGCACACTGTTCTGAATAACATGATGAAATATTCTGCGGTTCCGCCCTTAATCAACCCTTTGTCCAGCATATTCATGCTGTATATGCTACCCAGCCATTACTTAGTAGCCGCCTCGGTTATCAGATCAACTTTCACAATATCTCAGTGCTTATGTTCAAGTAACCGATGTTCGATTTGCTACCAAATTGGATGTGCCAAAAAAAAGTTGTAAAGCGCTTCCTTTAAATGAAAAAGTGAAAATTCTCAGTTTAATAGGGAAAGAAAAAAAAAATCATATGTTGATCTTGCTAGGATGTACAATAAGAACGAATCTTCTATCCATGAAATTGTGAAAAAAGAAAAATAAATGTTTGCTATTACTAAATTTTATCATGGGTATGTACAGTACAGTATATACACAGCAAAATTCCCAGTGTTGATTTAACACCCATAGTGTTGAATTTACACCCTACAGTGTTTATATAAGTCCATTGGATACAAATGAACACTCTGGGTGTTAATTCAACACTAGGGATTTTACTGTGTAGTGTTCACTACTATCCACGGGTTCAGGCATCCACTGGGGGACATGGAACCTATCCCCCGCAGATACAGGAGTCCTACTGTATTATTACTGTTTTGTGCCATTACCAGTTTCATTTAGAGTCAATGACATTTTCTTAATGCATTACTATCCCTGGGAATATGATAATGTCACTGAATAAGGCAGTTTAGAATCCATGCGGCGGTCTGGGAAAACCATTCAGTCATGTCGCTGTGGCTGTATTTTGGAAATCAGACATAAATTACAAAAAAATATCAGGTATTGACCCCAATTGAGTCATCAGTGATATAATTTGACATCTCTATTTTAAGAAATCATAAATATACTTTTTCCAAGTGACATTGAAATGTTTTTATTTAGGCTACTTTGTAACATTGTAATGGTGTCCGCCTGCAAAGATCACAATGTGTACGGAGTGAGTTTAAAAAACACTGCAGTAAGTGTGGTCAGTCTGCTTAAAGATGTCTAAAACTTTGCTAGCCAAGTGTGCATTTCTCAAGATTTGATCACATTTTAGGATAGTTACACACCACAGCCAAATAAGGCTAATCAATTCAGTTTGTAATCAAATACAGACTCTCAAAATTTCTGTGATGTTCCTGCATCGTCACATCATCATCAAAGTAGAGAAAAGTACTTATGCACACACTCTGGACAGATGACAGCAGACAAAATGTTTAAATGACCAAATAAAAAAATTTTAGGTAGCAGAATAGAACTGACTGAAATAATTTTCCACTGATGTAAGTATGAACAGAGACCAGTCAAGTGAAGAGACGACAATGAGGCTCGTGTTTAAATGTTGTGAGTTAGAGAGACTGATCTGCATGATGCTGATAATCAAACTCTTTTCCCATTTTAAACTTACAATAATTCTTTAAAAATTGGTCAGTAATGTTGTTTTCCATAAGTACATCAGGTTATAAATGTAGAGGTAGGCCTGGTGTCTTTCAGTGGAATTGGAATGAAATACAGTTTTCCTTTCCATTTTGGGGGTAATGAGATAAAGAAAGAAAAGAAAGAAATACATTTCAGCTTTCAGTATAGTTTTCAGAATTATATATAGAAATGTCAGAAAATGTCAAAATATGACCATATAAAGGGTTTTCCCAGGTTGCCACACATATAACATCATATAAACCAGGAGCAAATATAAACCAGAGACATAGCATCAACTTAACTTAACAGAAGCCCAGCATAATAACCTCACATGCCCTGAACATCTGGAGCATCCGAACTTGGCCACATAACTGAAATCAAAAGAGACACAATTCCACTTTTTTGTTGCCTTTTCATGTAGCACTTTGTCTCTGACTTTTATCTTATTTAGATTGAAAGGTTGAATTCTGCCACACAAAGTAACAAACCAATAGATTTATAATAAAGCCACAGGGTTAATATAATGTCTAGGATGCATATGTCTGTGAATACACAGAGAAATGAGGAGCTGTTGGCCTGGACAAGCATCATCAAACTGTCCACAGGTGGGAGGAACACTGCAGCAAATAGGAGTTATTGAGGTAAAAAAATTGTGACGCATGGCAGCTTGGCTCACAGGAAGCTGTTTCCATGCTCAAGCTTAGGGATTTAAGAGTAATAGGAAAGAATTATTCTCTCTTACCTGCTCCTGCATCTGCCAGGAAGTCAATCTAGGTTCACATTATAGGTTATGTCAGAGTGCAGTCAGGGCATGAAGGCCAAAATAAAGTGGCCACTATACAACTAAATGGGTTGGAGAACATCATTAAAGTGAGATAAACTGTGGTACACTCTTAGAAAAAGGAGTTCCTTGAGGGTTACTCAGATGGATAATGGTTATTGCATTCTAAGTTGGTTCTACTATTCTTCTATTAGAAACATTTCTGAAACCCTTCTGTGGTAGTTTAAAGCATCCTTCAGACGGACAAACCAGTTGATGCTTGATGATGGATCCTTTTTTAGAATGTATATTCATTCACTCATCTTCAGTAATGACTTTATCCTGGTCAGAGTTGTGGTGAATCTGTAGCCTATCCTGGGAACATTGGGTGTGATGTAGGTTGACACACCCTACATGCGCACACATTCAAACACTCATTCACACTTAGGGGCAATTTAGCATAGCCAATTTGCCTAACAGCATGTTTTTGGAAGGTGAGAGGAAACCGGAGAACCCAAAGGAAATCCACCCAAACACAGGGAGAGCATGTGTAACCCCACACAGATAGTAATCCAAGTTCAGGATTGAACCAGCGAAGTTGAAGCTGTGAGATAGTAGCAACATTATCTGTTTTTGAGCTAATACAATACATTATAGTTTCCTCTTGTCAGTTGGAGTCACGAAGGATCAATTAAATAGATTAAATAGATTTTTTTATAGATTTCTTTGTCTCATGATACTTCATTTAAAAAATTTAATAATGAAAAAACAAATAGCTAAAAGGTTTTACTTCCCAACAGAAAGGTGCTTTATTATATTTTCACACAATCAATGCCTGTAATGTTACCAAATGTGTATGGTCTGATCTAAAACATCAAATCCAACTGGGGAAAAAAATTGGTTTCTGTGCACTTTCCTTTGTTACCAGTTGGGTCAAATGGCTAATGACCGAAATGAACAGAACAGAACGATTTGATTTAAAACAGGAGGATAGGGTACCACTTTCAGTAGGAGTTCCTTGTTGGATGAGCTGTACTTTTTGTTCTGACAGCATCCTCTGACTGTCTGCACTTGAGAGAGCCTTCATGTGACAGAGCTGTCAACTTTGACAGCCGTTCAAAAGCCTTGTAACTTAGTCCAAGGAATACTGGTCATCCATCAAAGTCCCTGTCTGACACAGAAGAGCCACATATCACTTTGAGTCTGTGTTGTCCTGTAAAAGTGATTAAGTACATTTAAGTACTTAAATGCACTTCCTGTAAACATTTAAGTACATTAAATGGTTACAGGAAGACTTGCCAGCATCAGTTGGTTTTTATTATTTTAATTAGATATTTTGACATGTTGAAATAGAGATAAACATCTGTTAATATATCGTTAAGTATTAACTGATAGGCAGGTTGATGACAGTCTGTTGGTGGTTTGTTGACAGTTTGTGGAATGTCTAAAAGCAGACTATCCAAATAGGGCGTTAACACTATTTTTTTAAACCTCCTGTAGATGGGTGGCCCTAGTGGCCCTGTAAATGAGTGGTCTAGTTGAAGTTGCTTAGACATGAGAGGAGATTCAAGCACTGGGAATGATATACTGTATGAAGTGTTCTGTGTCTGTTTCATGAAACTGTTGTATCAGTATGAATGCAACTAATAAATCAGCTTTGGCTGTATGGTTACAAGAGTCCAGCCCATACACTGAATACAACATATGTGTGTGAAATATGTGCAGATGATTTCCATCACAGGCGCATGGTGGCTTAGTATTTGGCATGTTCGCCTCACATCTCCAGGGTTTGGGGTTTGAGGCCGGGGATATCATGTAATCTCTCTATGGTGCGGAAGAGACCTACCCACGTCTGAACCTCAATGAACATGTCAAGCATCTATTATTTATTTATTTATTTATTTGTTTATTTGGTGGTGGTAGTAGTAGTAGTAACAGTAGTAGTAATTATTGAATATGGAACTAATTAGGTTACTAACTGCAGGTTATCCTTGTTAAATTATTATCCTTGGATTTACACTTCATGACCAGACATACACTTGGTTTTACAGACAAAACACAAAATTGATGAATTATACTTAATCAGTTGTATTGTAGTAATAGGACATACACAGTGGTATGTTTTAAATAGCTCAATAGCTCAAACTAATGCTTCAGGCTGTTGGTCAAAGTTAGGCTCTTTTATTTAACTTATTAATTCAGAACTCTCTGTTTACCTAAAATGCGATGGGATTTTGAGAGATGTTCTTATTTTCTACATGTTTGTTCCCATTTTTAATCTTCATTGGTCACTGCCACCAGCACATGTTTACCATTGCTCCCATGTTGTTGTCATTTCCCATTGCTTTTCTATATCTCTGCATTTAGCTTCATGAAAACTGAGTTATGAGTTATGCACTGCTTTCTGGGTCACAGAAAATCATGAGAAGAACATTGAAACACAAGCTCAATTGTCTTAGTGCAGTAGAGTCAAAATGGCTGACTCTGTAATCTGTAGCAGCTTGACCTGCCCTGGGTAATGCACCCACAAAATGTTGACCTGTTTTAGAGCATGCATTTTCTTCCATGAGCTTATTAGCATCACTGCAGCATATTATTGCACACACTAGATCACATACTGTATGAACCCAAAAGCATTTATACTGTACACATGGAATTAAATGTCTTATCAGTATGTTAATGAGGTTCAGTCTTGTGGCAAGGTGACTTTCATTAAGTGTATGAAGACATATTAGGCAATCTGTTTAAAATAGTGCACAAAAAATCTGGTGGGAATTAAAGCAGGAATTACAGCACATTGTGAACATTTTTATATTATTATTATTATATGAGATTAAATATGAAATATATATTAAATATGAGAAAAAATGCACACTAAAATTAGTGATCTGACTGACAAGCTTTATGAGAGGTTATTCTCATATCTACTGTGGAACAGTAACAATAGATATGAAAAACAGTATGCTTTTTCATATCGACTACACTGTATCAAAAACACTCTTGTAGCAACAGGATTGAAACAGTGTGGATTTAAAAGTAGCCAGAGCTGATCATATTGGTTATTATTTCACTCATTAACCATTTCATTAATTAACACACTACTTCAAATATGGGAGGCAAGTTTGACTTAAAAAATACATTCTAGTGATTATATTTTGTCAGTTGATTATAGTTTAGTTTGGGTCGGATAAGTAGGGGCTGGTGCATTTTTGGTTTTATAGCCAACCATCAGTGTGTTGAATGTGATGCAGGCAGCATGTTCAAGAATTTTAGATAGAGTAGTGATACTGGGCAGTATGATTTAGGCAATTCTATAATTGCCTCAAGTTGTTTGTATGCAAGTGAGTGTACAAACATCTACTGTTTTGACATTTTTGTCTAATTTTGTTTTGTTGAGGGAAAACATCATGCAGTATTCTTCATGGATTTTGGGTACAAGAGTGATTTAAAAAAAAAAAAAATTGCATCATGAAAAAAGTCATTGAATATTTTCATTCTAGTTTTCATATACAAAATGAACACAATAGAACCTACTATGAATAAAACAATGCAGCATTTGATATAAACATTTGCATCTGCATTTTCACTGGCTAAAGAAATGGAAAGAAAGGTTATTGGCAAATATCATTGTTGTAATTTGGTATCATTGCACATTTCATGCTAGATGGACTGGAAATAGAAATTAAAACACACTTCAACTGATGGAAAAGCCTTCAGCACTGGGATTACACTCAGTTTCTTTAACAGCTTTGTGCATGGATTGGATTCTGCCTCACTTATAATGTCGCTTTGGGTAAAAGTGTGAAGTAAATAAATAAATGTAAATATGAGTGCTAAGTGACATGTGGTAAACTGAAATTAGTCTCTTGCTGGGACTGCAGGTCCTTTGCTGAAGCAACAATTCTGTCGCTTGTCTTTGGAGTTAAATAAATTATGTGGTGTTACTATCAAAAACCTGTAACAAGCATACATTTCTATATTGAAATAGAGCTGTCACCTTTCCCCCAAGGGTGACTGTATAATATAACTCACTTCAGTTACCATAATTCATTTTAAATTGCAAGCCTAAAATAGCTAGCTAATTCACAAAAAGGTTTTTACTAGATACATTGTGAGCATTTCTGTTCACAGTGAATGAGTAAGTAATATTTTTCTAAATAGTATGGCCCATAGTAGGGGTGCTTGAGAGTGTATGATTTATGAATTTGTGTCTTTCTGACATGGCTGGAAAAGCATATAATAATATATAATATGATATAATATATAATATATAATATATAATATAATAATATAATATTGGGTACAATTAAAATAATTTAGTACCTGTAATTTTTATGAACATAATCTAAAGTCAGAGTTGTTGACATATGCAAAGGTCAAAACATAATAGGTTCGATATCAAAACAAATGGTAGAATCCAAAGATTAGTCAAGAATCAAGGAAAGGCTTGAAAACAAGAAAATCAGTAAGATTACGTAAAACTTGTAACTTACTCAGATGCTAATGTATGGCAAGACTTTGCAACAGCATGATACATGTGAAGGGCTAATTACTCTGGGGACCAAGAAGTAATCATGAAGTGTCTATTCAGAACCCTTGGGGGGGGGGTGCTGCTGATGGGAAGGTCAAGTGTTCCGGGCTGATGTGAATGAATGAAGGAATCAATGAATTTCTAAGAACCTCCTAAACCTTTAGTCTTTACTTTCTTTAAGGGGTTAACATCTTAATTAAGAGGTTAACATGTTAATTACACATGCCACAACCCCCATAGCTTGCATCCTGTGTGTTTTCTATTTCTATTAAACTAAAAACCTCAAAACCTATCATGTGTATATACAATGGGTCATATTTCTGAACTTTTAATTGCATCTGGCTATACATCATCTCACACTCTTTAATAAAGTGGAATGAAAAGTTCTTTATTTTCATTCTTTGCCACTGCAACTGAACTGTCTCTTCTTGCCTCTTGTACACTATGTTGGAACAAAGATGAAGGAAAACGTCTGGGTAACCCTGTTCCCTGAGAAGGGAACGAGATGTTGCGTATATATTTCACTTTATACAGTTATCAGTCCATACACGAGTTTCCGTGATTGTTGTGACAAAATGTATCTTTAAATTTGCTAGGCAACTGCAGAGTTTTTTTGGCTTTTTTCGTGGAAAACTACTTGAATTGGCAAAAGTGCGATTGCATGAAATTATTTTATACAGTCTTTCCCAGTGATGTTTGTTGGTAAATGAGACCTTTTAGCTGTACTCATTTTCAACGCATGTGAATTGAAGAGGGCTTTGGCTGAATGTGCGTTGTGATTACGTCATATGACACATCTTGGCCCAAATCTGCAGGAAATCTGCTGTGATTTCGAATAATTGCAAACTCCTCAAAATGTTTGGGTTTGCTTGATTTTGCATTAATTTTTGTGATCGCAAAATCCTGGAGGGACTGAATTGTAAATTTGTGATAATGAAGGAACATCTGAAAGAAACCTCACTTGTCTTGTTGCATTAAAATGTTAGTAATTTTCAAGTAAGGGTATGCACACTTTTGCACTCTGCTTTAAATCAAGGGATGAATAATCAGCTGACAGTTTCGCTCCTGCTTTCCAAAGCCTCAGTTCTGAACTATAGATTACAACGATTCAGTTTGTTCTTTTTAAGAAGTGATTATTGCTGGTTCAGGCAACTACATGAAAGTGTTACTGTGTTACTTTGACCTGTTTAGGCTTTATAAGCTCCTTTGGACTTTAATCCTGTGCAGCAGTGCTAGGCAGATTTCAGGAGTCACAGCTAATTAAACACAAACCTCTCCTGAGCTGGCATCATTACACGAGGCACGTGATGTCATAACATGTACATAAGAGGTCAGGGTTTTGGGGTACACTGGGACTCAGACACAGAGAAAAGAGTAAGAAGGTCAGTCAAGACGAAGGCCATATCTGGATGGGGAAAAAGTGGATGGGGTGTTCTGGAATATGTGATGAGGGAATCATTGGCTCACTGCCGATGAAACATCAAAGTGTTCCTTATTTAAATTATTCATGCTGGCTCTCTCTCTCTTTCTCTCTGTGTGTGTGTGTGTGTGTGTAGCAATGGGATCCAAGTGAAAGCACTTTAACTAACAAAATAGTGTTAGTGAAACACTGAGCATACCTAAGTGATGTAGATGTTTATGACCAGATAAGAGCTAAAATGTTTCATTTTGTTATGGTGAACAGAGAGATGAGGGGACCCAAATGCAGAACACACACACAAGGACTGAAGGTGAACAGGATTTATTAAAGGTAACTGGGGTGTGTGGGGAAAGGAGTATGATAACATGAAGTCAGGATCAGGATTCAAACTCAGGTCCACTGCATGAGAGCTGAGTGCAGAGTAGGAGAGCCATGGAGGATCGTGTGTAGCAGGAAGTGAGCCCGGAGTAAACAGCAGGAAGCATGAGCAGTAGACCTGGAACACGAGGAGACAAACACAATGAGCACAGAGAAAGGGACGATGGAAAACAACTCTGAACACTGACATGGAAAGAAAATGCGAGTAGCGCAGGAAGTTACCCCACTGAAAGCCGGAATGATCTGGCGTTGAGTGGCTGAAAAACTGGGGTTTATATATACGCTGCTTATGAGGGAGTAGATGAAAAGCAGGTGAGTCTAATAAAGCACAGGAGGAGGAGCGCCACGCCCAGGGATACACAAACACACGCAAAGAGAAACAAGAGGAAATACACAGGGCTCCAACCCAGACCATGACAGTACCCCCCTCTCAATGGGAGCCTCCAGGCAACCTTGGAGCCTCAAGGCGAGTTTTATCTGGATGGGCCCGTGAAATTTGTGGATGGGAGAAAGGTCCAAGATAAAGAATGGGCATTATGGGCATACTCAATCCAGGGTAGCTGGGAGCTCCAGGTGGTGGGGTTGTTGGCAATAATGCACCGCAGCACTGCTTCCAGTTCCTGGTTGGCCTACTCTGCCTGGCCAGTAGTCTGGGGGTGAAATCCAGAGGACAAACTTACTGTGGCCCCAAGAGCATTACAGAAAGTCCTCCAAACTTGGGAAATGAACTAAGGCCCAGGTCAGAGACAATGTCCTGGGGGATGCCATGCAGCTGGAAGATAAGAAGATAAGACTGCAGTTGATAACTCTCCTGTCTGACCAGTCTATTTGGGGTTGTGTTTGGTTAACCAGGAGTGGCCCAAAACTAAGGGAGTACTTGGGGAGGAGATGAGTTTAAAACAAACCTGCTCACGGTGGTTACCCGAGAGAACCAGGAGCAACAGAACGGTGTGATGGGTGACCTTGGCCAGGAATCTCCCATCCAGCGCATTAACAGTCATGGGGAGTCCGGAAGTTCCACGGGCAGGCCAGACTGGGAAGCTACTACAGATCCAGAAAACTGTCCTCTGTGCCTGAGTCAACCAGTGCAAGTAAGGGGATGGAGATTTGGTTGTGGTGCAGGGTGGCTGGAATTTGAAGATGGGAGAGGGAGATCGGAGATGTTCGACTCACCAGTAACTCCCTTTCTACTGACGTGCTCCCCCCTTTTGGACAAAGAGAATAGGTGGCAATGATGTGTCCTGATTGGCCACAATAGATGCACACACCAACCTGGAACTGGCGGTCATGCTCGGCCGGGATGAGCCAGGCCTGGCCTACCTGCATGGGTTCTTTTGCAGATGAGCAGGAACTGAAAGGGCCTCCTTCCCTTGGACAGGGTGGTTGAAAAACCTTTTGAAGTTCTGTGGTGAAGGAAGAGAGAGAGAACCAGAGTTGGCTGCCTATCCCACAGGGCAATGGCCCAGGCTAGGGCACCCTGGCTTCATCAGTTCAGAAGGACCTACATCTTCCTAGGTCACCTGCATAGGGCTCAGGGTCTGGGAGGTGGGCTTCATGATACGGTGGACTGGGAGAGGAGGCAGACTGGACCACCAGGACAAGCTGACTGGGTTGTGGGCCAGGGGGCATCTGGACTGGTTGGGGGAGGATACTGTTGAATTGCTGGGTGAGGAGCTCAAGCATGGCCTGGTGGCTCTCAGTGAGTGCACAGAGTTACATTACATTTACATTTACATTTATTCATTTAGCAGACGCTTTTATCCAAAGCGACTTACAAATGAGAAAATACA
>JANDJT010000041.1:18740032-18751820 GCA_024331685.1 Stegophilus panzeri
AGGCCTTGAATTTGATGCGGGTGGCTACAGGAAGCCAGTGGAGGGAGATGAAGAGGGGTGTGACATGGGTTCTCTTTGGGCTGGTTGAAGACGAGGCGTGCTGCAGCATTCTGAATCATTTGAAGGGGATTGATGGAGCTGGCCAGGAAGCCCGAGAGTAGTGAATTGCAGTAGTCCAGTTTTGAGATAACAAGAGCCTGGACTAGTATCTGTGTAGCCTGTTCGGTGAGGTAGGGTATGATTTTCTTGATGTTGTACAGGATGAACCTACAGGGCCATGCAGTTGTTGAGAGCTGTAGTTCATGCTGATCCATAACGCTGCCTGGATGGGACAGGGCTGACTGTGGGGGAGCTGGTTCTGCTGGGTCCATGTTGGCCAGATCGTTCTGTAATGGGGAACACAGAAATGAGGCTACCCAAATGCAGAACATACACACAAGAACTGAAGATAAATAGGATTTATTGAAGGAAGCTGGGGTGTGTAGGGAAAGAAGTATGATAATGTGTAGTCAGGATCGGGATTCAAATTCAGGTCCACTGCATGAGAGTTGAGCGCACAGCCAGTCACCACAGGGAAGAGAGCGCAGCACTGAGAGTGAGTGGGTTTGAGTGTTGTCAAGGCCAGTACTTGAACTGAATGTACAAAATGTGTGTAACATAACGAAATCACACGTATGATGAGCCCTGTTTCAGGTAATGCCAGAAGCCTTGGGCTGGATGACACCTCAAGATCAATCCTGCCCTTTACTTTTAGGACCCCTCAGGTGACCTAAAATACAGCTTCCTGTGGTAGGGACTTTCCCCCTAAATATGAGAAAAATATTCCCTCCGAAATATTATAGACTCATAACCACCCCAACAGCCTCAAGTGAGGAGGGGGGACGTCAATGTGGGAAAATCACCTTGAGATAACAGTGTCCAAACTAGATAAAACACCTAGAAGCCACACATAAGAGAACACGGTTTAAATAACACAATCTAAGCCAGCTCCCTTCCCTCATCCTTTTTGCTCCTTAATGAGTATATGACCACTTAAACAACAACTATATAACTTAACAGTCAGCCAATAAGTAGCCACACCCCCACTCTGCCAGTGAAAGGTCTCTTAGCCCCCGCAACTCAGTGACAGGGTCTAACTGATGCTATGCACACCACGAAGTGAAGTGACATGTATTTAGAGCTTAACATCAGGAATGCCCCTACACCAATCAGTGTGGATGAGCAAAGGATTTTTCCATCCTCTCCAAATTACAGACAATGAAAGTTTCTGGTCCGGATTGACTTGAGAGCCGCATATTGAAAGAGTGTTCGGCCCAGTTAGGTGGGATGGTGAGCTCAGCTGTCATTGAACAGTGGTTATGTCCCTAGAGCATTTCAGGAGACTGCCATCATTCCTGTCCTTAAAAAAACCACATGCCACTGAAATGGAAAATTTTAGACCTGTGGCACTCACCTCGATTCTTTGTAAATGTATGGAAAGCGTGGTAGCGGGGGAGCTAACCACCAACATAGGAGAGTTTCTGTACCAGCTCCAGTTTGCTTACAAACTAAAACAGGGAGTTGAGGATGCCAGTTTAACTCTTTTGGAGACAGTGACTAGATACCTGGACTTTCCGAACTCATTTGTTAGGATTTTATTCATGGATTTTACATCTGCTTTTAACACAGTGAACATTTATTTATTATTGGACCGCCTTCAGAGATTACAAGTTAATGCAACTCTTATGTTATGGATTAAGGACTTTTTAAAAGACAGACCCCAACATGCATGGATTCAAATCTAGTAGTATCATTGTAAATACTGGGGTCCCACAGGGCTGTTTTATCACCTATTTTATTTTCTATATATACGAATGAAATCAAGTGTGACATCAATGGTATGCCACTCCTGAAATATGCTGACTACATGGCTTTGGTGGCTTCTATGACCGATGAACAATCCCTAGTTACATATAGGCAATACATTGATACTAGGGTCCTTTGGTTCCAAGAAAGTTCCCTGGAGCTGAATATCAGTAAGACTAAAGAGTTGTATTACACCCTTACACCATACACCCTCTTTCTGAACCACTTAGGCTGAGAGGGCAGGTAGTGGAACAGGTTGACTCCTGTACACATTTGGGCACTGAGATTGATAATCATTTATCCTTCACATATCAATAGTGTCTATAAGAAGGCTCAACAGCATTTATTTATCTTGAAAAGGTTGAAAGGTTTTAATGTGAGACAAGATATCTTGATTGCAGTGTATCAGTCACTTGTTGAATCAAGTATTACATTTAATATTGAATCCTGGTATAATCTACTTTCAGATGATAACAAGAAAAAACTAACAAGAGTAATCAAGCAGGCATCTAAAATAATTTGGACCTCACAGATTCAACCTTCAAAGCTTTATAATTGTGCAGTGAAGAGGAAAGTAGTTTCCATTACTACAGACCCCTCTCATCCTCTTCATTGCTTTTTTCAGTTACTTCCATTAGGTTGCCGGTTGAGAGCTCCTTTGGCCAAAAAAAGACTTTCAGGAATTATTTCGTTCCCATTGCAATATCCATTTTAAATAAGGTTAAATAGTTTACATTGATCATTATCTTCTATTTATTTACTTATTTATTTTTAAAGGTGTTTGCTTAAGAACTATCATGTCTTTGTTTGATATATGTGATGTGTATTGTATGTGAGCCTTTTTACCTAAGATAAATTTCTATCACTAGACAATAGATAGACAATTTGGAATTTGGAAACCTCAAATCCTGGCAATAGCAAAAAAAAAAAACCCATTTCACAGCAATAGGATAAATACTGTACATATGCAATCACAACTTATATTTGAGTGTTTCAGAAACTGCTGATCTCCTGGTACTTTCATACACAATAGTCTCTAGAGTTTACACAGAATGTGAAAACAGAGAGTGTGAAAAACAAAACAGTCACTGAGCGCCAGCTCTGTGGGCTGAAACCCCTTGTTGATGAGAAAGATCTGAAGAGAATGGCCAGACTGCTTCACGCTGACAGGAAGGTATATCAAATAACTGTAAATCAAATAACCACTATTTACCACCATGCTGAGCAGAAAAGCATCTCAGAATGCACAAAACTTTGAGGCAGATGGACTACAACAGCAAAATAACTTATCCAGTTCCATTCCTGTCAGCCAAGAACAGAAATCTCAGGCTGTAGTGGGCACAGGCTCACCAAAACTGGACAGTTGAAGACTGGAAAAACATAGCCTGGTCTGATTAATCTTGATTTCTGCTGTGAAATGTGATAGGTGGTAGGGTCAGAATTGGGTGCAAATAGCATGAATCCATGGATCCAACCTGCCTTGTGTTAACAGTTCAGGCTGGTGGAGGTGGTGTAATGATGTGGGGAATGTTTTCTTGACACACATTGGGCCCCTTAATAGCAGTTGAGCATTGCATGATTGTCACAGCCTATCTGAGTATTGTTACTGACCACAGGTATCCATCTATGGCCATTATTTACTTATTGTATTCTAGCATACATCATGTCACCAAACACAAGTTGTCTCAAATTGTTCCATGAACATGACAAGAATTCAGTGTACTTCAGTGGCCTCCTGGTCACCAGATCTGAATCTAACAGAAAATGTTTGGGATGTGGTAGAAAGGGAGATTTGCAGCATGAATGTGCAGCGAATTATGTGATGCAATCATGACAACATGGGCCAAGTCTCAAAGGAATGATTCCAATCAGGGGCATCAAATTTAGTAGGGATGCTATGAACATGTCCCTACCAATATCCAGCAACTACTGAATTGTCCCTAGTAATAATTTTGATCAAACAATTAAAATATATTCATATATAACCATTGTTGTCTGTCTGTCTGTCTTGTGGTGTTTATTTATTTATTTATTTTTAATTTAATCTCTATTTAACCAAGACAAATCTCATTGAGATAAAAAATCACTTTTACAAGAGCGTCCTGGCTAGCAGGACGCTCACAATTTGTGGTACACAAATGGCTAACACATCTCGTTCTCCACTATGCATCCCACCTCTCTAACCCACGTCACCAATAAGAGTGGCTTTGCCCTTACTTGCTAACATGTGAGAGGCTGTAGCTACATCCGCTTGTACAAAGAGCCAAAGCTCTGTCAACTAGATGCAGGCCACCGGTACGTGAGGAAGACACCATCTTTATACCGACAAATTGGATCTCTAATTGATTCAGGGACATTGCATTTTTTCAATACATGACAATCCCATATTAACGGAACGAGTGGCAAGCCTAAACGTTTGTGTGTGTGTGTGTGTGTGTGTGTGTGTGTTGAGTCCTTTAAAGTAGATCCTAATGTCCACCATTCTTTTTTTGCCTTCCATCGGGACTCAGCATATCACAAAATTAGCCTAATTGCCAAACAAACACACACACACACACACACACACACACACACACACACACACACACACAAGTAGATATTAAGAGCTACTTTACAAGAAGTCAAAGTGTAAATCACTTAAAATATTTTCTCAATTGCTACATTATTGTATAGTCAATAATAATGGTAATAATACTTAACTAAGTCATAAATGTTTTTCCTCATTGTTCATATGGCCTGCTTCAATGTGTTATTTTGTCAGGTCAGGTGACAGAAGCAGTCCTGCTAGGTAGTAGTTCAGACAAAGCAGGAAGAGCGGCAGGTGGAGAGGCAGAGTCACAGTTGAGGTCAAACAATGATATGGTGATATGTTAGTAGTGAGATTCAGTATTGTGACAAATGTTAGTCTGATGTACTGTATGTTTCATCAATGTGTGTTTGAAATGAGAGCCTTGAATAGGCACATGTCACACATACACACACTAGATGCCACTTTTCCCACAGTTTAGTACTAAATCTTGTACAGAGTACATATTTGCATTATATTTCTTCAGAATAACCTCGAGTGTATCCCATATTTCATTTAATAAATGAAGCAATTCAGAAGGACTAATGAGAATTCACTCTTTTAAGAGAGGAAGCATAGGAACTGGAAGACCCCAGAGGGTCTCTTGAAACCTGTGTTTTAGTGATATGTTTATGGTTTCCCAACATGCACTGCATTAACCATGTCACATTTTCAGTGTGAACAGGTTACTGTTGTTCAAAACTCAAGTATAAACTTGTTGCCTTGTTGCTAAGGAACAGGCTTTCATTGTTTTGAACTGTCAACAGCTTTCTACACAATGTTTTATGGCCCATTAATTGTGTCAACAGAAGTTTATTGCGAAACTTTTTAGAAGGGCACTTGAAAATAGCACATGTGTGACTAGCTATTAAATGTGAAGGTTTGTTGCTAATTCATACCATCCCTCAAATATCCAGACACTGAATATTTTTTCTGCTTTTAGTAAAATACAAAAAAAAAAAAAAAAAGATAGAGTGATTATACCAAGGTATGTGGGTTGGAGGCGAGATTCCCTCCTGGTATGATAATTAAAAGGTGAAAGAGAGAACAATGTGTCTTTTAAATAAACACTAATTAATCACATCTCTTGTGTGAGGATGTTCAAATTTTGATATTACATGCATGATAACATCTTTTAAGTGAAATCATGGTGTGCTGAAGTTCTCCCTCATGTCAGAACAGGGTTCTGGAACTGGAAGTGAAAGGACATTTCGTCTCATAACACTCACAGACCCATCTCCAGCTCTTGCTGTTAACTTGACCTTTCACATACTCCACTGGGATACACACACACAAGCATGTGCAAACACACACACACACACACACACATTTTCTCTGAAAGACAGGCATTCTCTGTTTTGTTTGTTTGTTTCTAAATAACTTATGGATAATTCATATAGGAGAAAGAAAAAGGGCAGCTGAGGAATATGAACCTCCACAAAACACACCAGTCAGTTTAATATCGATTGCCTGTAGCCTGAGAATATTACAGATCATTTTCAGGTGGCAAGAACTGATGCACCACTGCAGAGGGGGGAAAAAGAAGAAAGAAAAACACAGTACTGAGAAAAAGCTGTAGCTACTGAATTCAACCCCTTGACAGAGAAACCAAGTAACCAGCAATGAGTTTAAAAAACATGTAACTTTAAGCTGTAAGCATCGTTAAACAACAAGCTGGCTTGGGCAAACATGGCATTCTAAATTATAAATGGGCCATGTTTAATACTCCACACCTGTTAAATAGCATACAGATGTCCAGTCTGTTCCATAAACCTAATTACAACAATAATAGTACAATAAGCTGGATTTATATAGCACCTTTTATATACTGAGATGCAGCTCAAAAGTGCTTTATAAACAAAAGGCAACAGAAAAGAAGAAGCAGAAAGTAAAAATGTAAACAAATTAAAAAAAATAATAATAATTCTAAAAAAAAATTATAGTAGTGTAAGAGAATTTTAGAGAGAATTGTATTCTTGTCATATCACAGCAAACCAGCGACTCCATTTTCCAGAATGCATCACGCATTACAAACATGGCCGAAGAAGACTACAACTCCCAAACTCACACATAAACACATTTCTAATTAGAGACACCTGCTGCCAATTGCATTTTCACCCACACCACTCCTTTATAGAGACTGTTCACACACAATGTCTTTGCGAAGTATTCGCTCAGTTGATTAGCTCTCTGTCTATACCAAGCCTTGATAGCATATTTGTTATTCTGGTTTTGACTTTGCTCTCGTTTTTTGACCTTGTCTCTCTACCTAACTTTGTTTTGACAGTTTGATCGCCTGACCTCTGCCTGTTTAAGTTTGTGGATTTTGCATTACCCTTTGGACTTGTTGTTTTTGGTATTAAACTACGTAACCTGCACTTGTTTCTGTCTTCGCCTCCATTTCGTGACATCTTGAAACAATTTCACTAATAAAAAAAAAAAACGGTTAAATGACACAACTAATATAAACCTAGGGAAAACCTACAATTTAAAGTTATGTTTTAAACTGCACTAAAAGCAGCTTCACAACTTCTTTTGCATTTCTTCCTGGAACATAAACCCACTCTGTGTTTGATTATCTTAGACAGCAGCATATTCAGTTAAACATATTAGCATATTCTGTCATATAGGTAGGTGTTAGTCCAGTTATAGCTTTCAAAACAAATTTAAGTACATTAAAATGGACTCTATATTGAACTGGAAGCTAGTGAAGTGCTGCCAGCACTGACTGGAGTAATATGTCAGTTCTTCTGTATACACCAGATTAATGTAATGTTTATTATATTTAAAGAAAATACAACTAGAAATACTATAAACTCTTAGAAACACTGATTATTTGTGTGCAGGGATAAACACAGTATCTCTGAACGCTAACTCACCGACACACGGCACACAGAGGTGAACAGAATACTAATGTACCATCGATCACTGCAATCCTTCATGCCATGCATACAGAAACAGTGCATCAGCAAACTTTAAAGCTGTCACAGGCTATCAAGACCACAAAGGGGGAATATCACGAAGGAGTCTGTATCATCAGGAGAGAGATGACAGAGAGGAGACAAATGGCCACTACCACAATGCACTTTGAAGTCCTGATCAAAAACAGAGCATGTGATTGACGGCCCATTTACATGCTTTCAACTTCATTTCAAATATCAGATTAGCGAAAGCATCTTTAGAGTTTGGCTTAAAAATATCTAGGTATATAATGAATCTTTTCCATGATGTGTCGGTTTCTATTTACAAGTCTCACAACAGCCAACTGTTGTCTTCCACTGATGCTTTATAAATCACCAGTAAAGCAGTACGTCATTTGGAGATGTTGTTGGCAAGCTGTATTTCATGCAATATTGGTGTCTTGCAGGGATTTCTCAGTTTATAGATGATTGTTATTGCTTCAGTTTCTCTCGAATTGTGCCCTGCAACCAAAACATTCTTCAGCTCATTTGTTTTACACCACACCTGTTCAAGACTATTTACGAACCTCTGAATAGTAAGTCCCATTCTCAACTCAAAGACAATGCATTCAATCTGTCAACCCAGCAATCCATCATTTTTTCCTCATGTTTTGTGTTCCTTTTTACTTTATGTGTTCCTCATGTTTTTGATCTCTGTTTGAGCACATGTGCACCAATAGTGTATTTTTTTTTATACATGCTTGTAGTTGCTTGTGTCTAGTACTAAAAAGTACTAAAAAGCCTGATTAATATCCTACAGCAGGGGTGGCAAACATATGGCTCACAGGGTGAAACTGAATTTTAGCATTTATAATCTGGTCCAACAAATTAATTTAAACCTGTGTTTTAAATTAAAATGGTCTTTAATTGAAATATTCAAACACTGTTTTTTCTCTCACCTCAACTACTGACAATATGTGCTAATGATTAGCAACCTAAACATTTGACACTATAACCATGTCTTGTTCCAAACGAATTGATTTAGGTCAGGGCCATTTCCGGCCATTTTGGTGCCCTAGGTGAGATTCCTATTGGTTCCACCATGGGAAAGCCCCCTACATTTCTATCACTCTTGCTAACAGCAGCACCCACTATCACTAGGGATACCAGATAATCTCATGCAAACTAATTATTATTAATATTAATAATAATAATAATAATAATAATAATAATAATAATAATAATAATAATAATGCACTGAAAGGAAAATTCTTGGCCGAAACCGAAAATTCAGGATGCACTTGGCCGAAAACAGAAAATGATTTTTTCAACCCATTTTAAAATAGTATTTTTGTATAATTGTGTTAATACAGACTTTTTAATTCATTTCATGAATTTAATGAATCTGAATTGAAAAACTACAAACTAATGAAATGATCACATTTTTATTGAAATTAACACAACAAAACAAAAACTAAATTAAATATATTATTCTTCATACAGTTCTGTAACAATCAAATTTAACAGATTTTTTATCCAATTATCCATATAATGTAATGTTAACTATTATGATATGCAAAACAACAGTCAAGTAATGAATTTAGCAGCTCTAGGCTAGCATCCAACAAATACAAAAAGTTTAAATATGCTACCCAAACATTTTAATGGAAACAACAGGCAAAACACAGAATGGCAGAGGGCCTCTATTCTGTTATTGTTGTTGTTTTGCTGTACTCTGCATATTGAACGAGATGTGTTTTCAGTTGGTGTACAAACTTGTCGTGGAGAAGTGCTTCGGCACCGTACCCCCTCTTGAAATTTCTGTGGAACAAGCACTGCAGATGGCAAATTTGATGTCCTTATCAGAAATGTTAAAGTATTTCCAAACTGCTGACATGATCACCCTTCATATTTTTGGCCTTTTTTCTCATTCGGCCAAAAACTGAAAATGCCATTTTCTGCCAAAAATTTTCAGAGACCGAAATTTCATTGCACCCCTAAAATAACATATTGTACTCTCCAGGGGTGTTAGCTGGACTATTAATCATTCAGAGCTGAGCCCAGATTCGTCTTCATAAAACACTTTTGAAAACGTACTTCTAAACAGTTTCCATGCATTTTTTTTCTTGTGTGTGAGGGCTAATTGCTTAAAAAATGTGAAAACAGGAGAAGGAAGGGTTTGAACTAGAGTTACCTACTGTAGTTCCATTATTACGGAGGCTAGTAGTTCCATTATTGGGGTGGCTGTGGCTCAGGTGGTAGAGTGGGTTGTCCACTAATCGTAGGGTTGACGGTTTGATTCCTGGCCCGCATGACTCCACATGCCGAAGTGTCCTTGGGCAAGACACTGAACGCTAAGTTGCTCTCGATGGCAAGTTAGCGCCTTGCATGGCAGCTCTGTTACCATTGGTGTGTGTGTGTGTGTGTGGGAATGGGTGAATGAGACACAGTGTAAAGCGCTTTGGATAAAAGCACTATATAAGTGCACCATTTACCATTTATTACTAGGCCTACATGATGGCAAATTCTCAAAATCCATAACGCAATGGCAGATTCATGAATGAGATTTGAAAACAGCTAGTTTTTACAGTGAGTTGGGCGGGGGCATTGGGGCACCCCCAAGCTGGTGGGGCCCTAGGTGACCACCAATTTCGGCTATGAATAGAAATGGTCCTTATTTAGGGGTTTCACAGCAACTGGGCTGAATGCTTATGCAATTACAAATTTGACCATTTTTATTTGTAAATTATTTTCAAAAATTTATTTATAACCCACTTCAATATTATGGGTTATTTTGTGTAGATCTGTGAAATATAATCCCATTTAAGTCCATTTCAGTTTCAAGTTGTAATACTACAAAATGTGTACAAAAGGGTGAATATTTTGATATTGATAAGTGTAATGTGGCACATTACCTAACATGTGTTTGAGGCCCTTGTCAGTTAAGGACAATGAATGAATGAATAAAAGCACATTTTAAAAGTTCCAGCAATTTGTCAACACTATCAGCTATAGACACATTTGGTGTTTATTTATATTGTTTCAGTCCTGATCCATGTATAGAACTTAGGCTTGGGGTGGTGTCAGCAAAGAAATACTTCAAATTTGTTCTGATGACTCATGAAACAGGCTCGTCTATAACATTCCTCCTTCAATTTGTTCATTATTCAGTAAGATTTACTGTTATCAGGTGGCACCCCTCAGACCAACTGAAAGAGAAGAGCTTCATTTAAAGATTAAGACTGTAGAGCTGTATTTGTATTAATGATATAGAAGGCATGTGGTTTGATGTGGCCCTTGTGAAGCAAACATCCTATGTGTTTCATATGTCTGGAGAGGAACTGAAACAGAGTTACAAGAAACTGCTAACAATATAAAATCCCAGTATGACAATGCACACCATGACCAAATCTTTTCTGAGGCAATTAGTTCAAGTTTTGGTCAATTACCAAAAGAACAAAAGTACGCTTCTTGCTATTGCAGACTCAGAACTAAAGAGAAAATAGAATATCATGTGTGACCTCTAACTGCTCCAAACAGCCATTGATGATGAAACACAGAGAAAAGTAAAGATGTTACACTAGGGTCAGTCCACTCATTTAGTATGTTGAAAGATGAACCAACATGGTGCAAGAATTTAATTTTATATTACAGGGGAATTTAACGCCCTCAGGCCTTGCCTCAACATAATTTTTGGCTTTACATATCAAATAAGGAAATGATCTAAAATGAATACAAAACTGTGCTGTGTGTGGGGGTTTTGTTTCAAGGACCTCTGAACAAAACAAATGCCAAAAACCATCATCATCATTAGGTGACAAACCAGGGATTAGGTCCAGACTTACAATCCTCACTCTTGTAACCACATATCATCTTGTTATGATATAGTAGTTACTAGATAACATGCTTTAAGATGAATAATTAAATAATGAACTGGGAATTAAAGTAGCAGAGCCTTACAAATACCTTTATAAAAGAAGTGTTGATTGAGTCAACACTTAAGATGATTCTGTACAACACTGTTCTAAGTCCAAAGGTTGCTGATAGTTCAGGTATATAATCCTGTTGTTCGTTCTTCATGAGTCAAAGATGGCCATGAGTTCTTTGGGTTAGGGACGGGGTGGCACAAGAGGCCAATCTGAGCCAGGAACCTTCTTCTACATGTAGGCCACCTAGGATGACAATGTGCAAGTGGAGGCTGATCCTCTTAGTTTGTGTATGGTTCACTTCTGTACTGCTATCATGAATCGTCTGGCTTCCGGTTTCACGTGCTCCTTTGGTGAGCTTGCTGCTGGTTGGGTGGTCAGGAACACGTGCTGGTTGGGTGGTCAGGAACATGTGCTTTTTTTGTTTTTTATTTTTAATAAATTTGCAAAGATTTCAAACAAACTTATTTCACATTGTCATTTTGGGGTATTGTTTGTAGAATTTTGAGGAAAATAATGAATTTAATCCATTTTGGAATAAGGCTGTAACA
>JANDJT010000041.1:18752344-18768316 GCA_024331685.1 Stegophilus panzeri
TTTGGAATAAGGCTGTAACATAACAAAATGTGGAAAAAGTGAAGCGCTGTGAATACTTTCCGGATGCACTGTATGTGTATTTATTTGACCGTCCGAGCGTAATAAGCCACTAAAGAGTACTCAATTTCGTACTCGTATGATGAGGGGGCTTTCTGTGTGCGTGTTTTAAGTGTGTGTGCACAGAAAGCCCCTGGTCAGGCAGGGAGACATTCATTAATTTCTTGTTATCGGGCCGATTCTAGAGTCTGTTGGGGCCCTAGGCAAAAATTCTCAGGGGGCCCCTCCAACCAGCATTCATCAATATTATGTTATAAATAATCTGACACCAACCAAAAATGTACAGAATCTAAACTTTTGTATTTATTTCAAATGTTCAGATTAGTACAATTTTCAAACTATAAATACAAAGAACAATAAAAACTAAAAAATAAAGAACTAAATAACTCCAGGTCAAAAGACCATTAAAAATTGTGAATAAAAAAAAAATATATATAGATATATAAATATAAATATACACGTGAAGAGGAGGAGGAGGGAGAAGCCAGGCTGTGAGGATGCACACCTGGTACTGATTTGGCTAATCAGTGGGAGAGAGAGAGAGAGATAAAGGAGTGGCTTGGAAGTGCCAGTGAGGGAGAGAGAGACGCAGATGCACTTTGTTTTCCGTTTGTGTGTTTTATGTTCTGCTTATTATTAAACTTTATGTTCACGTTCAGCCGGTTCCTGCCTTCTCCTTGCTTGACTTTAAAGTTTGTTACTATATAGAATGATAAAACATTGCAAAACACTTAAAATAAAAATAATATAAACATAGTACAAACTATATATAACTATAAACTATTTTTATATCTAAAAACTGATTTTTTTTTTTCCGTTTTCTAAGGGAACTAAACCCATATTAGGCCAGTACACATCAACACCCTTTAAGCATTGATTCTACAAATGCTGCCACTATGTCCTCCATATCTAAATAACAGCATAATAACAGTAATAACAATTGTTATTATCTGATCCACTCTTGCTTTCTTTTTTCTTCATTCTCTTTTCACTTCCTGACAGAAAAGTCCTCTTCATTTTCCTTCATTGATGTTGTTTTCTGAAAATATTACAGGAGAAAAGTTGATGGGAATGACATGGGGCCCCTTTCAGGAGGTTTCCGACTGTCATGTCATTGCACGTCCATTGTCACTGCAGTTGCCACATTTTACATTGCTGTGGAGTAAAGTTTTTCAGCCCTCGGGGGCCCCCTAACAGCCTGAAGCCCGAAGCGGTTGCCTGCCTTGCCTGTTCACAAGCTGTGCCCCTGCATGTTATCTTAATTTTATTCTGTTCTTCATTTTTTATCTTTCTTTTCATGTTACACATGACGTGGACACAACTGTTCTCGGAAAAATTTCCGAGTCCAAAATGTCCGAGTCAAGTTTGAGTACAAATTTACCCGAGTACGTGACAAGTCCGAGATCGTTCATAATTGGACTCTAGTCCGAGTCCGGGATCAAGTACCCCAACTCTAGGAAATACAGAAGACATATTTAGTCACACCATAGATTACTAGGCTGGGGGACATGCAACTTAATAGAAAAGCATATGTAAAACCACTTCATTGTTTAAAATATTGTGTACAATTGTGTCTATAAGAGCTACACACATTTAACTGCATTAAAATATAATATATTAACTGAACTAGAGAAGAAGATATCTATGAATTCATCTTCACTTTACTTGGACAATATAGTAATATCACATGATGCATCCTCCTCTCAACCAGCCTGTGGTATTGAACAGCATAGAAACAGCATTCTGCTTTCCTGCTGTCAGCATCATCACTCAGGCTTGTATGAGATACTGCATCTAATGGGATGCAAGTTATTTTTAAGGCAATCTCCAGATTTAGAGTGTGGCATAAAGCTTGTCACCTTCCACAAATGAAGGACAAGCCTAATAACCTGATTATTCACCACTCATGCTCCAGTGCATTTGTCAATCACAATATGTTTATTTGTTCAGGGGCATAAAAATATAAACTAAAAGCAGGCACTGTATATTTTAATAAGACCTTAAAGGACAAATCCACTCTGAACCACTTGCATATGCATATTAATATTTACAATTAACACATCATCTTCAGCGGCATCCAAAATTTACTTTGCAATGAAATTCTGAGGGGGACACAGTGGCTAAGTGGTTAGCATGTTTTCATCGCACCTCCAGGGTTGGGGGTTCAGTTCCTGCCTCTGCCCTGTGTGTGGAGTTTGCAGGTTCTCACCATGCTTTGGGGGTTTCCTCCTAGTACTCTGGTTTCCTACCCCAATCCAAAGACATGCATTGTAGGCTGATTCGCATTTCCAAATTGTCTGTAGTGTGTGAATGGGTGTGTGTGATTGTGCCCTGCAATGGATTGGCATCCATCCAAGGTGTCCCCCGCCCTCGGCCCCAAGTTTCTTGAGATAGGGTCCAGGCTCTCCCACAACCCTATGTACGATAAGAAGTACAGAAAATGGATGGATGGATGGATGGATTGATGAAATTCTGAGTTCATTTTTCTAGTTTAAAATTATTTCATTGGGTTTTTTTTTACTTTGGTTTCTTACATTACATACAATACCATTGTACATGCTGATAGTGGTGCAGGTGGGATTTAGCCTACCTGAGGAAAGTGATAAAGTACTCCTTTAGTCTGTCCAGCTCTCTCAGCTCCTCATCTACACACTCTGCTAAAACAAATCAGATTCCAAAGCTTCAAACAGCTGACCTGAATATCTGCCATAATTCATACAGCTATATTATATTCTGAAACTTTGAGTCTAACGTGAGAACAGTTTTGTTTTTAGGGAAAAATGGCCATAAAAGAGCATTGTAACTGCACTAGCAATAATGGAAAAATGGCACACAACCACAGGAATAACAAAAATATAATGTCAACCAAGAAATTATTATTAGCTATAATCAATAAGCACATCACAAATATTTCAATATAAACATATGTAATATGTTTCAGGATATTCAACTGTTTTTACACTTTGAAAGCACTATTCTGTTCAGCTTTTGTACTGTATTCTACATTCAGTTTCTGTTTCTTATACAATTACCAATTACTTAACTCACCAGTGAGTAAAATTCCATCCAAATAGCATATTCTTCACTATCATGGAAATAATGGCATCTCTATTACCTCAAACTTTTACTGCTATTCAGTTTAAAAGGCTTTCACTGTCAAAGTGAGACAAAGAGTGTTGCAAGCTAATTTTACACTCTTGCTAGTAAAATAAGAAATATTTGTTAAGTCATCCCAGGGGTGATGTTACAGCGGGGACCCATTCTCTACCAAAGCCAAAGTTTAATCTTCTGTTTAGTTGCAGTGGAGCTTCAACATTCCACATGAGAATAAGCAACATTGTTTATTCTTACTTATTCTCACCCAAGCTAACTTGCTCTTTATTTAACTTGCTGTTTTGCAGACATTTTTAAAGGCTATGCACACACAGGAAGTAGTGGCCTGCTGTGTGGCAGCATCCTTAAGCGCACTTCAGAACCCAGTGAAGCATGCAAAGGCAGAGGCTCACTTCTGACAGAACAGCAGCTCCTGCATCATGATGGCAGTGTGGGGAAGTGACATAAACATGTCATAAATGGATGGTGATCACTGCTGGATGCTCCAGGCTGGTTGCTGATTGCTTTCTCTTTCCTGCTCCTGAATCAAAATGTCAGCCAGCATGAATGGGGAACCCACACTGTGTGTGGTGATAATTAGGAAGGTCCTGGTCCACCACCATACACCAACCAAAACAAATGAGGTGTGAAAATCAAAGTAAACAGGCAGCATGCTTGTGGGTTAATAAAACAAACTCTGTGAAAACTCTGTTTTTCATTTTGTGCCAAGACAAACTTACTGTATTTCTGTGATTAAAGTGTCACTGTTGACTATTACTGGTTCACCTCACCAGTTAATTACCAGATTTATTGAGTGTGTCAGAGCAGAAAAATAATCAAATGCTCCTGGAAACAAGGACAGAGTTTTAATTAAAGGTCCTATTATTTTTTAAAGAGTGTGTAAAACACATTTCAAGTCATTTTTACTCACAAAAATCATGCCTATATATTTTTAATACATAGTTATAGAGTGAGTCATTGCCTGTTTTGACTGAGATCACCAACCAATCATTAATATTCATCAGTTGACTCATGTGGCAGAGCAGTAAATTTATACTATAGTAGCTCTCTTCAAAAAAATTTATACTATAGTAACCATCTTCAAAAAACAGCTAAAGACCCACCTCTTCCCTGAACATCTAACCAACCCATATATAAAATAAAATAAAATAAATAAATATAAAACTTACTCTGGCACTTACACCTCTACTCTGCACACTTTGCTTCTTCTGGAACTCAATTAATAGATCTTGTATGGTAGCACTACTTGTATTGTTCTCTGCTTGATATATTGCTTTGCTTTTTTTATTTTCTCATTTGTAAGTCGCTTTGGATAAAAGCGTCTGCTAAATGAATAAATGTAAATGTAGCCAGCCAGGTAATATTAGCTTACACTGGTAAATCAACTAGCTAATATCATGCCTAATGAAGTTAGAAGCTTTTTACAAATCAATTGTAAGGAATTACAGACTGCCTCTCAGCAGATTCCACCCCGAAATGTGTTAGGATAAGCTTGTTCCCCAAAAAGGCCGAATTATCAAAGGGATAATTAACTTCAGTCTCAGCAATATGTGTATAATACCACCTAAACTGACATTCACTCAATAATAGCATGGGAGCGGAAGTGGGACATCAAGAACCATCCCTGAACAAAGGGCTACGTGACCGTAATTAGCATTCAGAAAGACTCTGAATCTATCTCGATAATCCTATCACCTCACCATTTGGGGGTCACACCTGTAACAACATCCATACTGTGAGAACGGAAAGTGATCAAATGCTATCCTTAATTTACATTTAGAATAAAACTTCATTTACATTACATACAGAAAACCTGGTTTGAAACACAGTATAAAATGTCTGTGCTGATATTGTTCGGGGTTCACTTTGACTCTAACGAACCCGAAGTGCTTCATGTACTTTGTCACTGCCATGCTGTAATTCATTAGTAAATTTATTAGTAAAGATTACTAAAAAAAATTGTAAAGTTATTCTTCTTTGAGATCTTCAACATCCTCATCATTCTTTCTTACACAATCCATGCAGGCTTCTGTTAAATCAGTGTTTTGTAACCTGTTGCTGTTCCAAACCAGCTCAGAAAATATTTACTATTTCGAAATCACAAGCTAAATCACCTGCTTGCAATTTGACTGACCTGTTTGTGATTTCAGTGCTGTAGTGAAAGAAATAAGCTGTGCCTGAGCATAAACAGTTGAGAAAACAGATGGGGGACCAACAAAAACTAATTTGCCTCACTGGTTATGGAAAGTTTTGTGATTGGAGGAGAGATTAAGGGATTTAGGTGCCACTTTGCAACAGGAATGGCACATTGCTCTGTGCTCCTTTCATTTGTCATCCTGATTTAGTGTTGAGTTTGTTGGAGCCCCAAAAGCCCAAATCCCATTCTGAATCCCAGATCTCATAATATTAAACTTCATACAGTGCAGCTTCGAGCTATAGTATGTGTTTTTTGTGCCAAATCAATCAGAGTTATTAAAATGAAGCTCTTACTTGGCCTAGATAAAGTCTATAATTTTGAATGGTGTATAATTTAGATATAATTCCTACGTAAACCCTTGATGACATAGATGTGACATAGACCTAAATAAATATTTATAAAGGCTTAGTCTATGTAGTGGACTGGTGTTCTATTAAGGGATTATTCCTACCTTGCATCCAGTGCTCCTGGGATAGACTCTGGATCCTCTGGATCACTCCACTTGTCTGTTTTTGAAATGTAAATGTTTCACTTATGATCATTCGGACGGTAGGATAAATGGATTTCTGTTGTACCAACCAGGAGGCCAACATTTTTTTACTTATAAAACTGTTGTATAAAAGCAGTATCACACTTGCAATCATGCTGTTTTACAAATAAACGATATTCAGCATAGCCACACTCTTGCCCATGTGATATTGGTTAAATATGGCTTGATATGGGGAAAAGCAGTAATTATGATACCCAAAGACTGTTGGAACATGCTTTGTTTTGTCAGTTGTCATAAATGGTCTATGTAGGCATCATGTAACACTGTCTTTAAGAAAAGTGTTACCAATATTTCAAATTCTATGCATTTCTTGTATTGTGTGCAGATCCACAAAATAGGGATTTATATGTTGCTCAGGCTTTTCCTTTTTTGGAGTAACAAATACTTCATTCCAAGCAGAGCAACAAAAGGTTTTCAATAGAATCCTCATTTATATTCTTAGAGCACAGAAGTCCTCAGGTGTCCACTGGCACCCAACAGTCAATGCAAACCTTCCCTACAGGCATAGCCATGGACAAGACCGGCCTGTAGCACTGTGTAGTTTTCACACCAGGGAAGCAAACATTTAATTCCACTGCCCAGCATGACAGGCTTGAAGAGAACCTGTGCTGAATCCAAATCAGCAAAGCTCACCTCTATTCCTCATACTGTATGCCCAGCAGTCTTCCATCTTCTACAGTCTTCCCAACACAAGGATGGTTATATATACACAGCAAGAGCACAGGACGAGTTATTGGTTTTCCTGCCTCAATAATCCGCAACCGGATTTCTTCCATTTTCCAACAATCCACTGATCTATTCATCTATTTGTGACAAAAATCTAATTTGACATTTTCTCACTGTATTATTTAGAAATATTCTATCCAGGATCACAACCACATGACTAATGCAAACTCAGAGCCCATCATTCTTTTGCTCCACTGTGTCAATTTTTAGCACATTTACCCAACAGTCTTCAAATACAGCACAGCAGAGTCCAACACACATGGACATTAGCCCTTAGAACAAAAAGGACTCATAACAAATGAATAGAACAACCTTACATCTGATCATGCAGCTCATATCAAAGGGAGCATGTTATTTCAGAGTTTCAGTGGGAGTGGAAAACACCAAGACCAACCAAGACTGTTTAATTTTGACCAAAAGGATTGGCCTGAAGGCAACATTATCATTATTTTTTCCTCAGCTGCTAACATGAACAGAAATAGTCCTAATGAGAATCCATTAAAAAGTGTCATGGCCCATTATCATTAGCCTTTTTTACTTAATTATGTTTCTGTTTGTCGATACTGCTGCGGAATGTTTCCAACCAGCCTCACTTCTTCCATTTCTACTGAATCCTGGTCAGACCAGCTCCCATAGTACAACAAGAAAATCAGCTGTAGCACAAAGACACTGGGTCCAGCCCACTATAACTTTACTTTACTTTGAAATATATAAATATTTTTAATGTATTATTTGTGCATTAATGTGTGAATCCATTTAGCATAACATGCTTGAAACATCCTTTTCCATGACTCATACATTATAGGTTATGAAAAATTTATATTTTAATCCCATAATTTTACCCTGTCACATGTTCCAGTCAAAGTTGCACAACCTGAATTTCATGAAGATCATGAGAAGAAGAAAAGCTCAATAATTTTTGCCCTTTATTTACAATGATATTGTGATATTAACTGATGAGGTCACTTTGAAATTATACCCAAGTCACCCTCATTATCTATTAAAAGTACATTATTAATATGAATACATTATTAATCTTAGAATGTCATCAAAGTCCTAAACGTTTTCATGTTATTAGCATGTATGTTACTTAACCACAGTTTGTTTATTTGGCAATTCTATGATAAAAATCTCAAAACGCAGCCACTGACAGCAAAGAAACCTTGTAAAAATGAAACTGTTGCATGAGATGGCTTAACAAATTTCTTTTATTTTTACTTTTAATTTTTATTAAAGATTTAGAAAGTCTAAATGGCACCCAATCACACCAATCTCCCAATAATATTCTAGAAAAGGTGCTTTATTCTTATCACGTACTGCATGTGCATGCTCTTGCAAAAGCATATATTTGTAAAGTAATAAACTTTTTTTCCAACACAGTAACTGAATATTGACATTCTGTGATAAAATTAAGATTATTAAAATGATTGTGTTAATGTCATATTACAAAGTTTTGCATAATTCATGAAAAACTGTTAAATAATAATAGTCAATAATTGAATCATGCTCAGTTGAAACGATTCAGTTTCTACACCATTTGGGAGCCTTACCTGCTCTAAAAGCTACAGTACACCTTAAACACATAACACCTCATATTTACTGAGGACATAGTTTCATAATCCAGGAGTAAAATCCCAGCCAGTGTAATAAATTAAACAACTTGGGGTGAGGTTCTCCTAACAGTAATTTCCTGTGAATCACACAGCATATGCTTTGCTTTCACAGTACATAAAATAATCTGTTTCAGCGCTATGATGCCAAGCCTTCAAGGGAAACTGTATATTGTTACATACAGGCAACTGGACCAGAGAGAGCAGCTATCAGGGAACAGGACTGCCAGAGGGCACAGCATCATAGCATGGACACCCACTAGTTAATGTGCACATTTTAAAGTAAGCTAGCTGACAATTAGCTTTTCTATTGACTTTAAACACATTAAAATCACTAGCATTACCACCTACAGTGTTCATTTCAGTCTATCTATCTGTCTATCTATCTATCTATCTACATTTTACATTTATTCAGTTAGCAGACGATTTTATCCAAAGCGACTTACAAATGAGAAAATACAAGCAAAGCGATATCAAGCAAAAAACAATACAAGTAGTGCTACCATACAAGATCCATTCACTGAGTTCCAGAAGAAGCAAAGTGTGCAGAGTAGTGGTGTAAGTGCCAGAGTAAGGGTTGTTTTGTTTGTTTGTTTTTTTTAGGGGTTGGTTAGGTGTTCACGGAAGAGGTGGGTCTTTAGCTGTTTTTTTAACATAGTGACAGATTCTGCGGTCTGGATTGAAGTTGGAAGTTCATTCCACCACTGAGGAACAGTTAGTTTGAAGGTTCTTGAAAGGGACCCTGAGCCATGCTGAGTAGGTACTACTAAGCGTCGGTCGTTGATTGATCGCAGATTGCGTAAGGGAACATAAGCCTTCAGGAGAGAGTTGAGATAGGAGGGTGCTGTTCCAGACATCTATCTATCTATCTATCTATCTATCTATCTATCTATTTATTTACTATCTATCTATCTATCTATCTACTATGTATGTACCTAGTGCAGGTGAACAATCACCTGATATTGCCTACAGTCATCCACAGTTGAATAATACCCTGGTCCTGATCACACACTCAAATATGATTTTGTAGAAAGGACCATGGTTATGAACACTCCAGAAATTGGATAGAACAGTCATACATAAATGAATGCTTAGCATTCTCCTTCTCTAAAGAACAGAATAAATGTGGGTCTAATTTGAGCCTCTCATCCTGGAGGTTGAGAGGATGACAGAGCAGATCCATCAGAAAAACTGAAAATAGATTGTGGTAGCTTTCAGGTCTATTTGAGACCAGATGTTAAAGTTTTGTATTGCTCTTAAATATAGTTAATCAATATAGCTTTCTGCTTTTTTAAAAGAGAAAGTAATTATGATGCATCATATCACATATCACATGATACACATATGAAACTAAAGTTATTAAAAGTCTTATAGAAAAAATTCTGTAAGCCTGAACTACAGTTCAGTAGTTTAATTATATAAATTAAATAAATTATATATAATTTATATAATTATATAAAAAATAAATAAATAAAAACAAATATCAATTTAATTCAATTCAGTTTTTTTTTGTATAAACCATGGATATTTTAACCATGGATATTGTCCCAAATCAGCTTTACAGAAATATATAAATTCAGGATATAGATTTTAAATGAAAGAATTTATCCCTAATGAGCAAGCCAGAGGTGATATCAGGACCTGCTTATTTTCAATTTGACCAGGTATGTGTTATTCACAAGTACACTTCAGATACCAAAGTCCAAACCCTCTATAGACAAAAAAAATTGCCATTTATTTGTTTACATCCCTAATTCTGAGAGTGTGGAGCTAACTGATCAAGATAAACTAATACCTAATCAGGACAATTAAACATTAAAATTCTCACATTCTAACTTATTTTCTTATATTCACTGTAAACACATACAGTGGTGGTTGAAAGTTTCTTAACCCTTTAGAATTTTTTCTATATACCTGCATAAATATGACCTAAAACATCATCAGATTTTCACACATGTCCTACATGTAGACAAAGCGAACCAAATTAAACAAATGAGATAAAAAATATATTACACTTTAATATTACATTTATTTATTAAGGAAAATGTTCCGATATTACATATCTGTGAGTGGCAAAAGTATGTGAACCTCTAGGATTAACAGTTCATTTGAAGGTGAAATTAGTCAGGTGTTTTCAATCAATGGGATGACAATCAGGTTTAGTGAGCACCCTGTTTTATTTAAAGAACAGGGATCTATCAAAGTTTGATTTTCACAACACACGTTTGTGGAAGTGTATCATGGCACGAACAAGGGATATTTCTGAGTACCCCAGAAAGAGGTGATGATGCTCATCAGGCTGGAAAAAGTTACAAAATTATCTCTAAAGAGTTTGGACTCCATCAATCCACAGTCAGACAGATTGTGTACAAAGGGAAGAAATTTAAGATCATTGTTTCCCTCCCCAGGAATGGGGACCAACAAATATCATGCCAAGAGCAAGATATGTAACAGTCTGTGAGGTTACAAAGGAACCCAGGGTAACTTCTAAGCAACTAAAGGCTTCTCTCACATTGCCTAATGTTAATGTTCATGAGTCCACCATCAGGAAAACACTGAACAACAATAGTGTGCATGGCAGGGTTGCAAAGAGAAAACCACTGCTCTCCAAAAAGAACATTGCTGCCCTTCTGCAGTTCAAAGATCACGTGGACAAGCCAGAAGGCTATTGGAAAAATGTTTTGTGGATGGATGAGACCAAAATATAACTTTTTGGTTTAAATGAAAAGCGTTATGTTTAGAGAAAGGAAAACACTGCATTCCAGCATAAGAACCTTATCCCATCTGTGAAACATGGTGGTAGTAGTATCATAGTTTGGGCCTGTTTTGCTGCATATGGGCCGGGATGACTTGCCAGCATTGATGGAACAATGAATTCTGAATTATAACAGCAAATTCTGAAGGAAAATGCTAGGACATCTGTCTATGAACTGAATCTCAAGAGAAAGTGGGTCATGCAGCAAGACAATGACCATAAGCACACATGTAATTCTAGCAAAGAATGGTTAAAGAAGAATAAAGTTAATGTTTTGGAATGGCCAAGTTAAAGTCCTGACCTTAATCCAATAGAAATGGTGTTGAAGGACCTGAAGCAATCAGTTCATGTGAGGAAACCCACCAACATCCCAGAATTGAAGCTGTTCTGTACTGAGGAATGGGATAAAATTCCTCCAAGCCGATGTGCAGGACTGATCAACAGTTACTAGAAATGTTTAGTTGCATAAGAGGGTCAAACCAGATACTGCAAGCAAAGGTTCACATACATTTGCCAGTCACAGTTATGTAATATTGGATCATTTTCCTCAGTAAATAAATGACCAAGTATAATATTGTTGTCTCATTTGTTTAATTGGGTTCTCTTTATGTACTTTTAGGACTTGTTTGTGAAAATCTGATGATGTTTTAGGTCATATTTATGCAGATATATAAGAAATTCTAAAGAGTTCACAAACAAGCACCACTGTATGTGTACAACCTAAAATAAAACCTAAAACCTTTTTTTATTAAGACATTAAACACTGCAAATTGGGATTAAATGGTAACATACAATACACATTAGTCTGTGCAAATAGCTTGTAGTTCAAGATAAAGAAATAAAGACAGTTACACATGTGTTGTAAAGTGAATGCCTGGGGAGGATGAGGTACTTCACTGTGGATTTATGAGGGAGAAAGATTGAGAATGTGATTGCTAGGTGGCCAAATGGCAGCCGTATGCGTATGAAGAGGCTTCTGCTGGTGTTTATGGGGTGATACTGCACATGTGCCTCTGACAAGATTTTGATATTGAAGTCTAAGAGTAGTGACAAAATTATTCACTTGGCCAATTTTATCACCCTTTGAAAAGCTGCTGATGCAGCTGCCATACCAGATGATGATGATTATTATTATTATTATGTGAGAAGGAATAGGGTATTCTGAAGAAACTGTGCTTATAGGTTATTGGCCAGAAATAGGTTTTTAATCTCCTAAGGAAATTGATCATCTATTGCATTTTCATCACTGGGTAAGAAATGCTGTGAGCCAGTCCCTAATTTTTTTTTTCTTTATAATGAAAAAGCAATTTCTCTTGAAAAAGGATCACATCGCATATATTGTGTATAATTCAGGACATACAGTATTGGAGGAAAGATTAAAGCTGTTCTGAAAGTGAACAGGTGATCAAAATCTCTGTCAAACTTTTATATTACGATATATTTTAGGTGGTTCTGTAGATCATAGACAAACTTTGCTTGTTTTCTAGGGCATAATTTTTCAAAAGCAATATTAAAACAGATTTATCCTCCTCCTGGTCTATTCATATTTATCATATATGAAGAAAATTATGAAGTCAGGGGCAACACTTACAAAAGAAGTGCAGCAAGCTTATAATGTGGGCAGTCTGGTTTCATTTGGCAAGCTATTCATTATATGCAGCACGTGAAGGTAAGACTCCGTGTTTCTTAGACTGGGTTTTCATTGGCCTATGCTATACATTGGTGCTTGAAAGTTTCTGAACCCTTTAGAAATTTTTTATATTTTTGCATAAATATGACCCAAAACATTATAAAATTTTCACACAAGTCCTAAAAGTAGACAAAGAGAACTCACTTAAATAAATGTGACAAAAATATTATACTTGGTCATTTAATTATTGAAGAAAATTATCCAATATTACATATCTGTGAACCTTTGCTTTCAGTATCTGGTGTGACCCCTAACAATGACTGCACCTAAACATTTCCGGTAACTGTTGGTCAGTCCTGCACATCGGCTTACAGGAATTTTAGCCCATTCCTCAATACAGAGCAGCTTAAAATCTTGGATGTTGGTGGGTTTCCTCACATGAACAGCTTGCTTCAGTTCTTTCCACAGCATTTCTATTGGATTAAGGTCAGGACTTTGTCTAGGGCCGTTGTCTTGCTGCATGAGCCACTTTCTCTTGAGATTCAGTTCATGGACAGATATCCTGACATTTTCCATTAGAATTCATTGGTATAATTCAGAATTAATTGTTCCATCATTTATGGCAAGTCATCCTGGCCCCGATGAAGCAAAACAGGCCCAAACCATGATACAACCACCAGCATATGTCACAGATGGATAATGTTCTTATGCTGGAATGTTTCCTTTCTCCAAACATCATACTTCTCATTTAAACCGAAAAGTTAATTTTTGGTCTTATCAATATACAAAATATTGTTCTAATAGCCTTCTGGCTTATCCACATGATCTTTACCAAACTGCAGAGGGGCAGCATTGTTCTTTTTGTAGAGCAGTGGCTTTCTCCTTGCAATCCTGCCATACACACCATTGTTGTTCGGTGTTCTCCTGATGGTGGACTCATGAACATTAACATTAGCCAATGTGAGAGAGGCCTTTAGTTTCTTAGAAGTTACCCTGGGTTCCTTTGTGACCTCACAGACTATTACACATCTTGCTCTTGGAGTGATCTTTGTTGGTCAACCACTCCTGGGGTCTGGTCCAGACAATCTGTCTGTCTGTGGATTGGTGGAGTCCAAACTCTTTAGAGATGGTTTTGTAACATTTTCCAATTCAAGCAAAATTCGAACAAACTTTCAAGCACCACTGTAGTACACGTTTATATAAACCTTTTTTATATAATACCTTTTTTAGAAGGCAGATTTTGCTTAATGCTGCCTTCACATGGGAAAAACGTGAACTTGTGTGGTTTTGTTTCTGCACTAACTCTCTAACAATGTTTTAACTTCATAAAAATTCTTAACAAATTCTTAGTAAATTTTTTTAACAGAATGATTGGTGTAAATTGTTATTATTTTGTCTTCTGGGAATATCTTATGTATCTTCTGAAGGGCAGTATTAAATGAAAAAACAAGATCTTTAAACAAAATAATAACAGATACACAGATAATCCTATTAATGTATCGTGTTGCCTTCTTGAGCATTAGTGAATGGTTGCACCTTTTGTAATAGTTGTGTACGAGTCCCTCAGTTGTCCTCAATGATGGATTTCAAAATCATATAGCCTGTGTTTAGAAAGGGGTCAAATATGCAGAAGATTCTGAAAAGCAAAGAATGTGCAGAACCTGGAGGATAAAACATAGAAACAGTTGTTGATCATCCAAGTAACAACACACAGTATTAAGAATCAAGCATATGTAAACAAAATGCAATTTTTATGATTCCTTTTTTATAAAATTAATAACATTTTGCAGATTCTACAAGGTGTATGTAAACTTCTGACCTCAACTGTAAATGTAAATGCTAAACATTGCTCTGGTTGATCTGAGATCAGCTTTGTCATTCTGTTATAGCAGTTAAGACAAGAATGTGAGCAGATCAGTTGGCCCCACATTTTCACTAAGTAATAAACATCCTTGAGCTAACATGCAGCTGAACTTTCTACTCTGTGTGGAAAAATGAGAGCCAGCCATCTGGACCTTTAGACACAATTCCCACTCTATCTGAGAAAAAAAACCTCTCGCTTCAGCTGCAGCTGAATCATAAGGTGCATTATAATTTCACACAACGCCTGCAACTTGGACAAAGAAATGGAGTGCATTTGCATTTGTGTTGGTCTCATATCAGCCATATTTTCCCACCGAGTCCAACTGCAATGAAGCTCCAAATTGAGAGTTGGATTACGAGGGTTTCATTGCCATCTATAACCCACCCACTCACATACAGCCGTGGGGGTGAAGGTTAATTAATGAAATCCTTGCATGTAAAGTAATGAACGCACACATTAATCATCTCATCTATATTTAATAGCTCCTCTCAACTCTCCCAAACACTGGAGTGAGGCTCAGCTGAAGAGTTCCATACTACTCAGCTCAAGAAAAATTTGATTATATCACTGTAATATCTAAAGAGTTAAACATAGTATAAATAGGTAAACAAAGTAAAACTAGGGTACAGATGTGGCCTCCCCAGGGCTAAGATATCTAGACGACTCTTTCCAGGAAAGCAATCTCCTGTAATAAGCACAAACACCCCTGCCAGCCTCAGCTTTCAGGCTGAGCATGTGGAGTAGAAATAGGTTGCCTTGCCTTCCCCAATTAAGAGAGTTGTTTATCTGCATTTATATGTTGATAAAGAATCTGTTTGCTCCTTTGTTATGTCCATTTTAGTGCTTAGAAAAGGACAGAAAGGACAGTTTCGACCATCTGGATCAGACATGCATCAGTAGCTTTAATGAAGACTAATGGAATCAGAACCACAACAGTGATCATACATCCTTTGTTCCTCATCTTTTTGAATCCTTATGGTTTATACACAGACACTTTCACAGGAATAGAAAAAGTTGGACTTTGTAGCTGCATGTACAGTATAACACCTACAGGTTTGAAACCTACTGCACTTCTGACCTCTTGTAAACTTTCCCCACCAGACACTTCCTGTCAGGTAATATTTTGATCCATTGTTCTATTGGGATGCAATGACAACAGCTCATTAAATTCACCGGCAGTGGATGGTATGGGCGCAAGCTCACCTCCCAACAACACACACACACCTGGTTATTTTAAGAGAGGCCTCCATACTTCAGATATAATTACTCATGTACCGAACACACCTTTCATACTTGCATTTGCAGATAATAATGATCTCTGAGGGGAAAACACAAGCTTCACAGCAGTAATTATTACCTCTAACAGTGAAATGTTAAAGAGGACTGTAATTATAAAAGAACACTCTGTAGACCTTGGCTACTGTGATACTTTCTATTAATCCAAATTCCATTATATATAAATATAAATT
>JANDJT010000041.1:18770797-18792532 GCA_024331685.1 Stegophilus panzeri
GGGGGGGGTTGGGGGTGTGGGAGGGAAGTGTAGTCCATTGCGGCCATGTTTGTAGACTGCAGTGCAGGATGGGAAATATAGTCACTGGTTTGCTGTGATATGACAATGACTGTTGATAGTCTCAAAATGGTTGACTGTTTGTTTACTGCAGGTAATTACAATTGAAATAATAAATGTGAAGACTTTAACAAATAAAATTAGTTTATCTATTAGCCAGACTGCTGCAGCAGGACTGATGCTATAAATTATGGGCTGCTAATTAACACTTGTGTAATTTTTGACTTTTGGTTAATGTGAATTAAGCTCTGGTACTATAATTGGATGATAATGTAAATCATGACATTTTAGTAGAGATAATAATGATGATTTAATGCAGATATAGATCCAGGTTCTAGCTTTGTATTTCTAGTGAAAATAGTAAATTCTACTTTCATTTTAACAAACGAGACTGTTGTATACCTTTGTGAAGTTTGCAGAATTAACTTTGTTATTAAACAAGACATTAGTCTAGCTGCTTGTGCAGCTATATAATTTTATGCTTGCCCTATGAGAAACCCATTTTAACCATGTCTTATTAACAAAAGCTAATGCAAAACCTAAAAAGAAAAAAACGAACAAAAAAAAAAAATCCCGTAGGCATTTGGGGAGAGAAAGTGTGTGTGTGTGTGTGTGTGCATTGCTTGAGGGGCATTCCTTTCACTCTTCTAGTTTCAATCAGATGCCAGTGCCACACTGAGCTGTGAGGCCACTCTGTGAGAGAGAGGTACTGGCTTTGGTTTAATTGGGCAGTGTAAGTGTTAGTTGGCCTCTGGTGTGGTGCCAGTGGCAAACCTAATAGAAAAAGGTGTTTTAGGGTTTTCACGTCCCAAAAAAAAAAAATAAACTTGGCCAGAAAAAACAAAACAACTTTCACTGAGGTGAATAATGCAGGTTCATATACACTCATATAGACATGTAAATGTATTCTGTATTAATCATTTCATTATACTGTATGTGATGCATATGTATCTGCTTTCAGATTATTAGCTTTTGGGACATCTATACCCCAAAACTTTCTTTCTCAAAGAAATGTACTCTGGTAAAGTCATTCAATCTTTGTAAGCCCCTTTAGTCTTTTCTATATAGTCATGAAATGTAATTAATCATTGACGTACATTGGCATAATCTATTGGAGAGAGCTAGAAAAAAGTATATGGCTTCTCAAGCATGTCAAGCAGCCATCTTGGGTACTACAAAAAGTACAAAAAACAAGAAACAGTCAGAAAAAAACAAAAAACAGTCAGAAGCCAAAATGTTACAGCTGTCAGAAAAAGTAAAAACTGTTGGCAAGAACTCAGCCTTTATTTCCTTTAGCCATAACTTCAATAAAAGGTCAAGGTCACTTTGTTAAATGGAGAAACGCCACCTTCCTTGATCTTAAGAGCCTAAAGCAGCTGCAATTCTTTCTACAGTAAATTAGAGACCAAAAGACCAAGTTTCCAAAAGTTATGAATTAATCAATCTCCTATTCTCAAAATTCTGTTTCCAAAAATTCAAGAATTAAGTTAGAAACAATACTAGAAACAAACATAGAATCAAATTTTCATCATCCCAGGGGCCCTTTTTAAACCATCCATTTACGGTTCCTTATCCTGGATCAGTCAGCAGGATAAATCCATACTAATTTCATAGCAGTTTTAAATATCATTTGAATATCAGAAAGTGCCTCAGTATTTAGTCACTGGGGTCTTGAACCCTGTATATTTTTTGATTAAAAAAGAACTGTGATAGAAGCTCAAAGTCACCTTATGTAGCTTAATAAGTCAGACTCCATTTGAAATTCAGTTGGTCAAGGCTTTTCTGCATACCAAAATAAACTTCTATTCTTCATATAAGGGAAATCACACACAAAAATCAAATGACATAACACCAGCCCTCAGATCAATATGGAAATTTAATCATTACGATGTAAATTGTTTGTACACGCTACCAAGAAGGAGGATCTTTCATGGGCTTATTCATGAAAATAAGTAGAAAGGCAGTTGTCTGCTTGGTCATTAACTTTGGTGTTGAGATGCTTCTCAGCTCATTTTTCAGAACAGGGTAAACTGAACAAGTTTCTAATCTTGGTAAAGTGCCAGTTTCTGCTAATGAGAGACAAGAATTATATTAATATTTTTTTAATTGATTCACCATCATAAATCCAGGCCTGGACAAATGACTGTACCACCCAATTTAACTCCAGAAGTTCACAAATGCAATTAAATCAATGAAAAGTGGTAAAACTTTGGACCAGATGGCTTCAGAGTTGAGTTCTATAAAAGAGTCAGCAAAACTGCCTCCCACCATCACCCAAGCAATTATCACACCCCACGCATGGTGGCTCTTACTGGCTAATACATTTATTATGCAATAAAAACAAAATACTATCTAAAGTTCTTAAAGTACATCTTCCAAATATTATATCAGATGATCGGAATGACTTTATCATGGGAGTTTACTCATTCTTTAATATCCAATAATTCCAAAATATGTTCTGTACCTCTGATTCCTCTGTCTGTCTGGAAATATACTGAGTAAATATACTCACTAATCTCTCTAGATGCAGACACGGCTTTTGATTCAGATCGAATGGAATCATTTGTTCGTAGTCTTATGTAGATTTGCTATTTCAGTAAAAATGTGCTCTTACATAGTGTAATTGACCAGAGACCCCTTTTGTCAATAATCCACAACAATATTTGGCCATAGGTTTGCAATATTTGTCTTGTATATATCTTGTATATGCAATATTTGTTTGTGTTATACTTTGCAGTTTTGTGGTTTTGTATTTTAATGTTGAATCTGTATTTATTGTCTATTTATTGTTATTTGTATTTAAGCATTTTTGTCATTTTGTAATTTTTTTAGCCATCAGCTTGAGATGTTGGTAACATAATCTCACTGTGAGAACCACAAAGGCTGTAAAACCTTTGAATCCTTGAATACATAAGTTGATTTCCTGCAGTTGTGCAATTTTACATCTACATTGTTTAGTGCAGACCAACTGAACCTACTGTATGTGTACACTTCACCTATACTCAAGTGCCCACCAAACTATTGAATCCTGGTCCACCAAAACTTGGAGATCTCAGTCCTCATCTAAATGAACGCTGATTAAATTTGTTGCTGGTGATACATGGTCCACACCAAAATAATGTGAAAGGGAGTATGCGCTCCTATTGCTACAGTAAAGTTCCATTTTTCACATATGAAAAAAAAACTTTTAACTTTTTTCTAATCAAATGCACTTGCATGACCTGCAGAGGAATAGCACCAATAATAAAAAAAAAAAAACCTGACAAATTCCTGACCGGTCAAAGAACACCCAAATGTACCAATATCTTGGTACACTTGAAAATCTGTACAATGTGAAAATAACCGAACCAAACGAAAGAGCCAGTGTAAAAAAAAAATCAAACTCTGGTGCAGATTTTAGCAAAAAAAATCTTCCTGTACAGACTGATGTTTTCCTCATGCCATTCATCCTCACTAGCCACTTTTCCCATCCTCCCATTCCACGAACGCTTCAGTTGTGTATCTACCTTGGGGCCCATTCATAATATATTTTTTTCTAAACCTGGAAAAGGCTACATACTCACTGTGGAGGTCTACTGAAATATTTTCTACCAGGTAACCTTCTCAGAGTCCTCTAGATGAAAAATGGTGCATGTGTTTGCTATGTGTTTTGTCTTATATTGGGAACATGAAGAAAGTCTTTCTGTCTTGATATATTTGTCGATATATTTGTCTTTGTCTATTGGACCGCCAGGCTGTGGCTGAGGCAGGGTTGCGTTTTGGGTTTAGTTTGGGGATGGTAGCTGGTGAGAATGTACTCTCCATCTAATACCCTAAAGGGTTCTTTAGTTTGTCCCACTGAGAAACCCTTTAATTTTATGCAACAAAGTGTGCAACAAAAACAACAAAAAACAAATGCAAATGCACAAAAAAAACCCAAATGCAACAAAAAACATTCCAATTAGAATCCTAATAGAAAGCTAAAACTGGTAACCAAGCAAAGAACACTTTTTAAAAAAAAATGTAGGTAGGTAGGTAGTTGGATGTTCCCTCACCATGGTTTTTGAAGGATATTGGGATGAAAATGGAAAGAAAAAAAAGAAGAAAAATATGGAAAGTCATATTGACCTTCCAAATGGGGATGGGGATGGTGTGCCCACTGAACATGTAAATGGGGTTAAAATAAAAAAATAAAATAAATAAAAGACCAAAAAATATTAAAGGCAAATGTTCATTTTAAGAAAGTCAGTGCTGAAGCACATGATACAGAGAGTTGGTTGGATTAAATAGGTAAAAAAAAAAAATTCTTTATACAATGAATTACAGTAATTCACTGAGGAAAAACCTCATACTGCCAACTGTTGCAGGTACATGACTAATGTGACAGCAGCCTTTACAATATATTCTGTGTGGCTCCTAGGTGGGAGCACAACATAATATGAAAACAGCACTATATCATAATGAAAACAGTGTTGCTTAGTATGGATACAGTGTGAGCTTCTTTTAACAGGTCTTGACCATTTCTAAAAACTGCAATGAAGAATGAATTTTATCTTTGCATTTTAACAGTGGGTTAGTTCAACAAAACAGACTTCATATAAAAACCATAAAGCACTTCCCTTTACTTTCACACTATCTGTTGTTACCCAGATGAGGATGGGTTCCCTTCTGAGTCTGGTTCCTCTCAAGGTTTCTTCCTCATATCATCTTAGGGAGTTTTTCCTCGCCACCGTTGCCACCGGCTTGCTCAATAGGGATAAATTCACACATTTAAAATCTGTATCCTGTGTTTATGTTTCTGTAAAACTGCTTTGAGACAATCTCCATTGTTAAAAGTGCTATACAAATCAAATTTAATTGAATCTGCATGTATGTATGACACTTTTTCAAAGATCTGGGAAAATTTCATGACATATTTAAGGATTGCTAAAATTGGTTGTTCACCACTGTGCTGGCTATCATACATTGTTTCCAGTGCATACCAATCCCTCAATTCCATGTATTATTGCAATTAATTCCACATTTAAAGACAAATAGATGGATCAGGTTGCAATGTTTCCACAGGAATCCATAAATATTCTGTTCATGAAAAAGCGCCATGGAAATACTGTTAGAGACCTTAATCAGAGAGGTATTTTTGTAATCCGTTCAATATAACTACTCAGATTTCTGCCACATGCAGTGTAAACACAGAAGGGTGACAAATTAAAGGAAGAACCAATCGCTATGTTATGCTGTGGGAGGCATTTTGCTGGTATGCTTTGGCTCCACTTATCCTCTTAGAGGGAAGTCACCGAAAATCAATGCAAAGTTATTCTGAGTGATCACCTTTATCCTGTGATGAAACATTTCTATTTTTGTAGGAGTGGTCTATTCCAGGGTGACCCCAACCCTATCCACAGGGCACAAGCGCTCACTGAATGGTTTGAGTAAAATGAAAATGATGTAAAACTTGTGCTGTGGCCTTCAAAGTCATTAGACTTTGTTCTCCATCACCATCACTGAGGGAATATATTTTGAAAGATGCTGTTCATTGCTCTAGTACAGTTCCAGAGAGTTGTCTATTCTATGTTAAGGCACGTTGAAGCTGGCAGCTTGTGGTGGCCCAACACTTTACTAAGACTTTATGTTGTTGTTTTTCCTTTCATTTGTCACATGAGTCTATATGCATAACAAACTGTTCATCTCAATATAACTTACAGTGCAGACACTGATGCGCAAACCACTGGGTTGCTTTGCTTCAGTGTTCTGTAACCACAGGGTTCAGAGGTTGCAAGCCTCATTAAATAAAGCAAGCTCAAGTAATAATGGTTATGCTATGTTCAGCAGTGCATTGCTAAACAGACTGTCACTTCATGTTTACTGTGTGAAATTGTCAACCAGGGTCAAATCTATTCGTTGGGAAGGTTATGTAATCCGTGCATGACAGAGGCCTTTATGGCACTAAATGTCCTTCTCACACTAATGACTATAATCTCAACTCCATGAGATTAATTAGCAGTTGTCATAGGGACAAGAGGAATCAGTACGCTGACCTCTAACATTGTCATTGATCACAGTGGTGGAATCTGTTCATTAAGCCATAACACAGATCATTAGGAGTGAGGTGAGGATTTTGATTGTGACTTGCAAATGTGGCCGTCAAAAACAGAAGACACTAGTGTGTGAAAGACTGATTTAAGCATTATGAACATCTCAACTTTAGAAGGTTGTGACACATTCATTGGAATGATTTATCCAACCAGATATCATTAGCAAGCCTAAACAAGAAATAGTGTTATGCTGATGATGTTAGTCACACTAAAAATTATTTGGCTGCTTTTGTCCTCATAGTCTAAATTTCATTAAAATACACTTAACTAACATTTTGCACAGGTGTTTTAAAGGTAACCCCATGGTATTTTTTGGTAAACAACCATCATGACAAATGTAGTTATCTTTCATACAACAGTTGTTAATTCCTGTAACTAGAGATGGCTGTTTTGTGACAATATGGGAGTTGAGTTCATAAAATTGACTTGACAGCTGCATAACCCATTTCTGAATATGAGTAACTTTCCCTGTGTAAATACTGATGTATCTTTTGGACTTGAATTGCCAACTCTGAATACAGCCTTGTGTTATTAATAATAGACACAGTACACAAATTTATTTTATCAAATACATGTCTTCTCAATTACAGGATGCAACTAATTACATAAACCAAATAAAGTAAAACCAATAAACCTCAAATGCTTAAATGGCCAACTGCTTTACATGACTTTATTATAGGCTATGGTTTTTATAAAGCTTGGTGCCTTTAACTACCATGCTCTATTCATACATAAACCATGTAATTTCTATGCCATCTACACACTTCAGAACATTCAGCAAGCCGTTTTCTCAGCCAGGCCTACACAATATTGAGATTTAAAAAACATTTTATGTACATTCTATGTACAGTGTTTTCTTCATACTTGTTAAAGCAAGAATAAGTACAACATAAACAGTTGAGTATATCCAGAATGTGTTGTTCAATAAGTGAACTATATTTATTATTTAAAAAGGAAATGTTTGTTTTTCAGCCTTTTTATATCTATGTCTTATTTCCCTCCTAATATACCTTAAATGAACTCAAATTACTGTAAAACGCTATAGATTTACCAGTTCAATAGACTGTGCAGGCATTAACTTGTAGCTTGTAGAAGTGCTTGAAGAGTTGCATTAACTACGGGAAAAAATCAGCAAATGAATTCAACAAAACTCAATGCCTTTAGATGATATCAACAGAATGGTTGGAGGATAGCCTGATATTTGGATTACTTAGTTATTCGATTACTTATGTTTCCTATTAAAAGAGAACAGCAACAGATAAAATAAAATAGATTAATCTGGCGTACATGTAATCATGTTAATGTAATGTAATTCTCACATTTCATCAACAGCTCCATCTTTGATATAAATGAAGTAAAGCCAGCGCAAACTCTTCTAACAGAATTAGCAATGGTACATTTGCATATCTCTAAACATCTTTTAAAATTAAGCTCTGTGGGATAAGCAAATGACACATTTGCATACTCCTAAACATCTTTATCAAAAAAAAAAAGATCAAATATGCATCTTGCATCTTGCATGCTATTTAAATAGCTCACAGTGTAGAAACCAGCTGGGTTTTAGGCTGTTATTGTCAGTGAGGTTCCCAAGGTGCTTCACTCTTACTGATTACATGGGCCATGACGTACTTTCTGCAGATGTGAACTCAGCATGAATATCTTTGCATATTTAACTGTGCATATTCCAGTGTGACACATATTCTAATGAGTGAACCCAAAATACACTAACATGCACCTAGAGCATTTTAAAATATATTAATTCCTCAAATATTAGATAGGAAAAAATAGATAAAGGATAGGCTGTAACAATGAACTGCATATGATAAGAGTTGGCCCAGGTTGGTACAGTGGTGCAGTCAGTAGTGTTGCTGTCTCATAGCATAAGGTCTTCAGTTCGATACTGAACTCAGGTTACTGTCTGTGTGGAGTCCATGTTCTTTCAGTGTCCATGTGGATTTCCTCTGGTTCTCCGATTTCCTGCCACCTCCCAAAACATGCATAGGCGTGAATGTGTGTGTATGGTGTCCTGTGTTGGACTGGTGTTCCATTCAGGGTATGTCTCCACCTCACGTTCAGTGTTCCCGGGATAGGGTCTGGATCCACTCCAACCCTAACCAAGATAAAGGGTTACTGAAGATGAATGATCAGAATGTCCCAAATGAGCACAGATGTAGTGAAGGGAACTTAAATCCACACCTCGACCACATATTCTTCAACTAATTATGTTTCTACACAATTTAGGGCTATTTCATAATTGCTGAATAACAATGTGGGCTATGACGTGACTCACATTAGCACAGGAACGTCAGTGACAAGCAAGCAACAGATTCGTCTTGACTAATGAAAAATGTGGGAAAATAAAAGCCATAACTTATCATCCTAGCACAGTAGCTTCTGTCCTATTCATTAGGATTTTATTTTTAACTCTGCAGGGGACTGGCAGCACAAAGAGAATGTCACTGCAAATGAGCTTTATCTTTTTTGTCATAATGTATTCCTCATTAATTCCTTTAATGAAGGGAAATTCCAGCGAATGTTGGTCCTTAAAAGCCTGTTACAGTGGCTCCATAGTTACCATGCCCTAAATGAATTGAGAATAAATGAGACTATACAGGAACATGGACAACTGCATACCTTGCCTTGACATACTATGTAGTCAGGGGTGACTGGTATAACTGAGTTAGGTGGAGTAATTTGGATTTTTATGAAACAGAGTGTAACACCACCACCAATGGTGAGAATTTTTTTTTTTTTTTTTAAATACACAGAATGTTATGAAGAAGTAAGACCAGGGCTTATTTCTTTCTAGCACAGACTGTAGATTCATGCAAACTGTCAGTGGCAGTCATGTCAGGTGATTTCATAGATTTAAACATCAATTTGATCTCTATTTGGTTCGCTGACATGTCCGTATCACATCATCAGCAGTGATTGAGAAAGCATGCATGAAATAGTCATGGGGTAATGAATGTGAAGGAGGTGATTTATTTAATTCATCATCCTTTACTTCCCCAAAATGTCTTTGGATGAGAAACTAAAAGATAATTAAAAAAAAAAAAAATCAAAAATCACAAATGACACAGCCTTTAAGCGCCTTCAACCATCTTTAAGTTTGTATAATAGTGTGCCCCAGATCATTCTTATTATGCCATTGATGAGGCCTCGTGATAAATTCTTTGCTCAGCCCTAATAGTTTCACTGTCGAGCCCACCAATCTAATACCACATCCAGCCATCTCTGTGTGGAGGTTTTCTTGAGAGGCCCTAATTGGTCATAACGATACAGAAACACAGAAGATCAAGATAAAGTACATTACACCAACATTCACACAACCTGTTTTCATCGTTAATTGGGGTTGAAAATGGCCCAAAATTAACCTGGCTTTCTTTTTTCTTTTTTTTTTAACTTGCCTCCATGTACGTCAGCACATCAACATGCACATATTCTGTTTGATCCAGCAGGTGCCAACTGATGGAAACCTGAGGAGATATTAGTGACGATAAAGAAAATTGAATGGAGACAAGCACATTAATATTTAGCTGAGTAGGTAGCACAGATGAGTGTGCCATCTGGCAATATGAGTGCCTGGAGGTCTCAAAAGTGGGTAGTAGAAAAAGAGAGCGAGATATACAGAAAGAGTGATACATGCTAGCTCCATATGCCACGATTGCTGGTACTTCCCTGTGCAGGTTGATATTAGTAAAGAAGTGTATGTTAATCTGTTTTCTTTAATGATTCTTAGTGTAATATTTAGTAGTGTATGATAGTATGATAGTTTGACACTGCATAATTTCATGTATCTGGTAACTAGCAGATATATTTCATTAACATGGCAGCTCTTTTAATCAAAATCAGTAATTGTGAAGGTTGGGTGCAGTTAAAGAAGTTGTAAAAAGTAAAAGGTAATACATTTACACAGTGTTCTCTAAGGGCAAATATGAATCTGATCAATCTGCCTTGCTGAGAACATCTGTTCCACATTGAAATTGTTATGCATTTTTTTAATGTACTATCAGCAGGGGAGGTTTGTATTAATGGGCTACAGGGGCTAAACAATAAACAAATTTTACCAGTAGCTAGAATTGCCTAGCCAATTTATGCTAATAAAATAATTACTAGTGTAGCCCAGCATTAGCAAAAGAATACAACTTAGTTAACTTAGCTAAATGTAGCCAGTTAATGTTAAAATTAGCTAAACGTACTTCAATATGTGTTTTCAAATTGGATGGAGGTAATGCCAAAGGAGGCAAAAGAGATGCCTCATTTCATACGAGTCTTTGATTAATACGGTATATGAAACATTTTCTCTTTTTCTGAGGTATTGCCAGGCATGCTCATCCTCACATTCAACACTGCAATGTTGTGGTTTATCCATCTTCAAACACACAGTAGTGCTAACTACATTGTGTAGCATGAGAAGGTCACCACAGATAATAAATTGGCACAAGTCTTGATTCCTTTTCAACAATGATTAACTTGTTGCTAAACTCAAATGATTAGATGCTAAACTGACCCCAATTGATTGATATATGGCATGCAGTCGTCGGTTGAATGAGAGAAGTAGATACCTTCATGGTTTGTAATGAGTACTTTGAATGTATAAATAAAAATGTAAGAATTAAGTTGTAAAGTTAATAAAGTAAGGTTTTTTTGTTTTGTTTTTTGGAAATGTAATCAAGTTAGAGCAGTGTTTCCCAACTGGGGTGCCGCAGAACCCTGGGGTGCCATCTGATGAAAGCAGGAGTGCCATGTAAAAATCCTTCAAACATTTCTAAAATGCTAAAATGTATGATAAATATCTGATGTGTGAAATAATAACACAGACACAGAAAAAATAAGACAGACACACACACGCTGACCTATCAGCAGCACATCAACATCAGTATGCGTAACGTATGCATGTGTTTTATCTTAATAATTAGCGTGTGACGATGCGTGTGTAGTGCAAAGGAATATGGACAGATGCTTCGGGGCCATAAACTTCATCCTCGTGTAGCTAAAGCCTTGTTTATACTTCCGCCTGTCTCCGCAGCGCGAGCCTCCACTAACTGCGCGGGCACCTCCTCAAACGGACGAGGCATTTATTGACGCGCTCGCGGTTGTAATATTCTTTTAAACGAAAGGGGGCGACTCCGAGTAATCGTCCTATAAACCAACAGGAAGCAGCTGAGAGAAGAAGTAGTTTGTCGGAACAGCCATAGCAACACTTACAAACATGGCGTCTCGCGTGGAGTTGCTGAATGCTGAGGAGGAATTGTTGTGTTTGTTGTTGACGATGTTTGTTTTCAGTAAACTTCACTAAAACCCACAGTATGAAAAAAGAGCAAAGAATCCGATAAAACCCAGTAACCTTGAGATTATCACTTGTCACATTACAACTAAATAACCTATAGCTATAAATATTAAGTATATATATATTTAAATAATACATAAGACTAAATTGAACAACCAATTTTTTTTATTCATTTCATTAAGATTTTTTATTAAACATGGACCTTTACTTTCATTATATAGACGTATTATTTATTGTAGGCTCATTTTGTAAATGTTAGCAATCACTGTAGACATAAGCAAAAAGCAGGTACTTCCTGCTTCCACATTTACAAAATCAGGTGATTATGTTCACCCATCAGTGCAAATGTCGCTTTATGTATAGAGACAAAAGAAATATATCACAGAATGATCACTCTGTATGTTCACCCATCAAAATGTAAATGTCTCTGTTTGTAAAGACAAAAGAATGAGGTTTAATCACTGTGTCTGATGGTGTAGTGTAGTGACTGTGTTTATTTGTGAAGATACTGATGAATGAAAACATGGTGCACCCCAAAAAACCTTCAGCTTTGGCTTTATTCTTTCAACATTATGTACAAAGCAAATCCAAATCATTATTTTTAAAAACCTTTCCATGAATTTTGTGCCATCTGGCTATCTCTATAGTCCCGCATGGACGGATCATACAGATGTCTGTACAATCGGATCTTTCGGAAAGACACGCCACGAAGTCATTCATTTCCGGATCCGGCAAGTTACAAAAAATGCCGTGCAAACCGCCACGCAGAATGAGGCCTCGCACACTCGAAGCGCTCCGACCGCCCACGCCACCATGACGTCATTTTTGCTGCGCTCGCCCTCGCGCTATTGCGGAAGCATCGAGTATAAACCAGGCTTAACGCTGTCTAGCATTAGTGTTTGCATGCAATGTTTGATGTGATGTGAATAAAGTAATGACATTATGATGATGATTATTATTATTATTATTATTATTAAATGAGTAAGTAAGACCAGCTCAGTGTGGCTGAGAATCAATCAAATAAAATCTCCAGCAGAAACAAAATAAGACATTTCACAAACAATTTTTTTTCTTGAGTAAATTTGTCACACTTATAAGGTTTGACACTTTCAGACTCCCTTGTGATCCTTTGCCTGCCTGTACTGGTAACAAATGAGAGGAAAATGTTAGTGTGAAAGCAGTGAAGAAGAAGGGAAAATAAAAATACAACAAAGACAGAGACATCAGCAGGCAGAGAACTGGGATTGTACAGATAGATGTTGGAATTTGAGTAATCCCCAGCTTTATTATAAAGACTCACTGTAGATCAACTGGATGCTGCAGCCAATAATTGGGGGATATGTATTTTTCTGTGAAATTGCACTGGCCAAGCAGGGAACTCCGGTGCCAAGTAGAGATGGGCTGCACTAACAATGTAAAGTCACCCAAAATTTATTTGTTACTTATTTTATATATAATTTCACCCACATCACTCCAATACTGCATACATTTCCTTTTGGTTTCCCTAAATCAACATTGGATTTAAACCCTGATGCTTGACTACAAAGCCAAAAATGTACTAGCCCTCACTTACCTAATTGCAATACTCAAATCCTGCACCATACACCATACTCTTTGAGCCAGTTAAGCCTAGTTAAGCCTAGCATTCTGCACTGTTTTCCAAGCAGACAACAAAGCACATTTGTAAGTGGCTTTAGATAATTGTAAACCAATGATCTAGCACCTTTTCTATGATGGCACATCTGGGGTTTTTTTTTTGTTTGTTTGTTTGTTTTTTTGGGGGGGGGGATTTAAAAAATTTTTTTTTAGGTTTCATTAAATCTATTTCTGCATATTATGCCCTCTTCCTGACTCCCTGTAGTTTTCTTCAAATCCTGATACTGAGTAATCAATGGAAATTTACACATTACAGTCTGTTAATGTGCCTGGTGGTCCCACCAGCGCATTTAAAAAAAAAAAAAAAAAAAAAAAAACCTTCGTCACATGCACAATGGTTGAATAAATTGCTTTATTCTACAGTTTACCTCATAACGTTCAATCCTAATGATGCCACAGCCATCCACAGCCAGGAGTCCTAGATGGCCGGGAGTCCTAGATGACCTCTCTGGATGGGAGGGATACTTATAATCTGTCCCCTCTACATAATGTATAATGTAATGGTTCCATGAAAGATGTTCATTGAGGATTTAGCATCTTACATCAAAAAGGGAATAACGTCAGCAAGTCATTCATACTTAGTGTGCTTTTTTTTTTAAGAAGAGGCAGAATGTCAAAAATGACTGATGACCATTCAGCTGATTGCTCTTACACAATGGACATAAGGCTGCCTGAAAGCTGTGGACATGATTTGTGTCTGAACATTTTGTAGATCTTTGTGTTCAAATTCTTTCCCACATGATAACCTAGTTGTACTGTGTGTGCTAAAAATGAACACTGTTCTAGTTAATTCCTTCTAAACACCCAATGGCACCAAGTGCTGTATAACTGCATTGCACCTCAGTTCCTTATTTTTTACCCCATCACTCCTGAAACCTGCAAAGTTCTTTGCCTGCCTTTTCTTGAAGGCATTTCCTGGTGTGCAACATGAGAAAATCATCAATGTACACAGTGATCTAGCAGAGGGGAAGCCAATTACTCACAGAATGTTTTATTTGAAAGGATATGCCTTTATGTCTGGTGCTAAGCCAAGAGATTAAAGGAGCAAAGCTTCAGCAAAGCACTATAGGATCCATCTCTGTGGGTATAAATAAAAATGCAAATGCGGATGTCTGTAGGTTCCTCAATAAAGGCATCCTCAAAGAAGGGCAGAACAGAGATTGGAAGAGAATGACAGCCTCACTCTTTTTTACAACCATGATCTAAACCACACATACATATATGCCACATTTACATTGTATGTCACTGCAGTGTAGTCAGTCACCATGCTGACACTTTCATGTCAACCTGTGTCACTTTGTCTTCATTTTGTGTATTTTTAATGGGCAGCTTGCACATCTGGAAAGGCACCATCAATGCTGAAAGATATATACAGGTTTTGGAGCAACATATGCTTCCATCCAGATTCCATCCCATCTTCACTTCTGAGAGACTCTGCCTTTTTATACCCAATCATGTTACTGACCTGTGGCCAATTAACCTCCAGCAGTTAAATTTTAATAACACTTACTTTTCCAGTCTTTTGTTGCCCCCGTCCCAACTTTTTTGAGACCTATTGCGACCATCAAATTCAAAATTACCTTATTTTTTCCTTAAAATGGTACACTTACACATTTTAAACATTTGATATGTTTTCTATGTTCTATTGTGAATAACATACGGGTTTATGAGATTTGCAAATCATTGCACTCTGTTTTTATTTACATTTATGTTTTATATAGCGTCCCAAATTTTTTGTTATTAGGGTTGTATTAAAATAACCCAACAAATGATTCCTCAGCTTCTCACCTGCAGGTTTTAAATTAACCTGTGTTAAACTGAGCTTCATCTGCATCAGTGAACTGTTTTATACAATAAAAGAACTCTTAACCTGGACAATATATGTAGAGGCCCTCTTATTTAGCCTGAAATATGCAGCATGGTAGATAATAAGGTTCAAGAAGACCATTTCAAGCTGTTGAGAAATCAGCAACCTCATTGAGCATTATTATGATGAATTTTTATACAAGACAGCACAATAGGGACAAAAATACGTCACCCTGAAACAGAAAAGATTATGAGATCTGTGCATGGGTTAAAATAAAGACAAAATGGGTTTTAAAACTTTTTTTAAAACAATAATGTAAGATTCTTTAAAGGTGCAATAGTCAAATTTTGTATTCCTTAATTGTACAAATAACCTGGAAAATATATAGAACATGATAAATAAAAACAATGGGTCCGGAATGCTTGTTTTTGTTTGGATGCACCACCTGTCAGTCATTTTATAGACACTGTTTAGGCCACCTAAGCTCCTGGGAGTGGAGCTTTGTGAACATAGGCAGGAATCATTCAAATGTTGAATCCACCTAATCTTTAGAAACCTGGGTGCGTATTACAGAAATATCCTAAATTTAGAATCTTATCTTATCTGTTTGGTAACCATGGAAATTTCAGTCAGGACTTCATTTAGGACAAAAGCTATTACAGAATAACATTTTCTAAGTGCATTATTTTATATTAACTACAGATAGGAAAAGGGTATTACAGAAGCATCCTAACATGACAAAAATCTTAAAAAGTGTCTTAACTTTAGGACCACCCCACTGGGTCAAAGACAAAACATGATTTGTGTCCGAAGGCTGTTTATTTTACAGATAATTATTACTACATAAGGAATAAAACTCAACAGGACATGATATTATAGGAAAATAATCAAGAATGGTGCAATAAATAACTGAGTCTTAAAAATGTTTCCAATAACAGCACGTCCTGAAGTGTTTTATTCCTCTTTTTTTATTCCTCACAGCAATATACAATTTTTTATTTAACTGTTTATAGTTACATGTAATGTTATGAAAGACCTGTGAGGCAAGTTCATTTGTGTTATCACTTAAGTTATATCAGATATAAACAGTCATTCCCTTAACAGACTCTCTTTTTGGTAAGACAAAAAAATGCTTGTCGCATTACTCAGAACCCAGCAAGTCCTGAAGACACAGAAAATTCACTGACCATTAATAAGCTCTGACACTAGAGACTCCTTCCATAAATGTTAAATAAACTTCTTTACTGAAAGGTTCACCATGTCAGCAATTATATGTTCTGCTTTTTTATTTGATTACTTTAAATTGTGTTAAGTATGTGCATTACATGTGCATTACAAGTTCATGTGAATGAGTTACTATAGAATGAGTTGCTATAAAAATAATAACATCAGAACAAGCATAAAACTTTGTATTACAGATGCGGAGAACTGCTCTCATAGAATATTAATCAACACCAATTAGAATTGAGCATCTGACAGCACCGTAGTATAAGCATAAATATTATACAATATCATTCCGCTGGTACTTCTCTGTTGACTATATGAAACAGTCATTGAGAACAGCATTTGGCATTAAAAAAACTAACTCGTTTCATGAAAAACTAAATGAAACAACATGTTTCAAAGGTGCAGTAGGTAAGATTAGTCTTTTTGTTTCTCAAGATCAGGGGGCGTATTACAGAAACATTCTATCTTAATTCTTAAGTTAAGATCTGATAAGTTAAATTTGGATGTTTCCACAAATTTGTATTACAGAAGCAAATCTTAACTTGATTTAGGATTCTTATCTTATCTTACACAATCTTATCTCTAGTTAAGAAATCTTAAACTTGATGTTTAGAACATGCAGATTGATAATCATCTCTCAGGTCTGTTACCAAGCAACCAACTACAACCAACAACTGAGAAGTAAACTTTTGATTAAAATGGAGTATGTTGGATATTAAATCACTTGCAGTATGACTGGTAATGTTCTGTGTCACATTATCTGCATTATCATATTTCATGGAAATCTGTAATTACTCCTGTAATTACTCCTGTACTCCAAAAGTCTTTCCAAAATCAAACATCGCAGTTCTTCATCTTGTTTCATTAATATATTTAATGCCATTCTCATATATGGCTATTGTTATGTGACTGTTATTGTTAGATTTCAAATAAGTATTAAGTTAGGACACCTGTTATAACGTCTGCCTCTATTAGTTATTCATTTAAAATCTTTCAGAGCTTTACAGCAATAATCCCATTAAAATATAATTTGAATATTATCTTTTCTATATCTATTATCAGGGAGGAAACAGCTAATCTTAGTAGAGCTTGGTACAGCAGTTGACTGGACCTTTGACGTGCATTCTAACAAGAATTCATGAAGATGATTTATCATACTATAACATGTCTCTTTCTAATGAACTCCAGAATGTGGCCCAGATTTTCAGATTCCCCAAAGGGACAGTGATACCATAATTATAGTTCCATGTACCCCTCCATCAGCAGTGTGCAGTGTGAGGTGACATCGAATTAATGCATGCAAGCTCTGAGATCCTGGGGCAACTGGTACCATCGGCATGCTTTGCAAATCAGGGCATCATGCTTATTTTTGGAAAGAGCTGTGATTTAGATGCTGTTCAGAGACCCTAGATCTTCCGGCATGAGGGTGGCTCCCAGTTCTGCAGGATTTCAAAAGCGTGCACATTTTTGCACATCTCCACTGTGTGATAGTGTGTGTCAATAGCAACCCTGAGGTATGTGTGGGTGCGAGACATCTTCTCTTCTGTTGCTACCAATTAAAATAATTAATATGTTAAATCAGAAGCCCCCCCCACCATCACCCATCCCTTCCACTCACCTGCTATGTCACTTTTTTCCTCTTGTTTCTTTCTGGACTCAAAAATAAGTATTTATGAGAAAGCCTGGATTACAATAGCTTCTATGCAGGATGTGTCTATTCTCATTGGTCCAACATCCTGCTTTTTATTCTAGGTGTCTTTTGTGTGAATCAGAGATAAGGACACCCCAGTACATAGCTTAGAGAGTGCATGTGAGAATGAGAATAAAGAGGTACTGCAGAGTCAGCACTTAGTCAACGTGCCTAAGAGCCGGTTTTCAGTCTGCCATCATAATCCATCGTCTGTCCATCCGTGCAGTACAATGCCGGCAAGAAAGGCTGCATCTAGGTGCTTCCTTCATCAATCAGATCATGGATAGCATGCTACAAATGAAAAGCAGAGAGAGTCGGCTTCCAGCCCGGGCCACAATGCACATAGATTGCCAAGTGGTTCAAATACTCTCTTCATGTTCTGTTGACTCATACGGTCTTAAGAAGAGCACAGCTGCAGGGCATCAAAGAGAAATTTATACATCCAGATGAGAGGTAGGGTGAAAGAGAATGAAAGAGAGGAAGCAAGAACACAAGCAGTGCAAAAGGCTCATCACCACTTATATTGTGCCTTTAGCTTGAGGGTTTCAGAGACTATAGCAGATGAGCTATTCTTCTATACTAGCTTTGGCATGCTACACAAACTGAAAATTGGCCATTTATTGCAAAAAGCCTTCACAAAATCACTGCTTTAGAAATCAGGGGAAAATGGAGGACAATATTTAATGGAGACATATTGCCTGTCAGGAATTCTTTCAAAAGCAGGGAGAAATCGTTATTTTGAATCAGTCCTACACTGATTGTGCCATTTTAGAAATACATAAGCTAAGAAACAGTCAGTAAGAGGCATCTGTGCCAGAGTCTATTGAGCTTAAAGATGGAGCTGAGAGTGAAAGTATATATTCACTCATCCACATTTGAACACCACTCAACCGTGCAGTTAGCACATCTGTATTCAGTTAGTTGTTACCACAAAAGTAGGATAGTAGCGAGTCTGTGATTACAGTAAGGGAGCCGAAATACTATTGCTTTTTGCTATCAACACTACCTCTAACACTGCTTTTCTTCCTACATATTAGTCCTTTTCAGTTCCTTTCCAAGAAGCTATCTGATCAGAATCTTAAATGGATATGCCACAGGCGAACGAGCTCTGCTGTTTTAATGCTATGAAAACAGGACAGTAGGGAAAAAAAACCCTGAGGATATTTACACTGAATCTTTCCTTTGTATTGTATTTATGCATGCACCTACTTATTACCTCGTTTATAATCTACTCCGAGGAAGGTCCCTCTAAACTCAGAAGCACTATATTCCACTTGTATATTTGATAAACATGTTTTTAAACTATATAATTGGATTTCGCAATTCAATTTTAAAACTATTGTAGGTGTTGTCTTGATTATGACAGTAGTCCTCTGAAGTGTAATGTTTCTTCTGCCTTCAGTTTGCTCTAAATGTGACATATAAATATGAATAAAAATATTTTTATGTCAGTAATTTGCCTGGTGAGGAGAGATGGCATTGCAATGCAATTTTTCTTAGTTCTGTAAATCAGAACAGCCTTTTTTTCTGGCAAACATTGTCTGATAAAGTTTTTATGGGAGGCTTGAAGTAATCAGGATGTGTTCTGTTTGTTTTTAATATTTTTTGGTCCCGTGGATGTGCTTAATATTAGAAAGGAGGTGTTTTGCAGGTGTACATGACTAAGATATGATGAGTATTTGAAAGCAAAGAAAGCCTGCTAGTTGTAGGACTGTGTCCATCTCCAGAGTTTTACTCTGAATGGTGAAACTGTTTGAAGGAACTGCTCTTTAGTATGCATATATCACTGTGATTGTCATGTCCACGGTTGCAGACAACGATCATGATCCTGCCAAGAACCTATCCCTGCTTAAAGTTTTACTACTGATTACTAATGACACTCACCTGTTTGCAGTCACATTACTTCCTTTAATTAACCCAGACTCTCAGTAGCCATGTTTCCATCCACGTATTTTATGTGAATTTTGGGATATTGCATTAAAAAAATGATGGATGGAAACACCAGATGTGAATACAATGTCCAAAATGCGCATAAAAAACTTATACGCTCACTTGAGGCAGATTTTTTTATTTGATAAGAAAACATGCGCATAAACTATGATGGAAACACATTTAACGAATAAATTCCTCGATGTGCATCAAAAATGTCATGTGACCTTGCCTCGAATCATGTGATTGGATAATTAGCTGATGTGACTGGATAGATACAGTGCAATGGCAATGCATTTTTCTGTCGGTTGCACAGCATCTCAAATGTTGTTTTTGTCATTCTGAAATACCTGAATCTGTCATCAAAATGATTTGGTATAATTACCTCCCAGAACTGTCTCACACGATTCCGTTCCCAAGTATCAGGCATCTGCCTCCAATCGCAAGAAACATGAGGTTTGTGATAGCATTTTGTCTGTGCACCCCGCAGCGCAAGTCATTTATTATATTGGAAAAAAGAGCCTCAGTGGCTTCACCGGTTGCAACAACTTCCATTTATATTGATACTTTGCACCAGTTTCCCCGGAAGTGATAATTTTGTTCTCTTGAACACACGGGATGGAAACAGTGCTTTATTTGCATATGTTTTATGCAATATTCCAATATTCTGCCACCTGGTTTTAAGAAAACTAGTAAACCTGCAATTTCTGTCCACTTTGAGTGGTACACCAGCTAGGGTAAATTCAGTCATTACACAAAGCACCTAAGGGGTTTCAGTGAAAAGGGGGAAAGGCTAAAGAATCATTTCAAATATTTGGTCACCCCAACCACAAAGACACTTCAGTTTTTCAGTCTTGAAGGTACCACACAGACTTCTATCAGCTTTCTGGCTTTCAGCTCTTGGATGCATTTTTGAATTTCTGTCCAATAGCAAACCTGCAGAATTTCCCAAGAGAGAAGATGAAAATGATATGTTCTTAGTCACACACACAAAAGGGAAAGTAAAACCTCATGGGTTTTCATTCTCCAGGCCACAGGGACAACCAATAGTTGAGGACCGTTATGTCAGATAAACTGCCTCAGAGTGTCTTCATCTTCTTAGATTTCAGGAAGAATGAGAATGGCAGTGTGAGTGAGAGACATCAGAGGTGATAGAGAAAATGAGAAAGAGAGAGAAGTGTAGTGATGCACGACTGGGATAAACTGCTTCAAAGCCACAAACAGAATGTACAGGTTACAGGATGGGGGTCATAAACACACCAATCAATAGAGTTGTTAAGATGGAAGAATTAATGGCAGCAAACACTGAATCTGGGTGTTAATGCGGATGTCTTTTCTTTTTAAGCAGTCTGTGAAAAGAAACTGCTCAGAAGATTAAAAAAGAGAGAATGGCTTGATTGCTTTGGTATGAAATGGAATAAACAGAGATTCAGAACCGATATTCAAACCAATGACATAGCATCTGATCCCTTTTCCAATGTATCTAAAGGAAATGTGAAAAAGACACACCTTAATGAGCACCTGTGAGATGCATGCTCCAAAATGACTAGCTTCACACACCACTCAAGGATTGCAAACATATAGATTGCATCACATATCCATCAGTGGTGTAAGCATGTGTGGTTTTGGGGGGAAGGGAGGGGTGAAGAAGAACCATCTCAAAAAACTCTCCTGATGAATTCTCAAAAAGGACAGGAGAAATCTTAGGACAATTTTTCTCCTAAGGTCTTCACAGTATTCTGAGTTAAAGGTTGGACTTATAGCACTGGCCCTATACAACTGCACCACTCACATGTGATTTTGCTTGGAAGTGGTTTTTGCTGGGATACACATCATGTGGCATGCAAGAGTTTAAACTGCATGCATTGATTTGAAAGAGTGTTGGCACAGATTCTCATACAGTAGGTCTGAATCACACTCTCTCTGTTTCTCTCTCTGTCTGTGTGTGTGTGTGTGTGTGTGTGTGTGTGTGTGTGTGTGTGTGTGTGTGTGTGTGTGTGTGTGT
>JANDJT010000041.1:18792632-18822013 GCA_024331685.1 Stegophilus panzeri
GTGTGTGTGTGTGTGTGTGTGTGTGTGTGTGTGTGTGTGTGTGTGTGTGTGTGTGTGTGTGTGTGTGTACAGTATATCTGAATAGTAAAGAGATATAGTTGTTTGTGTTTCTCACCAAACACTAGCTCTCCTGCATTCCAACCAGTCTGGCTTCAAATCAGCACTGGACCCTGTTGGTGTGGTAGCTAATGAGAAGTTTCACGCCACTTGATCAGGCAAACTGCCATCAGTCCTTTTCATTTGCAGCCTTCAGCACAGCAAACCATAATATCCGTATGTCCATTCTTATCAGCTAACTCAAGGTTCAGCGCATTTTACACCTTGGTTTAGGCAAGTGAAAACACAGAACTCACATGCGGACCATCGGAGTGAATTGGTCTCGGCCCACTTCCAAGCTAAATCCAGGTTACAATTTGTATCACTCTCATAATGGCTGAACGCCAGCAAGACTAAGCTGCTATATTTCCCTCCTTCTAAAAAGGATAAAAACCTTGGTGTTAGATTTTTTGATATCATTCTTGCTACACGATCCACCCATCACTCAGAGTACACTTTGACTTTCACGATGGCTTTGGACAATTATTCTCAAAGAAGGCCACTCGGGTGTTTGTTCAGTCCCTTGTAATTTCAGGAATGCTGCAACTCACTACTGGCTGGTCTTCCTGACAGGGTTCAAATGGCAAATTCTGAAATGTGCCTCATTCTCAATTCTATTCGCTTCCATACCTAAGGAAGGTAATCAAGATTCTACTATGTATTAGTGCCTAGCTGGTACTTCTCCTGGCTGTCCAAACAGTCCCAGGGTATTTTCAAATATAGACTGAAAACCCACTTCACTAAATATTTCTAAAATAGTTTTACTAACTTCCTTATGTATTGTATGTACCAGATCCTTTAGCTTGCTGTATCTTTGGACTCAAAATTTGGAGTAGCATGAGAATTTGTTTTCATATAGATGTAATAGATATTAAGTAGACAAATCAAGCACATTGATATCAAGTAGACAAATCTACTGCAAATGAAACTGCAGGAAGGTAGATCTTAAGGAAGAGGGTTGGTGACCACTGCACTACTGTTAAGCTTGCTGATTTCCTCTCAGCTCTGGCACTATTGTTGCTTCTCAGAAGTTGAGATTAACAGAGAATGATGAATGGATGCTTTAATATGAAATTTAATTAGTTTGAGTGCTAAATGAAAGTCTGCCAATTCCAGGTTAGGTGTTCTCTTTATTAAAGATTTTGTCAATAAAATGTATCCAAATCCATACTGTATAGCAGGGGTGTCCAATCTTATCCCCAAAGGGCCGGTGTGGGTGCAGGTTTTCAGTCTAACCAAGCAGAGCCTTGACTCCACTGAAAGCCAAAATCAAATGATTAAACAGCTGGAATCAGGTGTGGCTCCTGCTTGATTGGAATGAAAATCTGCACTCACACCAGCCTTTTGTGGATAAGATTGAACACCCCTGACATATAGCTTAAATGGCTTTTATTTTTTATGTTAACAATGTACACTAAAATTCTAAACAATGGCTATGTTTACATGCACATAAAATTCCATTTAAGGTCTATATTCGTGTTGCAGCCATTTATATGTGTACAGCCATCGGAATAGTCCTATATACATGGTTTTTGTAAGTATGCCTGAGTTGAAATTCCTAAATACCTAGCCTATATTCAAGCATCTGTTAGTACCCACAATTCCTTGCAGACTGGGCATATATATCTCCTTTCGTTGGATTTTCTGATTAAGGTGTTTACGTGCAACAAATATCCAATTAAAATAGGCATATTCCAGCGGTGGGAATTGGAATTGGGAGAATCAGAATATTGTCTTAATCTGAATCGGGCAATCGGATTGCGGTGTTTATATGAATCAATGCCAATCACAATATTGCCAAGTTCCGATTAATATCAGAATACTGATGTGCATATAAACATAGCCACTGACAAATCAGAAACCAATCTTGAACAAAAGAAAAAAAAGCATGCATTTTTTGTCCTTCAGCATTTCTGAAGGGCACATCAGGGATTCATGCTCCAATATGACTAACCTCACATGCCACCAGAGGACTGCAAGAGGTGTAGATTACCTCAGAAATCTGTCGGTGCTGTTAGCATGTGTGGTTTGGGGGAACAAAGGAGAGAATCTCAAAGCATCATCCTCATGAATTCTTCACAAGAGAGTAGAGTAGATATCTCAAGACACATTTATTCATGCGCTATTCATAGGACCTGCCATCCAAACTGCTCCTGACCTGCAAACTACAAAATTGCACCTGGCAGAGATTTTTGCTGGAGAGAACCCTCTCTCACCTCATCATATGGCATTAAATAGTGTGAATCACACACATTTATCAAAAGGAGTGTTGGCACAGATTCACATACATGTGTAATTGTATGTTTGTAGCAGTGTTAGGGAAGCTACTTTGCAATTGTAACTTGTCAAGCTACAAGCTACTCCTGCTTTAAAGTGCCCTTATTATGCTTTTTCAAATATTACCTTTCAAATAGTGTGTTATAGAGCTGTTTGTGAATGTAAGAAGTCTGAGAAGTTTCCAAAATCAAAGTGAACGACAAATGGGGTTATTTACTCCCAAAAGAAAGAACCGATTCTGAACAGCTGAAACGAGTCGTTAGTAATTCCAGACTTACTTCCTGTACAAACCTACATATGTTTTTAACAAACAAACAAAAAAAAACCTACCTCTGGTCTACATTGGCTGCTCGCAAATAACGTGTACTTTGACCCGCCCTCAAACACAGCACAATAGTTGCATCCTGAGAGAGTTAGGTTCATGTCTAGAAGACATTTTCTGCACTGCAAAAGCAAAACCACTTTGCATGGACTCCCAAAGAATGAGGATGTAAAGCATCAGTGGCTAGAATTAATTTTACAAAAATATCACAGCAGTTCAACTCCGACCTTCGTCTGTGTTCCCGTCATTTCACTGACGAATGCTTCTCAAATCCAGCTGAAGTCAATGTGGGAAATACAAAATGATTATTCACTAAAGATGGAGCCGTTCTCACTTTATTTGGACCATCTTGTGCTTATCCAAATATTTTTTTAAGTCATGCATGCGATGGTGGTTCAGGTTGATCTTCCGACGCATCACTATCGGACTCGGGCTCAAATTGATCGGGTAAAACCAACGACATTATTACTGAGCTGAAATTAGACTTGGTAATGGGCGTTTCCTGTAAGCGGTAGACCAATCACAACAGACTGGGACATATGACCAATCAGAGCAGAGTAGGCTCTCTGAAAGGAGGAGATTAGCGTGAATGGATCCTTGAGCGAGATATTTGTGACACTGAGGAAAATGAGGGGATGCTGCAATGTAAATTATGAGAAAATTAAAGTGTTTTTTGACCTTGGATGCATGTAAACCTATTGTACGCAACCTCTAAAACAAACTTACACACTTTTAATACAGCATAATAGGGGCACTTTAAAATATCTAAGCTACAGCCAAAGTAGCATTTTGAAAAAAAAGCTAGCTACATTACAAGAAAAAATAGCTAATTAGAAGTTGTTTTTGTCAAAGCAAGGACAATCGACTATAAATAAAAATGTTAATGTTTTGTACAGGGTATGCCATAACAATGATTTTGCTTTTCTGTTTATAAATACCACTTAGCAAGAAGCCATTAACATTACTTACCTGTAAAATGACAATCAGCAATGCATCATACAGAGATCACCCTGCTACTCGCCTCACCCCGCTACTCTTGCTTCAGATTGTGTATGGAAATATCTAGCCCGAATTAATAGACAGTAATCCATAAAACATTAAATAATTAAAAATTAAATTAAATAGCTACGTTTGGACATTTGCTGCAACATTTGCTTCATATTTCATATTGGATGATTGTAGCTATCTACTTCCCAAAACTGGTGTGTGGGCATAGATATCTACGGATTGGTGTTATAGAGAGATAAAATTTTTAGCAGCACTGCCACTAAGATCAAGCATCCCAAATTAGCATCTGCCGCTAACTCTGCTGCAACTCAATGATTTCAACCCAGCTAGCATTAGCTGTGGAGCAAGCATTAGCATGGCAATTGCTGCCTGCTTAGCTCATAGTCAATCAACATCTGAAGAAGAAGCCATATCTGTTGTGCTAGGTTTGACAGCAGGGCACAAGACATTTATTACTAAGCAGCTTCATGACAGCCAGAAAAGGTTTATTGTCATTGAGCAGATGGCTTATAGCAAACAAGTGAAGCATAGGCTGTGGTTAATGGCTAGCCTGAAGTTCATAATCTTAAAATGCTCCAGAAAATGCACATAGAAAGCTCCTCTTCGGCTGTATGCATGTGATAGCCTGTGGCTCATATCTTATAATTACTCATGCAATCGCCCACCATTTTATCATTACACTTTGGGGCAGATGTAATTACAACAATAAAAAACACAGAGCAATTCAGTTGAGTTGTTGTCATATATTCATTCGAACAGCATTCACAAAATTACAGCAGTTAGTCTTAAACAGTGTTGGGTAAATTACTCAAAAAAAGTAATCCATTACAGATTACTAATTACTACTTTAAAATTGTAATTTGATTACATTACTGATTACTGCATGTAAAAAGTAGTCAGATTACTAATTACTTTACATTCACGTTACTTTCAAAAACCTATCAAACCTACAAAAATACACTACAAAGTGAAACTCAGTTCTTTCAGTAATTTCAGCGCACGTCAGTGTATGACACGATCAGAAAAATTTGGATTCATCATAAAACTTGCCTCAGGTTTCTCACTGTTTGTAGGACTAGCAGACCGATAAAATATAAAACTTTAATAACTAGGCTAGTTTGGTGTTGCTATCATTGTATGGGTTTAGCTGCTACAGTGCCATGCAAAGTACATTATCCTTCCTTATGCTCTGCTCATATCATGTTAAACTGGAACTCATATAGACATTTACACACCTTGTCTTCCTGCTCAGCATCAGAGGATGTTACTGTTTCAGTTTCAACCCCTTTACTGGTTAAAAAAAAAAAAATTGCATATATCGATTTTTCCTCACACTGACTGTGAACTAGTGTTTGGAAGTGTTTGACATTTGGAGCTGTCAGCCAATAAGACACGAATTTTCCACGTATTTTCCTGTAAACCCTGTCTGATTGGCCTCGCCTCCATTCACTGAAGATATTAAATTACAGGCGGTCTTCTTTTACTGACGTTCAGTTACGTAGTGATAAACCGCTCCAAGTGGAGAATTACTTTGGGTTAAAGCAAAAATATTTGGGACAAAACGTGATTTATTTTTAAACTGCAATTTTACTTAATATTGTTTTCTTAACAATAAATTTGTAAAGCAAGTAACAATTTTATTGACATCAGTATCAAATTACATAAATTTAAAATGTAATGCGTTACATTACTGCGTTATCAGAAAAAGTCATTAGAATACAGTAACGCATTACACCCAACTCTGGTCCTAAGTGCTTGGGATTTCCCCCATTACAAACAAAACAGTTGAAAAGTAATGAAGCCTTTTTGGGTGGTGTTCAGAGTTGTTATACATGTGCAGTGAGGATATATCAGACCTCAGGTGTCATTAGACTAAACTCTGACATCAACTCAGATGTAACTGGTAATAGTAATTGACAAGTTACGTCAGATGTAACTAGCAACTAGTAAAATGAAACTTGTACTCAGATGTAATTAGTAATGTAATTTAAGCACTGTTCAGAAGTTATGACCGTGGGGTGGAGTTTGCCTAAAACAGAGGCACATCTCAGTTATGTGTGATTCTGACCTTGGATTACTTACATCATTCTTGCACAATATTGACTGGATTAAGTGCTATTTTATAAGCTGTCAAATAATGATGGATTGAATCCATATTGTTCATTTAAACCAAATGCACAGTGATTCATGTGATAATTACAATTAGGACTATTTATCCAGCAATATATTGCCAATATACCAGACACTCAGTTATTCCTAACTTTATAGTTTAACTTCAAAACTTGTGTGGAAGGCAGACAATGAACAAATGATGCAACATTACTCAACATTTCTTGTACTATTATACACCAAAAACCTTCAAAAATACACCGCTCCAGGACTTACACACAGCATACTGTACACACAGCTACCGTTCTGGCGGACACTGCAGTCATGCTTTGCTGCTCTTGCAGTGATAAAACTTTTGATCTCTAGAACTGACTTTCTCAGCCCGAGTGAAAGCTACAGATCTTCCCCGAAGGAAATGCCTTAGCCTGGCCTAGAAGACATCAAACTAGGCATGTTCTGTATGCATGTGAAGGTTCACCTGTCAACTGGTGCCCACCATTTTACACTTACATTTCTTTATTTGGCAGAGAAGTTTATCCAGTGACTTACAAGTCAGGGATAATGCAATCCAAGCACATATAATAGGTTTTAAAGGAGTTGACAGCTGGAAGCAAGAAGAACTAAGAGGGCTGCGACTTAAGATGGGGTTTGGAGTATCTGTTAGGACTAAGAAGTGTAACAAACACTAGCTGCAGTCAAATCATGCAATAAATGGAAAAATACCATGAGCGGGAGAGGGTGAACTTGCAACACTATTATTATTATTATTATAACACGTTGCTATAGGTGCAACTGCATCAGTGTTGCTCTTGCCAATATTATCAAATTTTCTAGCATGTGTTAATATTATTGCACAAGTTGTAGTTTGTTGGTTGTAGTAAGCACTCCTGTGAGCAATGTATTCAGTTAAAAGACTGAATACAATGCACCATGAAACACATGGATGAAAATTTGTGCCCATATTCTGACAGTCTGATGTCTCGGATAATATATACATTAAATCAGAATCACCACAATATAGAGTTCCTGTCGTATGTCAATTCACCAAACCCTGATGGTCAAGTAACCATGATGTCATGTAAAAGCCTGATCCAGTGTCAGCTCTCTCAAAGAACTTTTTGATCATTTCTAGTCATCATGATCTATTCAGGACAATTAGAAGTGAGAGTATTTTCAGGTGAAAAGGTTTGGCATTATGAAAGCCATCCAAAGCAATGAAACCAATAAACCTTTAGAGGTTCTTACTGAAATTAAGGTTGTTTAAGGTGGTTAAGGAACCAGCCATAGCAAACGTTTCCAGCAACGTTCCTGGAGGCAACTTTAGGAATTCTACTGGTTTAGAAAGTTTAAATGACATTAAAATGACTTTTTTTGAATGCAAAGCAAAAACCACAATAATACACATCAGCCAAATATCTAAGGTCCATACGCTAACCCTTTTGAGACAAATATTAAAACTTACAACATTTACATCTTGAACTCTTAAGAATTCTTCAGATGTGCTTCTAGGGGAACCTTCAAAGGTTCAAAGAACCCTTACCTACCTAAAGAACCTTCAAAGAACTCTTACCTATCCAAAGAACCTTCAGAAAGCCCTTCAGAAACCTCTTAACTATTCTAGGAACACTTGATAAAATGTTTTTCTAAATGCTGAGTGTGCAGCTATAAGCTATAATATATTGTGAATATGATAATGTGTCCCTTACCCATAACACAACACATGGACGATGTTAATTATAATTACATTGTACACTTATATACAGTGTATTTTCTTAATTTATCAACACGCCTTAGAGAAATATTGATATTCTGTAAGTGTTTGTCTTACTTCCACTGACACCATCATCTTTGTATGATCTGAATAACACTTATTAGTCAGCTTCAGCTAACTTATGCTTAGTGTTCATATTTCCCAGTGGCCTAGTAACACTATATTTGAGATTCTAACTTGAATGACAGTTTGTTTTTCCATATTGAGAACACCAATTCACAAATTCAATTCAAGTTCAGTTAAAATGCACCAAAACATCACAACAACAAAGAAAAATAAAGACCACTTGATGTGTAGGAGGTAGGCTATGGAGGTGAAATAAAAATGCAACAAATCCCAAGCAATAAACTGAGCAGCAATCTGGTCCTCTGAAATGTTCCTCAACGTCAGTGGCTGAGGTCACCAAACAGACCTAGACTCCATCTACCCATAATTATTGCATGTTTATAGTGGCATTCATATCTTGGCTTATGTGTTTATCACATCATAGCAACATTTACTCCTTCTAACAATGTCACAACGTTTGTTTAGTAGGAGAAGTAGCACGGCCATTTGGTCCAGCAACCAAATAAACACAGCAGGAATGAAGTGCACTATTTGTTCTCCCTGCTTCATTAGACCCATGTTATTGTGGCATGGTCAAAAAAGAAATGAGTGGAAGAAAAAGAGCATGCTAGTCTCATTACCTCCCTCTAGATCAGACAAATTCATTTCCACTTTGGTAACCCCCTCAACAGCCCTTTCACACTGTGTGTGTAGGCCTGCAGCTGTAGACTGTAACTGCTTTCACACATGCAGTTGTACCTGTAAATGTTCCAGCAAGTTCCCAGGAAAGGAATATGTTTGAACATGTGCAGGTGTTAGGAATGTTAGGAAAACTGATCTAGCTGCAACTGTATCTATTAAATTCCAAGGAACAAAAGCTCACACATTGGTAAGTATAATCATAACATTTTGACATATTTGTCCTACAACTTGTTCACGTGAAGTTATAAGGTGGGAGATTTTAATCTTTACTTAAACACAGACCAGCATGGCATTTCTGAAATTTGACAATGAAAACTTTAGACTTTCCATTATAGTATATCAATTATATTTATTACATTGCTACTTGTTGTAAAATAATTCCACTATATCATTTTTAAAATGTGAGAACAGCTAAATAAATCTTGAGAGGCAAAAGACACTGAAATGCTTTTCAGACTCAAGGATGAATCCCAGCCATCATCTTAAGCTTACTGTCTCTTTCAGTTTCATACAAGAATGACACAAAAAACAAAAACAAAAACAGAAAAAGTGAATTTGTGATTATCAGACTGTAACATACACCATAAAACTAGCAGTGGTAACATGGGAGCTAACAGAGTGTTACTTATCTATTGAATAAATTACAATAGTGCAAAATTTAAAAATTTGTACAATTTTAATTACAGTTAAAATTCTAATAAACACCTCATCTGCCACATTTATTTTAATAAATCAACCACTAAATAATAATTCTAACAATTCAAATTCTAACAAGAACTTGTGCTATCTATTCATCCATTTTCCGTACCGATTATTCTACACAGGGTCACGGTGGAGCCTGGAGCCTATCCCAGGGAACTCGGGGCACAAGGCAGGGGACACCTGGGACGAGGTGCCAACCCATCACAGGGCACAATCACACACACTACAAACAATGTAGAGATGCCAATCAACGTATAACACACGTCTTTGGACTGGGGGAAGAAACCAGAGTACCTGGAAGAAACAGGGAGAAAGCACAAGCTCTGTGTACACAAGGCAGAGGCAAGATTCAAACCTCCAACCCTGGAGGTGCGAGGCAAACGTGCAACTGCAAAGCCACTGTGCCCCCAACTTGTGTTTTATTCATTCTAATACACTACACTATATGGCCAAATGTATGCAGAAACCTGACCATCACATATGCGGTTCTTCCCCAAACTGTTGTCACAAAGTTGGAAGCATGATTGTCTAGAATGTCTTTGTATGCGGTAGCATTAAGATTTCCCTTCACTGGATCTCAGAAGTCCAAACCTCTTCCAGCATGACAATGCCACTGTGCACAAAGTTAGCTCCATGAAAACTTGTCAACCCCACTGAACACTGACTACAACCCAAGCCTTCTCCCACAACATCATTGACTGATCTCACTAATGCTCTTCTGGCTGAATGCCCCAAAATCAAGTGGCAAAAGAATGGAGGTTATTAAACCAGCTAAATCTGGAATGGGATGTTCAGGTAGCACACATGGGTGTGATTGGTCATGTGTCCACAAACTTTTCTAACAGTAATTTAAATTCTAAAAATTTGTGCTACATTTAGTCTCATTTTAATCACCTGATATTAAATCTAGTAATAATTCCAACAAGGTCTCGTGTGCTGCGTTCACTGTAATTCTAATGCTAATTCAAATTCTAATGAAGATCTTCTGCTGCATTCAAAAAGGGTCATGTGTTCAATGTATTTATAAAACATATTCCTTATCAATAATCCATTCTTCTACTATTCACTATTTACAAAGTAAAATTTTCTGTTAGTACCAAGTGGGAAATCAACATGTGGCCAATGCTTAGTGCAACTACAGTGTAGTTAAGTCATGCAGTCTTTTCTAAATAATATACCAACACAATGGAGAGGAAATATTGATAACGGCCAAAGGTTTTGTCTCGCTTACAATGTGTTTGTCTATATAAAAGACTTATGAGTCAGCTTCTAGCTAGCTTAATCAGTAGCCTCAGCCATTAGCTTGCTCATGTGCAGTGATCATTTTCCCAAGTTGCCAAGCAAAACAACCCTACAGACCAAAGCAGTGTTATGTGTGTACAGTGAACAGAAAAGTGATCAAAATCTCAAGATATTATGTACAGTGCAAGCACACACATCTCATCTCCTCATCTCCTACAAAAGCCGTAGTGTTATGGTAGATTTTTGTCCTCCCCCCACAGTTGTAGGAACTTGATGAATCATTGAACCCCAGACTACAATATGGTTCTTTTAAGGCATTTATTCATGAAATACACACTTTTAAATTTTTCAACAAAAGCGTCCATAAAATTGTAAGAAACTCCAGCCTAGTTTTAAACTCAGACTCCTTTAAGTGTAGCCATGGAAACCATTCTTATTACATGTGCAATAAATAATCATAATACAGTTAATGAAGACACACACACACACACAAAAAAATATGGCACCACATTAAGTGCCAAAGTTTTATCCCCCAAAAGAATAAGCAAAGTTGATGAGAATGAAACATTAGTGTGATCTAAGCCTCACAGGCACCCGTAGAATGTGTGTGAGATGAGGACTGAAAGGAATAGTTCAGTGACCTGAGCACCTGATGCAAACAGAAAAGAAGAAATGGAGTTTCTAGAGCTGAAACCAGGAACCATCTGAGAGATGTATATTGCACATTTTTTTCCTCCTCATAAACACATTGAAGCATCCAAGCAAAGATGAGACACTCGCAGTTGTACCTGATCAGATTACAACAGGAGTGTTGTAGCCAAAGAGCAATAACACACACATCATTTCAATGGAATTACAGGCATAAAACTACATGCAGAAAGACAGAAAGGACAGTTTTTATGCAACAAGATCATTTTTAAGCCATCTTTTGTGATCAAATGAAAAAAACAAAACAAACAAAAAACAACAACAAAAAAATACACACACACACAAATAACTGAATGCACAAAAGGACACCAGATCTCATGACGTATCAAAAAACAGGCTACTGCAAAGAGTCAATTGTTTACAGTATAAATAAATAAGATTTGAAAAATAAACAAAGTTTGGACAGTATTTATGGCTCGTAGGAAGGTGCCACTGTCAAAGTTGGTCCTGAAAATTTTGTCATTAATGCAATTACAAAGAAGTTTTCAAAAGAACGCCAGGTTTCGAAGGTTTAGAGGTCAGTGCCTTGTTAAGACCGATGGGTGTAGCCATGCATGCAACTGAAACACCTAGCAACCCACAATCACTGACCAATCGTTAGCACCTTCAATCAGCGTAACCATGGCAATATGTTCAGGATGCAGTCCTAGCAGAGAGGCTTGCTGGTGATGGGCTTTACAATGCCTCTATATGCAGAATTATCCATCCTTCAGCTATCAGGTTCTCTGTTCAATTGTTTTAAAATGCTGAGGGATTAACGATCAGCTTAATGTAAGGTGAGAACATTCAGAGGTATAAGAGGAAAAAAAACAAAAAAAAAACCCACCTGAAACTGCTGAGCTTTTTTTTTTTTTTTTTTTATCGAAAACAAAACATTTCATGGAATATCAGACTAAATCCTGACCTAACAGATCCAGTATAACCAACAATGAGGAAAGTGTCTAAACAAAAGACCACACACACCAGTACCAAGAGAGATAAAGAGATGTCTTGGCACTGTCCAGGTCTCTAAACAGAGCCCTCAGAGTGCCGGGCATTCGAGGAGCACTCGCATAATCTTCTTACAGCCTGTCTGTCAAGTGTAGCACTGATGTCTCAATGCAGGCCTGAATAGCTAACACTCTCTCAGATGCACTGCGGTGTGAGATTTCCACTTTCAGATGCAATTTAAAAACAAACCAAACCAAAAAAAAAGCCATCTTGTGCCTGTACGGTCTTAACAGTTACACGTTTCTGCACTTCGGACCAACGGGCTCTGAAAATGGCAGGTGGAGCTGTGTTGAGGAAAAGCTTAGAAGTAATGAAGCTTTGCCAGAAACTGTTTTTCTTAGGGGCGTGCAAGGGGATGGCGCAGTCGTGATATTTCTGCTTTTAATAATAAAAGAAAAAGAACATATCATGTTTTTTTTTTTTTCTCAGACAACCTGAAGAAATGAGCTTGTACAAAATCCAAGAGCACCAGACACAAAATAAAGCGAGACTGTTTTTTTTTTTTTTTTTTTTTTTATACCATCCACTGCTCGTCCACACCGAAAGTAAGCATACGTCTTTTAACAAAGTGTATAAAACATTAGCACCATTTATCAGCTCAAAAGAACGACAGCACCACCAGCCTTCTCCACGAAGAAACTGAGACGTAAGAGGAAACGCACCCAGACCGCTTTCCGTTAATCCTGAACAGTACTCACCTAATATAAAAGGAGTACATGGAATAATAATAATAATAATAATAATAATAATAATAATAATAATAATGCATGTGCTTGTTCCATTTTGGACTGTTCACGGTAAATTGCTAGCCTGGTTTCATGATTTCATCCAGTAAGTAATACAATTCATTAACACAAATGAGACAGCGTGTGGATTGCTCATGAACCAAATCAACAGGACCAGGTCAAAAAGACCTAAAATAATAATAATAATAATAATAATAATAATAATAATAAGGACATGATACAACTAAGCAGAACCTGTGCTTTAGAAACAGTAAAGCATAAAATTTCTTCATTACATACTGAAATCTTTCACATTATAAGACATCGATAAAAGTAAGCACATCCAAAGTGAAAGGATAAAACACATTACAGGCAAGAGATCTGACGCGAGACTGTAGTCTAACACAACTAGATGTGTAGTAACTTTGAGAACGAAATAAAATGAGATTTGGTCAAGCTGGTTTTGGCATTTTTACCCGTGTGAAAGTAGACACACAGAACGAGCAGCTAGAAGACCTCATATTTAACACTTCATTCCCTGTCTACCAAGTTGTTTTTTGTTTTTATTCCAAAAAGGAGACGTTTTTAATACAAATGAGATATCAAATCTCAATATCAAAACTTGATTGTTATTATTTCTTCACTGAGTAGCTTAAAAGAGAAGAAACGGTACCGATAGTACTGATAGAGCCCTTTAGACCTCGCTTATAAGCACTTCTGTTGCAAAGTCTGAAATATTATGGATCGACGTGTCTTAAAAGAGGGCTCCAGCTTTATAAAAAAAAAAAAAAACTAAAAAAAAAATTGTTAATTTGATAAAACACGAATGGTGACAAACGACAATTTCCGATTATTAAATAAGTTTTTTTTTTCCTTTTACGATCTCTCTGCATTTTGCCTTCCACACAGCTTGCCATACAGAATAAACATGAAGCCTGAAGGGTGTTTTTGAGCCTTTGACACTAAACGTGAAACACAAGAGGTGAACTGTACAGATGGATATGTATTACATTCTTTCTGTAGAGGAGTGGGCTACTAAAGCTTCTGTGGAAACCTAAATGCTTATCGCTTCTGCTAAACATATAATAAAGCCTATGTATTGCATATATGGTTCTAAGACTGGATGTGGTGTGGGGGAACCTCAGGGACGGATGCTAGGATACAGATTACATTTCTGTGCCGCATCATGTCCATGTCCAGACACAAACCCTATAGAAATGTATCGCATAGTGTATTTAACGCACTTAAAACAGTAAAAGCTTGCTTCCAAATACAAGCTACTGTTTCTTTCTTTTTAGATGCAGGCAGTTTGTTCGTTTGAAGTGTGTGTGATATTTTGCATGACTAATATGCCTTAAGTTAACTATCCATCATTAGACGACATTAATAACTCTGCGATGGCTAATGAATCACTTGGGAGAATGGTTTAAAAGCACTTTGTCATTTCAAAACTGCTTTCCAATTTACATCACTGCCATTATCACACATAGACACTAAACACCCCCTTTAACTACACAAGGGGAAGACAGGTTTGTGTGTTTAGTGAGATAAGGTGATGTCCCTCTGATAAAGGACACATTCTGATAAGGAATCTCACTATGCAAATATTCTTTAAGTCCCTATATATTCACACATCTGACTGTTTAAAAGAATGTTAGAGGGGGAAGAAAAACAATTAACACCAATTTTGCACCTCAAATATAATCCAAAAACTAGAATGTGTTTGGCATCGACTCAAAAAAATCTGAACATGCATTGCCTTGCAGAAGTATTCACTCCCCTGGACCATCTTCACATTTTGTAGCATTATAACCTGGAACTAAAATGGACTTGATTGGGATTATACGCCATAAATCTACAAAAAATAGTCCATAATATTTGACCATAAGGGAAAAATCTATATAGTTTGCCAAATTATTTAAATATTTACAATAATGGAGCTCTGTGAGATATTCAAAGTTTGGGATAATTTTTTTTTTTTTTTTTTTTTTTTTTTTTTTAGAACCAAACCCTGATTTTTCCAGAACATTGTTTTGATAGCTTCTTGGAGTTCATGATGCGGAGTGATTTTGATATATTCTTTAACATTCTGTATTTATAGTCAGATTTCACACATCTAATGATGTGACTAATTTAAAGGTTTCACAGAAACAGGGGCTGAATACTTATGCAAATTTTTATGTTCTTTATTTGTAAATCATTTTGGAAACTATATACATTTTTCCTACTTTAATCTGCACAAAATAACTCATAAGATTGAAGATATATAAGCCAAATTAACTAACTGGAAGTTTCATTTCCATGTTGTTGCACTACAAAATGTGGAAACGTTTGGGTGGGGGCAGGGGCAAGGTGTGCTGAATACTTATGCAAATCACTGTATCTCATCGGTGTTTAGGTGGAAAACTGGTGTAAATTTGGTTTCCTCGAATCATTCCTTTAAAATCCACATTTCAGAACAGTCGATCAGTCAATCTCTGTCTCGCACTCACACACTCGCTCACTCTTACATTTCACCCATCAGCTTTTTATCTCTCTTGCATTGTAACAATGTCTATGTACAATACTTGTAAATTGAACATAAATTACTACACATAATTTTGTCTATTCACAATTCCACGTTCGGTAACGCAATAAAAGGGGAAAAAACCAAACAAACAAACAAAATAAAAAAAATGTTCCGAGACAATTCACAACTAAAACGTATTAGGAACGATGTCTTTTGTCATATAGTTGTATTTTCTGTGCTCCCGAGACTGTTGAGACCTGAACGAGTGAGTGGGCAGTGAAGGAGTTTCTCCGCAGTGAGCAGTGTGACGGGACCCCCACTCAGGAGTGCACACACTGAGCGGTGGCTCTTCACCGGTCTGAGGTGTGAGCCATGGTCGTCGATATAAAAACTTCACCCCTTTGTTTGTTGTTGGTGTGTAAACAGAGCACCGGTAGCGTCTTGGGTCCGTGTCTCTCTTCTGTACAAAAGTATAAATATATGCTTTCTCTCTCTTTTTTTTTGCCATTGTTTTTTTTTTTTTTTTTTTTCACATATCGAGGACATAGCGGATGATGAGTAGAAGGAACGCCTGCAGCTGTTTGGCTTGGCTGAATCACCAGAGTAGCATTAAGTGAGTTGGTATTGGTTGTTTGCTGGCTCGTGTCGAGATTGACTCGTGGGACTGGTGTGTGTTTGGTGTGTGTGACGTTGATAGTCTCTGCATAAATAGTGCGCTGCGCAGTCCTGGGCCAAAACAACCGTCCTGTCCAACTACAGCAAATCCATCTTGGGTCTGTAATGCAGGAGGAGGGGTGATTTCTGGAAAGCACACACACAGAAGTATGACTGAAGAGAGTGGAAGGTCAATAGGGGCAGCGTCTGATGGCATTCTTCAGCTTCTTTTCTGACATTGCTCTTTAAAGGTTATACCTCCAATTACAGCTACAGTGTAGAGAAAGGGCACATGGGAAAAGGGGAATGTTCGCTCAATGTGGGTGTTTATAATGTGCTTAGCGCTTAAGGCATTGGATTGCAGGAGGAACGTATATATTACTCTGAAGAAGAAGAAGATAATTCTGAATAGGAAACGTCGGGTACCCTTAAAGACAACTATCAAACAGATAATTAACCCAAAAAGCTCATTCCATCATCACATCATATGTCCTTATATGGGAAATTAACCACCAATCTTAAAGTTGCTTCACTTCCAGTAACATCACATCCTAAAGTGTTTTATTCCTCTTACACCACAGCAGTTTGCCAATGCTGCCATTTTTAATTTACTTATTAAAGAACAGGTCATACAATTTATACATTTATAGTTACTAGAGATACCACTTTTTCTTCCCCGATTCCGATACTTAAACTTTGAGTATCAGCGGATATCGATACCCATCTGTTATTTTTTTCTTTAAAAACTACTAAGCTTTAAAACTTGTTTTTAATTGAAACATTTTTTAAAAATGCAGGAAACAAATGCAGCTAAAAACCTGACTTGTACAAAACTTCAGCTTTCACACAAAATTCAATCATAGTGCAAATATAATAAAGTATGAATATAACAAAAATCCATCCTAAAATACAGTCAAGTTTCTCTATATGTAAACATTGACCGTAAAAAAAAATAAATGTGTTGTTACAGGATTGGATCTACTTCATTGTTTTATTTTTTTCTCCGATATCCAATCCACCATTTTTTTGCTAGTACTGATACTGATCCTGGGCATCTGACTGGTGCCATCTCTAGTAGTTACATTTAATGAAGTGGAATGTCCAAGAAACAACTTTTTTCCTTTTATCAATTGCACTGTAGTTGCTATAAAAAGTCGTTCCCTCCTGGGCCTCTCTTTTTCTCTCTCTTTTGAAGTTATTATGGAAAAACACAGCTTATCATGGTACTGAGAAACCAGAAAGCGCAATGTCATCTTTCTTAAAGACTCTCCCGTGGTGGAAAACGTACCAACCCTTATTCCTTTCAAAAATGTTTAAGAAAATGTCTTAATTATTCATAAATGTCCTTAATAGTCCTTATGGAACGTGTCACCATGTCAATGATAATACATTAGTCTTTCTTAGATAACAACATGGTTTTTAAATTGGGTGTTATTAGATTTAGATCATTTAAAGTGTCCAGCTGTTACTATAGAAACAATAAGCTATCAGTACGAGTGAATTAAACCTGCGAATTGAATTAGAGCCAGAATAACTGTCAGAGATGCTGTTATAGAAAATAAATCCTCTAAACAACCTGGCCAATCAGATTAGAGAATTCAATAGCGATGTGTTATTTAAAAAAAAAAGTAGAAATGATGATAATCCACTAACACTCCTGCACTCATGAACATGCTGAATTATTAAATGTGCTCTTTTTCATCTCAATAACAAGACAATACCTCAAGCTTAAAGTGGGACTGAAAATATTTACCTTGAATCTCCATCTCGTCACCACCACAAATTTGAGCGTATGGTCCTTGCCTAGGATTTCTTCATTGCATAAAATGTCCAGCTGCAAACAGAACACACACGAAAGCTGGCCAGTAAGCAAAGCAGAGCGCAACAAGCACCCAGGAGCTCTGAACGTAGCTGACTACAAATAAGCCTCGTGCCGGATCATATTATACAAGCTACACATATAACCTGAGACTCGAGGAATGGTTGCATTACTACTGCATTAATACTGGATTCCAAAACACATGAGTTTCAGAATGAAAAAGAAAATCCCAGACTGATCATCATCATCATCATCATCATCATCATCTGTCAGCACACACTACTAGAAAAAAAAAAGTGAAAACACATGTGAAATCAGAAATCCACAAGTAGTCTTAAAGGATTTGGGGAAACGGATTGAATACAAAAAAAAAAAAAAAAAAAAGGCATATTCCACAGGGAATCCTCTGTAGTATTTGAATCAGGTGTAACAACAAAAGCTTGTACAAGGCTCTTGTGTATTTATGCTCCAATATGGGAATACAGCGGAGACGAAACACATCCGTTGTGTGTATGTGTGCAATACAGTTATGAGAGAGTATGACCCAGGCCGGGGAAACATCGAGGTGCGGTATAACCACAGCACCCCCTGGAGCCAGTATCCAGAAGGATGCCCCGCTTTTCACCATTACAGCGGTAGACACGACTATCAATGTATCGTTTCGCTCAATGGAACAGCTGAAAACATAACAGCGATCATGAAAGCTTCGTGGCCTTTATTCACTATTGTTTCATTAACTTTCTTTGGTCCTTTGTGCGGTTGGAAAATTGTAGCACCAGCTTGTGCTATTTTGAGCGTTCATTATGATTGCCAGCGCCAGTGACTACATGCTCAGTAGAGAACAAAAGACATCTGACAGCTATATTGTGGCAAGCGAGGCTCAGACGGAGCCGGGTGGCAGAAGCCCACCCACAGACTTTTTTTTTTTTTCCCCGACGAGGAAAACGGGTGAAGAGAGATAATGATTAGCCGTGTTCCAAAGTTGGCCGTTAAAATCATGCTGCAAAGCTCCTGACAGGCGGAGCAATGCTTGATGGAAAGCAAATGATATTACAAGAGATTCTGCCACACTGAAAATACAGCAGGAAAAAACTTTAAGGGGAAGCATGGCAGGGTGAACGAGCTCTGATATGCTGCAGTGTGACTCAATAAGAGGGAGTGACACAGAGAGGAGACAGATCCCAAGAGATATATATACACAATTCACTGCCACAATTCGGATTCAACTTAAAAACACAGAACCCCTGCTTTAAAAAAAATGCAGCTCTGTAGAGAAGGTTGATGCTGATCAGTCCGTACAGGATTTCAGGGAGCTTTATTTGTGATGGTTGCGGCTAAAAGCGTGATTTTGCTGCGTCTTTTTTTTTTTAAATTGCGACGCAACTTGTTGAGGGTTTTTTTTGTGCTTTTTTGGGGGGAAACTACTTAAATTGGTGATATTTACAGTGATGTGTTGGTGAATGAGACCTTTTAGCTGTACTCATGTTAGACGCTCATGAATCAAAGGCGGCTTTGACAGCATTGTGATGATGTCACACGAAGCGTTTTGGCCCATATCTGCAGAAAATCTGTGCTAATTTTGAAAAATTACAAGCTCCTCCGAATATCGCAGCGTTTGCTTGGTATTGGGGTGGAAATAAACTTTTGAAATAAAGTCCACTATAAAGTGCTTCATCTTAGGGATACACCAATCACAGATTCCTGTTGGATCTGCAGTGGGGGCAGTGGTAGCTTGGTGGTTAAGTCTCTGGGTCACTGATCGGAAGGTCGGGGGTTCAAACCCCAGCACTGCCAAGCACTGTTGGGCCACTGAGCAAGACCGTTAACCCTCTCTGCTGTATCATGGCTGACCCTGCGCTATGACCCCAGCTTCCTAACACGCTGGGGTATGTGAAGAAAAGAATTTCACTGTGCATATGTATATGTGATCAATAAAGACTCATCATTATTATCATTATCTTAGAAGTGTCGATCTGTTCAATATATCCAAAAGACTGTTGATTCAAGGAAAGCAGCTGATTGGTGACCACTGCATTACTGAGATAGAGAGGCAAATCCATGGCATCTAACGGTTCGGTCTGGACTGACCTCGTTGAAAGATGTCAAGTTGAGCTTCTTGGCGATGAATTTTTTAAGATGAAGAACGGTAGCCTGGGCCGAGCAGCGGATCCACTTCCGCTTGAGTCCACGGAGCTTACTGCTGTTACATTCCAGACAGATGCTCACCTGAGAGAGAGAGAGAGAGAGAGAGAGAGATCTTATTAAGAGAGAACAGTGATAGAATAAAACGCAGGCTTTCAGTCATTCATCACTTTATCCAGGTTGAGGCTGCAGTGGATCTGGAGCCTATACTGGGAACACTGGGAGTGAGGCAGGAATACACCCTGGATGCGATGCCTGTTCATCACATGGCACCATCTGCAAGTATGCAAAACCCCACACAGACAGTAACCTGAACTCAAGATCGAACCAGGTTCACTGCACCAACATGACTCATGGTACGTGATTAAAAAGGAGGAAAACTGAGGGGAGAAAAGTCATGTAAGCATTCCTAGTAGCCAGTGTGTTCCTATGACCAATGAGATGTCAGGTAGCACACTCAAGCAGTGAGACTGTTCAATACTATTTGATAACAAGCAACTTCCCAAACAACGCCACAAAAAAAGACCAGATGCCGTAGGAGCTCAGTCATTGTTCTGAGCCTGGCTGCAGTTTCAGCGAGTGTGTGTGTGTGTGAGTGATGGCCCAGATTTAGGCCCAGCTCAAATTGGGCTCAGTTTCTCCAACAGCCAATGCTAATGAAGAAGGATGGAGCTCCTGTGTCTAAGAAGCCCCATGGACACACAGAGCAAAGACACACAAACACACAGCTTGCCCTTCAAATGGAGGTGTGTTTAGAATCCATAAATGCAGTCAGATGTGTGTGTGTGTGAGAGTAGTGCTGTAATCCCTGGTGAAAACTGTGTGGATGAACGTAGCAGCCAGCTAAAAGAGCGAGCGCTAAAACCAACAGGCCAGAGTCAAACAGCAGGGACCTGTGTCAGTAGTGCGACACAAACTGAAATATGACTCCGTGTATATGAGCGCATGTGTGTATCATTACTGGGTCATTACCGCATAGGCGGGTGGCGGGCCAGTTATAATCGACCCAAATAGTGACACAAATGACTAATGTAGTTCGAGCTCAAGCCAATTACACCTCCAGATGAAAGCGAGAGAGACTCTCTGCACACGTCTAACTGCAGCTAGAAAAACAAAAAAGCTTCCATGGTGTCTTCTAATTACCATAGCCCAGAGTATCAAAGGCATCCGACATGTGCACTGTTGTAGCGAACCGTACTGTTGTTTACAGAGGGGGGGGAACCCCAAAAACAAACAGTATACAGCTTAGAGATGAGATGTAGGTTTCTTTTTCAAGGGACTGTTCGTTTTACAGACATTTATTAACTGCATAAGTACATGACACAATTCAACTGCTGCCTCTCTGTTGTCTCGTAAAGTGTTTAAAAAGAAAATGCAAATTAAAGGAGAAATGAGGTTAGAAAGTGCTGCCTTACATATTCTGCCTTATAATTACACCATCAAATGTTTAAAAAAAAATACTAAAGTCAGAATAAAACTAAAACTAATCTCTGTAGCATATTCTTAAGAATATCATTCATTCATTCATCTTCAGTAACTGCTTTATTCTGGTCTGGTGGATTCAAAGCCTATCCTGGTAGTACTGTGTGTGAGGCAGAAATACACCCTGAATGGATTGCTAGTCCATCACACACACATTCACACCTAAGGGTAATTTTAGCATAACCTATTCACCTACATGCATGGTTTTGGGAGGTGGGAGGAAACCAGAGAACCTGGAGGAAACCCATGTAGACATGGGGAGAACATCCATCCATCCATTTTCTATGCCACTTATCCTACACAGGGTCGCAGGGAGCCTGGAGCCTAGCAAAGGGCAGGGGACACCCTGGACAGAGTGCCAACCCATCGCAGGGCACAATCACACACCCTCACGCGCACATTCACACACTACAGACAATTTAGAGATGTCAATCATCCTACAACGCATGTCTTTGGACTGGGGGAAGAAACCAGAGTACCCAGAGGAAACCCCCTGAAGCACTTGTAAAGCACTAAGCCACCGTGTCTGGGTAGATCGTTACATTTATAATTTGCTGGGAGTTTTTTTCCTTTGCTGTTTTGACCCACATACTGAAATTTTTTTAACTCGTGCAGTTTCATACTGTATATCTGTGTATATATATATATATTATATATAATTATAAGCCTGAGGTTTACTCCTATGTTTCACTTTACAACACAAAACTGGAATCACCTCAAATCCTTAATCTATAGTAATAAGACAAATATTAATAGGTGCAAGATGTTTTGGGGAAAACTAATCAACTTTAATCTTTTAATAAAAACAAAACTAGATCGCCATCGGCTCCTTAGCATTTGCCACACAAGTGTCGACGGCATTTCATTAGAAGCCCTTGAGATGTACAAGAGATTTTGGCAATGCCCTGTGTTTCAGCTACATACAAATTATTCGCTGATGCTAGCCAATGTTATCTACGTTGAAATGTGACTAACATTAGATAGATGGATAGACAGATAGATAGATAGATAGATAGATAAACACAGAACACACATTCATGTAAGTAAACGACATAAGATAAATACGGCCGGTGTATAGCCACAAATGCATTAATGCCACAGTACACTCTCGTACTCCTTAATTTAAGACAAGTTATCAGCTTCAATAATTTTTGAAGGAAGGACACAAACAAATTGGAGTTGGGCAAGTTTACAACTCTCTCCAACTATCCCAAGATCATCAAACGCAGCAGATGCATGTATGAAACAGAAGGTCCCTGGTATCACTTACTGCTTGCGGGCTAAAGGGTAGCTAAATTTCAGCTAGCTAGACTGCTTACGTATGCAAGTTTCGACAACGGGACTCAGTCACTCAATGAGGACAAATGTCTCAGGGGGAAAAAAAAAAAAAAAAGTGTTCTTGTTGCTGTACTAACTCCTACTAAATCCTCTCAACCAGGCTTTTAGTGATAGTATTCAATCCTGACCTTTTTGTACTAGAATTAGGATAAAGTAGTGGTAGCTCAGTGGTTAAGACTTTGCAAGGCCGTGAGTTTTATTCCCAGCACTGCCAAGCTGCCACTGCTGGGCCCTTGAGCAAGGCCCTTAACTCTCAACTACTCAGTTGTATAAATGAGGTAAATGTATAAGTTGCTCTGGATAAGGGCGTTTGCCAAAATGCTGTAAATGTAAATATATGTTTTCCATGGAGACCATAGAGCGCTTGTGTAAATAAAAAGCTGTAAATGTAAATATAATTGCAAAGAGAGGAAACCTCCAACAGCTAATCAAACACAAATTACTCCTCATTAAGTACTTTTCTATACCATTTTGTCTGCGTGTTACACCTCCTCCTGCTCTGCGACCTTGAGCTGGCAACTCGAGCCAAATGTCACCAATGCACGCACACACACAACGAATCCTCAATCCATAGAGATAGGTGCACTTTTTTTTTACTGCTCTCTATCCTCCAAATACTCTCTCTCCCCTTTTGGCCGATTCACACACTACACTAGCCAACTGTGAATTCAGCAAGACTCCAAACAAAAACCACACTCACTTGGCACACACACACACACAGAGTGCCAGGGTTATCACATATCTGCATATCTTTCGAATTTATGAATTTATGCAATGCAGAATGTTCAGGAGCCTGCACTCATCTACACACACACACACACACACACACAAAAGCCATGATAAACAGCATCTCACAGCGCTGAATCCAACTATTTTTGTTAATAACAGCACTTTATTTTGCACTGCACACTAGAAACGGCACGCAGTATCCATGGGCATTCATCCAAAGAAAAGGTGGAAAGTGCAAAAGTAAGCACACAGCCTAACAGAAATCCTGCTCTGTATTCTATACACAAGCAGTGTGAGGCCATCTCAGACGCTGCCCTTCGAGGGACAGTAAAGAGTCTGAAAATGAGACTCACAGTCCCAATCTCCACTTCCTGCATTATTAAGCAGTGTGATAGGCTGAAGAGGGGATGGGGTGGAATACCAAATAGCCTCCTGGCAGCGTCAGTGAAGTACACAAGCTCCACAAGACCAGTTCAACAAAGCTGCAAAACGGTAAAGGGAATCCTTTTTTTTTTTTTTTTTGTCTTTTATAGTGTTGCACACAGATACAAGTGGAACAGAAATGATAACAACAGTAATGCCTCAATGACCTGCGGGGGAAAAAATGAGTTTTGGAAAGGCCTGCTGTGACATGAAACTCCTCACCTTTGCTAGAGAATAACTCGGTCTGTCTCATAGGCATGCTTCGTGAGCAGAGCCTACTGCTGAATACCAACAAAAGTAGCAACAATAGTGAAGCTTCAAGCTCTGATTTACACTGCGTACGCGTTTATGTGAAAAGACATAAAGCAGCCGAGCAGATGGGACTCCCGTTTGACGAGACTGAATGCTCTCGGACACTGCTGAACGCTCCTGTGTTGTATAATCTGTCAGAAAAATAAATTTAGGTCACATGACTACATTCCAAACCATGTTGTACTGCTTTAAAGAGTGCGACACTGTATTCCATCATTCATCTTCAGTAACCGCTTCATCCTGCTCAGGGTCACACTGGATCCGGAGCATATCCCGGGATAACTGGGTTGGAATACACCTTGGATGGGACACCAGTCCATTACAGGGCACCATCATAGGACACACACACACCTAAGGGAAATGTACTGTAGCCAATCCAGCTAGGGACAAGTTTTTGTGTTTCAGAGAACCTGGAAGAAACCCATGAAGCCACTAAATGATGTAACAAACATCAAAACTGCTGAACAGCATGCAACCTACAGTGGTTTTCAAAATGCCTCATTACTATAAGGTGACAATTGCACTATATCTAGCTCCATGTGTTATTCTTGGTAACCTGGCAATAAGCATAACCAAATTCAGCACTGGTAGTTAGTTAGTTACAGTATAGCTCACCTGTAAATGAAATTAACAACAACAACAACATGCATGTCCTTACCTGCTCATCACTACGATGATAATCATTGTCCTCTTCTGGTTTCTCATCGCCCTCCTTTGCTGCGTCCTCGGATTTGACTTCGCCTGGTTTTAGGAACAAAAACACATCGAATTGATTATTAAGTTAAACCCGACGGACATGAATATTCATCTGCCAAAGCAAAGTATTTAATTTTACAGTAAATGAAATTGTGCACTGGGTTTTCTTTCAAGTCAGTGTAGCTTATTTCTGTTCAGTCAGCCATTAATGGATCTGCACAAGCCGTAAGTACAGCAGAGGAATAAAAGGGCCATTTTGAAGAGCTTTTGCAGCGTCTTGACAATCTGATTTTCTATGAAGAGAGCGCATGAGCTGAAACCTGTGGTGTGGGGTTCATCACTTATACACGTCAGACAGGAGCATGGAAAGCTCTTACAGGCTTTTAACACCGTCTTTTTCACATTCTCTTGATAAACATGGCTGAATTTGGAAGGATGTGATTTTTTAAAAAACATTTTTTTTTTTCATGAGGATAGTTTGTTCCAGTCTAAAGCAAACCCAAGTTATTTACGGATATCTACATTGAGGTGTTTGTTTGGGGTCCTTGTGCCTGTGCATTTCCACTGCCTACAAAAGCTTTTGATAAATGTTTTAAAATCATCTATAATTCATTCCAACATATTTATGCATTCATTATTCATTGCTTGCTGCCCTGTCCTACACTAAGCCGGTGCGGTAGACGGTGGGCAAAAACAACAACTCTGACTGCAATATCATAGTTTCTTCATTTAACACATTGGAATAGTAATCAGCACCACCACCAGCACCATCACCAGCACCACCACCAGCACCAGCAGCTCTGCCACCAGCCCAAAATGTAATTGTCAAACTTATGCACAAAACACAGGCAAACCTATTTAATGAAAACATTCATTTGCAGCTCATTCAACAATCAAGGACAAAGTGGACTTAACCCGTCTGGAAAGAAATGTCCCTCACCTCCAACGGACTGAAATCACCAGACCGACCAAATGAATGATTTTAACACACACGTTCAACACTGAAGGAATAAATCAATTTAGCATTTATAACAATGTTATAGAGCAGTGCAAACACCCTCAAATATAACTTTAAACAAAGTGTTAGGAATGTGCTTCAAATGAACAACTTAAGAACAGAAAATTCACAGTGACAAAATTTCTCCATGGCTCACAAGTGGAAAAGTATTTGTGCTATCGTAGGGAGATCGTGAGTTCAAATCCCGAGGATGCCACAGCCATCTGTCAGGAGACCAAGAGAGCAAAATTGGCCGTGCTCTTTGGGTGTGAGGGATAGCATGCTCTCTCTCCCCTGTTAATCAGAGCGATGCTAACCAATCATGGGCAATTGTGTATAAGCTCAAGTAAGCGGAGGATCACAGTTGCCAAGTGATGTAGCATGAGCAGTAGCAGATAGGAAAGACGTGGTGAGGAAGCACACTTCCTGGTTACTAGCTGGAGTAAGCTAGGGGAGAGTTAGCTAGAGGATGGCAATTGGCAGATGAACAAATTGAAGAAAATGGGGTAAAAATATATTTTGTTTTCTCTTTTCAGTCCACCCATAATGAAAACTGAGGGCTGTTTTCTCTTCTCATCTAAAATGCCTAAAAGATTTACGTAATGCTTATGTTTTAAAGGGGCTGTGTTGGTACCATTCACATAAAGTTCTACTGAAAGTTGAGATGCACCAAAACCAGGGGAAATTACTTCCTGAAGAAACTCTGAATATGTTCTTGCTCATTTCTTCTCCTGTGAGCAGAGCAAGCCAAGTGAAAGAGAGCTAAACTGAAGCTGTGAAAAGGGGGACTTCCTGTAAAATTAGACTAGTTGCTGGTGAAAGACGTGGATGGAGGTTCATTCTGTGCCCGTTTCTGTCCTGGACAGAGGGTCTGTCTAAAGGACTGAATAATCTTGCACTCAGAACTTCTCTTATGGCTTCTTTCATAAGTATGGTGAAGGGATTAGGGGGAACACAAAGTCCCCTTCTAAGGACAAATTTGGAGATCAAACTAGGACAGGAGCATTTCTGGGTAAGAAAAGATGACAGCAACTGGGCAGTATGTCTTCCACCTAATTGTGGAATAAAGTGGTGCTTTTCTAATCTTGTCTCTTATTGTAATTTGCGTGCACGTAGTGGTATGTGCATGAAGTTTGTTGTGTTTTTAACTCGATTTCTTTTTTGATATATATATTATAGATTTAATTTAATTCTAACATATGTTACAATGGCACTGTTTGGAGCAGCATTGCAAGTTTGCGGTCCAAGATGATGACGATAAACTCTTAACTCTTGAATGTTAATCACTTCAGACACCAGAGTTCTCTTAAAAGATCAACTGTCAATACAAGTTAGACATAGAACACTTGTGTGTATATAGAACGTACGTTAATCTACTATGAATCTATACAGTATTTGCACATATACTAGGCACATATTCAAGCCACCTGTCAAGCAGTACAGACACCATTAGAGCATCCAATCACTCGCGCTGCCATTTCACTTAATTCAGAAACAGAGCAAAGAGCTACTCCGTGCCCCCCTCCTAGCTCATACCTTCCTCTCAATCAGTCAGTCTTTTCCTTCTCTGTCTCAGAGCAAGCAGAAGCACAAGCCGATGCCGCAGTGCAGAGTTTAAACGAAATCTTCCTTGCGAAGCCTAGGCCTGCCAAACGTGCTGTGACAGTCAGGAATGAGAGACCAATTCCACTTCCATTTGAGCCTTAATTACCAAAGTCAGGCTTGCGCATTAGGCCAATGATTAAGGCTGCAGGCTTGGCAAGCCCCTGGGTATCCATCCGCAAACCCATTAGCACCTACTATGGCGCAGTTGGTGCGCATTAAAAGAGCCGCAGTGTTATTGGGCTGAGTGACATAACAAAAAAGGGTGTGGGTGGAAGGTGATGAAATAGCAGATGCCACGGATGCCCTTGTGTGAAGGTGGACAATAATAATACTAATGATCAGTACTGAAGCTCTCTTGTGACTTGTTTCATACCAGCTAGCAGTGTGTGTGTGTGGGTGAAACGTACCATTGCGCTGCGAGTCCAGGTGGGCCTTCATGTTGCACAGCTCTCCTTTGATGTCCCCGGGTACCTCCATGCCCAGTTTCTGATAGAAATCTCTCTGCTTTTTCAACTCCGCTGCAGAGAAACATGTAGAGATTGACTTGAGAATGAGCCTCTCGTTGTTCCAATAGCAACATTGTGTGTGTCCGTTATCTATGGATGATGCTGTGTGGGGGATGACAAATAAATAAATAAATAAATAAATAAATAAATAAATAAATAAAAACCACCAACCTTCTTGGAGTCCCGGCACCAGCTTATAGACAATGTCTTGCATTGTTCGGTCATGGCTGAGGAAGAGAAGGAGAAACGGAAATGTGATGCACATGGCAACAAGGAAGAAGTAGAGCAATGGAGGGATTTTTTTTTTTAAATAATAATTTATAAAAATAAATAAATAAATAACAATGCACATGTATCTGTAGCATGAAAATAAACAGATCAGTAATCTATACGTGTAATTTCAATTCAAGCATTGCAGCAGCACCGTTAATCATAATTTAAACATGATCAACAATTGGCTTCCTTAATTTATTACAAACAAAACAAATTTTAATAAATAAAGTGAGATAGATAAAGTTGGATAATTGGCTGACTTGGGATATCGGTGTTTATTGACTGGTGTATTAAACCTACAAGCTCTCTGTTCGTATGTATAAATCTGACTCTTAAATCTGATTTTTTTAAAACTATTTTCTTAAACACATTTAGACTGAGAGTGCAGACAAATGCACTTTATTATGCACACAGAGTTTGCAGCAATTATATATTGTGCTTATATTTATGGTTTACAAGATAATTCATTAAAAGTGACAAAAGACAGGTTTTACTGAAACAAAAAAAGAAACAGCATAATAATAGTTGAATGACACTGGAAGAGTAAAGAGTAAAACACAGAATAAAAATAAAAGTTTGACCAATAATAACAAAGTTATAAACAAACACAAGTGATTAAAATATAGAGGAAACTGACAATAGAGAAACACAGAAGTGCCTGTGCAAGTTGTTACTACAGAAACAGTAACATACAGAATGAGTACATTAATATAACCATGTGATTTGCCTTGATGCTGGGACCACAGTCAAAACAGCTGTTATGTAAGGAATAATGGACGACAGGCCGTTGAATTATTAGAAAATAATGCACATCCGAGGTGATACCAATTCAACGTACCGGAGACAATTATCCTGCTTAAACCACAGTTACCACACCTCAAGATATTGTTCAGATGTTTTATTTCAAGACATTTGTCAGGTTTTTGTCCTTAAAATGGTCTTGTGTGTCGAACTAATTTATTACGCATCCCATCTCAAGCCTCTGTTGATGATTCCGAAATGTCATTTTAGGGCTAGCAGCGGAGGCTTGAGAGAGTGAGAGAGAGAGAGAGAGACACACACACACACACACACACACACACACACACACACACACACACACACACACAGAGAGAGAGAGAGACACACACACACACACACACACACACACACACAGAGAGAGAGAGAGAGAGAGAGAGAGAGAGAGAGAGAGAGAGAGA
>JANDJT010000041.1:18856643-18871588 GCA_024331685.1 Stegophilus panzeri
TCGCTTTGCTTGTATTTTCTCATTTGTAAGTCGCTTTGGATAAAAGCATCTGCTAAATGAATAAATGTAATGTAAATCTTTTGTGTAAAACAAGTATTTATTAGGGCTGGGTACTGCGACCACTTTGGCGATTCGATTCTTATTTATATGGTTTCACTTCGATTCTTATTTATATGGTTTCGATTCGATTCTTATTTATATGGTTTCACTTCGATTCGATTCTTATTTATATGGTTTCGATTCGATTCGATTCTTATTTATATGGTTTCGATTCGATTTGATTCTTATTTATATGGTTTCGATTCGATTATTATTTATATGCTTTCGATTCGATTCAGTATCGATTAGTTATCAATATTTCATTTAAAATGTTAGTTTTGCAAACATGGAATCCATGTTTTAATATAAGTGCTGGTAACTGAAACCCTCCAACTTAGCTATATTACTGAAATACACATTTACATTAACAAGAGGGCCCACACAATTATGTTTAATTATTTTTTACTTTTACTTTGAGTAACAAACATTGTAACAAGGAATCATAAATGTGTGCGGACAATGCACACAAGGTAAGCACAAACTGCACATTACTGTAAAAATAAATAAATAAATAAATAAAAACAAGGTAAATGTGCAACAATTAAATTCATTAACAGCTTGAAACATGTTTAAGAAATAAAACCATTTTCAAAATTCAAAACGTGAAAGATGGCGACGTGTTCAGGATGAGAGGCGAACTACAGATAATATTCACATCCGCTCAAGCTTTAAGAATCGATTCGGGGATTTCCCAAATAGATATCGTTTCGTTAAACCCAGCCCTAGTATTTATTCACAATCAGTCTTTAGATTCTCAGATTTGATTACACATACGATCAGCACTAAATTTCTTTGCATCGTATCTTGTAAATAAAGGAATAAGTAAGGACATCTGCACACCGAATAGCTTTCATATTAATCGCTAATAATTACCATGTGATCTTCACCAGCATCCAGGACTCATTTTATAATGAAATTCTGAGCTGCCCTTTCATTTAGGTTTCATTTAGTTTCTTGCATTAACCACAATGCTATATCACGGTCTGCTTATAGTGTTGCCAGTGGGATTTATTAAAAAACAACTTGGAATTCCTACTCGTAAACTCAGGATGGTCTCCTCAACCTGACGTCAAATCAACATGGCTGCTCGCAGCATTAACAAGAAATAACATAGCACTTCTTTACAATCAGCATACAGACATACTGTATTCGCTTGTTAACGCTAGAACACTGGCGACTAAGGGGGTCTACGTACATCACTCGACGCAGTTAGCTCACTAACTCGTTGCTAACAGAAGACAAACAAGGAGACATCCAGGGTTTTTCATGAATTCCGACTTCACATTTCTGAGGTAATTCAAATACAACATTAGTCCTCACGAGAGCGATGCGGCAGCACTTTAGTCTGCCCAGCTCCCTCATATCTTCATCTGTACACTCTGCTCATACAGATCAGGTTCCAAAGCTTCAGCTTTCACGCCAACACCACCATCGATGCCATCATACTCGTCGTCCGGTAGGTAGCTAACCGGACGAGCAGAGTCTCTGCTGTTACTGAGCATAGCTGTGTTTCATATAGCCGAACTGCATTCTTGAGCTCCGAGTCAAACTTCTCAGGGCTCCACTACTTCTACGTTGGATTTGTCATTAATATGCCAGTGAACATCACTAAAATGAATGATGAGTGAGAAAAGAAGCTCTTGCACTTTTGTTGTTTGGTGTTTTTTTTTTTTAAACAGCAAAACCTGACCGTTATCACCCACATTTGAACATTTCCTCCTATTAAACATCAAATCTACATGTACTAGAAATGTGACATCAGAGCGGCAGACACAGGAATAACAAACACAGCATCAACCAACCAATCACCAAAAAATCACTAAACACATCACAGATATTTCGATGTATACTTATTTCGTGTATTTTAAAATGGAGCTTTACATTCAGAAAATGCTTTCTTCTGGGAGAACAACGAACCTTACTAGCCAGCTGTCCTTATACTGCTTTCCAAAAGATTCAAGTGAGCAACACACCATGGTCATGTTCCCTCCACTGATTTCCTGCAGCTGTAACACACATTAGCTTGAAAACCTAGATGTTTGCAGTATTTAAATCCTGAACTGTACCTCTCCAGCATTCAAGCCCTTGAGCCAAAAGGACAGCTTCTTCTCAGTACCTAGGGTTAGTCTGGCGTAATAAACTCCTCCTGACTGTCTGAACAGCTGATATCCTGACTGTCTAAAACGCAGACTGAAAATTCCGCTGTTTAATAAGCAATTAAACAAAACGTAAATAAAGCATGTCTATACATGTTTACATTTCAGCACTGATGTTTGGATCTGGCAGTGTAGGAGCTTGTTGGTCTGTTTGGACTCAAAATCAAGAAAAGGTTCATTCATGAAACCCTGAACAGTTTATCTTAAGGATTTCCCTTTTCCCTAATGAACAGGGTTCCAAGGGATCTTAACGGTTTTCCAAAAGGGTTCCAAGCAGGAATCCAAGAACCCTTAACTTTCCAAAGAACCTTTGAGGAACCTTCAAAGAGTGTAGTACAGGGATTTATTTATATATACACACACACACACCATTTTTTTTAACCTTCAAAGAGAGAAGGATTTTGTTCTCGAAACTGTGAAACATAACATTGTGTAACCATGTGAAAAAGAGTGACATGAAACATGTGAGAACCAAAAAAAAAAAGAAACATTTTTTTCTTGTAAGAAAAGCAGACAACTCACCTCTTCAACAAATTGCTCTGGATAAGAACATTTGCTAACTGCAATAAAGGTGAATGCACAGGGTGTCTCAAAAGTCTCCAGATATAAAGGAAATTAACACGTTTTAGCAAAATGTCTTCCAAATACTTTCTCATATATATATATATATATATATATATATATATATTCTTCAGCCTTTAAGAATACCTTTGACAAACGAACATATTGAAAAGATTCTCATGGCTGGATCTGGAAGCTGTCGCAAGGTTGCGATGGACTCACACACACGACACTGTTGCCACACTTATTAACAAATTCAAAAAGACTGGAAGTGCTGTGGACCGACACACCGTACACGAAGGCACAACTGCCTGGTGCTGGCAAACATACTGCAGTCTGTACAGGATGTCAGTGAGGTTTTTTGGTGATTGTTTCAGCCAAAAATGCTTGATTTTGCTGCGGCTTTCTTCAAAATGTGCAGTGTTTTGTGCAATGTTTTTTTTGTTTGTTTTTTTTACAGAAAGCTACTTGAATTGTTGAAATTGCAATTCCACGGAACTGTTTTGCACGGTCTTTCGCAGTGATGTTTGTTGGTAAATGTGACCTTTTAGCTGTACTCATGTTCAACACACGTGAATCAAAGAGGGCTTTGGCTAAATGTGCGTTGTGATGATGCGTCTTGGACCAAATTTGTGGAAAATCTGCGGTCATTTTGAAAAAAAAAAAAAAAGCATTTTGAAAAGCTCCTCCGAATATTACGGAGTGTACGATAATTTCTGCGATCGCAAAACAGATGCATAATTTGTCCTGAATAACCTTAAATTAGTTGAAAACACGTCATTGATTGCTTTCCGTAAACAGCTGACTAAAGCATAAGTCTCTCACTACAGTGTAAAGGTTTACATGCCATAAGGACAAAATAACTAATGAACTTCTTTTAATCTGCGAGACATGTTGGATTTCACAGATGTTCCAATATTATCACATGTAAGAAAATGGTCAAATACTGAATATTGAGATATTAAAAGTGGATGAAAGGTAAAGGTAATAGTGATGAAAGCCAAAAACAAAAAAGTTTTCATTGCAATTTATAAATGTGCTATTAATATTTTTAGGCAAATACTCCCAACTCTTTGCCCAAATAACTGCCTCGAATTTTCTGTGACCGCTGTAGTCTGCAGTCCCTATGTACAGACTTTTGGGACGCCCTGTAAAAAAGTTGGGGGTTTTTTTTTGGTGATTTTTATTCGGTCTTAAGACCTCATGTATCCCACGACCCAAACAAATATAAGTAGTCAATATTGTACTCGATGAACTCAACAGCCACAGAAATCAACAGTATCACTAAAGGAGTTGTTGAGTTCAAGAAACTTTATCTTTAATATTAGGTGGTAGACCAAAGACAAAATTACACAGTGCCAGTTTCACTCCGTCAGGCCCAAACAAGCAAAAAATTGAGGGTATGCCAAAATTGAAATGGCACTGAGATCAGGAAGTCAAAAATGAAGTCTCACACACATTTATAGACATATCTACACACACACACACACACACACACCTACATATACACACAGTGGGGGAAGTAAGTATTGAACATGTCAACATTTTTGAATTTCTCACCAGACTTTGGTATTAACTCAAGAGATCTGGAAATATAAATACTTCACAACATTAAAGTCCATAAATAAAGTTGTGTGTAATAAAGTGGAATGACACAGGGAAAAAAGTATTGAACATGCTAATTGAAATGTATTTAATACTTAGCGGAGAAGCCTTTGTTTGTAATAACAGCTTCAAGACGCTTCCTGTATGAAGAAATTAATAGGCCACAGTATTCAGGTGTGATTTTGGCCCATTCTTCTAAACATATTGTATTTAAATCTTGTTCAATTGGATTTAAGTTCGGTGATTGACTGGGCCATCCTAACACCTTGATTTTTTTTTCTCTGAAACCAATTTAGAGTTTCCTTTGCTGTATGCTTTGGATCGTTGTCCGGCTGGAAGGTCCACCCGCGTCTCATCATTCTGGTGGACGGCAGCAGATTCTTCTCAAGAATCTCCCGGTAAAGGGCTCCATTCATCATTCCTTCAATTATATGAAGTCTGCCTGTACCATACGATGAAAAACTGCCCCACACCATGATGCTTCCACCTTCAAACTTCACTGCTGGTGTAGTGTTTTTAGGGTGATGTGCAGTGCCATTTCTTCTCCAAACATGGTGTGTAGTATGACAGACAAAAAGTTCAATTTTGCTCTCATCTGACCAGACTACAGTCTCACAGTATTTCACAGGCTTGTCCAAATGAGTTGAAGCAAACTTTAAACGAGCTTCGACATGCCTTTTCTTTAGTAATGGAGTCTCGTGGGGTGAGCAATGGAGTGCATTGCCTATTGTTTTCTCTGTGATGATAGCATCTGCTGCCTCCAGGTGTTTCTGGAGCTCTTTACGAGTGGTCCTTGGCTCTTGGGCTATTCTTCTGACTCCCTGGTCAGAAATATTGCGAGGAGCTCCTGTGTGTGGCCGGTTGATGACGGAGTGATGTTGCTTCCACTTGCGGATAATGGCCCCAATGGTGCTTACTAGAGGATTCAGAAGTTTTGAAATACGTCTGTATCTGATTCCATCAATATGTTTCGCAACAACATGGTTTTGAAGGTCTTGGAAGAGCTCTTTGCTTTTACCCATCATGAGATGTTTCTTGTGTAACACCTTGGTAACGAAAAGCCTTTTTATAGACCATCAATTTACTAACCCAGCTGATATTAATCTGCACAGATAGGGGGTATAATTACTTACAGATTTCAGCTGGTTCCTTGCCTTGGAGAACTGTTTTTTCTTAGCGTGTTCAATACTTTTTTCCTGTGTCATTCCACTTTCTTACACATAACTTTATTTATGGACTTTAAACATTGTGAATTCTTTATATTTGCGGATTTCTTGAGGTAATACTGATGTCTGGTGAAAATTTCATGTGAATAACCTCACTGGAAATATATGTACTGAAAAAAAAGTTGACACGTCCAATACTTATTTCCCCCCACTGTGTGTGTGTTTATATATCACACACACACACACACACACACACACACACATATATACATACATGCGTGCACACACACACACACACACACACACTAGAAGACAGCAGCATAGAGACTTTCAGGATGCTTCCAGTCAAACTTTAGGGCTGATAATTGAACATGGCCATCTTTACTCGTTATGTTTTCGGTTCGATATATCGCCACACCGGCGCCTGAATGAGGGAGGAAGCCCGACTTGTTGGCTCCAGTGGCTTTGGAGCCTCAAACATATTAGCACAAGCTGCTGAAACACAACCTACTGGTTTAGGCTCTAACTTTGTTTTTGTCCCAACTTTATTTCTGGTCTAAACACCCCTCATGCTAGTCACATCCCAACTTTTAAAAGCATGAAAGTGGTGGATGGTGCTTCACCCATTGCTTTTTTTCCCTTCAAGAACATTCCAGGCTAATGGGAAAAGAGGACTGGTTTCCTACAGCAAGCCACACACCTCACGCAGAAAAAAAGACAAGCCATGCACGTTAAAGGACACACTGAACACCTTGCTGACAAAAGCCCCGACACCACAAATGAACACTTTAACATCCTTGTAAAGAAAAAGCCGAGCCCGGTGGGAAAGTGCTGGGCCCGGAGTCGCCATCCACGGCACGACCACATAGGCACACACGTAGCCTATAACAACACGTATAGCATGCATAGCTGCCATCAAGCGGGCAAGAAACGGAGAATAAATTTCAAAAACTCCTCGATCGGAACCTAAAACCTGACAAAAGACAAGTTCATGCACTGACCTGTGTAGATTAATCCAAGTTAAACAAACTAACCTGTTTATGAAGAGAGCGCTCCGTTGGATGTTGGGTTGAATCCGAGTTAAATCCACTATCAGTAAAACAAAGAGGCGAAAATGCCCGAGCGGTTCCGAAACAGGCCGAAACCACGGGGGGCCGATGCGCATGCGCGGAGTTGCAGCTTGAATGGGGGAGGTCGGGAGTCCCGTGTTAGCTTGTATACTTCATCTCATTCATTTTAGAAAGTTGCATTTAGCCTTTTTTTTAGGGAAAGATGCTGCACAAGACCTGGAAACAGAATGGTACACTATTGTTTTACAAATGACACGCAAACACATGGCTGCAAGCACACTTTTTATTTTATTTCATTAAAAAATTCCCTGTCATAAATACATTTGGTTTATTTTTCAAATAAATACATGCATACTTAGCCCTTGAATAAATTGTAAACAGCTAACTAAAGCATAAGCCTCTCACTACAGTGTAAAGGTTTGCATGCCATAAAGACAAAATAACTAATTAACAACTTTTAATCTGCGAGGTATATTGGATTTCACAGATGCTCCTATATTATGACATGCAAGAAAATGGTCAAATATTGGATGTGAATGAAAGGTAAAAGTAATAGTGATGAAAGCCAAAACCAAAACTTTTCATTGCAAATGAAATTTGTAAATGTGCTATTAATATTTTCTAGGGAAATACTTCCAACTCTTTGCCCAAAATAACTGCCTCTACCCTCTTGTACTATTTATCCTTCCCTTCTTTCTTCCTCACATCTCTCTTCTTACCTTTAAAATAGTTTTGTTGTTCGTCCCTGTGGGGGAACTTCTTAAAGGTTAAATCTAGAATCTATGATGAACCATTCCCCCCCCCCTTTTAGATTGCTTTGACAATTTTCCCTAATCCTCGTGATGTACCGTATATATTGTACCTCTCTTCTTGGACATTCATACGGTCATGACCAACTTTTTTTGTTGTTTTCTGGTTCTTTTAAAATGACGTTCTCCGTTTAATTTGCCTTATTTAGATAGCCGCTTTGTTGTAGTATACACATTTCATTTTCAACATAATGCAAACTTTTACCCTCAGCTGTAACTGGAATAACTTAAACGCAGACAAGATAAAGCAGCATGGGTATGTGCCAGCATTAACTTCAAACCGTGCGTGCGTCCTGGAGCTATGACTCATCGGTCACGAGGGAGAGGGCGTGGCTACAATTGTCTGCCTTATTACGGTATTGGCTGTTTCCTTTTCTTTTCCTACCTGGCACTCTGACCAGCAGTGTCACCGAGAAACATACTGAACGGGGGATATGTTTACTGTTCGCCACGTATGGATTGTATGGCTGGAGATTTAGTTAACGACTTTTAACAACTCTTCCGCTTGAAATGTTCATCCCACTGCCTGGCTGTGATTCAGTCTCAGCACTTCCCACTTAAAGCTGCTCTATGGAGGATGGAGGACTTGGCACTGATTCCTCAGAAGTACGGGTTGAATATAACTCCACACAGAGCAGGACAGCGCCCGAGTTCAGAGTGTACAAGAGAAGATGGTTCATATTACTGGTACTTTGCGTGTTAAACTGCTCTAATTCAGTGGTAAGTGACTGGGAATTACTTCTGCCGGCCTAAAAAAAAAAAAAAAAAAAAAGAGGGACAAATGCTGTAATATTTAAACGAGTTGGCGGGAAAGCTTGTAAAACAAGTGCTTTAAAAGTGAAGAGTGATTGTTTGTTTGTTGACTTGAGTCCAAACTGCTACCTTCTATCAGCAGTCCTTTGGTCAGCATGGGAATGATCAATGAGTCCATCTCCATATCACATCAGGACAATGAAAACCATGCTGAAAAAAAAAACCACAACAAAACAAAAACAATAGAAACTATCATAGACATTCTAATGGTTTCCATGACACATAGCATTACAAACCATCAGCTAACTATTAAATCCATTACAATCCTTAATGGTATCCACTAGATATAACATGCCAACAATAGAAGGCAACAAATTACCAGTCGAGACCCACAGGGACTATTGCAGTTTTCATTAAAACCAATACAATTCCTATTATAAGCATTAAAACCAATACAAATTCTATGAGGGTTTCTATTGGGGGGGGGGTTTCAGCAGGGAAGGGGTCAAACTAAATTTTTAAAAGGAAAATAATCACCTGTTTTAGTGCTTTAACAATGTAAGTATTAGGTTTTGCATGAGTCAGGTTGGTCCTAGAGTACTGTGATGTATCCACAGGTCATTCAACCTTATAGGTCTGCCATTAAATACATACGTACTGCTGTTCTAATATTAATATTATTAATTATCATCATCATTAAGGGGGGGTACGGTAGCTTAGTGTTTAGCACGTTTATCTCACACCTCCAGGGTTGGGGGTTCGAATCCTGCCTCTACCCTGCATGTGAGGAGCTTGTATGCTCTCCCTGTGCTTTGGGGGTTTCCTCAGGGTACTCTGGTTTCCTCCCCCAGTCCAAAGACGTGCACTGTAGGCTGATTGGCATTTCTAAATTGTCCGTAGTGCGTGAATGAGTGTGCGACTGTGCCCTGTGATGGGTTGGCACCCCGTCCAGAGTGTCCCCTGCCTTGTGCCCCAATTTCCCTGGGATAGGCTCTAGGCTCCCTGCAACCCTGTGTAGGATAAGCGGTATGGAATATGAACGAATGCATGAATAGACAGATCATAATTTATTCATTTGTTCATTCGTTCATCTTAAGTAACCACTTTATCCTGTTCATTGATTGGGTACAAGGCAGGAATACACAGCAAGGCATTTAATCATTTATTTACACTCCAAAATCTCAACCTGCTTGACATAAAATATAAAACAAAGTATGTAAAAGGAAGCACTTTATTATCACAATCTATAATCATTAAAGAATGAACCATAATAGATGAGAATTACATTACAAATCAATTACAAATTCAGTCAGAATCTATAGAGCATTCCGAATATTAGGAATTAACTTAAACACTCTTTCAGAGTTTAGGAGTGATAAAAACACTTTCACAGGCTCACAGAGTTGCGTGATTCTCAAGATTAATAGCAAACTATAGACTAGTATAGACTATACTGACTATACTGCTTGAGATTTATAGAAACAGCAGCACAGCCATCAAGCAATTGTTCAATCTAGAGGTTATGAAAGCATGCCCTATTTCTTACTAAATAATATACCAAATTAGCATGCCTATTTAAACCAAGTCAAAAATAGATTAAATGAAAAACCAACGTAAAGTGTCTTAGTAAGGTGTCTGGCCAGTTGGAGTAGCCAGAACAGCTTCAGTGTGTCCTGGTAAATATTCTACACGTCTCTAAACTGTACTGGAGGGATGAAGGTTGTCCTTACAAAAGATATTCCTTCATTTGGTGTTTTGATGATAGTGGTGGAGAGCGCTGTCTAACAAAGCAGTCCAAAATCTCCCATAGGTGATATCTGATGGTTGTGAAGGCCCTAACATACGATTTACCTCATTTTCCTACTCCTCAAACTATTCACTCAGCCCTCGTGCTCTGTTAATGGAGTCGAGTCATCCTGGAAGCAAGCACACCCATCACAATCGACATGCTTCATCATAGGACAAAGGAGATGAGTCAGAAAACTTTATATTAATTTGCAGTAACTCTTCCCTCGAAGAGGATCCAAAATAAATGCCTCCTACAACATAACAGAACCACTGTTTTGTTTTGTTTTGCTTGTTTAATTTGTTGCACTCACAGCTTACGCCGACTTCATCTGTATTTACAAAGTGAATAATCCGTGGTTGGCGATTAGTAGTTTACCCTCACAGCTCACTCCAACCCCATTACTTCAAAAGCAAGGTAGAGTTCATGTTTATCTTGTTTAACCTGATTCGACCTTCATGAGAAGTGCACATGCTTGAATAATTTAGACTAACACCTACAGGAAGCCCGGATTAACAAATTTATGAGCTCTGTTGAACTGTGTAAACACTTGTAACTACATGCTCAAAAAAATGTACATTACTGTGGAATAAGAGTGCACACAAGATAAGTGTAATAATTTATGCCTGCACAAAGCAAGCAGGGTGAAACCCCATTGGATTTTCAGTCGAATGCATTAAATTAACTGCAGCAATGGCTGTGAATTCAGGATGATTTTTATGTTTGCTAGCTGTTCAGACAGTGCTACTATTGTCAACCCGAATGGAGTCCTGCACTGCACTGGACTGGATCTGTGCCGTATCCCTGGTCAGCTATTGAATTTGACGTCAATTCATTTCTCCTTGTGCTAAGACATAAACTTTAATTTGTTCAACACTATATATTGTCACAAAGCAGGTTTACAGAAATCTAGATTTATATTTAGACCTGTTATGGGCTAGCTAGAGGTGACTGTGGCGAGGAAAATCTCCCTGAGACGACATGAGGAAGAACCCTTCAGAGGAATCAGATTGAGATGAGCAAAGGATAGTCTTTTCTGATTACAGCAGCAGTTCTTAGGTAGAAATTTACAGTATCCAGGTGAAATTATCCACTGAAGTAAGGTTGAGTTGTGGGTAGAAATGGTTTGGGAAGTGCATATTTTTTTTTAGGATCTATTCATACAACAGCTTTTGTGAGTCGTATCCATATATATACCTTGTAATCATATGATTTATGAGGCCTCTGGGTTTCTGAAAGATGTTTGCGAAATAGTTTGAACAAGAGCACCAGCCCTGACGTCAGCATGTTTAGTAAATGGAGAACGACAGAGTGTAATGGTGACCATTAATACCCTTATGCACAATGCAGACTAGTCATCAGGATCAGATCATGTGAGTGTGTTTTTAGTTTCACATTGTGTTTATTGGTTTCTGGTTGAAATGTTTGTCCCACACTACTGAAGTGCCTATGAGCATGAATTATGGGAAGTCTAATTTAACAAACTGAGTGCATAACGTGATCATTCTGCTCAAGTAAATATACTCTTTAGATGATGTGATGCACAAATTGTATCCTAGGTTTGTTTGTTTTAGGGTTTTTTTTTTTTAAATGTTAAACCCAGACACAGTAGCGCATACTGCTCAGGACGTAATTAAACATAGCTGTTTGCCTACACGTGCATTTAATCTTGGACTAAAACAATGAATGATTGTACATTTTTCTGCAGCTATGGCTGACCTTCGCCCCTGTGGCGGACCAGACAGCAGAGCATCTGCATGTGACTCTGGACCAGGTCAACTGGCTCTCTGTGGTGTACATGGTGGTGGCCATCCCTCTGAGCTTCATCACCACGTGGATGCTGGATACACTGGGACTACGGCCCACCGTAAGCACAACTACAACCCAGCCTCCCTTTTTGTTTTTTGGTGTGTTTTTTTCAAAGAGCTTTGGGGATTATACTACTAGTTTGATTTAATGGCAGGCACAAGTTCCCAAGATACTGTAATAATTAAAGGTCACTCAGTCAGAACGAGGGGAAAAAAACAATGTTGAAAGTCCTAGGTTATTATTCAGTTATTCAGCTCAAAGCATATTATTCAGTATTTACTATGAATTATTCAGTAACTACAGAGAAACTTTTAGGAAAGTTGTATGGCTTATAGGCTGAGGAAGTGAACTCTGTGTAGAACCCAACAAAAGAGGGTTTCAGATATTGTTCCAAGTAGAGGCGCTTTACAAAGCTAAAGCCATTAACAAGTCAAGGAGCCCTTGAGGAACCCATTTTGTATAACGGGATGAAATATTGTGCTGTGTCACGGTTGTACATCGGACCAAATTTACTTCTCACAACTAAATAAATGATTTAATTATGATGATGTACTATTGATTAAATCTGGGTCAAGTAATGCTTATGAAGCTTCTGTGTGTCTGCTTGTTACTACAGATGATTCTGGGCTCGTGGCTCAACATGGCTGGCAGTGTAGTGAGGGTGGTGGGTGTGCTCAGCTATCTGCCAGAGAATACCATGTTCCCTGTGGTGATGGCGGGGCAGACTCTGTGCTCTCTGGCCCAGCCTCTGGTAATCTTCTCCCCTACCAAACTAGCAGCTCTGTGGTTCCCCGAGCACCAACGCACTACGGCTAACATGATCGCCTCAATGTGTGAGTCACCACTCAACAGTTTTGGTGTTCTAATGGAGATAGCCATACACTATGTACACTAACACTAATATTTCTTTTGCAGCAAATCCTCTTGGGCTGCTTTTTGTTAATATCTTCTCCCCAATGATCCTTAGTAGAACCAATAATCTTTTCATGCTGGTAAGATATAAATCAATAGTTTTGATTTAATAATATAACAGATACATGTGCAAAGATACAGTATATATCCATTTATATGCAAAGATGTTAAATATACTAAGTACTTTTACAAAATTACACCAATATTTTTAACCTAACACTCAGTCACTGTTACAGCTCCTTATATATGCTATACCTGCCATAGTCATCTGTTTCCTAGCAACAGTGGGCATCCAAAAGAGCGTTCCCCCAACGCCACCTTCTGCCAGCGCAGACACCTCCAGCTCTGAGCCTTTCCTACAAGGGATTAAACTGGTACCACACACACTTTCAGAGCTTTGCATTCTTATAGGGCATGTTCACGACACATTTTTAAACTTGGGGGAAAAAAAACCGTTTCAACTACTCGATAACATTCCTCAAGCTCCATGTCAAATAAGAGAAACAGAGAAGTGTTATTCCTACACACATCCTATATTTCGTGCACAATTGGTATAAAAAAATAAAAATAAAAATAAAAAAACACTTGGACACAGACTCGTACATATAAACGTCCAGAAAATTGTTTTGTTATTCCACTATTTATTTTTTTATTAAAAAACTGGTGAAACTGAAAAGCTGCTTAATCAGAGGTCACAGATGGTGTAACCAGTCATATAACATTCCATCAATTCCAGAATTATGGCACCCTTGGTGAAAAAGGTTGAAAAAATGTCTTTTGTGGTTAATTGGTGTAATCGCACATTAAACATATGACAGAATTAATCACAAACACTTTTTTCAAATGAGCTTTTTACCCATCTTGACAGAGTGCCAATAATTTTGGAGCTGACTGTAGGCCACTGTAATTTTTGTAAAAGTGCACCTCATTTCCTCTTTTCTTCCCCTGCAGCTGCTGACAAATAAAGCCTATATGATCCTGTTGGTGTGTTTCGGCTCAGGCATCGGCATCTTCACCTGTTTCGCCACACTGCTCGAGCAGATCCTCTGTGTCAAAGGCTATTCAAATGCAAGTCAAAACCCATACTGATTTTTAATTTGTAGGTTTGTCACAAGAAACCTCTCTTTATTTATCTTTGGTGCTTGGAGTCAGGATTTTGGACTGGTTACGCTTCTTATTGTTCAAAATAATTCACACTATATTCTATATGCAGTCATTTAAAATGTTCTACCCAAACAACTAGAGTATTTTCTCCTAACAAAGACAGAACGTCTGGATAAAAGTAGCATTTTCGGGTAACTGTAAACGATTAAAAGCATGACATGTTTTAATTCATTTAAAATAAAATGTATTAACAAAAAGAATATGCAAACAAAATGTCATCCTTGAAATTCAGTTTATTGCTTACAGTCGCAAGACAGTATATTGTTGCCCTTGATCACGTTCGAGGTCGCATCACTTTATTCACTGTCTATGGGTTGTATTGAAAATCCACTTTTCATCCATTACAGTGGAACAGATCAGTTTTCTATACAAAACAGCAGGGGACTCCAAGCCAAATGTGGTTGAATTTAGGTACATAAGGACCAGTTTGGTAATGGCAAGTGTATTGTGGTCCAAAAGCGGCCCAGCAGTAAGCAGCCACATTTAAAACTTTTAACAGCATTTGGATTGCAGGGCAAAAATGGTACAAACACAACAAATGTGCTGCATTTCAGTTCTGGGCCAAAAGTGGCCTAGCTGTAAACAGCTAACTTGTGAATATCAGATGCCAGATGCAGAGAAATTTCATCGCTATTATTCCATGGTGAAATGTGGGCCAGATGTGTAATAATAAGTGTGGGTTGAACCATCACTCGTTTTCTATCAAGGAGGAAATTGAGATATAAATACATAAGCAGTTAAAATAGAATGAGGCACAATCAGGGCCTATAAATAAATATATAAAAAAAATTGCACAGTGAGGAGGAAGAGGGTGCCAATAATTCTGGATTTGACCACATATTGTCCATTATGTAAGGAATAAAACACTTTGAGTGCTGTTATAGGAAAATAGTCGACAATGGGGGTGGTGTAATGTGAAGTGGAGTTACTGTTACCATCCTGAAGTTGATTATTTACATCACAAAGCGTTTTATTTCTGTTATACAGTGCATCCGGAAAGTATTCACAGCGCTTCACTTTTTCCACATTTTGTTATGTTACAGCCTTATTCCAAA
>JANDJT010000041.1:18871688-18889622 GCA_024331685.1 Stegophilus panzeri
ATTTGTGCACAGCTAATATGAACCCGATTGAACATCTCTGGAGAGATCTGAAAATAGCTGTGCACCGACGCGCCCCATCCAACCTGATGGAGCTTGAGAGGTTAAACCATTTATAGTTACAGTTAATGTTGTGTAACATCTATAGGGCAAGTTGATTCCTTATATCACTTATGTTATAACCGCTGTAAACAGTCACTCTTTCACCAGCTTTTTTTCCTCTTTCAAGACAAAAAAATTCAGCTTGTCTCTCTTCTGATGATGTGACGGGAAACATATTGACCGTTACAAAGCCCCCAGACTCTGTAGAAATCTTAAATAAACATATCCTTACAGAAAGCATCACCATATCAATGTTATTTTTCTTTGTTAAATAACGACACGTTTTATATTAGTTTCTTATTAGCCTCAGATTATGCATGCTTCTGTAAATGAATCGTTACTATAGAAACACTAATGTATTAGAAGAAGCACATTTGAATTACAGTTAGAACTACTACTATAAAAAATTAACATCCCATGTCTGGTGAGAGCTAAGTAATGAAAGGAGTTGTTTCCCTGTGGCAGGACTTTGCAGGGTTGTGTGGCGCTCTCTTCATCGTGTTCGGAGTGATCGGAGCTGCTTTCCTTGGCCTTTTTGTGGACAAAACAAAGCTGTTCACAGAATCCATCAAAATCAGCATGTGCCTTACGTCTCTGTCCTGCACAGCGTTTGCAGTGGTGAGAACAACAATCAGATCATTGATGTTTTTAGGACATGGGTGTCGTATTGTTTTAGCATGATTGGAGTCCTGAGGAAAATTCATGCAAATTGTCTAATAGCAGTGGGTTTCAAACTAGTCCCCAGGGCCCTCCAGATGGTCTACATCTCACATAATTTTGGATTAAAGCAACAACTGTGGAGTTGGAGAGGCTCTGAGAACCACTAGTCTATACCATGTGTATAAATAGGATTTTATCCATCATGCTACAGTCTGAACTCATGCAGGGTTTCTCCAAATTCCCCCAGGTTTCTCAGCTGGAGGAGCAGAAAGTCATAATTGGTGCAGTTTGTGCTCTTTTCGGGTTATTCGGATTCGCCAGCTATCCGGTTGCCTTGGAACTGTCAGTCGAGTGCTCTTACCCAGTTGGAGAGGCAACGTCAGCAGGGCTCGTGTTTATTTCAGGGTAAAAATCGTCCTGTACCATTTCTTGGATTAAATATATAAAGGTCCTGATATATAAATTTTTTTATGAATGATGTTTTGTTTTTTTTTATTAGGCAGATCCAGTCCATTGTGTACACCATGCTCTTACCAGCTCTGACCACAAAACTGACGCACTCTCCTCTGTCTGTGTGCGCTGCAGGTGATGATGCCAACCTGAGCTGGATGGGTGAGTGGTGCACAATCATACTGCAGCAGAGAATTTCTTAACTCAGGGGTGTGCAACTTCAGTCCTGGGTGGATGGAGTCCAGCACAGTTGGGTGGTGGTGATTTATTTATTTATTTTTTAACCACAAATCTCTTAATTCAACTCAGCAGTTAATGACCAGGTTTAGGACGTGTGTTAGAGCCAAGAATCAACACACTGTGCTGGACTGCCCTCTATGACTGGATTGTGCACCCTTGGGTTAAAGGAATATTCCAGCATTTATCGAGATAATCTCTCTGAACTGGAAGTATAGGGGAGGGGTAATTAGAAGGTACAAGAATGACTAATAGAAGTTGTTTATTTGAAATATTTAATAATAGCTTGGGGGTTCAAACCCTCTGGTATTCTACATGCAAGGGAAATCATAATGTATAACCATATTGTCCAAGCCCAGTTACCTAACAAACTGGGATTATGCAAAGAAAATTTTAATGTATTGGTCACACACCATGCTTTATGGCCAAATGTTTGTGGACATCACACCCATATGTGCTTTTTGAACATCCTATTCCAGATTTAGTTCCACTGCTGTTATAATAACCTCCACTCTTCTGGAAAAGGCTTTCCCTTGGATTTTGGAGCGTGGCTGTTGGGATGCGTATTCATTCAGCCACGAGAGCATTAGCGAGGTCAGGCACTGATGTCGGGCGAGAAGGTCTGGTGCACAGTTGCGCCCCAGTTCATCCTAAAGGTGTTCAGTGGGGTTGAGGTCAGGGCTCTGTGCAGGACACTCGAGTTCGTCCACTTCAGCCTTGACAAACAATGTCTTCATGGAGCTCGCTTTGTGTGCAGGAACAGGTTTGGGCCTCTTAGTTCCAGTGAACAGAAACTGTAATGCTACAGCATCCAAAGACATTGTGTGTTTCCAACTTTGTGCCAACAGTTTGGGGAAGAACAACATATGGGTGTAACGGTCGTGTCCACATACTTTTGGCCATAAAGCGTATATGTGAAAGATTTTATTCATCTTCATCCTTCACAAAAGCAAAAATGACACTGTATCACTCCAGAGTTAGAAACTTGGATAAAACTCTATAAGAACAGCTTTTGGTAAGGGATTTGCTCCTATCTGTGTGTAGGTAATCAGTGTTTTTGCTAGAATTTTCCTCTAAGCCGATATAAATGATGAAAAATGAGATGCGTTGAAATGTGGCATCAGTCAGCATTAATGTATTTGGAGTTGCGAAAGTGTGAAATAATGATCATTGGTTGTTTCACTACTACTACAAACCACAGCTGACTGAAATATACAGGTCAGAGTGTTGAAGGTTGTGTAGATGCTCATCTCAGCACTGTAAATAGTTCAGCAAGTACACTAAAACCAAAACCTTTAACCACAGTAGGACCAAAATTACATTCTAAGCATGTGGGAATAATATAACCAAGCTGGTGTAGGGTCAAATACACCATCAGCACTCGGCACGAATTCATTTGCTTTCATTAACATATGAAAGGTCAAAACAGGCCCCCATCAGCCTCGTATTATAAGGAGAGATTTCCACGCAGTGCTACTTGTCAAGTAGTTGCTCCGGACTTGTCTGACGCATCCTGATGCTGTACTTCTGGTTGGAGTTCATCACCTGGAAACCACTTGCTGCTGCTGAGGATGGACCCACATGGACAGCCTAAAGATTAGTGAGATTACTGTGGATGGTACCACATACAAAATCATAAAGATGGCTGTGGATGTTGTTTCTTGGGTAGCCGTAAGACTGCAATTACTATGAACAGTTTTGCAGTCAAGTCTCCATCATTGAACAGTTGTTAACTTTTGACAGCTCTGATGCTAATGTTCTTCCGTTGCTCATACGTTCCTGGTTACAGAATTGCACCTTTTCCTCACTACAGTATACAGTTATAGAAGGGAAATTATTTCTATTCTCGTTAGTCAGCGTCACCCAAATGAGGATGGGTTCTCTTTTGAGTCTGGTTCCTCTCAAGGTTTCTTCCTCATTTCGTCTCGGAGTTTTATTTGCCACCGTCACCTCTAGCTTGCTCCTTAGGGATAAATTTATAAGTGTAAAATTGATATTTCTGTAAAGCTGCTTTATGATGTGGTCCACTGTCTGAATTGAATTGAAGTAGTCTAGTCTAGAGTGTTGATTAAGCACAGAACAGCCTGTTCCAAGTTCTCTGAGACTCAGGCAGTTTCTACATCATTATCACTTCCTCTTCACTGTAGGAAGAGTTGTAGTGGGTGAGAGGGAATATACCACATTGAAAACTGCTGTTACAGGCCCGGATATGCCTTGATAATGCTAAACTCATTTGATTCTCTCCCTTTGTCTCTGCCCACACACACACACAGTGCCTGTGCTGGTGATGGCTGGCTTGTGTTGTTTAGCTTCCTGCTCCTTCGTCGTCATCTTCCACACACAGTACCAGCGACTCAACGCAGAGGCTGAGGCAGTCAAAACCCACTCCGCACAAACAGAGACAGAAGGAATGACGAACAGCAGCACTGATGCATGATGGGACACCGCCTCTACGCAAAGCATCCGGCAGCATATATACGAAAAGCCAGCAGCAGCAACCACTGACGAGTTCCTGTGTACTGTAACAGTAACTTTTACCTCATGATGGCATTTTAAAAACGTTTCTAAACTCAGGCATTTTTAAATGTAGTATTGTTACTTTCTAAATATTTTAAAACATAATGCACATTTTTAACATGGTCATTCAGTTACGGTTACTAATTTTACATATTCGGGTATAAAATAAAGCCTAAATATTTTGACCCATTAATGTTACTTTTTTATCATGGTACTTCATTTTCTAAACAGCACAAAACAAAAAGAGGTCAAAATCAACAGCAGTGATTTTGATTACATGAAGTGGTGTGAACTATGGGACATGCAGCATAGACCTCAATAGTTTGGTTTTTTTTTTTTGGTTTTTTTTAAATACTTATTTTTTTAATAATATTATGAATGAAATTTGAGTGTATACTTATGAGACCAGGGGTCTTACAAGAATGAATGCGAAAGAACCACTAACTGGGTCTACTGAGTGGATCATAGCCAAATAAATGTGTTTATTATAATTAATAATAATAATAATAATAATAATAATAATAATAATAAATTATAAAGTCATAATGCGCAGTCATTCTTTGTGTATTTAGAACATGCTAAAATACTTGTAAAAAGGTCATTTGAATATTTTGACGTTTTTCCTTTAAAATGGGAAAAAGATGAGGCAAGCCTCTTTTTAAAAAAAAAAAAAAAAGTTTATGCCATTGAGAATTCAAAGTTTAACTCTAGATATTAAATAAACATGGTGCATTTGCTCACAACACATGACTGTTGTGTATTTATTATTATTATTTTTTAAAGTTTACACCCTCTAGGTTAATGCACTGTTGTAAATACAGGATGGTGGGGCACACTTGCACCACACAATAAAATAATTTTAGTGAGGCATTTTTTAAATTGTAAAGTTTTATGAAAAGTCCACACCACTTAGGGTACTAGAAATATGTAAGACTGATGATCTAGACCAGGTTATACTTTTTTTTTTTTTTTTTTTTGCAGCTTTTAGCTGTAAGACATGTTCCATGGATTCCCTCAGTAAAGATTTATTTCAAGAACATTATTTAAATGTGTACAATAATACTGCAGTGAGGATAACCATTTATTTATTACAAATATAGTCATCTATTCTATTCTACCTTCTAGACCATTTTAACTTTCCACCAACAGAAAACATTAGATCTGAACTGCAACCATTTATAGGCTACGTGTTTGAGTTATTTAAGTCTGGATTCAACTTCTTCCATTCAAGTGACCAGTCAAACAGGCGAATAACTATAAAAACTGTTAATGATGGGATGTAACTAATTACAAAATTTTTTATTTTCACAAACCCACATGGCTATGCTTCATGGACCTCCTCACTTTCACCTCATTCATTCTTGAGAGCTGTAAAATAACAGCCTGAATCAGTAAGAGACGCACACCATTTTCTTAAGGGGGGGGGGGTTGGGAGAAAGAAAAAAAAAAAAAAAAGAAAAAAAAAAAAAAAGAAAAAAAAAAAAAAAAAAAAAGGGAAGATGGTTCCATGTATTTTTTGCAGTTCAAAATATACCCAATTACAGTAACAGAAGAGCCCAGACAATGCAGGCACAGACTCGACTCATTTTAATCACGTCCAGATCAAAATGACATTAAATATATAAAACTGCAGACAGTTTTTCCCCTCAGTCTGGCCAGAATAAAACTAAAATCCCTCTTCTGCCCACTTAACCTCAGGTTTTAAAAAACTTGCTCCTAGCTAGTGCAGAATTATGATCCAGGTGTGAAAACTGAAAAAGATTTGGACTTAAACAGAAACAAAAACAAAACCCCAAACAAATGCGTTACAAACGGTTATCACTACTTGAGAATGAACAAAATGATTCCCATCTTAAAAGCTCAACTTACTTGTTTGGATGTAGCTAATAAGCCACACAAACATACAAGCCAAGATTGAAAAGTTTGAATTGGGTGGTTGTGGGCTTGGGTTTAGCGCCATGGGTTCTGTGGTATGATCAAAGCTGCAGGGCGCAGAACTGCTGGTACACAGCCAGGATGTGGTGATCCAGCTCGGCCGTGAACAGCAGGTTCTCCAGCGTGCCCATGTACTGCTGGATGGTCACATGATGCTGCAATCACACACACAGGAATCATTAGGAAGTCAACACAGAAGGTTTATAGTCGTCTAGGTCATTTTGTATGTCTAGTAACCCAAATCTCCTGAGGAACAACTCCATTTGTGTTTGAGGAGAACTACTAATGCTCTTTGGAGGAGTTGCTACAAGTCTTTAATACATCAGCCTTCATGACTTGCTATTACTGGACACAGCTGCAGGTTCTCTAAAAGGCTAAATATTTGATTTATGAAGTAGCAACTACACTTTGTGCTTTTGTAAACACAAGCCTTATGTGAAATGAAAAAGTACCATGAGGAAGATTTGTTGCAGCCGCTCGATGCAGTTCTTATACCAGCAGGTGTTGATGTCCACACTGGCTGTCTCACAGCGCACCAAGTGCTCCGTCAGCATCATGATGAAACGCTGAGACAGAGAGAAGAAAGCTGAGAATGAACAACAAAATCTAGCCGGGTTAAAACCATGGATGCTAACGATTAATCGGTGGTCGATTCATTCTCATTAATAATTTAAATCTATAAAACTTAAGAGGGTCGATTAAACAAGGTCACCATTAGAGCGTGTAGTTTTGAGGCGTGTGCTGGCTCATGCGCAGAACACGTGCAGCAGACACACGAGGAAAAAAAAAAAGAAGCGATCACGTCGTCGTTACGTTTGGGATCGTTTTAGTTTAAATGGCGATAATGTTCATTGCAAACATTATGATTGTTTTAAAATACAATACGACAATGAGCAGCATGATCTACCGTTTGAAAAAAGGTGCATCCAGCAGTCTCCGTGACCGGATACGAAACTACCCAACAAGACAATAACCTCCGTTTTAGCCAGGGAGAAAAAGAAGAAAGAAAAAAAAAGCTCGAAAGGCTTCAGCTCAAAAGGCTGAAGAAAAAACTGAACAACTGCAAATTACATGTTGCCTGTCAGTGTCGAAGGTAATGTTTTCGAGAGTTGATCAATTTCATTCACTCACATTTTTCTGTCGAGAATAGCTTCCGAAATGGGTTAGCATATCATCTAACGGGTACGTTTAGCTTTTGAACATGTAATATATAAAACAATGAAATGTTATCCGTGTGAGGTATGGAAGTCTCAACTTCAAGCAGGACCGCTGAAGTAATAACTAAATGGCATAGGCCTGTAACACGCTATGGACATTCATGAGTTTAAAAAAAAAGTACGCTCTTTCTTATTCTCCAAATTTTCCATAATGCACAACATCATAGGCACATTTAGGAAGAAAACAACCGATTTGATCACATGGACGCAAGAAATATGAATACACTCACATGCACCGAGTGCGCATCTGAGACTGCGTTAGTGACAAGTTAAAAAAAATAAATTTTATTCATTTGTGTGAGGAAGCTGGCATTTTGAGTGGAGTGTGCACACCCCGTCATGGCTAAATGCTACTGCGGTATTAAGGTTAACGATTAATTGATCATTAATGTAAATGACCATCTTTCATGGAAATTTGTGTAAATTGACATCCCTAGTTAAAACCCAAGAGCCAACACATCAGAATTTGCAGTCTGTATATTGGTATAAATGAGACACCGGCAGAAATTTGTCAGCTGTTGCCACTGTTGGACAAAACTACAACAGTAACACATGGAATCTGCCTTAGACCATTACTCGTCACAAAACTGCTGCAGAATCCTGCGAAGTGGACCTTCCTAGTGCAGAAAACGATTTGGGGGGGGGGGGGACTAAACTAAAAATACATATAATGTATCTGTCTGCACTGACCACGACTGCCAAGTGTAGATTCAGGAAATCGTAAGGTATCCCTGTCATTTATTTACTTTTATTGTGTGGAATTGTAGAATAGCAGTTTTTAAACAGGAACATTTTATTTTTAAATGCAGATATCCCCATTTTCACTTTTTGGGTTGACAAATTTTAAATTGATATAACTTGTGATGGAGAAGCATGTAAAAGAGAACTACATTTCGATTCAGGAAAACCTGTTGTTTGGAGTACAAAATTTCACCCTGAAAAATGGGTTCCTTAGATTGCCACACCCTGGCTGACATGGAACTGATGCATATCAACAGCATGTCTCACACTAGTAATAAAACTGCCCAAGCATGGTCCAGGTCTTACCTGGAAGATGACGAGGAAGAGGTTCTTCTGTTCACTCTGCGCCGACTCTACTTTCTCCTGCAGCCTTTCGATTTGCTCCTCCAGCTGACCGTCTTCATCCTCGCTGTTCTTCTCCATGTCCTCTTCATCACCACTGTCTTTCTGCTAAAAACACAGACTTATCCCACTTGCTTTAAACACTGTCCTCTCACCACATTCATACCAACTACTCGACATAATGCACAAGCCCTTTTAGTGCTAGATACTCATAGCTTCAGTGCTTAACTTGACACAGACGTGCACTATTAAGGTGCCAGTCAGAACTGGTATTAACATGCGTCTTGGGTTATCTTTTTTATTTTTACGCAGAATCAAGCTACTTTTGAACAACCCAGCCATGGTTGTGTTCATTTCCTTTTTGTATGTGCATGACAAGCATTTTGCATACGTTTATATTAATAGAAAATTTGTACAAACCTGTCCCATCCACTTTAATAGGAACATCTATATCCTTGCTCAGTCATGCAATTATCATCAAAGTCAAGAGATTCAGTTCATGTTCAAATTCACCTCAAGGTTTGACACGTTTTTTCTGAGATGCTTATTATTCCGAGTGGTTGTTTCGGCTTTGTCAGCTCATATCAGTCTGACCCACGTCCTCCGACTTCTCATCAACATGGCATTTCCACTCACAGAACTGCTGCTCCAAGAAACCCTCCCCCCCGTACAAACTCTAGAGACAGTTCTGGATGAAATTCCCAGGAGATCAGCAGTTTCTGAAATCCTCAAAGCGGCACCAACAGCCTGCCACAGTCATGGAGGAGATCACATTCTGATGCATGATGTGAACATTAAGTTAAGCTCTTGCCCTGTATCTACATGATCTTATGCATTGCAGAGCTGCTGCTACATGATTGGTTAACTGAATAATTGCATAAATGTGCATGGTTACAAAGGGACAATAATAAAGTGGCTGGTGAGTGTATAGCTACAGTACAGGAATAATTATTTGGACCAAATTTGAAAAAAAAAAAAAAACACACAGATTAAATAATGATATTTTTGTCTACAGCTTGGCGAGTCATCTCTCTGCAATAATTTGTACAGATGTAATAAAGCATAAATGAGATTAAGTCCTTCAAAGATCTTAAACACTTTTGAATGGTAACGTTAATGTGGCCTTGTGCATTTGTATCTGCAACTCAATTTACTGTGGTTTTTACTTCCCTCTTTAATTTAGAGCTTTGTGGTTGTTGAAAGCACATGAAGCGTGATTCGATGAGCAAATAATGCACAAAAAGGCACAGAGTATCGCACCAACACAGCATTTATCAACCAATCCGTAATCCAACATGAAATATATATATATATATATAAAAAAAAAAAATCACACACACACACACGTAAGTGATATTGGCTTGCTTGTGGAAGATCTGGCAACACTTCTACTCCCAAATTACGATCACAAGCGGTCACTAAAGCTACCCGTATCGGCTGTCCACTTGTGACCCACATCAACCAACACCAATATTAATACCACCTCTGAACAAAGCCTTGGAGTCAGGCATGGTGATCTAAAGGAGGCTCGACATGAAGTTCCCCATACCTTCTTGTGCTGCTGTTTTTCCAGCTTGTCCTTAGCCTCTTCCAGCTCCTTCTGTATCTTCTGGACATGTTTGTTCATTTTCCTGATGGTGGAGTGAAGAATCTCCCACACATAAAGCCTGACCCAACCGATACAAAAGAAAAAAATGAGGACCCACAGACAAAAGGAAAAAAAAAAACATCATAACAGGATATGAAAACATACTTGGTGAAATCATGAGCCATGTCAGGAGAGAAGATCCAGTTGGCCACAGCAGCACAATCCACTATTTGAGTACGTATCATCTTATCCACCAGCACAGAGATCATCTGAAGACAGACAAGCACGTCGGCAATCATTAATATAAATGCACGAACTGCCTGAAGGTACAGTGTAAGACTAATTTAGTGTTATCCCCACATGTAAAGTTACGTTGTGCAAGAATACAGAATGAATTTTATAAATAAATAAATAAATAAATAAATAAATAAATAAAAAGTGTCCGAAGTGTAATTGTGTTAACACTAAATAAGCAACCCCAGTGGCTAAACAGTAGAACTTACCACTTTTCTAGGTCACCATGAATATTAACAGGTAGTTTCCTAAATTCCCATGACTGTAAGATTAGTCATCAAATTCGTCTTCCAGGATACATAAGAACAGTGCTAACTCTTAATGAGGGAACAGCTCATGCAAATAATGCCAAAGCCAGTGTCCTGATCCAATCACTGAACTCAATACCATGCCTTATGCACCAGCCTTCATGTCCACACGAACTGATGATGCACTTATGTTTAGTGTATTCAGGTGGCTTAGCACAGGCTTAAATTTGACCAAACAGGCAGGTTTCTGACCTGAGGGTGGTTCTTCCATGCCTCGTACACCACCCTAAGAATGTGCAGCTTCCCTTCGTCACTCTCTGTTAAAGTCTTTAGCACTTCGTGGAACCTGAGAAAGTCAAAACAAGAAAACGTGAGAAAGTAAGATGACTCGTATACAAGCCATATGGCTAAAAACAGAACTGTTTCAATACTCTACAGTGTGAAACCAGGGGTAGGCAAAGTGCTCAAGATTGGCAATGGGGGGGATGGTAAGGAGGATAAATTTTTTGTTTTGTTTTTTTTTTAATTTAGAGGAAAAAAAAAACCCCACATTTTTACACTTGCAATTTTAGTAAATACATTTTATATTGAATAAAATCCCACCAGAACTGAAGCCACCATTAGAAAATCAAATAGAATTGATTTCACAATCAATTAAAAATCATAGACCCTTATTCTAGATCCAAGCTTAGACTGGCATTTTAGAACAAAAGGTTTTATGTATGTGCATTTTAAAACTCGTTAAATTAATGGTGCAAGCTCTTAACCTGAATCTATATTATATGTACATATATTTTACCTCCTGTGAATTACAGCAGGGTGAAATTAGTTACAGCAGCAAAATTAGTTCTGGTGTCAGCAAAATGAGTCACTGTGGAGTGCAGTCTAGCACTCTGCTTTAAAAGTGATGCGATATGGTTTACTTCAGGGAAAGAAAAAGCATAGCATATAAGTAATGGCCTTTATATTAGGTTGATTAAACTTCAAATATTTGTGTTGCATTACGCAGTAGTTTCTTCTCAGTGAAGCCTTGAGTGATACAGCAAAAAACTGAAATCTGAAACATTTCAAACCTGAAGGACTACAGTAAAAAGATCTCCTACATCTCTCACATTAAAACAATGTGCGAGCTGTGTTGTGCAAAAATGAAAATGCTAAGCAGATTAAATGATGTCCTTTACAGGTCTAAGGCTTACATACAACGCAAGAAAGGTTGAAAGAGTTCTGCTGTCACCTTTTCGGGAGTGTAAACTTTATAGGTTGTTATGAACTACTCCATAATTGCGGCCTTTTACAGCAGAAAGTGGGAGAATACCAAAAAGAGCACCGCAGACTAACCGGTCTCAGACAACACTCACTTTGCAAGGGCACTGAATGAGTGACTGCAGGACTTTGCAGCCAGATGGAGCAGTGTCTGCAGGAACACATCTATTTTCAGTGGGTTGAAACCATCACCTTCATCTGACGAGGAAAACAAAAACTAAAGAGTTTAGGGAATGGATAGATCTACAAGTCTTTTTGCACATTTAGAATTTACAATGACAAATGAGATTTATAATAAGTAAAGACATAGAAGATGTAATAAGTGATGAGGGAAAGGCTAAAGGTCTGTGCCTTCCAGCTATTAAATAACTAAAATGTTAAATGAGGAAAGATACCATACCATCATCTTCGTCCTGGTTAGGATTGGGCACCTCTTTCAGGACAGTGAGGATCTCCTCGTTTGAGGCACGGTTTTTGATGGCATTTCCTACAGACGCTGCCACAACATATCCAGGCAAGGAACCTGCAGCAGAGAAAGACGGCGCAGGAGGACATGTTACACCAAGCCTTGTACACTTGGGATTGTACACCAAGTTTCACCTGAATGGGCAGTACAGATGTACTAAAAGAAAACTGTGCCATCAAGAGGATAAATTATCAGCCATTTGTGAAAAGCTGTCCATCTCAAGAGTTTTGTTCCTCCCTCTCTTCATTTGAAAAGTTCTTTGCATGAACAGCCTTTTTGGGAGAAGTGTTCTAGGCAGCAGTACTTACTGCCGCTCTCATCAGCATATTTGTACTGAAACAGCGGTTCAGGTGGGATTAAAGCGGAGAAACTAGGAGGCACAATGTCCACTATCCGCTGGTGATAGGATAGCCTGCAATTCAAGAATAAAAGCCAAAATTAGGCAATATTTTAAGAATGTAGTTCCAGAGCTAATCCCTAATTACAAAAAACTTTAAATTATAGAGAAGAAAATATAAAATAATAATAATAATAATAATAATAATAATAATAATAATAATAATAATAATAATCCACCTCATGCATTTTTCCAACACCTCTCTGACAAATTTGGGCTTGGGTTTATCAAGGTCCATTGTTAAACAGTCAGACCTAGGAGAAACGAGGAAAATCAATACAGCATTGATTACACCAAGATTTTACATAAATATAAAAAGGATTCATGTAAAAAACAAAAATATGCACAAAAAAAAAAAGAAAAAAAAAAAAAAAAAAAAAGTAGAACAATATTTTATAACACCACATTGTGTGTTCATGCTGCTCTATAGAGACACCAGTGAGCATGGTGAGGGCAACAAAGGTAATTAGACAATCTAACATTATAAATATTAGGATTAGTTTTAATACTTGGATGCAAAATCTCTGCAGTCAATGACTCCCTGAAATCATCAAATGCGGAGTTTCCTCCCTTGAGATGCTTTGCCAGCTCTTTACTGCAGCCGCCTTCAGTTGCTGCACGTTTGGGGGTCTTTCTGTCTTCAGTTTTGTCTTCAATAAGTGAAAAGCATGCTCGATTGGGTCGTGGTCATCGGATATTTAAGAACATTCAGAATCTCTTGGGCTGCTTTCGCGGTACGTTTTGGGTCATTATCAGTCTGTACTGTGAAGTGCCGTCCGATCAGTTTTGTAGAATTTGGCTGAATCTGAGCAGAAAATATAGCTCTATACACTTCAAAATTCATCCTGCTACTTCTATCAGCAGTCACAGCATCAATAAACACCCGTGACCCAGTTCCACTGGCAGCCATACATGCCCTCACCAGTGTATTCCTTCTTTAGAAGAATGTACCAAATTGTTGATTTGGCCACTCCTAAAGTTTCTGCTCTCTCTTTGATGAGTCCGTTTTATTTTGTTTTTTGAAGCTAATAATGGCTTTCTTCACTTGCATCGACACCTCTCTGAACTGCATATTGAGAGTTCCCATGAACAGCTACCAAATGCAAATTCAACGCTTGGAATGAACTCCAGACCTTTTATATCCTTAATTTGTCATGGGAAAAAAACAAAAACGAGGAAACTGCTCGTCAATCAATTGTCAATTTACTTTTGAGCCTGAGAAAATGGAGGGACGCTATAAAATGGCTGTAATTCCTAAACAGTTAATGCAGTATTTTTGTTAAACCCTTTGAATTAAAGCTGAAGGTCTACACGTCAATCAGCTACAAGTCTATTGCTTCATTTCAAATCCATCGTGATGTACAAAGGTAAAATGACAAATTGTGACGCTGTCCAAATACTTATGGGCCTGGCAATATGTACAAGTTAGTGTGCATGTTAGGATGTACAGTGCCCTCCACTAATATTGGCACCCTTGGTAAATATTAGCGAGCAAACAAACACACACACAAACTAGATATAGATACAAGTATATTATTTAAGTTACTGGCAAGCAATATGAATGTCTGTACTAGTGATCACTAAAATCATTATTTTCGACTGCTGACCATCACACATCAGTCTCCTACATGTTAAAGGTTCTTATTTTAAAAAAAGGCTGCGCCTGACCAGGAGTTTTCGATATTTGTAGCAACACCACAACACATGTGCCATGTACTTAATTACAGATTGAATTAAATCATTCTTGCTGCGAAACAGTTGTAGTATTGCAATAGTGTAAGTAATCTCCTTTACTTTAACCCCTTCTCTCATGCAGTGCTCAACAGCGTGCTGTTACTGACCGCACCGCTACCATGAGTTAGAATCAGAGAACGCTAATGAATATGGACTAGAAAGCGTCCGTGAAGCCGGTTGTCCGGCTGATGCAGTTTGTGAGTGAGTGGATGAATAACGTATGTAGATGTAAAACATCTCACCAGTCGTCCCAGCTCCATCTGAACTGAAAGTTGCTCAGATGATGAGAGAACCAGTTGATGAATCTAAAACAAAGAAATAAGTTCAAACTAAACATGTAAAACAAACTACACTGAATGTTTTAAAAACAATATTAAGAAGAACTGGTCAATATCATGCTACTCCACAGGCTTAGTGTTTTTTTTTTCCCCATAATCTGATAGACCTAGTTTGAATGGAGCAACACAATATACACCAGACAATAAAAAATTAAAATATACAAGGTTTTTTTTTTTTATTAATAGTATTAAATCAAAGCATTATTAATATTTCACGTGGTGTGAGATCAGCATGTCTGTTTTGAGTGAATGAAAGACACAGGCTCATACACTCACCGGTCTATGCATGTTGTGTTCATTGTGTCCAGTCTCATGTACATCATCTCTGTGGCTTGTGCAAGCTTACAGCAAAGTTAGGTTAAGTTGCAATTTTATATGGGTTGGAGGGGAACAAACAAACCAGAAAGAAACTGCAATACATATTCCCTCTTCGATCATCTTTACAAGACAATGTGGTAAATTACTGTTTTTACAAGACAGGTCATATTACCATAGCTTTTTTCTTAAAAGCACCACTACTATGCTTTTTCAGATATTACCTTTCATGTAGTGTGTTATGTAGTTGCTTGTGAATGTAAGAAGTCTCAAAAATCAAAGTGAACGACAAATTCGAGAAAAAAAAAAAAAAAAAAAAATTTCTTTAATTGACTCCCAAAAGAAGGAACCTATTCTGAACAGCTGAAACGAGTCATAAGTAATTACAGACTCTCTCTGGCCCACCTCTGGTCTTCATTGGCTGCTCGCAAACAGCGTGTACTTTGACCCGACCTCAAACACTACATTTGAGGCTGCGTCCTGAGAGAGTTAGGTTCATGTCTAGAAGACGTTTTCCGTGCTGCAAAAGCAAAACCACTTCGCATGGACTCCCAAAGAATGAGGATGTAAAGCATCAGTGTTTAGAACTCAATTTAAAACGATACCACAGTAGTTCAACTCAAACCTTCGTCTGTGTTTCCATCATTTCACTGACGAATGCTGCTCAAATCTAGCTGAAGTCAACGCAAGATTTGAGAAGCATTTATTCATTAAAGACGGTTCCCACTTTATTTGGACCATCTTGTGCCTCTGGATCACAACCTGCAAGTATGATTAATTATTTATGTATATATTTTCTATCGAGTGTTACAAATACATAGTTTTTTGGGGTTTTTTTTAAATCATGCTTGCGATGGTGGTTCGGGTTGATCTTCCAATGTATCACTATCGGACTCGGGCTCAAATTGATTGGGTAAAACCGACAACATTGTTACTGAGCTGAAATTAGATATGGTAGTGGGCGTTTCCTTTCTAACACATTCTGTAAGCGGTAGACCAATCACAACAGACTGGGACATATGACCAATCAGAGCAGAGTAGGCTCTCTGAAAGGAGGAGATTAGCGTGAACGTATCCTTGACCGAGTCGTTTGTGACACTGAGGAAAACGAGGGGATGCTGCAATGTAAATTATGAGAAAATTAAAGTGTTTTTGACCTTGGATGCATGTAAACCTATTGTACGCGACCTCTAAAACAAAATTACACACGTTTAATATAGCATAATAATAGGGGCAGTTTAATAGTAATTAACTCCTCCTCCTATTAGTTAATATTTTTCCAAGTTTCCAGGAGTTAAATAATCCACTACAAGAACACCAATCCTTCCACACCCCTTCACATGCCCAGAACACTATCCTGCCAATGTAACCAACCAACCAACCAACCAACCAACCAACCAACCAACCAACTAACTCCAGGAAAGCCTTGAACTGCAAGGCACAACAGCATTGTAGCAGTAGGAAAGGATACAACTTGTGGTAAGGACCCAGGCTGCAGCTTGCAGAGCTCAATCAGTAATGCAGTGTACATGACGTCAATGTGGGGAGGACAGGGTAGCTGGAAGAGCTCACCAAAAATCACCTAGAGGAGGAAGTTACAAGTTTAACAGTGTGATTTAACACAAAATCACAATCAGATAATACTACTGACCATGTCAGGAACATACAGAATTACACAGGATGTGTCCTCCTAAGGAGCTTGGTTAAAAGTATACACTATTTAGGCAGGATTAAATATCAGTAATAAAACGATCAATATACACGAGGGTGTTTACGCTGTTATTTTATAATTTACCTCAACAATATGATAGTTTAGAGGAATCTTGCTTTTGCCAGGATAGCTCAGCAACTGTGCAGCACTGAAACAGGCACAAGACATGAGAAACAACAATAATAAACTAGTTCATGTCAATATAGACATAAACAAGCCCATGTAACAAGAACAATGCCAACATGACTGCTGTAAGGTGCAATCTGTGCTATTTAGTGCTCACCAGGTTTTCCTTTCTCTCCAATGAGATTTGATGATGCAGTGCAGGTTCTCTTCAATCACAAACCTCTCTACAGAGTGACTGCCAGGCATGACAGGGCCCTGAGAGCAAAACACAACCTCAATCAGACAACACATGCAACACACTTACAGAGGTAAAGGGCTGATATGGCAATGATTTGGGTTTCATGTGACATTAATGATTTATCTTGAGGATGTAATTATATATATATATATATATATATATAAAAAAGCTTGGTTATTACGGTGCCAATACTTCTTGTACAATTTGCAGAAATAACAATCCTTATATTAAACAGGTCTAAATGTGTGCTGTTATTAGAGGGCCAGCCTTACTCTGAGATAGTCATTACATACAGGCTCATCCCACGCACACACACACACACACACACACACACACAGCAGGAAATGGAAAAAAAGTTATTAAAGCGTAAAAAATGTGTAAAGAAAATGCAGATGTGTGCAGAACTAAAACAAATAAGACATGAGCTGACTTCGACTGGGTCAAAGAAGATTTACATGACGTTTAAATATTTAAAGCTTCTGTTCTTATTTACATGAGTACGTGGAAAAAGGTGAAAAGGCCCTTCGCGACATAAGAATGGGCAAGAGCTGCTGACATTTCTAGCGCTAGCTGGACGAGATTGTACCTCAGGAGCATCGGTGTAGTCGAACATGCGGAAGACGACGCTGGGCATGGGGTAGACCGCGTCATCAGAGTGAGCTGGAGGAGTGAAAGGGGGCAGGTTGTGCTGCAGAGCCTCACACAGCACACTGTCAAAGGCGATGTACGGCCTCAGGATGTGACGCTCCTGCCAGCGATCCTTCTTCAGCTTCTGCACCTGAGCCCACAGACAGTCCAGATACTATGAGGGGACAGGAAAGGACAAGAGCGGTTAGGAGTTATTTGCAGATAAGTCAAATTATATTCAGCAAAAAGAGATCTGTGAGGTTTGTTTTTGTTGGTTTGTTTTTGCACAATGAGATGTGACACACTACTGGTCAAAAGTTTAGACATTTTTTATTTATATCTCCCCCCCACATTTTAGAATAATAATAATAATAATAATAATAATAATAAT
>JANDJT010000041.1:18889722-18910816 GCA_024331685.1 Stegophilus panzeri
AATAATAATAATAATAATAATAATAATAATAATTAATAATTAATAATAAAGTCATCACAAGTTTAACTATCGGAATTATGTTGTGATAAAAAACCCAAAATAAATCAAAAATAATTTAATTTTTTTAGCATCTTCAAAGTAGACCCCCTTTTTACCTAGAATTTCCAGAAATGTATTCTTGGCATTTTTCTCAACCGATTTCTTGAGGAATTCCCCTCAGATGCTTTTTAAACAGTATTAAAGGAGTTCCCACCTACGCTGGACTCTTATTGGCTGCTTTTCGGAATATCTCATGACGAGTCATCCGTTTAAAAAAAAAAAAAAATTGTTTGTAAATAAAATGTCAGTTTTCTAATGAAAGAAATGAAAACGTTGGGACAACTACATTTTTGGCTACAACACTGATTTCAAACATTTACTCATAAAAACCTTTTGATGTGAAGGTGTAAGATCATAAGAAAGGTTTCAGTCGAGTGTCTCGAGAGTTTTGACCGGCAGTGTACGTGTGTGTGTGTGTGTGTGTGTGTGTGTATAAATAAATATAAGTGCAGATTTCAGAAGGATGGCAGCAGAGGGAAGGAAGCTATTCTGAAACCTTTTGACTGGTAGTGTACATTTAAACAGAAATAATTAACAGCACCTCACACTCCTAGGGACATCACATCCGTGCTTATCAAACTGCACACTCTTTGTTCCCAGAATGGTCGAGAGTATAAAGGTGGGTAATATGATGCTATGATGCATGTTAATACACTAGAATATAAACCGAAATATCATGAAATTATATTTCCACATATTATATATCCTAAAAGGTATTGTGATATAATGAGCATTTATCCATCCCGCCAGCTGCACTGTACAGTACTGGGATCCAATATTGCAAAATTTCAGTGATTTCGGATCAAACTATGTGAATCTTGTTTTTAAATAAGAAATAATATACCAAACAGTAACCACTTAGTTTGCTTGGGTCAAGTTTGTGTAGAAATACTCATGGGCTAGTAAAATACTCATGGAGTATCAAGAATGTTACTTAAACGTTTCTCGTTATGACAAAGCCAGTTTATTTTTCAATCTATTCATCGGCCTAGCCACGTATCAAAATCATTGTCTCTCGGTGTGGTGAAATAAAATCACATCACAATTGGTGATGTCTAACCAAATAGGATTTCCCCACACCCTTAGAATGAACCACGCATTTTTAAATTCGTTACTCTTATGACGCAGTGTTTTGTGTTCATAGATTAATATCTCCTCAGGCGGAGCTAATCGAAGGCCAGTCCATGCTAGGATAATGGAGTGTGAGTGTCACCTCTTCCTGTGGATGGGGCTTCTCTGCTGTCCACACTTGCAGCATGACCACATGGGTCTTCTGCCGTCTCCTAAAAAACACACAGGGTTTGCATTAAAAATATAAATAAATAAAATCAATCAATCAATCAATCAATCATTACACCTGCCACAGAAGTTCACTTCCTTGTTTGATTTGAGCAAAATCCCATTTTAAAATATAGTGCTTGTTTTGGTTTCAGATCAACCTAATACTAATACCAGTACTGTACAGTACTACTATCATCATGTTCAAAGCATTCTTAAATAAAACACAGCATGGAATAAAGGTGATCTTTGGTAACGTGCATTGAAGCCTCACCGGTCGTCCCAAGTTTTGAAATTCGCTTCATTCGACTGAAACATTTAAGTTTGCATCGCACAAAAATAAACCTAAAAAGGATCACGACATACTTCAGATAGCTATCGATCTGATTTAGTAGGTGATCCATCTCCACGTCCTTCTTCTCATAGAGCTCTTTCCCAACCCATGGCATGCAGGACAGAACAGCGTACACGTACCAGTCGGAGCGCACCTGCAAAATATTAGCTCAGGGTCATTCCACTGACCATCAATAAAGTTATACTGGAGTTTTTTTGGGTAAGGTTTGAACAACAGTGAAGACTTCAACAGCTTTCTAAAAACCCGTACCTGTGGTATGTCCTCCTCCTGCGTGACACTGACAAAGTTCTCGAACATGGCGAGCATAGATGGAGCCGCAATGACATGGCAGTTCACCAAGTCGCTAAGGAAACGCACCTACGGAGTCAGATGCAGGTTACAAACCGTTCAAACGACAAAATAAAGCGATTTCCATTTCTTACTCGTGCGTACTCCTTACCAGGTAAACGGCTTCGGAGTAAAGGTTTGACTTCAGAGTCTCTTTCAGCTGCCTGATCATGGCCTCAACAAACTCCCCACCAAAGTTGTAGTTCCTCGCGTTTAACAGACCCACCAGTGTCGTGTAGACGGATAGCTTCTCCGGTAACAGTCGTGCGCTGCCAAAACACATTTCATCCTTCATACGTACGTGGAATGTTTAGAAGCATTTTATGCTTGCCATTGAAATGATATGTTGACAATAATGAGACGTCGATTACACCATGAATGACTTACACGGCACATAAGATGCGCAGGATTTTGTTTTTGTAATTAGGGAGATCTGCTTCCAGGACACCTGCAAGGCCTTCTAAATTACTCTCCAAAGATGAAGTACTCTGAAAAGAGACCAAAAAAAACCCAGCAGTCAGCAGAGTGTATTAATTATCATTTCAGTCCAAGTTGAATAAACTACAGCAATTGGCAAAGGAAAAAAAGAAAAAGAAAAAAAAACCCTTGCACTTTGCTCCAGTGCAAAATTAGAAAAAGCTATGAGGTAAGCAGCTAACGTAAAGCTACATAACCTTACTTAAAAATAAAATGTACTGTGAAATAGCAGGTAGAGTCAGTATTTACAAATTCAGGATAAAAGTGCAGCTATATTTTCAGCTTTCCGGCAAAAATCTGTCTGCAAACTTTAAGCCCTGTGAGATCAGGGCCGTAACCAGCATCAAAATAATAGTGAGAGCCACGACTGCCTTTACCTGCTTATTGTAAATTACAGAACTGTCCTTCGCTTGTATATTATATTCACATAAAACTGATTTGTTCCGTTGAAGAAACTTATGCTAAGCAAACATTCTATTTCCAACGATGTTACGTACGGTAATTAATAAGAAAGTGTGCAAACTTTTCTAGTGTTTAAGGTTTAACTAAAACATGCAAGCGGCAGCTTCTTTCCTCAAAAGCCTGGTGTTTACTGTAAAACCCCACGTACACGCGCTCTCAGGCTGGAGGGATGGAAAATCGCATGCCAAGGGGAAAAGATATTCCAGATGTGATTCTGAGAAAACTGCATCCATAAAGCTACAGCTTCCAGTTACACATGCGGAGGTTTGGGTCATTTTAAAAAAAATAAATTACGGTTTGATATAATGCGTCCTAACCCACATCAGCAAACTTCAATAACGGAGATATGGACACGTTTAAAAGGTTTATATTTATGGAAAGGATTTTAGGAACTACTGCTTTAACTCATGGACTAAATGTGTATTCAAGTGAAATATTTTCCCGGTGTATTACTTTTTCTCCAACTCGGCATATCAGCGATTCCAGCCGATCCTCGATTTCGATCGGCTCAGACGTCCTCCTCCTTTTGTGAGGCTGCCCACCTGGTGTACGAGAGAAAGAAATAAAATAAAATCAGCTGGTGTTACAGTTCAAAATGATTATCATTTACTGTTCTTTTAACACCATGCATCAGTATGGCGTTATGCACCAGCATCAGTGGTTACTTTCACAGTAAGATCAAAGTAGGTAAAGCAGGGCATTCCAGTTATCCTTACAACATTTCAGCAGCGTCAAAAACAGCATCTGTATGAGGACCTTCACTTTATTATTCAATAAAAAACACAGGATTGTTGACTTCTATATACGTATTTTCTGAGTAAAAGCGTTGTCTAGTAATGTTAAGAGCAGGACAGTCTATCAACACATGTTTGAGTCTTTCTTGTTTTACAGGAATCACATGTCAGAGGTTCTTCACTGTAAAGCATGTGTATGTCTTGAGTGCCATTACAGTTCAAAATAAGAACCTAGGAGAGAAGACCAAATTATAACTATAAACCTACCTGTCCGTCAGGACATTCAAACGTTCCATATATACTGTAGGCAACACTACAGGCTCAGTAAAGCAAGCAGGACTGAGGGTGTTTTCACAATTTTGTCCGTTGTTAGAACTCCAAGCTGTTTCAGATCGAAGACTTTTTTGGGTGAGAGCCAAACAAATGATTCACATGCGTCCAAAACCCAGAAGTGAACCGTACTCGGACCACCTCTAGAGATGTTCATGTCGTGGTCAAATTGACGTGTCTGCTGTAGGGTCTAAATGGTCCCCAGGCCACTTAACATTCTGCTTTTGGCTAAAGATCTTGCCTTCCATTTTCAACTGCAGTTTTCCATCACATCGCAGGTAGCAAAATAAATAAATAAATTACTGCCAGTAAATAAAATGGCTGCCAGTAGGGTCAAGAAAAATTTAGTTCAAGAAAAAAGTAAGTAGTGTTAAGCAGCAATGGGAAAGATGAACACAGGCTAATAGAGGCATTGTGGCGCTAACAATTACACAACCGAACAAGCAGCAGTAATAATAAAAACAGCAACAATAATAATGTGAGAACTTTCCTCGTTGCTCTCGTTGTTTCTGATATTTCACTTCATTCCTGTTTTTGCCCTCTCTATTTTGTGTCCATGGTCAAACGATAGCACCGTGTTAAACAACCGTTTTGAGCGACACCGTCCATAATTCAGTGATACACTGGGAGAGGTGCTGTGGTCTGAGAGCTCATCGATAGATCAGTGGATAAACTACACAGAAGGAGAACCGTGTCCCCTTTGTGTCTCCTTGAGACACAGCATGAACACCATACGAACTGAGGTCCATCTCAGAGAGCAGGACTGAGTATGGGTCATTCGTAGTATTAAATATAGCTGAGGCTGGGGATAGAGACATCTGGACCGGGCTTCTCAGACTAATACCCATACTGACCCCCATCCAGGAGAGGAGGGGAGACCGACAGAAAGAGAGAGAGAAACAAAGTGAGAGACAAGAGAGAGAGACACAGAAAGAGAGGGACAGACAGAGAAAGAGAGACAGAGAAGGGGAGAAACAGAGAAAGAGAGAAGAGAGAGAGACAAGAGAAAGAGAGAAATGGAGAGTGAGTGAGTGAGTGAGAGACAGACAGACAGAAAAAAAAAAAAAAAAAGAGTTTGTGTGTGTGTGTGTGTGTGTGTGTGTGTGTACAAACACATTAAGCTCAGTACAGCAGGCATGGCTGGGTTGTTTGTTGCCCAGAAGTAAAGACTGTGAGAGAATCAGTGTGACTCCATTACTATCAGTTCCCTTTTGGAAAGTTAAAGGGAGCGTTACGGCGCAGTTCTCTCTCTTCATTAACTCGCTAAATCCTTTAAACATTACACACTACTGTCGGTTTCACCAAATTCCCGTCCAGGCGTTAGAAGTAAACCGAGCTAGCTCAGCACCAGAACTGTAGTGCCGTTGTTTTTTAGACCCACCCGTATTAGGACAAATACCGCGGTCTGGGCTTTGACTGACAGAACGCATCGAGTCTCTCCTTCCAATCAGCGGACTGCGCGTGAACTACTTAACCAATGAAATAAAAGCAGGCGGGTCGTGTTGGAGTACGGATGGGAACAAACAAAAGCTGGCCGTACACCCAATGGAGCTAGTTAGCTAACCATGAGAGGGAACACATGTAACTCACCATCATTTTCGTCGCTATGTCTTCTTCTAGACATCTCCCCCGCGAAGTTTAGCTCTTTTCAACTCAAACACAAACCTCCCGTGTAAGCTTTAAGGCCTTCTTTGAATTCAACCCCTATCTTGTTTAAGTTTACACACCGCGAGCTACCTGAGTGTTAGCTACAACAGTTAGCCACCGCTGTGAAAATAAAAAGGGGCGGGAATAGCTAGCGAGGAACACATCCGGGGTACAAGTGCTTCCTAACCGGAAGTACAACATAGCCCTTCTTTGGGATAAATCTCAAATAGTAACCCAAGGAACCTCGAGTGCACTACATTAAGTGTCAAATGTATTTCCTCACACCATAGGTAGTGTACTGATGTATGGTGTTCGGAGATATTAGGGATTAGTCCTCATCTAACTTCCATAGAGAGCTTATCGTGCTGCATGGAGAAGTTTTAAATGGACAGCATTGCTGTGTATACATTTTAATAAGTACACACGGGTTCGTCTGAAATTAGAGAAGACGTCATTTTAATCTATCTAGTGGTCTATGAGATGTTGCGTTTGATAGTGAGTTAATCAGCTCGCGTAATAAACCCACACATTTCCTCCCATGTGTTTTTAACTCCTGTACACGTCTTGGGTTCAGTCGACTCACATTATGATGGACGGTGATGATTTGGGAGAAAGGGTTCTTGTTCATTTGGATGTCGAGAGTCTTAATCCTGCGATCGTTACACATGAGAAACAACAGAAATCTGAGTTTTCCACCACTCGGAAATGCTACTCTTATATAAAGAAGAAGGTACGTCTTATTGCTTATACATGGAAATAATAATCATAATCATGGTGCCATTATATAGTGGAAAAGCTGGTCGTGATTTCAGGAGTCCTAAGTAAACAGAAAACAAGACGTGTCTAGTGTATTAACCTGTCAGTGATACCGAAATCTACATTTCGTTCCATATATTCTCTTTGTAATCATATTCGTTTAAATTGGCTTGATAGTTGTTGCTCTTGTGTGTTTTGATATATTTTGTGTCTTATAATGTTAAATATTTGCAGTTTACAGTGCCATGGCTTCCCTGGCCACCCCTTGAGTTTTTCCACATTTTGTAGTATTTATTACTCACAAATAAAAACATAAAAGTTGATTGCGTAAGTATTCGACCCCCTACATGCTCCTGGAAGGCCCTGGAGTTTGTTATAGACATACCTATACAATCAGCATCATAAAGACCAAGGAGCTCTCAAAACAAGCCTGGGACAATGTTCTGGGAAAAGTTTCAAGCAGGGTTTAGTCATATTAAAGAAAAAAAAAGGAGAAGAAGAAAGAGAAAATTGAACACCCTGTGGAGCACCCATTATTAAAAATGGAAAGAAAATGGCACAACTAAAACTCCACCTAGAGGAGGCTGTCCACCAAAAGTCAGTGACCAGGTAAGGAGGACATTAGTCAGAGAAGCAAGTAACTCTGGAGAGATCCACAGCACAGATGTGAGAAGCTGTTCACAGGACAACCATATCTCAGACACACCACAAACCTGGGCTTTATAGAAGACTGACAAATCATATGAAATCCCATTTGGAGTTGGCCAAATGTTAGAGAATCAGAAAACCTGTGGAAAAACGTGGTTCTCTGGTCAGATGACACCAAAATTAAACTGTTTTAGCCTTTGCACAAAAACCAACACTCATCACCCTGAGAACACCATCCCCACAGTGAAGCCTGCTGGTGGTAGCATCATGTTAAAAGTTACCCTTGGCCTCTTGATCCTGAGCCTCACCACAAGCATTACAACTAAATATATGTCTTGAATATATTGTGTAAATGATAAATAAACTCTGACTTGACTTGAAGTACACCTGACGATAATAATATATGTATAATTGTGTCATTACTTAACTTTTATTTGTAGACCTTTGCAACATTTGTGGCGTCTAAGAGGGTCCCGACGTCTACACAAGACACCTCATCACTTTGGCACTGCTGTGACCAGGCATTCTCAGAGCCCTCGTCCATCCACAAACATGTCTCCAATGTCCATGTGAATGAGATTGATGAGCTCACCGGTGCAGCTCTGGATCAGATGCTGAAGCAGTTTGATGCCGACGGCTCTGTAGATGATCCGTACGACTGTCAGTCAAAAGACATGTCCTGCTGGATGCCTGATACAAGCCACCTTTCTGAGGACAAGCTTACCAAGTAGGTTTTATTCTGCAGGCCTTGGACATTACTGTCTGTACACAACTACATGCTTATGATGCGTCTGTGCGATTGCTTGCAGAGGACCAGGTGAAGTCATCTTGTATTACTGCTATTGTCAGATAAAAGAGCCCAGGTTCGTTTGTGACTGGCAGAATGAGCTGTGTTCAAAGCTTCGCCTCACCGGCAAGGTAAACAGGGTGCTTTTCTTATTTTAGGTATTGTTGTGGTATGTCATTGACTGTGCTGCATTTTGTTCTCGTGCAGGTACGTGTGGCCATGGAGGGCATCAACGGAACAGTTGGTGGAACCAAAACAGCCACCAGCCTTTACATCAAGGCAATGCTGGCACATCCCATATTCCAAGTAATGCAAGTGGAAGATTTCAAGGTAAACAAACAGAAATTCAGTTTATTCCACATTGCAATGCATTCTTATACAAAATGGCTGGTTGTATTTTTAAACCAAAACGTTTTCGATTCATCTTCAGACTAGCGAAGGTGGTGCAGAGTGTTTTCCTGAACTTAAGGTTCGAGTGTATAAAGAAATTGTCCCAATGGGTGTGGATCCAGATATAATCTCCTACAGATTAGCAGGTAAAGAAGAATCAAGTTTCAATTTTTACATGACTTGACGCATGGTGACTTGCATAAGTTTTCACCCCCCCCCCTTGAAACTTCTCCATGTTTTTGTAGTGTTACAACTTGGAATTGATTTTAACTTGATTGGGATTTGATTTACAAGCAATCGTAGGTGAAATTTTATATATATTATTTCACCTATGATTGTTATTGTTTATATATAATATAAACATTGCAAAATGTGAACAGTTTCAAGGGGGTGAATACTTATGCAAGGCACCTTCATGAGTGGTATTCTTTGCCATATAGGAACACATCTGGAGCCTGAGGAATTCCACAAGGAGGTGCAGTCTCTGCTCAAAGCTGGTTCCTCGAACAGTGATACAATTCTGCTGGACTGTAGAAACTTCTATGAGAGTAAAATAGTAAGCCTCTTTAATGAAGTCATTTCCATCAATAGAAGAAAAGTTGTTACATGGTCTCAAAAGAGTCAGAGTCGATCATGAACTACTTTTATTTATTTTTTTTAGGGTCAGTTTAAAAATTGCTTGGCACCAGATATTCGCAAATTCAGCTACTTCCCTGATTACGTGGACAAGAACCTGGACCTTTTTCACAATAAGAAGGTGCTGATGTACTGCACCGGGGGCATACGGTGTGAACGAGGGTCCGCATATCTCCGTTCAAAAGTGAGTTTTAATGAAAAGATCCAGTACAAGATGCACGCACGTGTCTTCTCATTCTCCATTAATAACCGAGGTGTGATTGTGCAGAACGTATGTAAAGAAGTGTACCAGCTGAAGGGTGGCATTCACAAGTATCTGGAGCAGTTTCCTGATGGTTTCTACCGAGGCAAACTTTTTGTCTTTGATGAGCGATATTCAATCTCATTCAACAGTGACGTCATCTCAGGTATCGTAGAACAAGTGCATACTGGATCTCTTCCTTATACAGAAGTTTCAAACACATACACTGCAGTGCCACTTTATTAGAAACACTGACCTTATCTCCCCTCACAGCTGTTTAATTACCCATATAGGTGCACTTTTTAGTTCCACAATTACTGACCGTAGTCCATCTGTTCCTACGTATCTCACTTTTCTACAGATTGTAGGTACTGCGGGACTTCATGGGACCAGTATCAGCTCTGCTCTACTGATTTCTGCTGTCAGCTTGTTTTATCCTGTACCTCTTGCAGGCAGAAAGGCCTTACAGCCTGCTGCCCAGTGTGCCAAGCCAAAGAGCAGACACCCAGCAGCAGCCCTTTGAGTGGACGTGTGCACAAGGAAGAATGCGAATGTACACACTCCCGGCCCAGAATCCCTAAAGACACTTCATGATGAGCAGGTCCGGCATCCAGTGCAGAAAAAAAATATTGTGTTTAGAGGAAAACATCTCTGACTGAGGACAAAGTTGTAGACATTGTCAGAGTTTGATGTAGGAACGGGCAAGATATCTATATATATATCTATATTATATATATATATATATACACACACACACACACAATATCATGATAGATATATATATAATCATGATGATATATAATATATAGATATATCTCAGGATAGATTATGTCACACTTTTCTAAGATGTTGCAGTATCACAGCAGACTTCTCTAACAGAATTTAACAGTTACTTTGGAAGCAACCGATTTGATGATCAATTGTGCAGTGAATCTTTTGAACTGCAAAAATTTTAGAAAATAAGAATTTAAAGCACCACTGAATTCAATTTTTCAGACATTTTAATGCAGCTCTTGCAAAAAAAAAAAAAACCTACATGTTGTAATACATTACATTGTGTAAACGTGTACATGACGTGATGTGATATTTTTGTGAATTTAATAGGTCTGGTCATTTTAAAACATCAAGTTGTCCTACACAGTTATCCTAGATATCTGCTTAATGCGTTTAAGAACAATTTCTGTTTGATCTTTTAAATAAACTCGGATGGAAGAAAAAAATTTAAATAAGTGACATCAGCTAGCGATCTTTATTCCATGTTTTTAGTTACATTAATACAAAAGGACAAAGGAAATGCATTAACAGAGGCACGGAGTAAATATACTCCAAATACAAGGACACGGTTTTGGCAATGGACAGAAATACAAAACAAAAAACACACACGTCCAGTTTGTTCGTTATTTCCCACAAAAGACGACCAAGCGAATCTATACATCACGTCTTACGCCACACACACAGGCACCATATGGATTTCTTCTTCCCTTTGTGAGAAAGTGAAGTGAACTTTTGGCCATATATACACACATCTGCAAAGAACATTTTTTTTAAGGACATGATTGTTAAATGTTTATTTACCACTTCAAACTTGTTATTAATACGTAGTATTACGTGATGGCATGCTTACCTGACAGACAAGGAGACTATGATTGAGAATTAATCCCAGTGATAATAGAGGTACCATATGGTCTCGTTGCTGAGTGTCGGCCCAAGCAGCGGGTTCAGCTGGGCCAGAATAGCAATCAGCCAGCTAAACAATGAGCAAGCGTGAAGTCAAAACAAATACATCACCTCCTCAACAACAGGTCATTTAAAATGACAAGCATCCTGTGTGATGTTACACTTGCACAGAATAGACACACCACATAGAAGTGTGTGTAAAAGAGTCTGCTGATAAATTGTGTTAATCTGGGAAATCCCACTGATGAGGAACCAAGGTGTAAAGTGTATGTGCTGCCCCCATGTGGTTCCTGTAATTATACAAAACAGTCTTCTTCTTCTAATGGGGTGTAAATATTTCCATAAGGATTATAACATGCTCTAAAAGCTCTAAAGGGTTTGTCTTCACTAGATCTTTACACTGACCACCTGAAGTATTTCTACTCTTAATCCCAAAGTTCACTCGCAGAGCAACCAGAAGCTGTTTTATTAATCGCCTTTTAACCTTGGAAGAGATTTATAGGGAGGATAATATACAGCTTAAATACCCAGTAAAAATGTACTATTTGTAGTTTTGTCGTCGTTTTTTTGACTATATATCATGACGTAATCCTTATATAGTATTGTAATTACTTCGTTTATGATTTAGATGATTTGATTTCACAGACACTAACTACATGTCATATTTATTCATAATTATTTTAAGTGCCCTATCAAATAATAATATTTTCTAGGTAAATTATTTTTGAACTGTTTAAAACTGCTATACAAATAATCATTAGTATTGTTATATAACAAATAACGATTGTAGACTGTACTTTTTAAATACCTTAATATTTTTCAACTTTGGACTCCAAGTGCCATACAATTAAATATGATTATGATGAATAATAATAATAATAATAATAATAATAATAATAATAATAATAATGGGAAGAAGAATTACAATAATAATAATAAGAAGAAGAAGAATTACAATAATTGTGTTAATAATAATAATAATAATAATAATAATAATAATAATAATATCATCATCATCCACTACATGTCCTTTTCAAACAGAACCTGACCTGGGATGAACAATCAGTTTTCTGTGACCGCTGTATCGACATACCTGTGCTTTTTAGAGTAATCAATACTAATGGAAAGGCCATTACCCAAAGGCTATGTCTGACTTTCAGCCGACCACGAACATAAAAAAAAAAGAAAGAGTCTATGAAAACGACATAGTACCGTGTGTCCCAAAAGTCTCCATACATAGAGAAAATTAACACTTTTTAGCAAAACGTCTTCCAAAATGTTTCATATTTACTTGAAGAATGCCTTTGACAGAAGAAGATCATATTGAAGTTATTCTCATGGCCGGATCAGGAAGCTGTAGCAGGGTTGTGATGGACTTTAACAGGAAACATGGCGAGCACATCACACACACCACGCTGTTTCCAAAATTATGAACATATTCAAAAAGACTGGAAGTGTTGAGGACCGACTGAGAAGTGGACGTCCACGAACATCCACTGACAAAAACACAACCGACGTGGACATACTGTAGTCCCCTGCTGGACATACTGTAGTCCCCTGTGTATGGAGAATTTTGGGACCCCCTGTAGTTTAAGGGGAGGGGGCTTTACAACATCCCATTCACATGGACATTACTGAAGGCTGTTATTATTAGTAGCAGTATTAATAAAGATTATACTCACAAGAGGTAGCAGCAAACTGCAGTTAGCACCAGCATCACCACAATAACACTGTAGTCAAAAACATTAATGAAAAATGAAATGAAAAATGATCAGTTTTTAATAGAAATATTTATTATAAAGCCATGCAGAAGCTGATTTCTCAGGTCATTTGACTGTCACGTGATTCCTGATGCACAGCTGGAGCTTTAAGGAAGGAGACTCGATGATTAATCTTTCCCCTAAAGCCAGTTTACACTTGTTTTGTTAACATTCGTTCTCAGCATGAATTATTTAAAGGATTAGTTAATAATATCAATAACCAGATAATTTTTTAACACAGTTACAGATTTATTGTTATTCTCTTACTTGTGTATTTATGAACTACTAGTGTAAAACTGACACAGCCTCGTCACGTGACTCTCAGCTCCCTTAAATTTAAGGGGATAACAATATTTCAAATATTTTATGTAACAAATTGAGACAAGTTATCAAGTGCCTAAGTGATTAGTTATACATGATACATGTTCAAATTAAACACAATAACTTAGTTATAACTTGCATTTCTAGCTCCCAGAGAGTTTATTAGCTCCGATGCTAAAATCAACTCACCCCCGATTCGGTCCTTTAGGAATAAAACACGGCACGACTCCTCCAATAATACCCCAAAACACGGTCATTACGCTTATTGAGATTACGAAAGACATCTCCACCATTGTTTTCTTTTCAAACAAAGATACAGGAGAGTTTAAATGGAACAAGAAGCTGAAGCAGGTCTCACCAACTTACACAAACTTCACAACAGCGCCAAGTGCCGGTCACGTGACCGTCTACAAGGGGGGAGGCGGAGCAACTTCTTTATTACGCATCTCTTTTTTGTATATTTCACTTTATGATTTGTTTGATTGTTTTTTCACATCCGTGTTGTAGGGAATCTAATTGTATTTGACCAGGAGCACCAGTGAGGTTTATCTCGCAAATTGTTATTACCGCGGTCCGTTGGAACTGTTGCCACTAGTGATGTGTCGTTAATGGAGGAGTCGGCTCTTTGAGTGATGTGTCGTTCGCTGAGGATTCAGCTCTTTGAGTGATGTGTCGTTGGTGGAGGAGTCGGCTCTTTGAGGGATGTGTCGTTGGGGGTGAAGTCGGCTCTTTGAGTGATGTGTCGTTTGTGGAGGAGTCGGCTCTTTGAGTGATGAGTCGTTTGTGGAGGAGTCGGCTCTTTGAGGGATGTGTCGTTGAGAAATCGGCTCTTTGAGTGATGTGTCGTTCGCGGAGGAGTCGGCTCTTTGAGTGATGTTTCGTTCGCGGAGGAGTCGGCTCTTTGAGTGATGTGTCGTTCGCGGAGGAGTCAGAGGCAAACCTAGAACCTAGATGTGGGACCCTTCTGACAGATTTAGGTTATTATTATGTCTTCATGTTACCCAGAGATATTGCTGTGACCCTTTACTTCCACGGTGGAATCCCAGTAGACTCGAGTTTCGAAGACTTCATTTCTTTATTGAACACAATCGTAAGAATGTAGAAAAACGAATTAAGACAGGGGGTAAACTACAATTCCTGAGCATGGCGCTGTTCAGCGGCCCCCGGCTCCCCTGTCTGCATGCTGCCTGAATAAAATACCTAGATATCATAGGTCAAGCCCACGTCATCATATCATTATGGGAAAATGTTACATTTTAACACATAAACATAAATATAAGCATTTTAACAAAAAAAAAAAATCTTCATAGGCTCCTAAAGATATAATTATACAATTTACATTTAAAAGTAGTCGGCTCTTTGTGTCGGTTCTTTTAGTCGTGTCATTTGCGTAAGAGCCGCATCTATTAGGTGGTATTTGAGTTTACGAGAGCTATTTAGTTAAAAAAATAATAATAATAATAAAAAAAAAGTGTTTTTTTGTAGCAATGCCGTTGCTCTTGCAGTGTAATTTAATCACAATTCTTCCACTGAAACCTCTTTCTACCACCTGAGCTGCCCATTAAAGTGACTAGTGAGGTGCTTGCCTCTCAGCTGTGTGTATTAGGCAGTGAGACAGAGAGGATCCACTGCGCTGCTGCTGCGTGAAGATGTCCTGTATATAGTCAAGTGAATTAGGGGAGGCGATCAATTATCTGAAATCTGAATAAAAACAAATCTTCATCAAGCACAGAAATCACAATTATAATGCACCAATGCTTACTGTATTGTCTTTGCACACTTTTAGTGTCCTGCTGATTTAACACTTAAATAGTTTTTGTAATAAAATGTAAAATATTGGTATGTTAATTAGAAGGTCTTTTGGGGATCCAGAAGGAGCTTAGCCAAATGATCTGATGTAATGAAGAGGTAGGATTCTCAGCACTGATCACTGCTGACTGTTCAGCAGAGACTACTTCTTTAACTCAAAATTAAAACTTCCCCTTTCCCAATTCACAGATGAAGAAAGTGTGTAAAGCTGTATCAAAAGCAGCAAACTCCACCCAATCTGGGTTTCTTCCACTCCAGTAGATCAGGCAGTGCTAGCTCAGTGATTCAGGATCTGAGGTAAGGACTGGTCATGAGTTAAAATCTCAGCACCACTGTTGGCCCTTAAATCTCAACTGCTCCAGGAACAGCGTGACATGGATTATTCTCTCATCCCAGCTACTACCAAGAGAGATTTGCAAATAAAATAATTTGATTGTGCTGTGCATATACATTATATGTATTTCTGAAAGCTCTATAACTCTAATCATTTCCCCCACACAACAGCCACAAAAAGACCCAACACAGTGCAATCTTTTTTTCCATGGACTTTTATTGTTAGCAAAAAGGTAATGTTCACTCTTGCATTTTCTCAATGGTCTCCTCCTTGTATTTGCCCTTGTCCTTGCCCTCTTGCCGTGACTTGGCTTTGCGCTCCAGGATCTTCTTGCGATCCTTGTCCAACTTTAGCCTGGTGATCACAACCTGTTCAAAAAGGAAAAAAAGTGGGATAAATTTACACTTGTACTAAATACAGAAACAAGCAATCTGTCTAAGGCAAAAGAAAAAAGGTCATTTAATCAAGTTACGTGTAGGTGCTTTGCACTGATCTGGCTTTCTGACTTCACCCAAACCAGTGAATCTACCAACCAACCCCAAAGGTCTCCAAGTAAAAAATCTTCATAGTTATAAATATAATAATGCAACACAGTGTACACCAGTGGAATAGGAGAAGCTCAACATTAAGGATTAACACAAGGTTTCTATAAGAACATTGTAGGACTGACATCAAGAGTTCATAGAGTTCAACACAAATGCTACTCTGGTCTTCAGAAATTAAACTGAAAGCCTGGTATAACCTTCCTAGCCTAAAGTAACAATGAATAAAAGAAAGTGTGTTGCTAAGAAACTGCTGCAGTATATAAAAACAGTGAATAAACATTTGTGGCTATGTAACAGCTGCTGTAGTATGACAAAGTAAAGCAAATAACATCTAGATCTTTACTTCACGGCATTCAAAAAAGCCATTTCCAGTTCACTTGCTAGACAATTGCTAGCACGTGATCACCACAATATTGGCCACATTTCAGAAACAGGCACATACAAAAGCACTGCACTTTTTTTTGTACTTGCATTTTAAATCACATGTGGCCCATCCATGCAATACTTTGTTCATTTTAAATGACCAGCTTTCAAAAAATATAGCAAACTCCATGAGCCACAAGAATGAAGAGCGGAGTAACCCACAATGCTGCTCAGAGTATTAAAGACAATTTTTTTCATAAAATTAGGACTGGTTGTGTCACGTTATATTATTGTTTCATGCAGAATGATATTCAAGTACCAGAAACTGCAGAAACAGTCTGCAGCCTCAGATACAACTGTTCAAGATCTTCAAATTGATCTTTAATTCTGAGATTTTTATCAAACTTTTTGTAAAGCATTCCCATAGTGATCTTGAGGCGATTGCTTGAGGCACCCTTTGGTCGTAATCAAAAATTACAAGTCAGTTTAGAGCAGTGGTGACCAACTCTGCACCTGGAGATCTAACATTGTGAAGACTTCATCTCCGACCACAATCGTGCCCACCTGACCACTTAATCACTACCTTGAGAAGTTCTTGATCTGCTAAAACAGGTGTTAGCTTTTGGTTAGAGATGAAACCTGCAGAAAGGTATAATCTCAAGGAACAGGGTTGGTGACCAGTGTCTTAAGAGAGTTTAGGATCAGTAGAGCCTCAGAAAACAGGGAGCAAGTACATCACCTGATGCATAAACATCTTTGACAATTCAGGTGTGAATGGACCAACATGAGCTAAAACCAAACTAGGGATCACACCACAAACAAGACAGGGGGTGCAGAGTAAAGCTGTGCTCTCAGGGTCACTTACATTTACTGCTTAAACTTCACTTAACGTTTGTGTTCTGAATTCACAAATTAGTCTGATGTGGTGTGAAGGGCTCGCCTGGCCTCCTTACCCACAGCGTAAATACCTCCGGGTATTTACATTACCTACTGAATTATCGTGCGTACTGGGTTTGGGTTGTATCCTTTAATAACAAGCGTTTATGGTCGTAGTTAAATGAATCTCTGGTTAAATAAAATCTGATTTCTCCGACATGCGCAATATGAAAATCGACTCATAACATCAACACTTGTCTTGTTCCTAGTTACCAGGTTCTTTGCAAAATAATTACCGCTTTTCCACAGCCTTAAATTTTCCTAATCGCAATCTCATGACAACTTGGAAATGTTAGATACAGACAAGCTCTGTTCATGTCTTGTTTTTTCTTTTTGCCATCGTCATGAGCTGTGTCCCAAATCACATACTGTAAGCTTACATTCGTAAATAACTAGGAGCGCTTATGCAAATGTAGAACATCCACAAAATTATAACACAAAACCAGACGTCTGGAAAGCTAAGCTAAATGAAAGGTTTTGTGATTCAAACAGTAAGACTTTATAGTGACATTGGTTAGTGTTTATGCTCAAAAACAGTCTAGAATCTTATAAACGTATGTGATTTGAGACACAACGCTAGATTATTCAGTCTGCTGATGTCGAACCCGTCAGATGGCTTCATATAGACCCCCGTTTGTTTGCGCAGGCACTGCACCCCACACGCATCGTGATCATTCTTTGGGACATGTACAAATCGACATGACAAATAAACGCAGGATATGCACAATTGTCATCTTGCATACGTGTAGTTTAAAAATAAATAAATAAAAACCCCTGGTCTAAAGCCACATGCCTTATGACAATGCTTTGGGATAAATTTGGCTTTATTTATTAAACAGGACTTGGACAGAATGTACTTACACTTTGAATAACAATGGCAAAGAGATGATCACGTTTGTGTTTTAAATGCATCTTGAATGCATTTATGTGGATAAACGCTATCCAGATATCAGCTCAATATTCAAAACTATTGCGTAAACAACTTTTAGGTCTTTAAAGACACAGCCAAATGCACAGTTTAAAATAACATACCTTGCTAGGGTGGATGCCCACATGTACGGTGGTTCCATTGGCCTTCTCACGCTGCACACGCTCAATGTAGATGACGTATTTCTTCCTGTATACCTGGACAACTTTGCCAATCTGCTGGCCTTTGTAGTGTCCCCGGACCACCTGTTCAAAAACAGGGATGTTAAACATCAATACAGTTGTCTAATACACAATAATTACAACAGTCCGAGTCTATATCAGTGTTTAGTGTGAAATTTCTGCTGCATTGTTGCCCGTCAATATACAACAGTGTCCTGAAAGTCTCCATGAACGGGAAATAAACACTTTTTAGCAAAATGTCTTCCAAATTTTTCCATACTTAACTTATGTACATTTTCCAAACAGTCTTTGGAACGCCTTTGACAAAAGAAGAACGTATTGAAATGGTTCTCATGGCTGGATCGGGAAGCTGTCGCAGGGTTGTGATGGACTTTAACAAGAAACATGGCGAGCACTTCACACACACGACACTGTTGCCAAACTTATTAACAAATTCATAAAGACTGGAAGTGCTGTGGACCAACCGAGAAGCTGACGTCCACGAACATCCACTGACGAAGGCACAACCGACGTGATGCTGGCAAACATAGTGCACCATGTATGGAGACTTTTGGGACAGCCTGTACATTAGACATTACTATATCGGAAACATCATGTCAACCTGAAACCCACTAAACGGACGTCGGAGAGAGAGCGTGTCCTAAAAAAGACATTATGTCACTTAACAGTTTGTTTGATGGCCGCAGCTGATAGACACCAATTTAACCTGGCTTTAGAAGAATGAGGTCTTTCAAGTTTGTCACACCACATAACATGATCACAATAAAATCTTGGACGAATACTATAAGAGACTGTGTGACAGGCAACATGTTCTCAGTGCCAGATTATATGATGAAGATCTCCTAATGATAACCTGTGATTAAAGAAAATGACTGTTCTTCTTACATCAATCTGAGCGACCTGGGCTTGTGCACAAAATGGGGATTATCGAGATAAACAGAAATATAACTATAACGGCATTAAAACGGCCATCAGTAAGCACGTCAAATAACACGTTCAAAGACCACCAATTTTTACACATGCTGAAAGAATTCTTTCTGGCAAACCCAGGACAAATCAATCAATACATTTACATGGACAGCAAAATAATCTAATTATTGACCTTATTCTGAATAAGACAATATTCTGATTAAGGTGTTTACATGAGTAGTTTTTAGGATATTCCTTTCATGTTCCCATTTTACATGTTATAAAACAGAGATCGATCAATCGCACACGTCATTACGTCCCCACGACACGCCGTCCGATGTTCCCTCCAGAATTTCACGCCTCAACACAGTTGGTCTTCATTATGGTACCGTATACAGTTTTGAGTGTTTCATTTAAAATTTTCCAAAAGCTTCAAGTACAGTTAATTATTTGTCATGCTATACATGCAAATAGACGACTGCTTGAAGCCATGGGTTGCGTCTGAAACCACATACTTACCTACTATATAGTAGCTGAAGTACATGTATAGGTTTCGGACGCAGCCGTGCTCTCTTGTTTGCCGTTAAACGGTTGAGCACTGCCATGTGTGTACGCGTCCTGTCGCAAAATGCGGTGAAAACTCCCACATGACATTAATAGCGTGATTAAGGTGTGTACAAGTCTATAATGCACTTCGATAATGCGACTAAAATAGGAGTACTTCAGATGTCTTAATTCGATTTGTGTTTACTTCGAGTATGACTTTAGTCAGATTAAGGTAATAAATAACTGCTGTTTACATGGGAATTTCTTAATATCTGATTATCGTTGTCCATGTAAACGTACTGAACACAAAAATCAGGCACATCAATACAAACTTAAGACAGTAGGACATTCCCACTACGCTGACAGTCTTACCTGGACCTCATCGTCCTTCCGGATGGGCATGGATCTTACGTTGTATTTCTGGCGGAGCTCTTTGGACAAAGGTGAAGACATTATCTTTCTGCGGATGTGTGACGGGGCATTGAAGTGCCTCTTGCGGTTCTTACGCCGGGAGGAGGTCACAAACCGATTGATCTTCATGATGGCTGTGTACAAGAAAAAAGATGACAAGTCAGCCCACAAACAGCAAGCACAACAAGGCCTGGTGATAATACACTGATTAATCTGTGCACACACTAAAAAACTGTGTAAAAGGGAATTACACGCCAACTTTTAAAGGGTAACCATACACAACACAAACTACACAACCATTTCCTTTGGCACAATAAACACGACTTCAGTTATCACAGCTCTTAAATCTGAAATAACCGTGTAAATGAAGACAGTAGCGCTATAATTAAGTGCTTTACTTTACCGGACACCTACAAACAGTACCGCATTACAAGACCATTCATAACTGCCATAACATGGAAACGTGAAGTGAAGCCACAAGCTACAAAAAGCGTTTTAACGCAGAGCAGAAATAACTCAAAAGTTTACACACCCCTCCCCCCCTTTAACCTTCATAAACATATACGCTGTAAATATAACCAGGGCTCTCTTAAGAGTCCAAACGTCTGGACATTTTTAATCATACAGAGCTGTGTGTGAATGCTAGGTAGCAGTATGCTAGCTCGGCCTTTCGGCACATAAACTGGGAGTCTGCATTGACTTTATTCACAAATATCACCGTCTTATGAACATTTGTAAGGTTCTATATCAGCGAATGGAGATTTGAACCTTTTAGACACTAAAGTGGTGCGGATGGACACAGATAGAAGTTATACAGATTTGCCACCATCGCTTACCCTACCGATTATTCCGCTATGGCCGCCGGAAAAGAGGCTGCAAAACTACTTCCGCCCGAATTAGTCGTGCCGCAGATATCGCGAGAACATCGCGAGAACATCGCGAGAACATCACTCATCCACGGGATTTGAAATTGCTCTCCCTCGTGGTGACTGTGAATGTGAGTACTGTGGACTTGTAAACTACAGTATATAATATGTGACTAATAATAGATGATAGATGACGAAGAAATCATTTCAGAATTATAAGTCAAGGTGATAATTGTGTTAGGTGAAGTCTCTTACAGATTAATTTTTGCATTTTCCTGCAAAGCTAATCAAATCACAGTTAGCCTAACAATCACAACTATATATACAACTACTTACTTAC
>JANDJT010000041.1:18918578-18943793 GCA_024331685.1 Stegophilus panzeri
TATAAGTAAACCTGTTTCTCTGAAATAATATGAACAAGTAGAGAGTTCAGAACATATTTAGGCTAATCATTATTTTTAATTTACTTTATTGGGAATATTACTAATATAACTGGAGCATCATACTGATAAATATAGGTATAAAGATTTTTAAAATCTGTCCTTAAAGCTGTCCTGTTCTGTATTATGCTCATTTCCTCATTTTTACAGCAGTAGTGTTGTGTACACTCACTGACCGCACTGACTGTAACGCTCTTTTGGCTCCACCTTCAGCTGCCCAGCACAGGTGTGTCCTCACCTGTGACAAAACCTAGTATGTATTGACACGCATGCTGATTGCGCCAAAAGGTGTTTAATACATGGTCGAACACGTGTGCCAAATGTAATCGCAGCGAGCTGAGTGGAAACCATGGGCAGATTTTGGAACGAGGTGAGTCGAGATGGTGTGGCGGGTTTGAACATTTCCGATGCGTTTTTGCTACATGTGTGTAGGAAATCTGTACTTATAACGCTATGTTGAACTGTTCTTGATCTGATCCTCTCTCATACACAAACAGCTATTAATGGTGCTGATGCTGGCGGATATTTTGGTCATGGCGTTGGCGCGCAAAGAAGGCAAAGCGCGGAAGCGCAAAGTGGAGGGCCAGCAGGACACGCAGCCGCAGCGCAACGCCACTTCTTTCCAGATTCCCCTCGACCCCATTCTGACCGGAGACCACACAGCAGGAGCCGGAGAACAAGAGGTGAACTTCGACAAGGCCATAGATGACATGGTGTCCCAGGTGAGGAACAACCCGGCTCTGTCCAAAAGTAAGTGCGTAGTGGACCGCCACCTGTGGATGTCCAACAGTCGAAGCCTCTCCCCGTGGTCATACAGGTGAGTAGGGCATCCGCCTTTTCTCCGTTTGTTTATTAATTAATTAATTTATTTATTTATTTATGGATGTATTTATTCATTACATTTCAAAATTAAATTCCACATTACGACATAAGGATATTGGTGAAATGCGTGCAAACATTTTGCTTTTACACAGAGATGTTAATTTTAACCATATATATATTATAATATAATTATATATTATATAATTATATAATTATAATATATTGTATATTATTATAGATATAGATATTTAGGTTTCACAGAAATTCCTTTAGTGTATTAAGAAAATATTTAGATACTGTAGGCTATTGACTGAGTGAGAACATGGTATCAGTTCATAAGTGTGCCTCTTTCTTTCTGAATATAATGTAAATATTATCTAATATAAATAATACAAAGAAATAATACAGTTACAACAAATAATACAATTTCATTATACATGTAAACCCACGGTAATTGGCAATAAATTAATCTTATTAACTGCCTCCATTTTCATTTTCATTTTTTTTTTTTTTTTACGGGTGGCTGGGGACGTAGAGTCTACTGACAAAACTTTGGCTCCTTTCTTCTGGAACCATTTTTGATTTTTCCTTATGTGTTGGATTTGCACGACACACACTAACATTTCTTTCTGAACTTCATTTCTTTTTCTTTTTTGTCCAGTCTCAGAAGAAAGGCACTAAATTGGGGTGGTACCTTTAAGTGTATCTGCTTTGTGTACCTTTAGTGTCTATCTTTTACCTAGAAATGTGCATATGTAGCTAGTGTGGCTTTAAAACTTGACTTTAAAACCTACTTACAGTCCAATTGTGTAACTTAAATAATTTTAAAACGTACATTATATTCACGCTTCCGTGTGAAAGATACATATTAAAGGTAGAAGGATAATTAAATACCCTGTATTTATTTATTTTTTTTGGCCTAGAAACGTTTGCACTCAGCTGTTATTAATGGAGTGAGCGATGAAGAAATATAGCATTACAGTGAAGACTGTAAACCTCTGAAGATAAAGCAAAATGATGCACCCTAGAACATGTAAATATTTGTGTAGCAAAAAAAAGTGCGTGATTTGTATGTTATACCAACATCCTGTATCAGTTTGCATGAACTTCAGATAACAATGTAACAAGTGTCGTTATTCGTATACTCCACCCTATACTGCGCCAGGATCAATCACGACGAGAACCGCAGACCCGTCGACATACCGGAGGCCAAGTGCGCATGCGTTGGCTGCATTAACCCGTTCACCATGCAGGAGGACCGCTCAATGACCAGCGTGCTCATCTACGCCAAGATCCCGGTGCGGCGGCTGCAGTGTCCCCGCAAGAAGAAGAAGAAGTGCGTGCCGCGTTACCGCACCGTGGTGGAGAGCATCGCCGTGGGCTGCACGTGCATAGCAGGCTGACTTCAGCCAAACTAATCTTCACGAACTCTCACTCTGATCACATGTTTGTTTTTATTATTATTATTATTATTACTGTTCAACTTCATGTACATGCTCAAAGTCAAGTTGCTGAACCAAACCGAAAGGGAAACAAAGTGTATCCTTCTACACCAGAGCAACTAGGCTAGCTGTCCATCCCCCCCCCAACTGAGTATTGCTGATGTTGTTTTTTTTTCTTTATACTGGTTATAAACACCTTATTATTAGCCATCTGATTATTTAGCTACTACTTTTTATGCAATTAAGCAAAGTTAAGTAATTTTTCTCTGTTTCATGACATAAGCAGTGACTTAGTAAGGCAACGTTTTTTTTTCTATTTGTTATTCATTAGGCCACAAGGTACCTTATGTCACTTTGCTGTATTGTATATAAATTTAGAGCATTTGGCTGACGCCCTTAGACAGAGTGACTGACATTTATCTCATTCAGTTGAGGGTTAAGGGCCTTGATTAAGGGCCCAGAAGTGGCAGCGACCGGATTAGAGCTCACAATCTTCTGATCAGTAGTGCAACATCTTAACCACTGAGTTATCAATCTTTCCTACTGAATGCAAAGAGAAGTTCTTTTTTTATGTTATTGGTATCACATGTAAGCATATGTAGAACTGAGATTATCGTAGTCATGGTTGCTGCTTTTTTATTATACTGTTGCTGAAACTTTTGCTTCAGAGTTTAATTTTAAACAACATTATGCTTTGTAAATGCCTCATGAGCTCAGGGCTATTATTTTGCTCCATTGTAAAAAAAAAAAAAAAAATGTAATAAAATAATGCATGCATTTATTACTGACACAGTATAGGGTTAGATATGCTAAAACAATAATAAATACAGTACTCAAATACATTAATAAATAAAATAAACAAAATTGTGTATAAAAGCTAATATTTCATTTGGTAATATAAACTGTGTTAAAAAAAAAAAATTTTATGTATTCATTTTTTCTTTAATTTAATTATGATGTGAAATATCAGTGTCACAGTATCTCATTATTACCCCTGAGTGATTGATAGTTTCCGTAGAGGGAAACGGCTCTATTAATTAATCACACTTATGGCTTGGTAGTCATACATTTAAGCTCTTCGTAAAGGCTATCTTTTACTAAAACACTAAAATGATAAAAGAAACCAAAATAGGTCAATGTGTGGCCCACATGAACGGCCTCAAAAGCTCCCTAACCTGAATGGACCACTGCTGAGTTTCCAGAAGTCCAGAATCCTTTAATGACATTTCACTGCACTCCCACTCTGTACCAGTTAAGACACTATTATTTTTTATGTCACTTTTGGGAAACAGGGTCCTGACCATAACTATACGTTATAATTAACTACAATGTGCCTTCTTAAAGACCTCACACCCATTAGAGAAGATACTGATCAACTTGATATAAAACATAGGCTTGAGATTAATATCACTCAAAACTCATCACAGCAAACAATCTGAAATCTTTCAGAATCAAATAATGATTAACATATTTTGGAGAAATAATGATTCATACATTTTAGCTATTAATATCTGAAATTGGTTAATAATACATTTTTACCCATTATTTTGTAGTTAAAAGCCTATATTGAAGACCCGCTGCAGTACCATAACATTCCACTAGGGGGCACGTTGAAGAACGGCCTCATCAGTGTGTCGTCTGTTGCAAAAGCACTCCCATCATATGAATATAAAGGAATAGAAAATATGGGAATCCTGCAATAAATACAGAAATTAAAAGATTTAAAATAAATAATAAAATTAAATAAATAATAACAAAATAAAATAGGATAAATAAATGAAAGCATCTTTAGGATTAAATAAATACAAAATAAATCAATATGGAGAGGATAAAAAAAAAACAACTCTGGAATAAATATGTACAAAACCCAGAAAGTAACACAAATAAAGTCACAAGCTTCCTTTGGTTCTCTTTTAAAACTTATTTAGTTTGTATTTATTTGTATTTTATGTTGATTTCCATGAAACATCACTTTTTAAAAATTTAAAAGTAAGAAATTTCTTGCAGCTCTCAAGATCCACGTTTGTTTACACCACCATGTGACCACTAGAGGGAAGTCTCTTAGTGGAGATAAGAAATTTTTCCCATCAACGCATGCAGAACACTCACAACACATATTATGCCAAATACTAGGATGTCTGGCGAGCATTTGATCATTCTGATTTAAACACTCCATTTAAAAAGGAATATGTAAACAAATGAAAAGCAGCTGGTCCAGGTAAACAATGTTTTGTTTTGTTTTTGTCTTTTTTTTAGTCCACAGTGTTAATATTTTAAAAGGCAACCAGGAGCATTGTAAATGCGTGATTGTCTAGAGTAGACCACCACAAAAATGCATTCCTTCATTCATTACATTAATCCGTCAGTAATTCCTCAGCCCTTTCTTTTAGGTTGTACTAGGAATGCATAACACTCTTTAAAAAAAGGGGGTTCTTTAACGGTCTTTTAAGGGTTTTTAGAATAATTAAGGGTTTTTCGCCTCCTAAACAGGCTCTGCTTCAAACCATTTCTAAAAGGGAAGCACCGTTGTAGGATTCTACACAGAACGTTTTAGGGTTCCCCTAAAGGAACAGCTGAAGAACCCATTTATAAGAGTGAAGGGCCTTACAAAGTACACGAGTAGAGAAAAAAATGGAGAGGTAGAGTATGTAATAAGATACAGTCAAGCATGAGAAGCTCGTAATGCATAATTAAACAAAAGACTTTCATCTGAATTTTCCAAAAGGTTTTCAGAAGGTTATGAAGAAAATCACATTTATCACATGTATACCACTCATATCCTATTGGACATAATCTTTGTGTTCAGTTTCTTGAAAAACGACCTCGTTTTGCTCAGCTTCTTATTCTTGTCATTCCTCCTCCTGTGATAAACTTGGTGCCATCTTTCTGCTTCCTTGTCCCCGGCCCAGGGCCTCCACGCCCCTCCATTCAGACTTGGATCTGCCCTTGGGTCCTCAGCAGGGTAGCGCACAGGCACAGCTGTGCGATTATAAAACGCTATCCTGGCCAACAGCTGCTTTACCACATCAGGCCTCTGTTCAGCCATGTCATAGCGCTCATACGGATCTGCTGTGATGTTGAACAGCCATAGTGATTTGCGGGCTTCGGCGTGACGCTCAAGATCCCACCAGCCACCTGGGAAGTTTCCTAACACCTGCGGTGGCGTCCAGTCTCCATAACCAGGCTCTCCTGTCAGCAGCTTCCAGTCTCCCATTCGCACTGCTGCCTGTACAGCAGTGTTCCAGATGCCATATCCACCCCGGAGTGAGCCGTGGCGTGAAGGCACATACAGTGGGTCGATGTTGTGGAGGATCTCGAAGCGTGGGGACTCCTTGCCCTCGCTGATCGTTTCCCACATGTCATACCCATCTAGCTCATGCATTTGAGATACATTTCCCCCTGCCAGGCGCACCAGTGTTGGGTACCAATCAGTGATGTGAACCAGTGCCTTACTGACTTTCCGCCGTCTCCTGAGAAGTGGGCTGTGGACAAATCCAACTGCACGCAAGCCACCTTCCCAATATGTCCCCTTCCTGCCCCTGAGTGGCCAATTACTTCCTCCAAATAAAGGCTGGCCACCATTATCTGTAGAGAAGATAATCACACTGTTGCGGTAATAACCATATTTCCGGAGCGCATATGTCACGTTGTGTACTGCCTCATCCACTGATGAGACCATGCCTGCATATTTGCGCCGATTAACGTTCCCCATGCCACGATACGGATAGATGTACTCCTTAGGACACTGTAAGGGAGTGTGAACAGCCTGGAAGGACAGGAAAATAAACAGAGGCTGTCCAGATGGATTATGCGATGCCAGAATCTTCCGAACTCTGCGTGTGTACAGATGTGTCGAGTATTTTCCCCGATATCCCCATGCCACTGTCTCACCTTCATGGAGATCGTAGCCACACCTCCCTGGGCCATCACAGGAGTCATACGTGTAGTAGTCCACACTGCCTGTCAGTGAACCAAAGTAGGTATGAAAGCCGCGACGAGTGGGGAGACAGTCACGTTTGTAGAAGCCCAGATGCCATTTACCCACCATGTGCGTGGAGTAGCCGGCCTCCTGGAGGCGTTGTGGCAGGGTGACCATGTCAAAAGGCAGACAGTTGGGCTGGCGGGACCTGATGATCGAATGCTGGAGACCAGTGTGGATCTGATACCTGAGGAGAGGGAGGAGGAAACTTTTTACACACCTGCATCAGAAGAAGTTCAACTATGGTAACATTTACTTGCTATCCATGGTAATCATGCTCCTATTCCCAAAAGCCTCTGGCTTGTTCATTAATTCCTTTCTGAAAAGCCACACCTGTTTTGTAACAATGTTCATTGTTAAAAGCACTATATAAATAATATTGAATTGAAAATCTTCAGTAGCATAAAAACTTCTTTAGTCGACAATGTTTGCTAGTCATTTCTGTTGGATTCAGCTGCTACAGTACCTACTGCTGCTACCAGTTCCAGTTATGGCCAGTTTGAATTCCTCAGTTAGATGTTTACAAGGTTGGAACCATTACAATCTTAGAGTTTTCTACTGGAATTTCCCTTACACGTCAATAGGAAAAAGGGGTCCTCTGCGTGGGTGATAGTTCTAGTTTTCTATATAGAAATCCTACATAGAACGTTCAAGAGTTCCCCCAGAGGGACAACCAGGACAGCCCTTTAGGGTTTACCTTCTAAGAGTGTGAAGGAATGATTATTCAGTATTATACAATGGCTACTCAGTATTTCTGTACTGCTGGATTAAGTGTTTGTTTAACAGTCAGGACTACTGATGCATGGTCATGTGCATTGTCTAAATGATTAATCATAGAATCATATAATGACAACTAGCAAACTGCCCAGTATTGAATGACTTGCAATTTATTGGCTGTCTTGTCTACATCACGATTTGTATAAACACTGCAGATGTTCATCAGTACTAAGGCTAGTTATCAGAATGTGCATGGATCTATCGGGTCATTATTTGTAATAATTATTATAATTAAGGGTAATAATTGCTTTATCCTGGTCAGGGTGTCAGTGGATCCAGAGTCTGTCCTGGGAAGTCTGGATTGCCTACAAAGCTAATCTGCTTACCAGCATGTTTTTGGACAGTGGAATGAAACCAGAGAACCTGGACAAAACCCAGATGAATATGAATAACATGTGAAACACGGCACAGGCGGTAACCTGAGCTCAGGATCAAACCAAGGACCCTGCAACTGTGAGGTGGCAATGCTACCTGGCGAGCCACCATGGCGCCCTCAGAGCAATTATCATATAATAGAAATCCCCATGTGGTGATTGAATGCTGTATGTGTTAATTCAATACTGCATTATTCCTTTGCTTGGTTTTGATTATGATTTGTATGTGTCATCAGGATAGTCAGGATCATCATAATCATAATCATAATATTCAACTGATAATTCTCTGTAATCTAGGTCATTTTGAAATTTCTAGTAGTAATGAAGCTTCATTAGTTTAGAACTGAAGTGTTGTGAAATGACTTCATAACTATACCATACTTCTGGTTGTCTTCACTTAAGCTACTGTTAATGCCATATATATAATGGCATCATTATAAGTTACATCATATAACAACATATGGAGGAAAAAGATGCAAAAAGCTCTGAAGACATCTTTGCCATTCGAGTGTGTGCAGGTTTTAAGACAAAACACACTAAACTCTCAGAAACAAAGGGCACTGAACTGTACTTTTCCTTGTCACTGAGATCCTCACACATACACGTTTTTAACCTTTATTATGTATCTTTAACCTGGTAATATGCATATAGCATGCCAATGGAGCTTTACTTTAAAGCTAAAAGATAACTCTGGTTCAATTATGCATCTTGAATCTTGTTTACATGTATATTATATCCACATTTCCAGATGAAAGATGCATATTAAAAGTACAGAAGATTATGGTACCACCCCAGCGACAAAAAAAAGGTATAGTGTATAAGTAGCTACCCTGTTTTTTGTAAGGAGGTGAGGTGGCAGTCTGGGGTGCAGGTATAGAACTGAATGCAAAAGTTTGCATCCCCCATAGTGAAAAGGGGAAAGGTTTTGTTTTTTGTTTTTTTTATAATTTTTTTTCTACAAAAATCCATTTAACAAAGCATTTTTAAGGGACATCTGTGAAACCAAACACACCAACTGTTATCATTTTCATTTCTTTGTCTGTATTATGTTAATGACTTATCCCAAGGGTGTGTAAACTGTTGCATTCAGATGTCTACAATCTACATGCACGCATTAGCGTTATATTTACCTGCCGGTGAGGAATTGGCTACGGGAAGGTGTACAGATCGGCTGCACGTAGTAATTCTCCAGCTTCACTCCGTTCGCCGCCAGCTTATCCAGCGTGGGTGTGCGCATGTCAGGGTTGTGGTAGCCGATATCGTTGAAACCCAGGTCGTCTGTCATGATGAAGATGATGTGCGGTGATCTGCGGGGGTTCGGTGCCGCAGGATCATTCTCCACTTGGTTCTGGCTCGACCAGTCCCAGGCGAGGAAACCCGCACCGAGCATCACGGACAGACCCGCCAGAGCCGCTCCCGCCATGGCACCGCTGCAGTGCGCGCTTTCAGCCTCGGAGTGCACAAGCCCGAGAGATCATTCACTCGTTCATCACAGCCTTGGTAACAAAAGGCAAGGTTAAAAACAAGCTGTCTGTTCGATTTCCATCTCCGACACGCCTTGAGGTATAACCTTGAACTTCATATCTGGAGCAGAAAACCTTGCGTGCGCATGACTTGTCCGCCAGGATTCGTTTGCTTTCTAGGATAAGACGGATAAAGTCACCCACACGAGCTTCCTTAAAAGCCTCTCTCCTCTCCTTCCCTGTGTCTCAGTGGTCGCTTTAACTCCGCCCGGTCAGGCTTTTACATACAGTACATAAGCATGATGCACAAATTCAACTGGGCTGCTCCAGTTTTCTGGGTAAAACCAGTTTAGAGTGATTTAGATTTGCAACAGGTACAGCCAGCTGGCAGTTATTCACTGCAATGGGGTTTTTAGACAAGGGGTAGCAGAGGCAAGGCAGGAGTGCACTACAGGGTGGAATTATTTATCGGACAAGAGTACATTTGCAGAATGTCTGATTTACTCCTTGGTACAAAATGAATGAGCACATAATGACATTACAACACTGACTTCATAGTCCCCTCCGGAAGTATTGGAATGGCAAGGCCAATTATTGTCTTTTAGATGTACACTGAAGACATTTGAGTTTGAGATAAAAAAAAAAAAAATTATTTCAAATTTCATTTCCTGTTATTGACATCTAAATGTGTTAAACAGCTTAGAACATGACACCTTTTGTTTGAGCCATTGGACCAGGTGACTGCCAGGTGCTTCTTGTTGCCCAGGTGTGCCCTGTTAGATTGATTGTTTAACAATTAAAAGCTTTGAATGTCTACTCTTGGTTTGAGCCATGTGTTTTGCCTGTAAACACTGCATTTGTTGTTAAAACAGATAAACCAACATGAAGACCAGAGAGCTGTCTTCGGCAGAAAAGCAAGCCATTTTGAAGCTGAGAAAAGAGTGAAAATCGATCAGAGCCATTGTACAAGTATTGGGCATAGCTATACAGCAAGTTGGAATGCCCTGAAAAAGAAAGAAACCATTGGTGTACTAACAACCAGACTTGAACAGGTCGGCCAAGGAAAACAACAACAGTTGATAACAGAATCATTGTGAGAGCTGTGGAGAAAAACTCAAAAACAACAGTCAGTGACATCACCATCAGCCTCCACAGGGCAGGGGTGAAGGTGATCCACTGTTTGAAGAAGACTTTGAGAGCAGGAATATAGAGTTGATACTACAAGATGCAAACCACTCATTAGCATTAAGAATCAGAAAGCCAGATTAGAATTTGCAAAGAAATACAGAGATGAGCCAGTAAAGTCCTGGAATCAAGATTAACCTCCAAGTGATGGACTTTAACCAAAATGATGGAAAGGCCAAAGTGTGGAGAAAGAAAGGATCGGCACATGATCTAGAACATATGAGCTCACTGGTCAAGCACAGTGGTAGAGGTAATATCATGGCTTGGGCTAGCATGACTGCTTCTGGAACAGGCTCACTGCTTTATTGATGATGAATGATTTCAGAAGTTTACAGGAACATTCTATCTGCCAATTTACAGAGAAATGCATCCAGTCTAACTGAGAGGAACAATAACCCAAAAGCACTGCCAACTCAACAAAGACAATAACCCAAAACGCACTGCCAACTCAACAAAGGGTGTCATCAGGGGAAAAAGTGGAAGGTGTTAAACTGGCCAAAGCAAGCACCAAACTTTAACCCATTTGAGCGGCATTTCACCTCCTGAATAGACTGAAAAGAGAAGCCCTCCAAAACAAACAACAACCAAAAGAGGCTGCAGTAAAAGCCGGGAAAAGCCTCACAAAAGAAGAATGCAACAGTTTGGTAATGTCAGTGGGTCACCAGCTTGATGCAGTTATTGCAAGCAAGGGATATGCAACCAAATATTAAGTGTTATTTACTTTAAGACTTACTTTTTTTTTTTTAAACTTTTTTTTTTATATACTTTTGCTCACCTAAAAACTGGGTGGTCTGCCACCAAAGGTGCCATGTTCTAAGCTGTTTAACACAAAAATATCAGGACATGAAATCTGAAGTTTTGATCTTCTCATCTTTTGATCACAAATGTCTTTAGTGTATAGCAAAAACAAAAGAATTGGCCATGCTGTTCTATTACTTTCAGAGGGGACTGTATACAGTCCCTAATACTCAAGAGATTTGGGCAAAAAACCTATAACACCACAGAGATTTAAATCAACACAAGCTAGATATGATTTCTTGTGTTTGCATGAATGTGATTTGAGATCAAACTTGGAGTGGCATTCAGGGTGACAAGGCTTATTTCCTTATGGCTTCCAGCATGAGGTCATCAGAAATCCATGAAAATTGAAATGAACAAGTGGTGATGTGATTGGATTTGATTCACTCACTTTCAGTAACCGGAGCCACTGTCAGATCCGGAGCCTAGAAATACACCCTGAGACACACATTCACACCTTGGGGCAATTTATCTTCACTGATCCACCTGGCATGTTTTGATAAGTAGGAGGAAACCCATGCAGACATCAGGAGAACATGTAAAGATATAAGAGAAGCTTACATTAATGTCTGTGTGGAGTTTTGAATATTCTCCCCATCTCTGTGGGGGTTTCTTCCAAGTTCTCTGTAATCCTCCCACTGTCTGAAAACATGCCAGTAGGTGGATTTACAGTTACTATGTTAAATTGCCTCATGGTGTGAATGAGTGTGTGAATGTGTGTGCATGGTGCCCTGTGAGGGACTGGCATCCCATTCAGGGTAAATTCCAGCCATGTGTCCAGTGTTCCCAGGATAGGCTCTGGGTCCAGCATGATCTGGGTCCAGTGGCTACTGAAGATGATCGAATGAAACTTGTTATAATTCTGCAGGTGTGAGGCCACACCAGTGGTTTTGCAGTTTATAATGTTAAAGAGATACTGTAAATAAATCTGGGGTGGGGGAGAAAATCAACCCTCATTTATGTTACATCTGTGAGCATTTTAGATAACTTTGTCTTCACCATTTTGTTTGCAAATACATGAGCTATTTTGCTTGTTTTATAGCCTATGTGTACAACTTAAGTGCCAGGTTCCACATTTCTTACAAACATACACAATGCAGGAAAGCATGCAGCTTCTCTATGAGGTCTTTGTGACAGCTTTAAATTGAAAACAGCAGCCAGAACTTGACACGTTATGGAGTTCATCACAAAACGCTCTTCATGATTCTACAAACACAAACAAGGTGCCTTGTCCTAAAAGCTCGTGTTTTGGGCCTTCGAGGTTTGGAGGGGCACAGCTCCTCACCGAGCCTCAACACATGCCGTGTTCTGGCATACAAGAGTCCTCTTTCTTGGCTTGTGACTGTTTGCATTGTATGTGAGTAAAGTAGGAACTGGAAGGTCTAGAGCAAGTAGTCATTGAAATCCACACAGGTTCAATCACAAATTTGGAAGATAAGATCTCCAGTGGAGATGAGCATAACGGTATGCTGTAGCATGCTAAAGCTAAACCACAAGCAAGCAAGCAAGTAAGTAAGTAAGTAAGTATGTAAGTAAGTAAGCAAGCAAGCAAGCAAGTAAGTAAGTAAGTAAGTATGTAAGTAAGCAAGCAAGCAAGCAAGCAAGTAAGTATGTAAGCAAGCAAGTAAGTAAATATGTAAGTAAGTAAATAGGTTTGTAAGCAAGTAAGTAAGTATGTAAGTAAGCAAGCAAGCAAGTAAGTATGTAAGCAAGCAAGTAAGTAAATAAGTAAACAAGTAAGTATGTAAGTAAGCAAGCAAGTAAATATGTAAGTAAGTAAGTAAGTAAACAAGTAAGTAAGTAAGTAAGTAAGCAAGAAAGTAACTATGTAAGGAAGTAAGTAGGTAAGTAAGTATGTAAGTAAGTAAGTATGTAAGTATGTATGTAAGTATGTAAGCAAGTAAGTAAGTATGTAAGTAAGTAAGTATGTAAATAAGCAAGCAAGCAAGTATGTAAGCAAGCCAGTAAATATGTAAGTAAGTAAATAAGTAAACAAGTAAGTAAGTAAGCAAGAAAGTAACTACGTAAGCAAGGAAGTAGGTAAGTAAGTAAGTAAGTAAGTATGTACGTAAGTAAGTATGTAAGTAAGTAAGTAAGTATGTAAGTAAGCAAGCAAGTAAGTAAGTAAGCAAGCAAGTAAGTAAGTAAGCAAGTAGGTAAATAAGTAAATAAGTAAATAAGTAAGTAAGTAAGTATGTAAGTAAGTATGTAAGTAAGCAAGCAAGTAAGTGAGTAAGCAAGTATGTAAGTAAGTAAGTAAGTAAGTAAGTAAGTAAGTAGGTAAGTAAGCAAGCAAGCAAGTAAGTAAGCAAGCAAGTATGTAAGTAAGTAAGTATGTAACCAAGTAAGTAAGTTAGTAGGTAAGTATGTAAGTAAGAAAGTATGTAAGTATGTATGTAAGTATGTAAGTAAGTAAGTATGTAAGTAAGTATGTAACCAAGTAAGTAAGTTAGTAGGTAAGTATGTAAGTAAGTATGTAAGTAAGAAAGTATGTAAGTAAGTAAGTATGTAAGTAAGAAAGTATGTAAGTAAGTAAGTATGCAAGTAAGTAAGTATGTAAGTAAGTAAGTATGTAAGTAAGTATGTGAGTAAGTAAGTATGTGAGTAAGTATGTAAGTATGTAAGTAAGTAAGTATGTATGTATGTAAGTAAGTATGTAAGTATGTAAGTAAGTAAGTATGTAAGTAAGTAAGTAAGTATGTAAGTATGTAAGTAAGTAAATGAGTATGTGAGTAAGTAAGTATGTAAGTATGTAAGTAAGTAAGTATGTAAGTATGTAAGTAAGTATGTAAGTAAGTAAGTAAGTAAGTATGTAAGTAAGTATGTAAGTAAGTAAGTATGTAAGTATGTAAGTAAGTAAGTATGTAAGTAAGTAAAGCTTTATTTATATAGCACATTTTAAAACCATGTTTATAAAGTGCTTTACAGAATAAATAAATAAATAAAATTAAATAAATAAAAGAAATAAAAGGCTAAGCAAAGAAAATAGAATAAACAAAAGAATACAAATAAAATCAAGTATGGAAAATTAACCGGTTTGAGGAAAGGCCCCAGTGAACAAATGCGCTTTAAGATACTTTTTAAAAGTGTTAATTGAATCAACTGCACGTAGGTTGTCAGGGACAGAGTTCCACAGCTTAGGCCCATAGTGACTAAAGGCCGACTCCTCGCTTTTCAGCCGCGTTTTGTGTACAATCAGTAGGTTGCAATTGTATGACCTAAGTGATCTATCAGGGGTATATTTAGTCATCATATTACAAAGGTATGTAGGAGCACCACCATGAAGACATTTGAAAATGAATAACAGGATTTTAAAATAAATTCTGTAAGACACAGGTAGCCAGTGAAGTGATTTAAATGCCAGAGTGATATGATTCTTCAGTCTAGTATGGGTCAGCATTTTTGCAGCTGCATTCTGAACTCTCTGTAAGTATTTATTGGAGCTCTTTGGTAAGCCAACCAAAACACTGCTGCAGTAGTCGAGTCTAGATGTAACATATGCATGTAGGAGTTTCTCACTATCTGTGGGGGAGAGAATATCACGTACTTTAGAGATGTTACAAGGTTATAACATGCTGTTTTACAAACATTGCTAATATGTTGTTTTTTTTTAAACTGAGATCACTCTCAAAGACAATCTCTAAATTCTTCACGCAGTCATTAGCCTTGAGAGACAAGTAGTCTAGATATGGCATAATTAACTTTCTATGTGCATCATTTCCAATAATAAGTACCCCTGTCTTATCTTTATTTAGCTGCAGAAAGTTCTGTGACATCCGCAAGTTTATGTTCTTTGTGAAGTTTACAAGGGTGCTAATGGACTTGTGGGCATCTGGTGCAAGTGAGAGATAGAGATTCCCTGCCACTTAAGTAGGATGCAAATCAATCTAGGACTAAGTGCAGCTGTCCCTGGCATCATTTAAGCATGACTCGATATATGACTGGGGAAAAAAACCAACAGGAAAAAAAACCAAACAGGAGCATTTATGGTTTAAACATGTATTACTGTTCCAGCTCATTGAACAACACTAAGCTTGGACTAGATTCTGTTTCACTTGGATAAGAGTATACACCAACTGAATAATCGTATATATAAATGAAGCTGCCAGACTTAATAAAAGCATGTTCTATTAAGGTGCGTGTCTGGAGGAGGTCAGCGAGTGGCCACATTAATTTTTGGAAGCATAAATAGAGTGTCATGAATTATTCAGCTGCCACCAGTAATGCATGACAAATTACCAATTACCACTGCATTAACAGAAGGAGGGACACAACTCACTGTGTGTGTGTGTGTGTGTGTGTGTGTGTGTGTGTGTGTGTGTGTCTTTGTGCCTAAACAGGCTTATGCAGCATGTAAATGACCAGACATGTGCTCATTGCGTTTATATGATCTTGAAAAAAAACCTATAAGACATTAGCAGCTTAATTTCAGGCAGCTTCCTTCATTTCAGCAGCTTCCTGCAGGTTAAGGTCATGAAAATATTTCATGAGTCAACATTATATCTCCCAGAGTCCAGAACAGCATGTTTACCATAAAGACCTGAATCCACAAAATGTCTGTTAAATCGAACCTTACTTAAGATAAAATTATGATATCTTTCTAAATTTAGTAAGTTAAATATGTATTTTGTGGAATTTAAGGAAGCAAATGCTGCCATAACAGCCCTTTAATAGATATATTTATTTTTGGTTTTCTGTGACACATTCTTTTGGTCACGCTATCCTAAGTTAGACCACCTGCTCGTTCCAAATGTAGAAAGCAGAACTATAAGCAGAAAGCATAATATCTGAATAGATTTGCTCTAGTAATAAATCTTTGAACTGATTGGTTAGCATATTCTTTCAAACCTGAATATTTACAGCTTGACATTTGGAACACATTGTAACAAGTCATTATTCATTCTGCCCTAACAAAGACTTACAAAACCAGTCCAGATTACATAAACTGAAGTTGAAACATGGCAGAGAGTGAAGCCATTCAGTTTCCGTCCATGTGTCTTCAATAGGAGTGATTACGGTCTGGTGGAGTGAGTTTTCCCTGGAAGCATTGTTGTCTATGTCAGTTTAGAATAAGTGAGAATATAAATGTACACTGTAAAACCAGATAGTTTAATTTAACTCAAAAAATCTGAGGAAACTAATACCTCAAAATTTTTAAGTTGATAAATCAATTTCTTTAAACCAAATACACTTAAATATAACAAAAATAAATTTTAAATTGCAAAGTTTCAGTTAAATTTTTGTTATATTTAAGTGTATTTGGCTTAAAGAAATTGATTTATCAACTTAAAAATTTTGAGGTAATTAGTTTCCTCAAATCTTTTGCGTTAAATGAACTATCTGGTTTTACAGTGTAGGACAGAGCTAACATTCAACCTGAAATGCTTTACAGTTTTGTTTTTTTTTGGTGTTTTTTTTATTATTATTATTTTTTATAATCGCTAGGGCCCATTTCTCAATACCTAAGTCATGTTTTCAAAACTCTTGACACAGTGAGCAAAACAGCAGTCTATGTGAGCTAAACTGTGGATCATTTTTCATTGCTTTGGCACAAAATGCATTCAATGACTACGTCTTTCAGATGACATGAATTCTTTTCTCACTTAAACACAACCATCAGCAAAACTCTATGCACCCACAGTCCAATTTGCACATGTTTGCACATTCTTTTCAAAACTGTTCAACTTGAGTTCAAAACCCAACACAGAACTGAATAAGACAGAATTTTGCTACATTTCTACAGTAATACCATATTGAAATATATTCCAAATCTAAAAATAGAAGTACTATCAAAACGATTAGACCAACCACAGCTGATTCCCATTTTATTCCCATTGATTCCCATTCCCTACTGAGGTGTTAGTCTTTCAAATTCATTACTATCTATACAAAAGGGGACATTTTAAGAATAATTTTAGAGTAATGTAAACTTAGACCCAGCCAGAGATGAAGTGGCTAACAGAGGAAGAAGATTGGCTGGGAGAGGGAGAGGGAGATGAGTACGTATGGGTCGTGAAAGAAGACTGAAGATCAAGAGCTGAAGTCTCAGATGAGATTAGATCTACTATAATTGATCATGTAATAAATCGTGGTCGATCAATGAGAGAGGCTGGTCTGAGGGTGCAAATATGCAACGCTCAACAGTGGCATCTATTGTAAGAATTGTCCGGCAAAACGACAGGTACGATGTATGTTCTGCAGGGGCGTGTGACTGAACTGCACATTTCAGAAGTACATTGAGCAAATCTTGAGTGTTTGTAATTCTGCTTAGGACCCAACGGTTACGTCCCACAGGAGGGAGAGGTAGGATTTTCACTGATGTGCAGGAAACTGCAGTCATTGAAATGGTCATCAAAAACAATGGCATAAAACCAATTGAACCATATTGCATCATGTATGATTGATTCCTGTAATGTGTACTGCAGTGAATTCTAAACAGTAGATAGTGTAGTTATTGGAGGGCAAAGAAATTTAGCAATAAAAAAAAACTAAACTAAACAAACAAACAAAAAAAAAACATTGTGTAATGCTCACTGTTATTAGCGTTTTTTAGGGTATTGTTTTATGAGTGACAAAGTGAGCTTGCTGGGTGACAACCTTTGCTGGTGATGTGGAAGAATGAGTTGATATGAGACATGTATGAAGTGCTGTGGTAGTTTTAGTGCATTTGGGTGTGAAATTGCTGTGCCAAGCTGAAAGCTGGTTAGGAGAACTGTGTGAAAAGTTTTGAAAAAGTGACCTAAGTATTGTGAAATGGGTCCTAGTGATTGTATAAAAAACAAAAAATAAACAAACTCTAACATAATTGAAAGATCCTGGATAAGCTTTTTATATGGAAACCATTTATTTGCTTGGAGACTCCCATGAGTGTTTAGGAAATTCTAGTTTGGTTTGTAATCAAGAAAATTCATGCTTTACAAATTCCTTCACAGTTTATAGCTGTGGTATATTTTGTATAGTTTTACACATTTCTGATGGAAGGAATGTGTGTGTGTGTGTGTGTGTGTGTGTTATGATAAGATACAAAGCTTAAGGTTAGGACTAGATGCGGGATTAGTGTTCATACATTTTTTTATGTTTTCATGGGATTTCGATGGGTTTTCCCAAAAACACGTAGGTGGATTGGAGACCCTAAAGTTGCCCCTAGGTGTGAATGTGTGTATTCCCTGCACGGCCCTGCATCCACCACAACCGAAACAAGTTAAAGCGCTTCTGAAACACGCATGAATGAATAAAACCTTTTATTTGTTTGAATTCATCCCAATTTCTCATGAGATCAGTTTGGTTAATGAATAGCAGTTTGTATTAAAAACCAGTTAGTATTATATACAGGGTGTCCCAAAAGTCTCTATACACAGGGGACAACAGTATGTATGCCAGCACCACCTCAATTTTGCCTTCATCAGTGGATGTTCGTGGATGTCCACTTCTCGGTTGGTCCTCAACACTTCCAGTCTTTTTGAATATGTTCATAGGTTTGGCATCAGCGTTGTGTGTTATGTGCTTAAAGCCTATATATATATATATATGCTTTAAAAATGCCTTTGACAAAAGAAGAACGTATGGAAGTTATTCTTGTGGCTGGATCAGGAAGCTGTCGCAAGGATGCGATGGACTTTAACAGGAAACATTTAATATATATATATATATATATATAAAGTAAGTATAAACATTTTGGAAAACTTTTTTCTAAAAAGTATTAATTTCCCCTCTGTATGGAGACTTTTGGGACACTCTGTAGTTCCATTGCAATAAACACTGTCACAAAGCAACCGTGGGCAACATGTGCAAGGATAACTTCTTACCATGCAGTTGCCTATAATTGGTAAATAAAACCCGTCTCACATGAGTAACTGCGTCTTTCTTTCTCAAGGACATGGTTTAAGAAGGATTACGCAAATGTCATCATTTACAGTTTGGAAACATAAAACATGCTGAAGTAACTCATTTTGCTGTTACAGCTTAATAACACAGTTGCTTAACACATGGTCTTTTGTATCTTGAATCCATTTTCCTGAGTTAGCAGTGTCTGCAGTTGGAGAAACAGAGAGTACATGAAAGGGGTTAATTAGACAAGGGGCCTATAAAGCTGGAAGCGTAGTGTGGAGCAGATGTTGGACTTGGCAAGCACAGAACCATGTTACTTAATGCTCACTGCTTGCTCCTGCTAATACCAATGCCAGCACAGCGTATGAACAACCACACCTCTCACTCTGTCTTAAATGATTACACTTTTTCCATCTTATGTCTAATCAGCACCAGTGTTTAGGTAGTGTACTGTATTTCAGCGAATGGACACTTGGCACTTTCTGTGAGTGTAAGTAGATGTATGTAGTGTAACTAGGGTATGGAAAAAAGTTGATTTGATAATGTTTAAGGTAGGAAATGGGATATAATGTAGGACTGAGCTTTATTCATTTGGAATAGGAGATGCGAACAGATTTTTTAAAGAGAGAAAAAACTTCACCTTCCTGCTTTCATTCCCTCTGTCTAAATGTCTGAGTGTGTGTGTGTGTATACATGTGCTTATATATACATTAAAATATACATTAATTTGCAATGTGCCTGCTGTATGTGTGTGCCTTTTTAGCACATGACACATCAAAAGACCAGAGTGAAAGTAGGTTTAGCTAGTTAACCACAGGAAGTGGACCAGCTCTGAAGGTGAACCAGTGAAGGGAGGAGTTGAGCAGAAGCAAGAGGCGAAGAAGCGAAGGCTCTGTTTAGGGGAGCGAGTATACAGAGAGGGGGGAGAAGAGGGACAGTTTGGGTGGACAGGTTTCAGATTTAGGGCACAGGAAGCAGTTACTGACATTGAAAAGGAAGCTGGGTATATTAGTGTAATTATTATTATTATTATTAGTAGTAGTAGTAGTAGTAGTAGTAGCATTAGTATTGTTATTTAATAGATGGAATATAACAATACTGCTGATCTTCAATACAAAACTGTACTGGTTTTATTTTGGTCTAATTATTATTTTAAAAATTATTTTATGGTATTTGTAATGTTTTCTGGGATCTTTATCTGTCTATAGTCAACTCAAGAGCTTGAGCAAAAAATGGTTGTATTAAATAAAGTTTACAGTAGGGAGGATAGTGAGAAAGGCAATGCAAAACCAAAGTTCATTGTTTTAGAATAGCCTTTTTTGTTCATTCTTATGGTTGTCAAGTTTCAAAATCAATTACTACAGTAGATGTGTCATGGTCTACAGTGGCAGTTCCATCTATGGCCACTGTGCAGAAATTCTTCTGTTGTCTCCCTCATTTCCTGTTTTACCATGCTCACCTGTTTGTTGTTTTTCTTGATAGTTCCCCATTTCTCTCCGTTGTTGCCAGAGCATTGCGTTCGGGTAACGTTATGTTTCGTGTTTTTTTCTTTACTTCCGTTTGAGGTTGTTTGTACTATGCATAGTCTTTTTGATTGTTTAAGTATTTCTAGTCTTTTTTTAATTTGGTTTGCCTAGTTTCTGGTTGTCCCTGGTATTCTGGGTTTTTTTTCTGTCCCTGTGTCTGTTTCCCTGAGTCTTTGTTCCATTTAATAAGAGAAGTCATGGATTTGCATCCACCTCCATGGACTCCATCATAACAAGATGTCACCTCCATAAGAACAAAAGAAGTGGTGCGAAAAAGAAGCTCTTCCTGAGTCCAAGACACACAAAGAAGAACCTGAACGTTACTAAAAACTACATCAGAACTACAGCTGACATCATGAATGGTAAAATGTTTAATGCACTTATATAGCGCTTTTATCCAAAGTGTTTTACACTGTGTCTCATTCACCCATACTCACACACCAATGGTAGCAGAGCTGCCATGCAAGGTGCTAACTTGCCATCAGGAGCAACTCCGGGTTCAGTGTCTTGCTCAAGGACACTTCGGTATGTGGATTCATGTGGGCCGGGAATCGAACCGCCAACCCTACGAGTAGTGGACAACCTGCTCTACCACCTGAGCCACAGCTGCCCAATCATATGTTGTGGTCAGATGAGAAAATCAAAATCAAAAACTTTTTGCTCATGCACACCGGCACGTGTGTGGTGACAACAAGGAGAGTGCATGTGGTTTGTACCAGCATATTTCGGCACTAAATCTGGTTGCCTCTGCCATGAGGTTAAAATGAGATCATAGGTGGAACAAGCAAATGCCACCAAACATGCTTCCATTTCACCAGAGTAATGGTTGCAAGAGCCTAAAACCAATCTTTGACAATGGCCATATTAGTAAACCTGTACACAATAAAGAAAATTCTGTCTACAAATAAAACCAAATAGCATCCTAAGCTCAAAAATCACTCACTGTATGCATTATTCATTTTACGTATTCATTTGTGCAGTGGTTAGTGTTGACACCTCACAGCTCCAGGGTTCTCAGTTCGACCCTGAGCTCAGGTTACGGTCTGTGTGGATTTTCACATGTTCTCACTGTGTTTGTAAGGGTTTCTTCTGGGTTAACCAGTTTTCTCCAACCTCCTAAAAACATGCTGGTAGGTGGATTAGCAACTCTAAATTGCCCCTCGGTGTGACAGTGTATGTGTAGTGCCCCATGATGGCATGCCATCTCATCCAGAGTGTATTCCCACCTCACACCCAGTGTTCCCAGCATAGATTCTAGATCCACTGTGACCCTGACCAGCACAAAGCGGTTAATGAAGACGAATGGAATGAATGAATTTACATGAAGGATGCCGATAATTCTGAATATTGGTGTGAGAACAGGGTGGTTGTGCAGAAATTTGCCATGTACGACAGGAAAGATGCTGTTGGCTGTTATTACATTTAGAGCAGAAGAGTTTTGAGGAGTGAGCCTTAGAGTTTAATCCATGGGGAAACTGAAACACATTTACGAGTGTAACATAATCTATCCAGGCATACCCAATACAAACAGTGCAGACCAGGCAGCGAAACGCCTGATTCAGTACTAGTCTAATCCTATCATACTTTAAGCATAAATGAGTTAACGTTGCTGATGATGGAAAGGTACGGACATTGTAGACAGGTATGGGCATTCATACACACACACACACACACACACACACACACACACACACACACACATACACACACACAAATCAAGCTGTATACAAATAATTAAAGAAAACATTTCAAACAGTTTGTGATTATGTGCCAAACGTGTGAATTTATTTCTGCGCTATATTAATGAGGCAAGACTGAACTTGTTTTGCCTCGTCTGAACATTTCCTGGTGTTTTGGTTGGAAAACAGCCTATTTTCTCTCCTAAACTCGTGAATAGAGCTCTTTTACTGCTCTGACCTTGATGGCCACTCAGCGCCACCCCTCCTTAGGTGACCCATCTGAGCAATCACCACATTACCCCCCAACCTCCACACACATGCACACTCACAAACACACACACATGCACACACACACAAACTCCAGCACTATAAACACCACCTATTACCACCTCTCCACAAACACTATACCAATACCAGCACATACTACTGCCAAACACAGCCCAACTGTGCCAACACTTTTCTATCAAGACCACACACAACCACCTGAAATACACACTGCTGAGAGCAAACACTGCACCGTTCCACAGTCACACCAACAAGTGCACATCCACACACCAGCGACTCAACCGTATACCATTCCAGCCATATGTACACACAGTCCTCAGACACAAACCTGTAGATTAGCGCTATTGCATCTCTGGTCATATAACATTTTACACAAAAATTAATATTTGAGCAAATTCGAATACACTGTAAGTAATCTATGTAATTTGAGTAACTGAATGCAAGTTTAAACATACTTAACATCCATAATACACACAGTCTCACAGATACACATAAATGTACATAATTTATAGAAACATGGTCCCGGCCTTAACTTCACAACACACACACACACACACACACACACTTTAATACTTTTATTTGGATTGGCTTGGAAGCTGAAGTATCCTGATCCAAACTATTGCATAATAGGACCTGCAGAACGCTCAACTCGGCAATCTAAACACTAAAAACACTGTAATTAAATAATATTATGTATCAATATCAATATTATGACTGGGCAGAATGCCTGAGATGCCTAAATATATCAAAAATAACCCATCCATCCATTTTCCATACTGTTTATCCTACACAGGGTCATGGGTATGACTATTCCTATCCCAGGGAATAGTGCTCCAGAGCACTCTGGGGTGACAACCCATCGCAGGGCACAATCGAACACACTATGGACAGTTTGGAAATACCAATTAGCCTATCATGCATGTCTTTGGACTGGGGGAGGAAACCCGAGTACCCAGAGGAAACCCCTGAAGCATGGGGAGAACATGCAAACTCCGTGCACACAGGGCAAAGGCGGGAATCTAACCCCCAACCCCGGAGGTGCAAGGTACAAGTGGCTTAGTGGTGCTAACCACTAAGCCACTGCGTCCTTCAAAATAACCATAAAAAATGTGTTCGTTTTCAGTAATTGCATTATCCTGGTCAGGAACACTGGGCATGAGGAATTTATCCCGGCTGGAACAACAGAAAATGAAATCAGATTCACCAGAACTGCAATCTGAATTCATGATGCTACAAAAAAGAAAGTATAAATGAATGTACTGTGTCTGAATTCATGTCATAAAATGTAGGTTTTTGGACATATATTATTCAGTAAATTAAAAACAAAACATAAACAGGTAGAAAATCCGATACCTTATATTCATGTGTGGAGAAGTAACAGTATTATTCTGTATCTGTATTAGGATTTTACAGTTTGAATACTACTTTGACTTCTGCACATATATTTACCTCCTGATTTAGTCTCCATTCTTTTATTGAGGTTGCAGTGACGTGATGCGATATTTTCCTTTTATCACATCGGTTTTAGTTTTTGATTTCATGGTGCTGTAGGAGAAACCAGTTTGAGCCAGTTTTATTTTGCACCTTCAGTCCAGTAACCTCATGTAACCTTGTCTTTACTCCTCTTTATTTTTTAGATTGACGTGTTCATTTAACAAGAAGATATATATATCCTTCTTTTCTCCTTAACCAATCATGTGCTAGAATTCTACAGTATATGAAGTGACTCATGTTCTCTCTGCTCTTCTTCAGGGTGGAATTTTCTCCACCAATGTGGTTGTTCTTGTGGAAATTCAGGGAAATCATCTGGCATACTGAGAAACAAGTAATCATGTTTTGTTTTTTGTTTTTTTTTCTCTCTGAATATCCTGTATTTTTTCCCATAAATTCTCTCCTCATGGCTTTTTGTAAACGCAGTTTTTATCACCATATCCAGTGCTGAATGTTGATGCTGGTTTATACTGCTTTTTTAATGGAAAAAAATTCAATCCAAATAAAAAAGTGGTGTCACACCCAATCTATTCAAATGTATAAGATTTGCAGAAACAATTACAATGATATTAAATTATACATTTTGTTTCTTTCAGCCTTTTAGCTCTTTTTTATGCTACTTTGCCCTCATACCACACACTCATGCACACTTCCCAGATGTCCAAATAATCTACTATCACTCTAATTTCAACTCAGATGGATTCAGGTGGTACTTTAGTACAAGATTAATGAATCGAATTCACATGCATGCAGGCACGCACGCACACACACCCACACACACACACACACCCACACACACACACACACACACACACACACAACCAAAACCCCCAAGGCAAACACACTTGTTTCTTTTTTTTCTAAAAGGCTAAACTGGTGAAGTTTAGATCTGCTGAGGTGAGATTTTTTAAAACTTCAGAACTCAGCAAACTCTGCTCTCTTTGTAATGAATAACAGTAGTGTGTGTGTGTGTGTGTGTGTGTGTGTGTCAGCTCGGCATGTAATTAAATGTAGTTTCATTAGGCAGTATATATATATTTTAGAAAAAGGGTTCAATCTAAAACCGTGTACTTTTAGAACGCTGAGAACCCTTGAAGAACTTTTGAAGAATGCACAATTTAATTGTTTTAAGTTTTATTTTTAACAGTAATATTATGTGTTGTTAAATGTACATGAAATGAAATTAGAGGAATAATAATGGCAAAAACAATGAGAAAATTAAAGCAATAGACTCAAAACAATACATATTTATTTATACTAAAATCATTTACACTGTTTAAAAAAAACCTTTTAATGTGTCCATTTATACATGATTCAATTATACATGTTTACCATCATACAGTATGCTTTACCATAACATTTAACATAGTGCTTATGAGAACAGCCTTCCTCTCTCTCTCGCTCTCTCTCTCTCTCTTTGTATATAGATAGATAGAAGTGAGTACACCCCTCACATTTTTGTAAATATTTGATTATATCTTTTCATGTGACAACACTGAAGAAATGACAC
>JANDJT010000041.1:18950077-18962327 GCA_024331685.1 Stegophilus panzeri
GCATGACAAATAATTAACTGCAATTGAAGCTTTCGTAAAATTAAAAATTAAACACCCAAAACTGTAAACGGTACCATAACGAAGACGAACTGTATGTCGATACGTGAAATTCTGGAGGGACGTCGGACGGCGTGGCGTGGGGACATAATGACGTGTGCCGTTAATCGATCTCTGTCCTATAACATGTAATACAGGAACATGAAAGGAATATTCTAAAAGCAACTCATGTAAACACCTTAATCACAATATTGTCTTACTCAGAATAAGACCAATAAGTAGATTATTGCTGTCCATGTAAACGTAGTCACTGTATTGGAGTTTTGTTCTCATTATTGGAAAATTAATATTTCTACACAATCGAATTAATAAGATCAAAATATAATCTGTGCAGTGGATTAAAGCTGGACGTCGTTTGTATCTAATATCAGTTATTATCATCTGAATCGTTTTGGTTTAATCTATAATGTAGAATGACTTCTAACCACTGACTAAATTCAATTCTCTGCTAATGTTGTAGGTAGAAACTACGGATGTGAAAGTATCTCTGGATGATATATTCAAGCAATGGATGAGGTAAGAGATTGACTGAGTGCAGTGATGTTAAGTCCTAGTCTCCACATAGAGCATATGGGCTGGGATTGGAATTGAATCCTGTGCAGTGCTTGTGTTAGAAAATTAATAACCTTTTACCTTTTGCAGTGAGGAACGGGAAAAGAAGAGTGATGAGCAAAAAGCTCAGAAGAAAAGTTCAGGTAAATTGTATAAAACGTTTACATTTAAGTGGATTTATTTTAGAGACACTTTGAACAAAACTACTTCCAACTAAAATAGGTGGAATTCAACAAAGACTAATTTATCCACCAGTGTACCAAAATGAGATACCCGTAGGAAGAACAGAGAGAACCACAACTATGTGGTTCTCGACACAAGACTACGCATATTGTGAAGCATGGTGTATTTGGCAGGGGTGTAATGATGCAGCATATTGTTTCATTCATCAACATCAAACAATACATTCAAGTAGGCTATTCATACTCTGAAAAAGTAGCTTCCTCTTTTTCTCAAATTGGAATAGGCTACAGGGTTTTAAATAAAAGTACAGCAAAAAAAACCTTGACATTATTATGTCTTATGGATTTTCTATTGATATAAATACTAAGGATCCATGTTTTTCTGATCACAAGCCCATTGTGTTCACACTTTATCTAGTCACTACTCCGGTTATATCTCAATGCAAATTGGTTTCTTGAACGTTATCTCTCATGATGTTGAGGCATCCACTGATATCTGTGAGAAATGCTTAGAAGTTTTTCATTGAAAAAATTTAAAATCTATTTAAATTCATCCACCCCCCTCTCTCTGACACTCCGCCTTACTGCTCAGCTGCCACAGCTAGCTTTAACCAATTTTAACAGGTTTCTTTTGAATTGAGGAACATAGTTATGCATATGAAACCCATAACTTAACCCCCATGATGTTGTCCCTCCCATTTATAAAGGATACTTTTGATACAATTGGTCCTAACATTCAAGTTATTATTAATTCTTGCTTACCCGCCGGTACTGTCCCTGTATGTTTTAAGCACGCAGTTGTCCAGCCTTTGCTCAAAAAACACAACGGTGATGTGAAGTGTCTAAATAACTATCGTCCCATCTCTAAATTGCCATTTGTTTCGAACTTAATGGAGAAAGTTGTCCTGTCACAATTGCTACCAGTCCTGAATACGACCAAGATACTTAAACCCTTTCAATCAGGTTTCAAAGCCCTTCACAGCACTGAAATGACTTTCAAAGTACTGACTGAAAGGTACTATTAAAGCTGACAAATGATCTGTTACTTGCGGTAGACTAATGTGGTTTTGATTTTATTAGACCTTAGTGCTGCCTTTGATACTGTGGATTGTAACATCCTTTTGACACGCCTCGAACACTGGGTTAGCATAAATGGTACAACATGTCTCTGGTTCAACTCTTAAGCCTCTGGTATACATCGTTTTTTTGTTTTTTTTTTTTTACGTGTAGGCTAGCGTATGCACACAGTCTTGCGCATAGCCTTTCAAAGTTTACACCATTTGACATGTACGCGTACACTGGCGGTCGACGCATGCACATTATGACAACTTGCACTACCCCTTCTGGCCTACAGGAGTCAGTACAGAGCAGTAAAGCAGGTCTTCTGGTGTGAAGGACAACAACGAAGAAGAATCACAACACGAAGAACAATGCTTGGGCAATCTCGTCCATGATTAGCACCCATAAACAAATCCTTATACTCTTTAAGGCTAGAATTATACAAATGCAGGTATTTCCTAACCTGCACTCATTGTCTCTTCCGTTTATTTCGTTTTTTCTTTGACTACCTTGAGAATCAACAGCCCTGGGTCACTGCTGCCACCTTGTGGAACAACTAAATAGTGCAAAATAATTAAATGCGCATGTGCGAAAGTACACAGTTTTTCTCCTATGGAGTACCTCAGGGGTCCATCCTGGGGCCAGTTCTCGTCTGTTTGTACATGCTCACGCTTGGTAACATTTTTAGGAAATATAACATCTCCTTTCATGTCTATGCTGATGATTCACAGCTGTTTATCTCATTAAAATCTAGGGATTTCCTACAGATCATCCTGGACTGTCTTGAGGACATTAAAGACTAGTTGGCAAATAATTTTCTACAGCTTAACAGAGACAAAATTGAAGTAATCATCTTTGGTCCTTCCAAGTCCAGAGCTGTCTTGCCAGCAAGTTAGGCCACCTCATCCCTTATGTAAAGTTACATGCCAAAAACCTGGGTGTTATCCTTGATTATGAGCTCTGCCTTGACAAATAAATCAGTTCTGTTATTACAAATTGCTAACAACAGTTCAAATCATTTCTGTCTTTCCATGATCTGGAAAAAGTCATTCATGCCTTTATTAACTGGACTACTGCAATTCCCCATACCTTGGTCTTCCCCAGTCCTTACTAACACGCTTGCAGATGGTCCAGGATGCAGCTGCAAGACTGTTGACTGGTACTAAACAGTGTGATCACATTACCTCAGTTCTGGCCTCCCTTCACTGGCTCTCTGTCCATTTTAGATTTCGGTTTAAGATCCTGTTGATTATTTTTACAACTCTTAATGGGCAGGCCCCATCGTACATCACAGATCTTCTCCATTTGCATTCAACTCTTATTTCTCGTAGATCTGCCAACAAAGTTCTCTTACATGTCCCACGGTCACGTCTCAAACTAAAGGGTGACCAAGCCTTTGCAGTCGCTGCTCCACGCCTGTAGGACCAGTTGCATTTGACATTAAAAGTGTTCATTTCTGGTTTTAAACCTAGGCTCAAGAGAAACTTTTATTTTATGGCCTTCTTGGTCCATTAATCTTTCAATCCGATATGTTTGTAACTCTTTGCTTGTCCCCTGCTGTTTGCCAGTCATTGTTGCTGCTGGTATGTGTCAGTTTTTGATGGTATGTGTCTCTATGTATTTTTATAATATGTTTATTCATTTATTTTTTTTATTATATTTTTTAAATATAGTTTATGTCCTTTGTATAGCAGTTTGGTCAGTGTAAGCTGACTTTACATTCACCTAAGGAATGTAATCTTGAAATTTTCTGAAGATTATTTGCTAGCATACTATCATGCTGGCATATTAGCTTGGAAAAAACAAAAACAGCAATGGCTTTGGTCAGCAGCACACAGGAACTGGAAGAATCCCCCAGATATTTAAGGTTACTAAATAAGGTATACAGTTTAACAGATTCCAATCTGTCCACAGTTTGAAATTGAAAAAGATCAAATGTTTTTTTTCATGTGGAAACCAAAAGTATAATACTATTGAATACAAGACAAGCAGAGGTGTGGAACAGCTTTCGGAAATCACGACATTCTGATTCACTGGAATTTTGGAGGACATCAATAAAGCATTTAAAGCAAATCCTCTCCACCTGGGTTGAGGTGCAACATGACTGTCAAACGGTTAGTGAGCTCAGGAGCAGAAACAGGCTCAAAACACTGAGCAATTCAACTACTAAACCTGTCCTTTCCTTACAGCCTTAATACAATGTTCTTCACAAATGCAGGCCGGAAGATCAGCATCTAGGGCCCATCCTTGCTTTAGAGGAAGGAATACAAATGCCAGACATGACATGACATGGGGAGATTAAATTGACACGTTATTGTCATCATCCCCAGATCTCTGCCAGGCTAGAATTGTATTCGGGTCATGTTTGATTGACATTTGCATCCAGTGTATCCCTGCGACATGGCTTACACCATCTTATCCATTTGCCATAAAACTTTCAAGAATAGATTTCTTTCTCAAATCTACTTCAGTTTTCTGTTTATCGCATTTCCCTCATTTTATCTTTCTCCTACAAAATGACATGGAAAGGGGATTTAATTGTACAAAAAAAGCAGAGAGGCCTTGAGTGTAACCAAAGTGGTAAGAACTAAAGAATGTGGTTCACTCAGATAAGCAAGAGATTTTAGCATTCTGGGGACTTGACTCAAGACATATTTAATTTAATAACATTTAATAAAATATATGTGACTCTGTAAGTTAGGCTGTGTATGTGGACTACTGGTAAAACTGTGGAGTTGCGCTAAAGCATTTGCAAAGCAATTTCTGGCACAATATCCCTGACAACATATTAAGGAAATTCTTGGGGTGGTTTTTTTGTTTGTTTGTTTGTTTGTCTTTTTCTTTTTTTAAATTTTTTAATTAATTTTTTTATATATATAACCACTGCACATTCAAAAACAAGAGCTGGTAAACAAAGGACTTTCAAATGATTTTAAGCTTTGTAAACCATAATGACCAGTATTTGAAATATCTGCAGTACACATTTGCAGCAACAAAGTAATTAAGATTTTCATCTGATTTTGATCAAAGAGTAACAATGAAAATAAGTCGTCAATAGACTAAAAACTTCAGACGTTCAGAAAACAAGACAAAGTGCTAGTTTCAAGAAATGAACCATAAATACTTGTTGAAGATGAAAAATAAAATGTTGCCTTTATTATAGGAATTAGATAATTGTATGATTTAGTCAGCTTGGCAAACTAGCAGCTGCATCAGATATCCTTCACATTAACGAGTAGGATTAAAGATACTTTCTTAAATGGAAAAAAGTAGGATGCTCACATAATGAAAACTGGAAATTATTTGTGGGATCTTGATCTGCTTAGCACGACTTTCAATTTCTTATTTTGAGTGTTCCATCACTGCCTTGTGTGATTTTACATCTTTGTTTTTGTTCCCCTCAAGTAGGAAAGTACCACTGTATTTGATTTATTGTCATTGTTTGTGATATTGTGCTGATGTGAAACCTACAAAAAAAAAACATTTATCATAATAGAAGCCCATTTCTCCAGTGAACTTACTTTTATTATTGGTAGTACTACTGAAATAAGAACCTTGTCTTAGGGAGTTTTTCTCGCCACCGTCGTCAATGGCTTGCTCAATTGGGTTAAATTCACACTTTTAAAATCTGTATCCCATGTTTATATGTTTCTGTAAAGCTGCTTTGAGACAATGACCACTGTAAAAAAGCTCTATTCAAATAAAATTGAATTGAATTGAATTGAATTATCCCTCCTTATCTCTGTTTTTCTTTTATGCAGTGCCTAAACCAGAGTCAGCCAAGAAATCAGGACGCAACGTCAGCCCTAAGAAGAAGGTGAAATCTGAGGTACGACAGCTACACCGATATTTATAGGATGCCCAATTTTGTAAGTAATTACACACGACAAAATGGTCAACTTTACCCTGACCTCCTTTTTAGATTCCAGCTGCACCCAGACATCAGAAAAGGAAAAAGACTGAAACCAAGACACGCAAATGTCCCAGTATGGTGGAAGGCCAAACATCAGAACTTAGCTCTAAAAGTCCAACAACAGGAGAAGACTCCGACTCAGACTCCAGTCTGGATGTTGAGAAATGGAAGAGATTGGCCATAAAGCTATCAGGTTCGAGAGAAAGGAAGCATATTATAGTCTTAGTGTTCGCATTGTAGTGTTTTTTTTTCTGATCGAACATCAGAATGGGGGGAAATGTGATGTGGAAACACTGACAAAACCGAGCAGAGTAAAGTGCAGCATTAAGCTGTTGCCTTGCACGGTTGCTTGGGTTTTATGATTTGTCCACTCCTGTATGATTTTGTGTTTCATGCACTCATTGATCATTTTATCATGACCATTTTACCTGCCAGATAGAGGATATATACTGCCCTCTGTTGTCATACAGTGTGTCAGCTCACCTCTACCCTGTACAGCAATAGACAGGGACCACCACAACTGACAGCATCACCAATGGTAGACCATTCTCAGCACAGAAATGACACTAGCATGGTGATGACATTATGATGTGTGTGGTACTGGTACAAGTGTATCAGGAACATGTATGTAGTATTGCTACGGTTTCACTCTTGCCAGAACCAAACACACTTCCAAGATATTGTTGTGCTGTGAATCGTACACCAAATAATATCGGGTCAGTGGTGGTCCTTTCCATAGATGGTTGGAGTAGAGGAGAGGTTGATAAACTACAACAGTTAGTAATTAACTTTATGTGGATCTATATGGTACTTTTACTTGATACCTAGTTTATTAGGTATCAGTGAATGAATGTAGCTGAACAATATCAGTTCTTTCACACCAAAAGCCTATAAATACTGGCATTTGCACTGTCTGGAACTTTGTTGCTTATTCTAAGTGCAGCACCGTGTTTCTGGTTGAACTATATTTCATTCCTAAATTACATTAAATCTGTCTGTGATGAGAGGAATGACAATAAAGCTTACTTGTCATGACAGGTACTTGACAGAGGCTTTGGTTAGTCAGCTGAGGACTTCTATCCTGGACAGATGTATGATTGGATGCTAATTGCACATGATCATCACTATGAAATTGTAATTTTTTACTTCCTTTGTTGCCAGATGCTGACATTGCAAAAATGGATGCTTTTACGAACGTTAGCACATCTACCGCGAAGTCCAGGAAGAAGAGAAAGCCAGCACAACCTAAAAAAAAACAAGAACAAACAACAGGAAACGGCAAACCTTTACACAAGAAAACTAGAGCTAAACCCGCCACCAGCCCCACAAAAACAGACAACGTTGGAACTCCTTTAAAACCAACAGCTTTTAGCATTTATGAATCGGACAAAGTTAAAACGCCATCTAATGAAGCCATCTTTGCTCAAACTGACGTCAAGAGTCCTGAAATTAAAATGGCTACCAGTCTTTCAGATCAGGTTGTGACCCCTAAGACAGGTGTAAGCAATGGACTCTCAGAGAGTGACAGAATTAAGGTTAAACGCAAAAAAAAGCATAGCATCTCGGACTCTGATAACATCGAAACTCCAAGTAAAAAGGCTGAGACTGAGAATACAGATGATATCTCAGAACCTAAACCAACTGATACTCCCTGTAAGAAAACAAAATCAAAGAAAGATGTTAAAGTTTCAAAACCTGTCTGTTTAGAAACTCCTTCAAGGGTTACTGATCCTGAGGATGCCATTCAAAAATTACGATGTGGTTCAGATGAACTGTCTGAAGCTAACAGTTCAAATCAATGGGTTGTACCTTCTAAAACAGATGAGACTAAAGCTAAGAAGGATAAATCTAAAAAAGTTAAACTTGTAGAGTCTGTAGGTGTTGATACCTCCATAAAAGCCGTCACTGAGGATGCCACTGGTTCCCTAGCATCAGGCCAGTCAGAAATAAATCAGGTTTTAGATTTTAACCCAGCTGAGACTCCCTCTAAGAAAGCTAAATCTAAGAAATCTAAGAAATCCAAAGAACTTCAAGAACTTGGAGATGTGGCCATGCCTTCTGGAGAATGTCAGATAAAGGATCAGACTGAGACTCTGTTACCATCACTTAAAGAAGAGAAAAATGTTGTGGGGTCTGAACCGGTTGAGAAACAATCTAAGAAAGCTAAGAAAAGCTTATTGGAGACAAATGGGACTGAAAACCCATCTAAGAAAATGGAAACCCCAGCCACTACCAGCATCTTAGAACCTCTCAGTTCAGAGATGCCACCTAAAAAGTCTAAAACCAAGAAAAGTTCAGAAGCCAATCAGGCTGTTCTGGATGTCGGGGAAGGTGAGGCCACGAAAAGCAGTTCTTCAAACTCAGATCATACTGATACCCCTTTAAAAAAGAGTAAAAGAAAGAGAGCTGAGAGCTCTGGAGAAAACGTGACTTCTTCAGTAACTGAACATGTGTCCAAGTCATCACCTGAATGTGACAATTCAGCAGTGGACAGTAGCCTCGTAGCTGCTGGAAACTGTACCGAAAATCAAGTCCAAGGAAGTGTTTCAGCAGTGGAGGAGGAAGGAAATCCAGAGCCAAAGAAGAGAAAGAAAAATAAAAAAGAAAAAAAGAAAAACGAGAGCTGTGAAAATGTTGAAGAGGTTCCACCAACACCACCAGCAGAGGAGTTTGCAGAATCCCTGCCAAGCAGTAAGAAGAAAAAAAGTAAGACTTAAGTTCTAGTTATTTAATTTAAAACATTGCTGCTAATGTCATGATAAAAAACAAATGCCTTTTATTAAATACCTTTCTGTATGTCTGTTTGATTCATGATGTGCAGAGAAGAAAAAAGCAAGAGATGAGGAAATGCCATCCATGTCCACTCCTGATCCTGAAGAACTCTCCCCAAAAAAGGTAAGTCATGCATGAGTGAACAATGGAGTTTTCTGAACAGTATGAATTCTTTTCTCTGCCTTGTTTCCAAAACGTCCCAAGAAAACAGTTAAGCTGTTTCAGTACTGATTGAACAATCTTATAGCTTTTCTACCAGACAGTGTAGCTTGCTTGTATGTGTGCGTACGTGCGTGTGCGTGCGTGCGCGTGTGTGTGTGTGTGTGTGTGTCTGTGTGTGTATTTCCCAGTACATAACTCTACCAGTTAAAATATTGTGTGAAATACTGAGCATGAGACACACTGAGTTTAGAGGTTTTAGTGTAAACTTGATCAATGTTAGAAAAGAGACAGCAGAAACAGAGGTGCATTTTCTGTCACTGAAATGCAAACGTAGGACACTAGGTAGGCTGCTATGTTATATCCTATGTAGGGTGCAGCAAATCATATCTGTATGATTTCTTTTGTATACAGTTGATCTCTATTCTGGCTCCAATAATGAGAACGCTCCAGTAATAATTAACATTGTGTTTTCTTTATTACTCAGAAAAAGAAATCTTCAAAGGAGAAGGAGCATGCTGACATGTCAGAACAGGGACTAATTTAAAAACAAAGAGCTGATCCAGCCTGGATATAAGATGGACATAAAAAAAAAATTATGTTAAAAAGAAATCTTGTAAATGACATCCTACATTTGTTTATGGTGTCTGTCTGTAACATGTCTGTTAATGATTTGTGGAGAGAACAAGCTTGTCGAGATTTTAATTATTTCATGTATCTTAACTTTTTGATGTTTTATTTTAAATACCGTTTTTTATGTACATGTCTTTTTAATACGCGAGATGCAGGTCTTGTCATAGATCGATGCTGTTTGTTTATAGAAGAGTAATCATGGAAGCATTCAAGCAGTCCTTTAATGAAGAAGAACTAGACTCTTAAATACAAATTACCTGTAATCTCTCTACATTTTTATAAATATAAGTTACTACTTGTAAACATGTGTGCTTGTGTGGTTTGATTTGTGCTGATTTAAGAGTAATCATCCTAAACCTTTACAGTAGGTTTTTGTCAAAAATCTTTCTGATTTGTGCCAAAAAAACAGTTCTCCATGTCTTCCACCAGTGTGAATCTCTAGTTATTTCAAAGGATTTGTAATATGAGGGAGCAGTTTGTGTGCATTTTTGATGCAGGCAACTTTATCTATCACACACCTAAGTACTTAGATGGCACAAGAAAGCAATTGTTAATTACAAAACTCAAGAATGCACACCATGTAATTTATTCCTCAGATGATAAATAAAGAAGAGCTGCACACTTAGATCAGGATTTCGGTTATAGTACAGTAAATTTCAGAGAGTAACTGCAGTGTAGTTCTGTAATAAATGTATAGGTAGTAAATATGGCAGACTACACACACATACTTCAAGTTAGGTCTTGTCCACACTGTCAATTGAATGATAGGAAGTTTAAAAGAAAAATAGAAAAGATCATACATTCAGTCTGTATGTGTAAATCCCTTTACACATCCCTTTACAAGAGCAGGGAATTACTATGCAAAGAATAAACAGTTAGGTGAGTGCTGTTATAAGACAAAAATCAATTACTGATTGGTGTGATGTGGCCCTGCAGTAAGTGGAGTTACCCTTACCAGCATTTAAAAAAAAAAAAAAAAAAAAAAAAAAAAAAAATCGTTTATACTTCTTGTACTACAACATTGGCCACAGCTAGCAATTTTTTTTTTAATTGAACAACATGTAATACTTTTTAAAATGTTTATACTTCCACTTAATATTCTTTGATACAAGTTAGTTCCTTTTATCACTTATGTTATAGCACCTATAAACAGTTGTTTCCTCACCAGCCTCCCTTTTTTTTTCTTCTTGAAGTTAATAAGACAAATTACATCTAGTCATGTTACAAAGAAACGATTAAGCACAAGCTCCTCTGTCCTGATGACTTTTCTGTGGTGGAAAACCTGCTGACTTACAAAGTCCTGACACTGGAGACTGCTTCCATAAATATTGAATAAACGTCCTCACATAAAACTTCACCACATCAGGATGATGTATTTTTCGTTGTTGAATAACGCATTCTAAAAGAGAAATGTTTTATTAGTCTTAGATTATGTGAAGCATTTGCTGTACAAGTCTCATAAAAGTACAACGAGCTGTTCTTATAGAAACGATAGCTTATTAGCACGAGCGCATTAATATAAACCTGTGATTTGAATTACAGCCAGTATTACTGCCAGAGCTGCTTTTGTAGAAAATTAGTTAACATCTTCTGACCAATCGCCTTCAAGAATTCAACAGCAATGCGGTATAACGTATTTTAATATATGGCTATATGTTATTTTTAAGGCATCATACAGTCATTCTGAAACCATCGGTTATAAACTGATTCATGAGTTTTATTACGCTGTGTTTCAGATTTAGTGTTCATTAGTGCTGGTTACAGCATGACACAGTGTCATACTAGAAAAATCACTCATCATTGGTAGAAAATGAGCTAGGATAGAGGAAGCGCTAGAGACTTAGCTTAGTATTGTAAGATGTAATTAATATATGCATTTCGTTGTCCTACTACAGGTGAAGATGTAAAAATGTACAAATGGGTTCATGTTAGAGAGTCAGGGAAAAAACAGGGTTCGGTCAACAGACTAACAGTAATGGGAAATCAATTTTTATTTTCCGCTTTGTGACTTCTGATGGCAAAATAGATGATTCATCCATTCTTTAAATGTTCCCATACGGAAATGGAATGTATTATACACCAACCTAGCCGACCTAAATCCTCTTATGACTAAATCATTAGGACAAATGTGAGTGAAAATAAAACCATTTAGGGGAAGGACGGTGATCAACTAACCATGGTTGCAAGAGCATGCCACACAACCACAGCACAAGCTGTTTGCATCAACAATGTGTAGAGAATTAACACACACCCTGCCCCTTAATGATAACAGGCATTATCTGTGAGCATCGCTTGTATGTACAATAAAATAGGACAGTGAGACCAGAGCATTAACTGGGCTGATGAGTTCAGACGTGCATGTTTGTGTATGGAAACAGAACGCGTCACATTCATATTGAGGTTTTTCCAGGCATTGATATTAGTGCGTATGCATATGTGTGGGCTTTCTGCCATTGAGGTGAAAAGTGCTTCCGTTTTATGTTTCTCCAAAAACTGAGCACGCTCATTACATATAAAATGTAATAAATAAATAAACATCCTGTCAGAGGCTCCAAAAATGTCCACAAGGATGCCTACTTTAGCATACAACATGTGAAGCATAAGGGGAATCCCCTGCTGAGTGCTGAGAGCTGTTTAGGGTAGAGACTAGTTGGTCTTGTAGTAGAGGTTGATAAATGTTTCCATAGTTGAGGGAAGTTTTGCATCTATCAGATTCTCCACATGCTTTCCATTTCAATGGATTGTATTTACCGCTAAAGGATATAATCTCCATGGCAGATTATTAAAAAATGCAAGTTACTTTCCAAACGGAATCATTGCGCGCACTCACAGATTTGAATTAATAAAAATACAATTCATAATATCACAAAAATCTGGTGTGAGGTGCAAGTCAATTTTATTTTGTGAGTAAAAGTGCAATGTG
>JANDJT010000041.1:19039289-19053503 GCA_024331685.1 Stegophilus panzeri
ATGAAAAACATTGTTTAAACCCTTTCCGATAAAGATCTGTAAAGCTTTTACAAAATTATCTTTAAAATACAGTCTCCTTCTTTTTTTTTTTTTTTTTTTTTTTTTGCTGAGTATAGATCCTCAGTCTGCAGTATGAGATAACAGCTTGGTGTATCTTTGAAGAATGTAAAATGGTCTTTCTCTCACTTCATCTGTCCTCCTTTCTGTCTTTCCCTCAGGTCTTCTGGTTGGGACTCTGGATGTTGTGTTAGACTCCAGTGCTCGTGTGGCTCCGTACCGAATCCTTCATCAGACAGGAGACTCGCAGCTCTTCTGGAGCATTGCCTGTGGTCAGTAATCAGTCTCATTCCATCAGGAACAGTCACAGACATTTGAATAGCTGGACAAGATGCTTGGTTTGTTGTTATAGTTCAAAGGAAATTTTGTAACATGAATCATGTGAAAATGCAACCTGATGACAGCTAGCAGTATGGAGGGAGGGGGTTGAAACTTGTTAGACGTGTTAGCATTGGTTAGGATTATTAGTATTTTTTTCCCCTGCATGCGTGTTCAGTGTGTTCTATCAATTTGGATGAGATGAACACGTCTTTAAGAGCTTCGTTCAACCTCTCAGCCATGGCTGAACAGTCGATAATTCTTGGAGCTGACGCCGATCTGCTTGTTGGGTTTTTCGGGACTAGACGTGGACCGATAGTAGATTTTACTGATAGGATAATTAAGTTAGGCAGTACCTGCCGATAGTTTTTACAGTTGATACTGAATGAAAACGTAACACTCAGAGTAAAATATTTCTGAGCCTTATTATAAAATAAACAGTACTGACTGTACAATGAACGTGTTCTGTACTTTCTTAAAAATCAAATAAATATTCCTATATATTAACTATTAATAAATATTAAAGTAAACAAAAGATATACATCCAAACTGAACAAAGTAGAGACGTCCAAAATGAATCAAAAACACTTAAAATAACACACACACACAAAAAAACTCTATTAGGGACTGTGGTACACTTGCACTATGACTTCATCATTATGAGTCATTATGAATTACTGTGAAACTTGTCCTTGTACTGTTTGAGCTCTTGTATGAGCTGCTTTTATTTATTTATTTTTAAAGCATTGGACACCCAGATTCCTCTCTTTTCCTTTTCATATGTATGTAATTACTGCCGCTTATTGGCTCATTTGTATGGAAGGTCACGACAGAAGCAAGAATTGTGTTTTAAGTGATTGTTACCGATGAATCCTGCATAGTATAGCTAATGTCATGAAATAACAGGGTAAAAAGATAAGTTGAAGCTACCATGTGACCAAAATGGACCGGCCTTACTTATCAGTTTGCATTGCTGATGATTATTGTATGTTTATATGTCATCAGGCTCATCTCGCAAGGAAATAACAGAGCACTGGGAATGGCTGGAGGCTAATTTACTGCAGACTCTCTCCATTTTTGACAGCGACGAAGACATCACTACTTTTGTCAAAGGCAAGATACAGGTGAGCTCTCGGCAAATGTTGTTCACATCGCACCAGTCCAGCCTCAGGCTCAGGCTCATGTACCTGGGGAGACTCCAGTAAACAAACCTCATTCGGCCTGTTTGTGTGCAGGGCATCATTGCCGAGGAGAACAAGAGCCGTCAGGCGCAAGAAGACGAGGATTGTGGGAAGTTTCGGGAGGCGGCGCTGAAGATGCGGAAGCTGTTTGGGATGCCGGAGGAAGAGAAACTGGTGAACTATTACTCGTGTAGCTACTGGAAGGGTAGAGTGCCACGTCAGGGCTGGCTCTACCTCTCAGTCAATCACCTGTGCTTCTACTCCTTCCTGCTTGGAAAAGAGGGTGAGATAGTGAGAGAGAGGTGGAATGAAAGAGGAAAGGATTTACAGACGAAGGGAAAAGCGTTTAATATAATTAGGACAATGTGAAATGAGCATTGTCCTTGACTTAATATCATTTGATTTTACAGCTATGCATCATTATGATCCATGAGGAACGGTTCCCTGCATAGTGTAAACATGCATTATTTCTTTCCTTATGCCTCTTTAGTGACGTTGATAGTGCAGTGGACGGATGTGACTCAGTTAGATAAGAACGCCACGCTGTTATTCCCCGAGAGCGTGCGTGTCAGCACTCGGGACACAGAGCACTACTTCTCTATGTTCCTCAACATCAACGACACGTTTAAACTGATGGAGCAGCTTGCTAACATCGCCATGAGGCAGCTCCTGGATAATGAGGGCTTCTCTGTAGACCACTCTCTCCCCAAACCATGCAAGACCCTCAAAAATGTTTCTGCACTCAAAAGGTGAGACAAAAATAAATACAAATATCTGGAATGCTAACCAAAGGGGGTTTTCTTCAGTATTACTTCCAAGTGTTACTCTCACCTCCTTGAACTCTGTTCTGTGTTGTTGATCCCTACTGTTATACTGAGTGTTCAGGCTCACCCAGGCAGTAAGCGGGAATGGTTAAATTGGCTTGTGGAGTAAATAACTGTGTGTTGTTTTGTTTTTAGGGACCTGGACGCACGGGCGAAAAACGAGCGATACCGAGCTCTGTTTCGGCTGACGAAGGATGAACGGCTAGACGGTCACACAGACTGCACTCTGTGGACGCCCTTCGCTAAGATGCACGTGGTCGGACAGATGTTCGTCTCCAACAACTACATCTGTTTCGCCAGCAGAGAGGAGGACCTGTGTCAACTTATCATACCACTTCGGGAGGTAAGCCATTACCTCACAAACACTCTAAGACCAAACTGTCATTTATACAATATCAGTAAATCCTCAGTTACAACAGGGTTTATGCAATACATGCTTGGACCCAAATAACTACATTAGTAATGTATAACTGAAAAGCAGTGATTGAAAAAAACAAAACAATCGAACGTATTTGGAATTCATTTTTATTTTATTCATTATTTTCAAGTGAGATGCCGTTTGTATACACATCAAGTTCCGTCTAAGATCTATATTCGGGTTGTAGCCATATTCCGAATACAACGTTTATATGCGTACAGACATCAGAATATTCCTGTATACACGGTTATTGTATGTGTGCCTGAGTTGCCATTCCTAAATACCTAGCCTACAGTCCGGCATCTGTTAGCACCCACAATTCCTTGCGGGCTGAGCATGTACGGTTGTCACGGTACAAAAATTTCAGTAGTCGGTACCAATACCAGTAAAATTCCACGGTACTCTGTACCAATTCCGGTACCAAAGCAAAACACAAAAACATGCTAATTGAACAACATATTATTTTATTATTAAATTTATTACAGCTACTAGAGTTATCCAGACAAGAGGATACATGTTTTTCGGACTGATATTAAAGACATAAACAGTGCTAGCCACACATCTATTATTTTCTAACACATACATTTCATATATGTCGGTCATCAAAAATCCTCTGACGTGTAAAATCAGTAAACCCCATCATGTCCTCCCATTTATTTTACCACAATAAAAGTTGTTAATAAAAGCATTAAATGGTTAGTAAGGACTCCTGACCGTATTAGCGTTAAACACATGTATGCTAACCATTAAGTAAGCAAAAACGAGGATGTTTTCTTGCGATGATACATTGGAATTAAACTATGCTACAACATTCATAATGCAACCGCTTCCATCATTTTAAACTCACCTGCTTGAATAAATACGGCGGGTAAGCAGCGTTCTTCCTGAAAGCACGGTTAATCTAGCAGCACATAAATTTTAGGGGCGCGGCTTTTACGTACTTAGTGGTAGTAGCACCGAAAGCGGAAAACGGTCGTCCGAGAGAAAGTTCGCCTACTATATAGTAGGTAAGTATGCTGTTTCGGACGCAGCCATGGTGACCGGCGGAGCTGCTGCTACTTTAGCTCGAATGTCTTCTTGTTGCACGGTGCACCCATGAAAAGTTCCCGACTGACCACATGAGAAGACACAAAACATTTTTGATTATTTCATGTAGAATATTCATAATGGTTTAAATGATTTGTATTCTCAAAGAAACTTCATACTTCAGAGTTGAACATACATTGTCAGTTTTTCATGGATACTTTAATACCTATACTTACATTCTTTCATACCTAGAGAATGTACACTTTGTTTCACTCAAATAAACAGAGCCCTTTTACTATATCAGGGTCTGTGAAATATTATTTATGAATAGTGCTTAGATAAGTGAAAAACACCCAACAACTGTCTGTTGCCTCACCCCCCCGAACTCTCCCTTCTCTCTCTCTCACTCTTGCTCTCGGTCTCTCTTCCGCTTGCTCTCTCTCTTTTGCTCTTTCTCTCTCTCTCTCTCTTCTGTAGGTTTCTATAGTAGAGAAAGCTGACAGCAGCAGTGTTTTGCCTAGTCCTCTCTCCATCAGCACTAAAAACAAGATGACCTTCCTGTTTGCCAACCTCAAAGATCGTGACTTCCTTGTTCAGCGTATCTCAGACTTCCTGCAGCGAACGCCTGACAGACTGTGTAGCATGACTGGACAATCTGTGAGTCAGTCAAGCAAAAACAAAAGTGTTAGTTAAAGGCTTTTAAAGCCGGGTGCACGCTGTGCGGTTTTTAATAGTCCTTTGCGCATGTTACTTGTCAGAGTGTATGAACATGATCCCCGCTGTAAGCCACGTCACACTGTAGGACCTCAGTTGTCATTAATGTCAGACTGTACGACAGTGAAGACGTGAAAAACGGACGCACGCAAGTACAGAGTAGGAGAAGCCACACTACAGGACTGTGCCTCAAATATTCTGACACTGCCAGAATTTAATCGGAGGAAAAATCAGATCGCAACGGATATTAGTCAGCTGTCGGGGAACACGTCAAAATAGTGATCACATACTGCAGATTTTGGCTTAGGATTATAGGAATCTTTTAGGATTCTCAAAATTTGTCTTATATGACCAAATCGTGGCCAAAACCATACAGCGTGAACCCGGCTTTAGTTCAACTCTGTCATAAAATAAAGCCTGCACTCTGGAGGTTATTGACAGGTTCTGGTTACAAATGTAATCTTTGTCTATATAAAACTTTTCATTTGAAATGTACAGCAGTATGCTTATTTCAGTCTTCACTTTTCTGACAGGAGAGTTCAAGTCCCACCACCCCTTCTTCCCTCCCTTTAATGCCACCGCTGCTGGGGTCAAGTGAGGTCACCCAGGATCGCTACTACAGCTCCAGCCTCCCCACGGCCAAGGAGGGTCTGCTCCATATCTACCAGAAGGGCCGTCCTGAAGACCTGGGTCCCAAAGCGGTTAGCTCTCATTAGGTTACACCCACATCAGTGTCATCTAAACTCCAGCATTCACCTGCTGGCTGATCAGTGCTAATATGAACAGTTTTTAACCGGAAAGAATTACAGTCGTTAAGCTGAAACTTTACCAGAACAAAGGTACGAAACAAATCCAAGCATTTAACAGCACACTGCTGCACTCGGTAAAACATTTATTTGCTTCTTTCCTGCAGCCACCTTGCATTCACAAACTCTCTAACACATTTTTAAAACTCATGTGTGTGGTATTTTCAGAATACAAATAAAAATGTCAGTCCGTTTGTGCGAAACAAATCAGCACATTTTGAGAAATAAAACCTCACGTTTAATGACTAGTGTTGCCTCTCAGTACCCCATTAAAGTCCTGATCTCACCAACACAATCTGCTCTGTTTGTTCTGTCAAGAGAACCAATAGTTCTGTCTTATACCTTGAGCTTCACAAACCCAGCATAAATGAGCAGAAATGCTTACTTTTGACTTTTTTTCTGATCATACTGGATGCTGTAGGGTTTTCAGTGTCAAACGCTGCGTTCGTTGATAAGGTAAACATTATAAGTGATGTGCAGCAAAGCCTAAATTAGGCCATTAAACGCTAAGATAGGCCTTTAATGAGATTTAACATTAAAAATGCATACATTATTGTAAGCTGAGGGGCTTCTCCACTTTAGATTCCACTAAAGCCTAGTTTAATGGGCATTCATACACTATTACAGCTAATTCAAGACTAATATAACATGTACACAGATACAGTTTTCAGTTAAATCATATCCTATTAGTAATGTGCTTTCTTTGCAGCCTGATACTTTATTCAAACCCTCTTCTCATTCGTTGTCATTCAGACAAAAGAGAAAATGAAGGAAGAATCTTGGAATATCCATTTCTTTGAGTTTGGACGAGGTGTGTGCATGTACCGCACGTCTAAGACACGAGACTTGGTCCTGAAAGGGATTCCTGAGAGTCTGAGAGGAGAGCTGTGGCTGCTGTTTTCCGGTAACTACTTCTCCATAAGAGCAGGGGGCACTGTTATGCTCTTATGTTATACCTCTTATGCTTTGAAAAGAATAACGGCAAGCTTTCTTTTCTAACTTATGTTTTGACAGCAGGCATAGGCAATATGAAGTAACACTATTACTGATTTGATTAAACATTAGGTTGATAGTACTCATGTGTAGTCATGGCATTACTTCTGAATTCAAGCACTTGGGTGAAACCCGATCACACTTGTGATTCATACATAAGGGCATACTCTGTTTTAAATCCCATGTAAACACGGCCTCTGTGAACCACTGCTCGTTATTCATGCCACTAGCAGGATTCGTAACAGGGTGTCATGGTAACCAGCACATTCAATTGCGCCCTGGTTCTGTGACTCACCCTGATCACATTACCTGCTGTCATGAAATCAGAAATGCACTCACTGCATTTTATACGCAGCATACATGTTTTTGAAGCTTTCTTGAGTAATCACACCAGAGTTCTGGATTTTCCGAGTCTTTGGGATGAGGTGAAAGAGCTAGTTTGCTGTTCAGTTTGCAGCTACTGTGTGAACTAGGGCTGTCCTGTTCCTAAAATGTTCTTAGCTTAATTTTAAGTTTAATTGTCATTGAAATTATTGCAATTATTTTACTTTTACAGTATATTTATAGTATAATTGATATAGTTCATGCGGCCTCTTCCTCTCTCCCTGTAGGTAGTCAGAACGAGATGGTGACTCACCCAGGTTACTATGCGGAGCTGGTGGAGCAGGCCATGGGCAAGTGTACTCTAGCTACAGAGGAGATTGAGAGAGACTTGCATCGCTCCATGCCTGAGCACCATGCCTTCCAGAATGAGATGGGCATCGCTGCTCTCCGACGGGTGCTCACTGCATACGCGTATCGCAACCCGAGCATCGGCTACTGCCAGGTACACAAACATACACACACACACACACACACACACACACACACACAAAAAAAAAACATAAGAGTACACACTCAGTGCCCATTAAACCGGTGTTTGCACAATGTGCTTGTAATACTTGACCTTGGATTTAGCTTTCTGAAATCATAAACCAAGTTTTAAATGAATAAATGGATTCATTGTTTGATATTAGAAGGCAGCTCTGATAGTCTCATTTGGCACAAAATACCTTTGAAAAGATGACGACAAAATTAAAAAGGTGTGCTTTAAATGGCATTGAAAGTCTTGGTATTGTACTTACATTATTAACATCTATATTAATAAAAAGAACTTGATACTAGGAATAAAGCACTAAAGAGGAGGCCAGGAGACAAGTTACACAGCTGCATTCAAAATTATTCAACCCCCAATACAAATCAGGTTTATTGTCAAAATGTACAGACTGTTTGAAATGAACAAATCAAACAAAAGCAATTGAAATAGTTCAACACAACGAATGCTTCAAGCAGTTTCCCCAAATTCAACTGAAAATGCAACTTGATTTCTCCAGTTTCAAAATTATTTAACCCCTTCATGGCAAATATCTTTAGTACTTAGTAGAGCACACTTTTACTGTTATGACCTGCTGCAAATGAGATGCATAGCTTCTGGCAGCGTTCCTGAGGAATCTTAGTCCATTCCTCATGAGCAATGGTCTCCAGGTCAGTAATATCACATACCAAGGGATGTGGTGCTTGTCACCATGGTAACTGCACCATTAAGAGTGAATCCATCACATATATTTTATTTTTAATCATGGCAATGTCAAATTGTTGTGTGTGTGTCTGTTTTCCATAGGCCATGAATATAGTAACATCTGTGTTGCTGCTGTACTGTACTGAAGAGGAGGCGTTCTGGTTGCTGGTGGCTTTGTGTGAACGGATGCTGCCTGATTATTACAATACCAGGGTTGTAGGTCAGTCACAGACTCACATTCTTCAAAAGAAAAATTTTGTGGTACTGTGGTTTGGGAGAATACTACCTGAGAGATGCAACACTATTCTATAGGTCAGCAGCACAATCCAAGGGTATTATCGTTAACGAAAACTAAAACTATCAGTGGAAAAACATTTTCGTTAACTGAAAAAGCGAGTTTTCAAATAAACAAAAAGTAAACGGCAACTATATCGTCCATCTGCGAAACGAACGGGAGCTAAATAGAATTTCAAAGAATAAAACTTTTTTTTTTCGTTTTTGTATTTTATGTTTGGTGGTCTGACTTAAAAACAGAGGTGTGGACTGGAGTCAGAAACGAAGTGGATCCATCAAAGTTGCTGAATCATAAATGACCAGTAGATGGCAGAGTAATGTGTATTAGAACTCCCTGGCACAGCAGCGATTTAGTAGCAGTGGAGCGCAGCAGGGGTGTAGTTTTCGGGGGAAGGTAACCCCATAATAATCAAAACTAACAATTACAAGTTGTTAGTTTGTTATAATAAATCAGATAAAAATACTAAGAACCCCTCTCCATTGTACAAGTTGGTAACGCCTAACTATTGATTACACTACGCTTGATTAGTGCGATTTGACTGTGAGAGGGCACAGGTAGCTTTTCAAGATGAAGAGAAACGCTGCCCTGCAGACTATTTTGCATTGCTGGTCAGAGAGGGACAGTAAAAAAATTTAAACATGTACTCAGAAGGAGGTAGGATAATATGATGTAATGTAGCTAACAACACTCCACATATATTCTAGCTAGCTAATTCAATGCAATTTAGCCATAACGATCAATATAACAGGTTAGCCTTGTGTTATGTTAGCTAAATGTTATTTTATTAGTTCCCATTATTATCAACAACAAGGTTGTTCACACTGGACGTGGCGTTCACACTGTGCTCTACAGTGGCATGTTTAAGATCTCACAATAAACAATGTGTATATGTTTTAATCAGTTACAATGTGCATTCATTTGGACTGTTGTTATGCCCTGTGGAAATTTTTTTAAAGGAGTCATATTATGCTTTTAATGTATTCCTTCTTCTTTAGTGTGTAATGTAGCTGACTGTGCATGCATAAGATCTGCAAAGTTAAAAAGCTCATAGTCTCCCCCAAAGGGATTTATTCTGTCCAACAGAGAACACTGCTCCAGACCTTCCCAAAACGCCTCGCTCGAAGTCCAGATATTCCTTCCGCAAATGTCTGCGTCACTATGTGAAATATTAGCAGAATCCCGCCTAAAGGCAGGAGTGAAGAAAGAAGGCGAGGCTTCAGTGAATTCAGGTGCCATGTCGTGGAGATTCTGTGTGTTTCGGTGTGAAAGCAAAACCCCTTTGTTTGGTCTTCCGAAAACGGATGAGATTAGGAATCAGTGGTTACTGTTTATTTATAAATAAACTGCTGTTCCTGAGCAGTACAACCCAAACGTTTGCTTGTGCACAGCGCATTTTACGGAAGACAGCTTCCTGAACCTGGGCGAGTACAACGCAGGGTATACACGTAGGTTACTCCCTTTTTGCTCAGACAGTCTTGCACTTCTGAATAAGAACCTGTAAGTGTGTTTGATTATTTTATGAAGTATCTCCTATTGACCATTCAAATGCAGAGTTTTGTGTTGTGGCTCAGTTGTAGACGTCTGCTAATATGCTAGCTAAAGTTTGCTAAGTTGCCTCAGTATTGTAAGTGTTTATTGTAAGTTTGTTTGTATGTTGGTGGTCTGTTGAATGTAGCTGCTGTTGGGATTTGTATCTTGAAATGGTTTATATCAATCAAATCACAAGAATCTTAGCTTTACAATGGTATATCGCACGAGTACCTACGTGACGGCCCACCGGCGGGCCGGCCAAATTTGCATCGTATCTGCAAGGTAAGAGACTTACAGAATAAAAACTTAACCCTGTGAAATGTTCAACTTGTGTTTGCAAAGTCGGTTCTGCTTGATCATTCGCATTTTCTGAATCTGACTCGAGCTCGAACTGATACGGTAAAACCGACAACATGTTGCTTAAGAGCTTAGAATCGCTTTAGAAGCCTTGGAGGCTGAAGCTAACCCAAGGGGCGTTACATTTCCGACACACGCTTGAGGTTTTTTGACCAGTCACAACGCAACGGGTCGGCTGGCTAATCAGAGCACTCTGGGCTTTTTGGAAGGTGGGACCTTAAAAGGCAGCCTGGGAATATAGATACTGCAATAACGTACAGTATGAGATTTTTGAACATTAAAGCATGTTAACCTATTCTATTACACCCAGTAAACAAAATAATGAACTCTTAAAAATCAAAATATGACCCCTTTAATGAAACAACCATTGGATGGGTAGATAGAAAGATCGATAAGCAAAGGGAAATAATGTAATGACTGCATATATAACAAAGCTGATTTTTTTTTTTTTGTATTTATTTATTCATTATTTAAATTTAATTTAAAAATGAATATCAGGAAGCACACCCATGCATACCTTTCAATTCAACCCCACAATGTTCCAACCAAATCTACACCCATAGGAGCGCTAATGGCGAAATTAGTAGGTAGGAAAAAACAGAACCCAGTTTGGGATTTGTTTATTTATTTATTTATTTTTTCTTTTTAAGTACGATTACCATGATATTAAAAACTAAAATGATACTAAAACTAAATACAAACAAAAAGTAATGATTTTTGAAAAATATCAGTGAAATCAAAACTATGCAGATAAAACTATAATAACCCTGCTACATACACACCCATGGTTCTCCTCCTGTCTGAGATTTCACTAAGTATTTAACAAATATTTTTGTGTAGGGGTACACACATCTGTGGGTTTATACGCTATATGGCCAAACGTTTGTGGACACCTGACCATCATATATATGTGCTTGTTGAACATCCCATTCCAGATTTAGTCCCCCTTTGTGGTTATTATAACCGCCACGCTTCTGGGAAGGCTTTCCACTAGATTTTGGAGTGTAGCTCTGTAGGATTTGTGTTCATTCAGACACAAGAGCATTAGTGATGTCGGGCACTGATGTCGGGTGAGGAGGTCTGGGGTGCAGTCGGCTTTCTGGTTCATCCAAAAGGTGTTCAGTGGGGTTGAAGTCAAGGCTCTGTGCAGGAAGCTCGAGTTCTTCCATTCCAGCTTTGGCAAACCATGTCTTCATGGAGCTCACTTTGTGCAGAGGGGCATCATCATGCTGGAACAGGTTTGGGCCTCTTAGTTCCAGAGAAGGGAATCTTAATGCTTAACGCTACAGCATACAGAGACATTCTGTGCTTTAACTTTGTGGCAACAGTTTGGGGAAGAACCACATATGGGCGTGATGGTCAGGTGTCCACAAACGTTTGTAAACAAATTCATAATGTATATGAATGTCTTGTCAGGAGCACTGGTGGATCAGGGTGTGTTTGAGGAGCTGACTCGAGAGTGTTTGCCGCTGCTGTATGAGCACATGCAGGAGTTGGGCGTGATCTCCACCATCTCCCTGTCCTGGTTCCTCACACTTTTCCTATCCGTTATGCCATTCGACAGTGCTGTGTTGCTGGTGGACTGCTTCTTCTATGAGGGAATCAAAGTCATCTTTCAGGTGAGATCATACAGATCAGAATATTTTATGGTAAAAACAATAATCAGTACTACAGGCTTCCAAACACACAGTTATGGATTTATCAGGTAATATTTGCTGTCAAAGTAGGATGTCCTCGTAGCTGCTTTTAAAGAAGTGTTTAAGGTCACAAGTTTCTTATTTTTGGTCTCCTAACAGAAGTGTATCAAGACACATACTTTCATAACTTCTTGGCCAGTAGACCTTTGTGTTGCTTCATGCAGGAACATAGATATTAATCATGTCATGTCACTTATATACTTTATTTTCACACATTTCTAAAATTGACCAATTTTGTAATGAAATATAAACATGAACAAATATTACGTCACTTCACAGTTTCTAACAGGTGCTTAATGGATGGCGTTCTACAATGTTGTCATACATTTTGTCATATCCTATGTAGTGAAAATATATAGTGAATTGGATGCATTTTGGTATTCTCCTTAACTGTGTGTTAGGAGGCATTAAATAAAATAAATAAATTCATAAAATAGAATAAATTATTATTATTCTGTGAAGATGAGGAAGCTGCTGAAATTTAAAAACTGTAAAATCAAGCTATATACAGTGGGTCTTGTCAACATTTTTTTTCAGTAAATATATTTCCAATGAGATTATTCACATGAAATTTTCACCAGACATCAGTATTAACTCAAGAAATCCGGAAATATAAAGATTTCACAATTGGTTTCAAAGAAAAAACAAATCAAGGTGTTAGAATGGCCCAGTCAATCACCTGACTTGAATCCAGTTGAACAAGATTTAAAGACAATATGTTTAGAAGAACTGGTCAAAATCACACCTGAATACTGCGGCCCATTAATTTCTTTATACAGGAAGCGTCTTGAAGGAAACTCCACTAAGTATTAAATAAATTTCAGTTAGCGTGTTCAATACTTTTTTTCCTGTGTCATTCCACTTTATTACTCATAATAAAGAAACTTGGACTTTAATGTTTGGATTTCTTTATGTGTGTGGATTTCTTGAGTTAATGCTGATGTCTGGTATAAATTTCATGTGAATAGTCTCATTGGAAATATATTTACTGAAAAAAAATGTTGATGCGTTCAGTACTTATTTTCCCACTGTATCAGCAACAAGAAAAGAGAATGGTGGGCAAATAAATTAAACAAAATATGGTAATGCTTCTTTGGAGTTTTTGTGTTTCGTGGTTTATGTGATAGGAGTGATACTGTAGGTCCGTAACATTTTAAAACGATGGGCTCATTAATATTCATCTATTCAAAATACCACTGACGTATACAGTTTTCAAATGCATTTTTAAAGGGGTTTGACAGCCACAGACCAATGCCCTGCGTTTCTCTGCACTTTAGGTGTCCTTGGCTGTGCTACATGCTAACATGGAGAAGTTGTTAAACTGCACAGATGAGGGAGAAGCCATGACCATACTTGGAAGGTTTGTCTGGGGTCAGAAGGCAGAATTCAGTTGTAATCACTGTAGAACTGTATGCTTAATCATAAAGATGCTGAACGCATGTAAGCCAATCAGCGTAACTCATGTAAGGGCTCTCCCTCAGGTATCTGGATAATGTTGTGAACAAACAGACGGTGTCTCCGCCCATCCCCCACCTGCATGCCCTGTTAACCAGTGGAGACGAGCCGCCACCCGAGATTGACATATTTTATCTCATTAAGACGTCCTACGAGGTAAGACAACGGAAATCATCCCCAGGAAGTCTGACTTATGCATGTTCATCCCTCTCTCCAAACAAATACTCAATTAATAGTGTTCCTTTTCCGTTCTATTTGCTTTCTCTTTTCTTTTTTTTCTTTTCTTTTTTCTTTTCCTCTTCACGTAGAAGTTTGGAAGTCTGCGTGCTGATGTGATTGAGCAGATGAGGTTCAAACAGCGGTTAAAGGTCATCCAGTCTTTAGAGGATACGGCTAAGAGGAGTGTGGTGGGTGTCTGTGCTTTCCTTTTTTTTTTTTTTTTTTTTTTTTTTTTTTTTTTAAATTCATTTATATATATATATATATAAGAGATTTAAACAAAGTTCATATGTGTGTTGTAATTCTGCTCTTGTGTGTCCATGCAGGTGAGGGCCATCATGACGGACTCAGCCTTCAGTATTGAAGAGTTGGAGGAGCTGTATGTTTTGTTCAAGGTAAGAACTCCCTGTCTGTTCAGGGTCTGTGCGTGTGTGAGTGTGTATATGTTTATGTATATATACACTACCAGTCAAAAGTTTAGACACACTCATTCTTTATTTTTATTTTTTTCTCCACATTTTATAGTAATAATAAAGTCATCAAAACTCTGGAATAACCCAAATGGAACTATGGGAATTATGTTGGGATAAAAAAAAAAAATCCAAAATAAATCAAAATAATTGAGTATTTTAGCATCTTCAAAGTAGACCCCCTTTTTGCCTAGAATTTCCAGAAATGTATTCTTGACTTTTTCTCAACCGATTTCTTGAGGAATTCCCCTGAGATGCTTTTTAAACAGTATTAAAGGAGTTCCCGCCTACGCTGG
>JANDJT010000041.1:19054740-19065607 GCA_024331685.1 Stegophilus panzeri
TGCTCACCACGGTTGTAAAGAGTGATTATTTGAGTTACTATAGACTTCCTGTCAGCTCAGACCAGTCTGGTCATTCTTTTCTGATCGCTCTCATCAGCAAGGTGTTTCATCCTGCAGACCCTCCGCTCACGGGATGTTTTTTGTTTTCCGTACCATTCTGTGTAAACTCTGGAGACTGTTATGTGTGGAAAATCCCAGGAGATCAGCAGTTTCTGAAACACTCAAACCAGCCCATCCGGCTCCAATAGCCATGCCACGGTTAAACTCACTGAGATCGCACTGTTCACACTTTTCATGTGAACAGTAACTGAAGCTCTTGACCTGTATCCACATGATTTTATACATTTTGCTGCTGCTGATCGGATAGCTGCATTAATGAGCAGGCGTACAGGTGTTCCTGTTAAAGTGGATTGTGGGTGTATATTACATTTGAACGGTGGTGCTTGAAGAGTTAGCTAGCCAGAGCATTGTTTATTTGAACCCGTGAGTACAGTTGTACAGTGAGGTGACATTAAAATATAATCTAAATATTGTCTTCTTTTTCTTCTTCTTGCCATAGTAATTGCTTGCCATAGTTTCAAATGATTGGTGCAGCCAGGAGGCAAGGAGACCAGCTATGGCAATGTTTACATTTCAGCTGCAGTTTGTAGACCCTAGGGGGCTCAGAGGGCTACTCAGTTAACAGAGCATTACCTGATATTCCCCTGTCCCTGACACTTTCTCCCTCTGTTTCCTCTCCAGGCCAAGCACATCATGAGCTGCTACTGGGGGGCGAGTAGCTCTGCTGCAGAGCGTCACGACCCGAGTTTGCCCTACCTGGAGCAGTACCGGATCGACTGTGGGCAGTTCATTCAGCTCTTTTCAGCCTTGGCACCTTGGAGCTGTGGCATGCACACTTCCACACTCTCCGCCCGCTTATTTCGCCTGCTTGACCACAACAAGGACGCACTCATCAACTTTAAAGAGTTCGTCACAGGCCTGAGTGAGTACACGACTCGCTCCTCATCTTAATTTTTAATGATCTTAACATTGTCATTCAACTGTGTGACCGTTTTCCTTGTCATATGTGGTCGAATAAGCGGCGTATAGGATACATCTTTTTATTTTTTTAATGTCTGCTTATTAATAACACAAAGGTAAATATTAAAATTAACCGTTATGCGACGTGAAATCAACATTCACTAATCATCATACATACACGGGCAGAAAAGATATCATGGCAGAAATCATCGTATTGTAGCCAAAGTGTTACCTATTTATATTTTCTGAATCGTGTGAAAAAAAATGTTGCCCTCCAGCAGGTGCTGTGGCGCTATTATTTTCCTCTTTGCAGCTGCATAATTATGCTCCAGTCATATTTGTTGCCTGGAAAATACAGTAATAATAATAATGTAATCTGTTTATAATTACACATTGCTTTGAGAACGAAAGCGCAAAATCAAAACCCAGTATTAAATGGGATAAACACACTTTTGGTAGTTGGGTCCTTACAGTAACACAATTAATAGAGTGGTAGTGGAAACCTAATATTTTCCGACCGTTAAAGGAAGACTCAGATTGACCACATGAAGAAGCAACGTTTACTGCTGCGTCTGAAGAAACGCTGTGCTTATTTTCTCTGTCTCAGGTGGGATGTATCATGGCGATATGACTGAGAAATTGAAGCTGCTGTATAAATTACACCTGCCTCCAGGTACCAACACTTGCACTCGCGCAACAAACATTAATACTGACCACCTGCCAGCTGGAGGTATCGGCATTATTAAAGCTGTTTATTCACACTCTTAAGGGCTGTGTGACCACACTGAGAAAATTCTTACTCAAACACAGAGAGGTCTGTGAAGGTCTGCTAAATCCGGAAAGTCTGTGTGTGAGAGCATTCACACTTTCTCAGCCTTCTTTAGTTTTACAGGAAATGGCAACGCATGCTGAGAATGTGTGTTCACTGCTCTCTGCACACACAGCACACATTCTTCTGCTTTTAGCATGTTTGTGTGATAGTGATGTCTGGTTGCCTTTTTTAAAAAATTTTTTTATAAGGTATAACCACCTGCTTTCCTGAGAGCAGGGCTCCCACTCATACAACGTACTTTAACCCAGAATCATCTGACGTTCCTGAAACGGAAAAAGAAGCAGACAAACCCACAAACATACAATGCGCGCACGTGTGTGTGTGTGTGTGTGTGTGTGTGTGTGTGTGTGTGTGTTTGCATATGTGTGTGATGGTTTAAAGCTGCTATTGACTGTTAGTATTCCTGCAGCTTTGTGCCCAGAAGAGGCAGAGTCTGCACTTGAGGCCACTCATTTCTTTACTGATGATGACACACTGCAGGGTAAATACTCACCTACATATACACATACATGATACATACATGTTATATTTGTGTTGTGAAACTATGACCAGCTCTTCACATGCAGCCTTGTGATAAACACACTTAACATTTTTGAAAAAGCGAATTAAAGCCCCTGATAGCTAGTTTTCATGATAAGCAAGTCAGTACTATCTGTAGCTTCTGTGGTGAACTTTCCCACTCACTTGGCCTCTTTGAGTCTGACCAGCATCACACCAGCAGATGCGATCTTAATTTCTAACATTAGATGTCTAGATGTGAATTGCCTATGCATCAGTGTAGTAGTAGGGAGTTAGTTGTGAGCATGGTAAAGCTAAATTTTTACGCTGACGTCATGCTGTAGAGCTTTAGCTATTATTAAAAAATATCATATATATATCATATATCTTGAATGCAGCCTTAGAAATACTTAAGTGATAGTTAATAATAAAAATGACCACGTTTGCTTTAAGTCTTTATATTCATTCAGGATATACTGTTTAAATTTGTATTGCACTAATCCTGCATGTGCCTCTGTATGAAACGATCCTGTCTTACTAATCAAGTGTGATGAGTGTTAATATCTTTTTTTTTTTTTTTTTTTCACATGCTTTGTCTGCTCCTTCCTTCCTTTTTTTTTTTTTTTTTTTTGCTTGCATCTGTGTGTCTCTCTCTCTCTCTCTCTCTCACGTTCTCATCATGTCTGTCTTGCTCACTCTCCTTCATTACCTGCTGTCTCTTCCTCCTTTCTTGTATAATATCTCCAGATCCTCCCTCCTTGTCTCATCTAGACTTCCTGGTCCAGGAAGTCACCTCAGGTTTGTGTCCGTGATCTCACAACAGAAAATGCTGAGCACGACCTTGATTGTGTTTGTTTTTCAGAGTTGGCAGAGTTGGCAGAGTTGGCAGACAAGATTATGTAGTTACGTTATCTAAAATGCAATTTCCTGCTTTCCTTTCGTTCCTATCACACTATAATGAGTTTCTTATTAATTGGGCATACAGCTTTATTACCAACATCCAACATCATAAAACATACTTAGCTGAAGTTATTATAACCGTGCTTATGAGTGCTCTTCTGTTATTATATTATAACTGTTTTCTGCTGCAGGTGAGGAGGCGAAGGAGGTGGCTGATACAGGAGGAGATTCTGAAGAGAAGAAAGGTAGCGTGACTTTCCTTGCTGCCTTTATACAGTGGATGTAAAGATCCTGCACACACAATTCGCTCACTCTTCCTTGCAAAAAAAAAAAAAAAGAAAAAAAAAAAAAAGATTAAGCTCCTTTAGGTCCATATGTCACAACTGCAGTATTGATAGGAGACTTCTTGTATCCACTGTATGATCCTGTTCTTGTTTCAAGAAAAGACATGCTGTATATTTTTGGCATTTGTAGATGTCTATTTTCACATTCACAGTATTTAATAAATCACAGCTTTACTCAGGACCAGGACATGCATAGATAAAGCACTAGCAATGCTTTAACAATAAGTGCCCTTGGGTATTGAAAGTCATGACCTGAGCCAGTACTCACTCGTTTAAAATGCTAACCATAACTACCATTAGTCTGTAGTTACAACTGTAGCTGATGATGGGGGGGGGATTCTGCTGTGCTGCTTCTTTTATTTCAGATGAAAAAGTAAAGGACTATAAGTATTACTTGAGGATGTGGGCTAAGGAAAGGGAGCCCAAGAAAGAGACCATCAAAGATCTGCCCAGAATGAACCAGGTAAACTCAGTTACTCAGTATGTTTACAGGTCCAGAGTCCACTGATAGTTGCACAATATCACCAAACCACTGAACAGGAAGGAAGTGAATAAAACACTAAATCTCCTGCCTCGTTTATGTTACTTTTAGCGTGGAGATGTCTGTATATATTTAGTTCTGCAATTTGCATGTAGTTCTGTGCCTCTTTGAGCTGTGGTGTTAGTCTGCTTTTGGAATTAGTCGCATAAAAAAAAAAACCAAAAAAGATATGAGAGAAACTTTAAACTCTAGAACAAACTCCACTTTAGTTTTATGTAGTTATTAGGAGAATGGAGTCATGCCTAATGTAGATTTGGATTTGCACTTACACTTGTATGCGGTATTCAGTGCCTTTGAATTGAACCTGGGTGCGGCAATCAATTAGATCATGGTCATGGCAGTCATGCAGACTAAAACAGTGTGTGCAAGATTGGGAGAAGTTAACTAGTGAACACTATTTGACCCCTGATTCAACCCTGTTGTATGAAGTGACAAATGAATGAAAGTCTTTCATAAGTTTCCAGCCACGTCCTTTTACTCCCTTCCCTCAGCACATGTTTTGCTGGTCCACATCTGTTCAGTGCGAAACCACAGGGATATTAACTATAGCTGAGAACTGCACCTGGGCTGGCCATTGCACCCATATATGCTTGCTGAACATCATATTCCAAAACCGATGGCATAAATATGAGGATGATGGTCAGGTGTCCACATACTTTTGGCTATATATCTCGTGTAATAACTGGATGTGCAGTCTAAGATGGTGTGTGGGGATGTTTTTTTGGAGTGCACTTACAATGCCTCGTGTTTATTGCTCTGTTTTGTGTTCAGGAGCAGTTTATTGAGCTGTGCAAGACACTCTATAATATGTTCAGTGAGGACCCTCTGGAGCAGGAGCTCTATCATGCCATTGCTACGGTGGCCAGCTTATTACTGCGCATTGGAGAAGTGGGCAAGAAGTTCACCAACAACGGCAGCAAGAAGTGTGATGCACAGGCTCAGCCAGTCATAGAGACTGCAGGAAAAGAGGACAGTTTTGGTGAGGATGGCTGTGGACAGTCCCTGGTGTCGAAGGCCCTGGCAGAGGCCCAACTGGAGCCTCTGCCTCCTCCAGCCAATGGCTCAGACGAAGATGTGAAGGACGACACATCCATTTCTTCCTACTCTGTGGTCAGCGCCGGTTCTCTGCAGTGCGAAGACATCGCAGACGACACGGTTCTGATCGGATGTGGGTTGGGTGGAGCCGGAGGTGGGAGTGACAGTAGGCGTGGCAGCGCGCCGGATGGCGATTGGTCGATCTCGTTTGAGCAGGTGCTCGCATCGTTGCTGACCGAACCGGCTCTGGTAAACTACTTTGAGAAGAAGCATGACATCAGGAGCAAGATGGCTGTCTGTAAGGCTCAGAGGGCTGTAGAAAGACAGATCAGTTCGTCCAGCGACCATGAGCTAGCTCAGCTCTCCACCTGAGGTTTAAGCTAATGGCTGCCACTAATAAAGGCGCATTCACGATTATGTAGAGATCTGACTCTAATTATCACTAGTGCATTAATGATCACAGTCTCATTCTCACCACTTTTAAACCATACAGCAAAGCCTATACGTCTGCACTTTTGCTCATGTGGCCTTTGTCCTTCCAGGTTGAACAGGTGAGCTCTGTTTGTCTGCTGTTTGCATGTTGCCTGTTGGTTTTAATCTGCGTCCAGCCTTCAGTCAGTACTGCACTCACATTTTATGTAGACCAACATTGAGTTTATTTTTGTTTACCTCTGACTAGGCTTTGTAGCATTGTACCAGTTACTCGAGTTGTAGCCTGGTCTTATCTGCACCTGAATATTCTTCAATTTTGAGTCTTTTTGAAGGATCATTATCACCTAAATTAGCGTGGAGAAAAAAAACTTACCAGCACACTGTCTTGTTCCGATGTGTAATATGAATGGTAAGCTTTACTTTATTCCTTATTACATATAGTCTGAAATCTTCAAAGGTAGTCTTGCACTAAGTGTCATATTCAGGCTGTGGTTTTAAAATAAGAAGTGTCCTTTATCAGAACAGGGTTTGCTGAAAGGCACTTAGTACAAACCCTTGTTTTTGTTTTGTTTTTTAGTTGGTTTTTTTTTTTTGAAGCGTGAAGAGTTCTGTTACGCTACACATTTTGCTGTACAGTATTTGTGTGTTTATTTCCCAGCTTTCTTATTCAAGTTATTGCACTGCTTTACTGAATTGGGGCTAAGGAATGAGGGACAACAAAATGTTTGGCTTCTCTGCCCTGTGTAAAACCTTGGTTGTTTTGTCGCGCTGATTGAAATTGTTTGTTAGTGGTTCAGCAGTCAGAGACGACTTATTATCATTACGTGAACAGACTTCTTTTAGACATTGCAAGAACTTTTACATTAGGATCCATATCCCAGCTTTTATTTCAGCTAGAAATGACTGAATCACTGTAGTTTTGATGTTCTTAAAACACTCAAGCAAGTACAATCAAAAATGGCTAAATGTTGTTATAGTATCTGCCTTTCAGTCAGGCTAAACTAATCTGTTATCAACTTTCAGCCCCTTGTTCTCTGATCCTTGACTAGCATAAGTTAGTAGAGAAGGCATTTGCTTTCCAGATATGCAGCATTTCTGTTAAGCACTGGCTAATATTTGTTTCGTTGTTTAATAGCTGCATATTTTCTTGTATAAAATATTTTATTGCTAAATCTAAATGGAATAATGTTTTTACTGTCATGCTACTCTACTTTTGCCTCCCCCAAGCCCATAGCTTGCCCTATATCGTTTTAATTGTTACCTTTGTACAAAATAAATAGCTTTAAATAGACCTCACTGCAATTCACATGTGTTTTATATGCCAGAAGGTAGGCCTGAATAACTATAGCAATTATTAGTTCAGTTCTAGGAAGCGATACTCTATGCTAGTGTTTAAACTCCCAAAGCCTCGTATAATGGAGGCCATCAAATAGGCATTCCTGATGTACATTGCAGCTCAGAAACAGCAGTGTCTACATCCCAGTTTTGTTTCCAGCATTAAGCAAAAGTGTGTTCAGTGTATGTCAATATTGAAACACTAATTCATACAAAGTCCAACCTCTCCTAGTTTAAATTCCTGACTGTTCATGTCAAGTGCAAAAACATGTCTTGTTTCCAAACTTTTTTGTGTTTTGCCAGACGTCTGGGCCTGCTTCAGTTTGATCTAGCCTCTTGTTTAGTTATTTAGTCCTGCTGCATATCCATTCCTCAGGTACTGTTTGAGCTTTAAGGTGGGTTGCTGAGAAGAAATGGCAAGAATACTCACGTTTCACCAGAGCAAACGATACTGGCCGTATTCGGTCAAAATAAGATGGTAAAAAGATTCAGAAGGCAGTGGGAGGTCAGATGTCGTTTCGTTATTCTGGATCTGGGCAAATAGGAGCCAAGAATGAAAAAAGCACCTGCTATAATCTGCAGGCAATATACTGCATTTAATCAGTCTACTAAAATCCTGTAATTCTACTAAGCATGTGTAAATGTACAGTCCAGTCAGATCCCTACTATGAAACGTGTCTGTTCCGTTGCTGTGCGTGGGAACTATACTGTAAATGGCTTTCAACACATTGAATGAATGCTTCATCATAATTTTCATGCTTCACTGTGAAAGTAACCAGTATCATTGGCTAAAAAAAAGCTTATTCATGCACATTCATATGATTTTGTTTACTCCCTCGTCCTGGATTTCACAGATAATTTTAATTTGCTTCAATATAGTATATAATATATTGCTGTCACAGTAATACCTACAGTATTTAATCCATACTACCAGTTATTTGCTCATTTAAACTGTTTTTAAAATCTGTTGTCTTTGATCAGTACTGTATTATACTGTGTAATAAATAAACAAGTTATGTGAAGACATGTGTGTCTGTGTCCACGCGGTTCCACTCGAAGTTGACATTGAAATAGGTTCTCCTTTTTTGAATTACAAAAAATACTCAGATTTTATTGCTGAAAAATGTATAAACTGGAGCCAATAACAAGGATATTGTAAAAATAGGCACCTATTGCGCATAAAAAATAGTTTCCCACCTTAAATGCAGCACAGAACAAAACGTACTGTAAGCCGCTGGTGTGTGTAGAACTTCCAACATACTCTGACAGTTAAAACTGGACATAGACTGTCTAATCAATGTTACTTACTTTTATAACAAGCAAATTCTGCATCATTAAAAAAAAAGAGACACATCAACAGTTTACATTGAAATGATGCAAGGTTCCTGAACATTTCATTTGACAAACTTCTGCCTCACATCTGTATAAAAAAAAAAAGTAGTCACATTGTTAAGAAGAAACCCTTGAACGAACATTCTTAAATGTTAACCATGACACGTAATATCATATGTAAGAATAATATCAGTGCGGTATGTTCTGAATTAATGCTTGTAAAGGAATAAGGTAGTCTACATACGATGGCTTTGTAACAGGAACAGGACCTCCGTTATGCTCTATAGAAACCTTGTTATAGGCACAGGTGGCTAGGCCAGACATGCTCTATGCTGTGTAGCTCAGATAGAAGCACTGCAATAAGATCAGAGGATTTTTTGCATATAAGCTTGCTTTCTGTGGAGCTCATTTACAGCTATATGGTTGTATAAACGCTACACTGAAATCAGTTCTTTTTGGACTGTGCATTTGTCCTGGAGCTTATTTATCAGAGGTTGTTGGCCTGGATGATCTGCTGCAGGATGCTGTCCACGTCTCCTGTGTCATAGCTGATTCCCTGCATATCCAAATTGGGCAGGATGGAAGAGAGGAGAGACACGACGTTCCTACGGATAGAACGTAATCGATCCAGTGCAATGCTGCAGAGAGAAACACAGGTGAATTCCTTTCTTTAGGTAAAATAAATGGCTTGCTTTTTAGTTACACAATGTTAATATACAGTCATGTGAAACAATAAAAACACCCCATGGAAATTGTTGGCTTTTTAAAACAAACAAACAAACAAAAAAAAAACAACCTTTTTTTTTTTTTTTATACATATTTGGACAAGCAAACATTTGATCATCTATGAAACAGTGCTTTTTAATAAAGTTGATATCCTTGAAGAAAACCACAAGGAAACTGAGCTTTTTCAATCATTTATTCAACAGAAATAACAATAAATTTTATCTTCTGTGGAAAGAGTAAGTACACCCGTGGCCTTAGAAGCTAGTATTGCCCCTTTTAGTAGAAATAACTTCTTGTAGGCGTTTTGCATAACTGTCCACCAGGCTTGCTGGAATTTTTTAACTTTGAACTTAGACAGATGGCCTCACATTATCTTCAAGCACTCTTTGATATGATGCAGAATTCATAGTTGAATCAATGAATGTAAGCTGTACAGTCCCTGAGGCAGCAAAGCAACTCCAAACCATAACATTTCCACTACCATGATTTAAGTGATTTTTTTCTGCATCAGACGGTCTGCTCTTGGGTTGAATTTACTGGGACAGCCAGTCCTGGACAAATTGGCACTCGTTTGAAATCTTTTGTAGATCATTTTCCTTACAGTGGAATGATGTATTTCAAATAATTTTGAGATCTTTTTAAATCTCTTTCCAGACTCATAGGCATCCACAACCTTTTTTCTGAAGGCCTTACAGAACTCTTTAGCTCTTGGCATAATGACACCACACACCTCAATAAAGGGAACACCAGACACTAGATATGAGAGGGGTATAAATATGACCAGTTCCACCTGCACTCCCTAAGCAGGCTCTAATCACTGTCACCCAATCCTGAACACCTGATTCAAATATTATGGGTTTGAAGGGGTGGTAAATATAGGGGTGCACTTACATTTTCTATGTGACTGATCTGTTTTTTGTTCATTTAAATTGTGAAAATTACTACAAAATATTATTTTTATGTGTCATTCGATAAAGTGTATCAACTCCATTAATAGGTACTGGATCAAATATGTCAAAAAAGCCAACAATTTCCGTGGGGTATACTTATTTTTCTCAAATGACTGTATGTGTACACAAACGCACCTATCGTAAATGTTGGAGGGTGTATTGGTGCTTTGTTCTCTCCTGTCCCGTGTCTCTCTCTCTGCTTGTCTCGCTTTGCTCTGGAGTTCATCATTTTCCTTCTTCACTTTACTCAGCTCTGTACATAGAGCTTGGTTTTGACTTTGCAATTTAGCCAATGTCTTACTCCAGTGCAGGTCGTCTGCAGGGGTTACCGGTGCTTCCTGCTGTCCGGCAGGACTGACGTTCCTCTTTAAAAGAGTTTGCTGATCTGGCTGAGATCCTGATTTCTGAAGGTAGACAGAATTTTTTTTTTTTTTTTTATGCAGGAACAAACTAGTTCTGTGGTCTGAAATGTATGTTACTGTGCTGCTGGAGGTGGACCAGCGCAGTGTTTTTAAACCAACTCAAAATTACGAACTTAAATCCCTTCTTTGCACAGCTGCAGAGCTAAATGGTATTTGACGTCATGCAAAGCCCAAAATTCATTTTTGTAGATTTGTTTTGAATGTTATACTAATTATTTATATAAGTAGGCTAATTCACCCCACTACTAACCAAATAAGGAAGTGACTGTATTAATTTGTTGAACAAATAGAACAAACCAACTATAATAGCAACACTGTCCTAAAGTGATTACACATGTGGGTGAACCCCCACAAAAGCCGACGAGTAAACAAATGCATTTGTAAATCAGTCTTAACGAAAACGTCGTTATACTGAGCCATTAGAGTAGCCGATGTGATTGATATTTCAGTAGTACACTGCTTTATTTGAGGCTTTTAAGGTGATGGTTAAAAAAAGGACC
>JANDJT010000041.1:19080929-19121797 GCA_024331685.1 Stegophilus panzeri
ATATAGATAGATAGATAGATAGATAGATAGATAGATAGATAGATAGATAGTTAGATAGGTGGATAGATAGATATATATAGATATATATATAGATAGATAGATAGATAGATAGATAGATAGATACATATATAGATATAGATATAAGGTATAAAGTGTGTATCCTGCTTAAAAAGGATATTAGTCTGTTGGTTGAATGGTGCTATAGGTACAATGACAGCCTGAGCTTTGATGGCATGCAGGAAGGTCTGAGAGAGCATGCCAACACTTTGACATCCTCCATTCTTAGTGAAGATCAGAGCATCACGCCCCAATCGCATTGATCCTGATTTGAAGCCGTTACCGTAGATCCCTATGGCCTGGTGACTGCCTTTACCAGATCCTTTCTCTGTGAAACCAAAACTATAGAGCGAGAGAAAGACAACAATACAAGAGCGAATGTAATTCAAAACCTAAAAAATTAAACATGCAACAAATAAAACATCCAATCTTTCTGTGTTCCATAATGTACAAAAAAAACCCCAGAAATGTCTACAGCGTTAGCGATGAACACGATCAAGTTTTAACAAATACATAAGGTCATAATGTAAGTAAACAAAGACACATTATCAGAGACACAAACAAGCAGGAGTGAGAAGAACAGAGAAGTTCTGGCTCTGGATCTAAAATATTTTACATATGAGACTAAATTAAACTGTCTAAACACCTGTTAAAACTGTGATTAAATACACAGCAAACACTTGCTACTTAATTATGACCAAATAAATTGTGATCACTTTATCTACAACATATAGTTTGTATTTTATTCAAGTGTTATTGTTTTTTTTTTATAATAACATTATATAAACACTGGGTTGGTGTTCTGTGGAGTGCCAATCAGGGGAGGATTGATCTCGTATTGCACAGAGCCTCTCTCTCTCCAGTTCGGAGAGGTCCCTGGCTGGACCAACATAACCCTACGATCTCCTGGACTGACAGACAAAGCACACACTGGTCTCCGAATAGTCAAGAGCAGTGTTTCCAAGGTGCCATCATCCCTCTAGCTACTACCACCAGCGAAAGTCCAGACCAACCGACACCGGTTCACATTCCATCCAAGTACCAGGATCTCCAACACGTGTTCAGCAAGGAGAGAGCAAGCAGACTTCCACCACACCACTCCTATTACTGTGCCATCACGCAACTTCCTGGAACCAGTTCACTGTGGGGGAGGGTGTATCTGCTGTCTTTAGATGAGCAGAGAGCCATGGAGGAATACATTCGGGAGGCACTACAACAGGGATACATCAGACACTCCACATCTCCTGCTTCAGCAGGTTTCTTCTTTGTGGAGAAAAGTGGGGTGGATGCATAGATTAGCGAGGTCTCAACCAGGTTTCTGTTACGTACTGTTATGCCTTACCAGTGGTTCCTGCAGCCCTGGAACAACTCAGAACAGCTAAAGGGTTCACTAAGCTAGATCCACATCCAAGAGAGGAATGAGTGGAAAACAGCCTTCAGTACCACTTCAGGCCACTATGAGTACTTATTCATGCTGTATGGGCTCTCTAGCGCCCCCTCAGTGTTCCAGTGCCTAATCAATGATGTCCTTACGGACATGTTGGGGAGGAATGTCATCACATATATCGACAACATATTAGTATATTCCAGTTCTCTTGAAGAACACAGCCTCCACATACACCAGGTGTTAAAGAAGCTTCTCCAGCATCAACTCTACGTCAAAGCAGAGAAATGTGAATTCCACCAACACACCATATCGTTTCTGGGTTACATCATTAGCCCTGGGGGAGTTGCCATGGACCAAGACAAGATGAAAGTGGTGGTGGATTGGCCCATTCCTCACACAGTCAAAGAGTTGTAATGATTCCTGGGTTTTGCCAACTTCTACAGGCGTTTCATAAGAGGATTCAGCACACCCCTTGATATCCCTGCTGAAAGGAAAACCTAAGCATCTGCCTTGGAACCCAGCCGCCGAAACGACATTTGACCGACTCACACAGGCGTTCACCACAGCTCTCCTTCACAAGCACCAAGATCCTACTAAACCCTTCATTGTGGAGGTAGATGCTTCAGTGACTGGAGTCGGCGGTGTGCTGTCTCAGAGGTTCGGGGACAAACCCAAGCTTCACCCAGTCGCCTTCTTCTCCAAGAAGTTGTCCGCAGCAGAAAAGGAACTATGATGTGAAGAACAGAGAACTCTTGATTGTAAAATTAGCCCTGGAGGAATGGTGACACTGGTTAGAGGGGACCATGCACCCATTCATCATCTTCACAGACCATAAGAACCTCGAATATCTCCACACTGCTAAACGTCTGACACCTCGTCAAGCCCGCTGGTCTTTGTTCTTCTCTCGTTTCCAGTTCACGCTATCCTATCAACCAGGATCTAAGAATACTAAAGCTGATGCACTCTCCCAGGTACATGGCCCAGAGGTACAAGAAAGCCCCCATGAGTTTATTATCCCAACCACATGTATCCTCAGCTCCATCGATTGGGAGTTAGATCAGACCCTGGCCAGAATCCCAAGCTCACAGATCCCAGCTGCATCTCCCCCTAGCAAATAGTATGTGCCTAAAGAGCACCGGCTGGAACTCATCTCATGGGCCCACACGCCAGTCATCACAGGCCACCCAGGTACACAATGCACCTACCATCTAATACATTAGATGTACTGGTGGCCAACATGTTGAGGGATGTGCTTAGAGTGGTCTCGTCATGTTCCACCTGTGCCCAGTCCAAGGTTCCTTGAACAATCTAACCTCAGGGTACCATCCACAAGAGAAACGGCCAAGTAGAATGTGCGAAGCAAGAGATTGGGCGGTTCCTCCGAACATTCTGTGCAGCTAACCCAGAGGACTGGTCCAGATTCATCCTCTGGGCCGAATACACCCAGAACTCTATACATCACCCAGCTACACAACTCACCCCGTTCCAGTGTGTCTTAGGCTACCCGCCATCTCTGTTCCCGTGGAACGCCAACACCACAGATTCCCCAGCAGCGCGAGCAGATCTGGGAAAGCACTCACCAACGCTTAACACAAGCCACCCGTATCTACAAGCAGAAAGCTGAACATCATCGCAGCGAGCATCCACGTTACCAGCCAGGTGACAGAGTCTCTCAACTAAGGACCTCAGACAACCACAGTCCTGTAAGAATCTCAGTTCACGATACATCGAGCCATTCAAGATCAAACATCTTGAATTAAACAGATCAACAAGGTCACATACAAGTTGGAATTACCATGTCACTGCCGCATCACACCCTCTTTCCATGTTTCCCAACTTAAAACAGTAAACCCCAGTCCCTTAGCCATGGACTTGCCACCCGACGCAACTCCATTTCTACTGCAAAACAGCAACTCAAATGCACCACAAACTACAAACATGGCTGACGACAACAACACTTCCCAAACACACACACTGACAAGTTCACCATCCCTGGAGTTCAAATTAGAGACACCTGATCCCAATAACATACACACACTCGCACTACTCCTTTTAAGAGACTTTCTTTCACTCATCTAGTTGCGAAGTATACGGTCAGTTGCATTTTGTCTCTGCCATTACCAAGCCTTGATACCGTGTTTGTTTATTCTGGTTTTTGACTTTGTCCTCATATTATGACCTCGTCTCTCTGCCTTGCCTTGTTTGGACTGCTTGCCTGATCGCCTGACCTCTGTCTGTCTGTTTAGTGATTTCTTCCTGATCCTTTGGACTTGTTCTTTTATTAAACTGCCATACCTGCATCTGTTTCTGTCTGTGTCTCCATTACGTGACACTCAGCACCTTTCCTCTGAGTAATGATAGATGATTAATTTCTTATGTCCCTTGCCACTAGATGTTTAGTATCATTCTTATTATTTTATTGCAAGTTAGCCTTCTTCAACTCTTCATGACTTGTGTTTGCAGGTAGCTTAAACATGAGAAATTTTCATTAAAAAGTACACTCCAATTAAAAAAGTAAATCTTCTCAGTTCTTCATGGACATATTCTGCTATTTATTATTTTTACGTCAAAAATTAACAATAAAGGTTGATAATAGAACTGATGGATACAGCATATAACAAATATGGATATATAATTGATAAGAAATAAAGCATTTATCATGCTTATCAAGGATATTAGTCTCATATTAGGAAACTAGGAATTCTGCTACTTCTACAGGACCAATCTGGACTACATATTCTTTGGTCAAATGGAATGTCAAATGATCTGAATATATTTCCTCTCACCAGTATTTAAAGAAAGAGGTTTGGGATGTGCTTAAAGTCTATTCCTGACTCACCTGAGCATCTTGTGCAGTTTACTTGGTGTCATCCCACTGCCATTATCGATAAAGCTAAGACACAACTCCTCTTTTACAGTGACCGCATCAATCCAGATCTGCTTGGCTGTGACCCCGGGATCAGACGCGTTATCTACCACACAGAGAGACAGCAAGTTAGTGGCCGACTCTTATTACAAATATTTATCGATAAATTATGTAACCCATCAGACGATTTCTCATGTCAAACACACAGATGTATGCTACAAGATCAGAGTAAATAAATGTGTCTAAACTAGTGGGCCACACATATCGCTCTGAAATACATAAGTAGAAATAAATAACTGCGAGTCACAGGAGGTTTATTTGCACAGTCTGTGAGTCATATGGCAATGAGTTTATATGTTCCAACTGAAACAAATCTATAATAAACAGTTAACCAAAAGGCTATTTTTCTGTTGTCCTGCTGACCTGCTTTTCAGTAATGAATCACTCAAACAGGTCCACATGTCCAATGGCATCAAACTTGTGTTGTTGGTTGAAAATTCGAATACCCCCCCTTTTTCTTTTTTTTTACAAGCATATACAGTATTGTAACAAAAATAACTCTCATGAATTCTTCTGTTTGTTACAGTATTCTGTATCAGGCTTCTCCATTGGGTCACGTGTAGGCCAATGTGCTATGTGGTTTTTTTTGTGCGTTTGTTGTCTCCATTATGCTAACGGACAACAGTAACCTGTTAACTAATGAAGATTTAAAATTATTTCACTGAATCTCAAGAACCACTGCAATGTTCAAGCTACCAAAAAAATGCTATAAGCAAGCTTAACTAATATCTACTAAGACCGTTACTAAAAATCGTCCAGTCGTTACATGACCTTTTATATTTTTTTGTTGTTTATATTGTGAGAAAATATTGTAAAATCATGAATCTTCATCAGCAGATCTGAGAATCTGGTTGCTATTGCTTGGCATGGATTACTAAAATAACAGCTGTATTACCAAGATCATCTTTACAGAAGATAAGAAGTGTGTTTTTCATCACACACTCACCTGCTCCTGAAGGAATACTTACCAGTTCTGCCCGCTCCCACACACGTTCAAGAATTCATTTGGTTTGGTTATTTGGTTATTAGTGAGTTAAACCACAGAGACCCTAAACTGCATAAAGCATTTACTGAAGATAAATGAGCGTAGCCCTGTCCAGCATCGTCCCATGTTAATGAACGTGGCCTTCATGTCACGGTCTGTTCCTGCAACGTTATTGTTGGGTCCCATGGGTCCCCAGTCCTGATGCACACCTCTTTTAAGGATGTGCTTTTGACATTAGCTGTTGTTTAGATTGTAAGTATGCAGGTCTAATTGTGACAACTATGTTTCATCTCACTCTAACCTTAGCCGGCAGCCACACAGGAGAAACAGACAATCAGAGAGCGTGAGTAAAACTGATTGGGTTTTTCTAGGTAAGGTACAGGTAAGGCATTTATTTGTTCTCTAATTTGGTGGGAAACTAGTCAACAATAGATGGTAGTCAGACGATTTATTCTCATTGTGGAATTAGCATCGTAATGCAGTTGAGAACTAATGTTTTTTGTGTTGTTTTTTTTTGGCTAGAACACTTATGATAACCGGCTAGTGGCTAACGGAATTAGTGTTGGTGAGTTTCCCTGTATTTTTCTGTATTTAAAAAAAAAAAAAAAAAAAATGCAATTGTATTTTTCTACCAGAATGGGTGACATTCCAAAACCTGACATCCAGTAGCTTTAAAGATTCAGCACAAAATTTTAACACATAATCAGCTGCGTCCAAACAAAGTTCTAAAATGTCTGACGATACCTGCGATATCTCGGAAAAGTGGCATTATCACAATATCGACATTATAACATCAGATTGCCCAATTCCACAAGAGGAGATGCAAGGATAAGAAAGGGACATACGTCTTAGAGAAGAGAAATCTTAAATTTAAGAAAGCTGAGAAAAGTTAAGCTCATGAGAAAATTATAAACCGAGAAAAGGACAGGTGGTGAGAAAGATGTAGGGCAAAATAGTGTAGAAAAAAAATGATGGAAAAGGATAAACAGGGGAAAAGGCAAAATGACAGGAGCAGAGCAAAACAAAAACAAAAAAAGATGAGAAAAAGGAGGCTAAGGGAAAATATAATATGAGCTGGGGGAATATATCTAGGATTATACGTGGTGTCAACTGAGGGTTGAAAAATTCACACACACAAACACAATCGACGTGGCTACGTGTATGTTTTGGGACAGTGGGTAGAAACCAGAGAACCCGGATGAAACCCCCACGAAGATGTCAAATAATATTGACTTATTTATACGTACTAAAATATACAGTCATGCTTAAGCCCTTGCAAACCCTGGCACAAGAAATGTATAAAATTAAAAAGATAGAAAAGTGAGATAGAAAAGAGGAGAGAGAGAGAGAGAGAGAGAGAGAGAGAGAGAGAGGACTTCAAAAACTATTATTACTTTACAATTAGTGCGATTTCACTGTTGCTTTATGGTTTTAAAAGCAGAAGGGTTTAGTTGCGTTTAAAACATGCAGGTCATCGACCGACCGGATGCGTAACAGGTACTCAGTTTCCGTCGCGCCGGTGCCAGGCTCTGTCCCAAACCGCACACCAAACAACTCCACCAGCCTAGCAGGTCACCATCATTACCCCTGATGATGCACTAGACAGTATATCGAGTAGTACTGTGCCGCGGTTATGAGAGTGCAGAAAAATACCCCTCCTTCATGCGAGTGTCGATCTGAACTGAAACATAACTCTCGCAAAAAAAAGTTCACATTTGAGTTTAAGAGGGAAAAATCAAACATCATGACGTCTTACCTATTAACTCTGCGACTGCACTGAACGGCCACGTGTGACTGGTGGAGTTGCTGTCCAGGTACGATGGGCTCATCTGCAAGCACAAAAAACCCAAAAAAACGTGTAACACAGCACACTGTAATGCATTCGCAATACTACAGACGTGCATTAAGAATACGCACAGAGCTGAGACGGATCCCGTGCTCGCTCAGCCTCGCCATTTCTTCCAGTCCAGCCAGACAACACAAGCACTAAAATAAAATATAAAAATAAAAAAGCTTGTATTACAAAACTCGCAATCTTCCTCCTTCTACAGAGCACAAACTCTTCCTTCCTCTTTCACTTCTGTGACACGGCTGCGGCGGAAAAGTGCGCCGTGCTGCCTGCGCGCTGGTGAAGTGCAACTTGTGCAGGGTTGCCAGATTGGACACCAACATTATCTCCTAGAGATGCCTACCTTACCTGGAAGGTGGTGTTTCAGTTTCTTTTAGCCGAGTTAGCTTACAGTCCCCTACGAAAGTATTGGAACAGCAAGGTCAGTTCTTTTGTTAGTGATATGAGATGATAGACCAGAATTTCAGTCTTCATTTCCTGATATGTACAGCTAGATGTGTTACATAGCTTAGAACATGACACATTTGGTGACAGGGAACCCAATTTTTTAGGTGAGCAAAAGTATTGGAACAGATAGTCTTAAAGTAGCCTAAATAAAACTGTACCACAGCTTCTTTCGGTTGTTATCAGTGTTCTTCTTTGAGGGTTCACGTCTAAAGTCAGTTGTTGTGTTGTCAGGGCTTTTTGGATCATTGTTTTGCTGTTGCTGCATGATAAAGTTCCTCCCAGTTAATTTGGATGCATTTCTCTGTCAATTGGAAGATAGATTGTTTTTGAAGACTTCTAAATTCATTCTGATGCTACCATCGTTAGTTACATCGTCAATAAAGATTAGTGAGTCTGTTCCAGAAGCAGTCATTCAAGCCCAAGCCGTGACGCTACCTCCACCGTACTTGACCGATGAGCTTGTATGTTCTGAGTCATGAGCAGATGCTTTCTTTCTCTACACTTTGGCCTGTCTGTCACTTTGGTAGAGGTTCATCTTGATTCTAGAACATTTGTGACTCATCTCTGTATTTCTTTGCAAATTACAATCTGGCTTTCCGATTCTTACTGCTGATGAGTGGTTTGCATCTTGTGCTTTGGCCTCTATATTTCTGTTCTCAAGTTCTTCTTTGAACGGTGGATTGAGGTACCTTGTGGAGGTTGTTGGTGATGTCACGAACCGTTGTTTGGGGTTTTTCTTCACAGCTCTCAGTGTTTCTGTCATCAACTGCTGTTTACTTTGGCTGGCCTGTTCCATGACTGGTTGTTAGTACATCAGTGGCTTCTTTCTTTTTCAGTACATTCCAAATTGTTGTGTTGGCTATGCCCAATGTTTGTGCCCAACAATTTTCCCTCTTTTCTCAGGTTCAAAATGGCTTGCTTTTTCCTATAGATAGCTCTCTGGTCTTTATGTTTTAGGTCTATCCTTTTTAACAACAAATGCAGTCTTTACAGGTGAAACCCAGGGCTCAAACCAAGGGTAGACATTCAGAGCTATTAATTGTAATTAATCTAACAGGAGTAATTAGCTGGGCAACAAGAAACATCTGTCAGTCACGTGTTCCAATATTTTTTGATCACTTGACAAATGGGTAGGTTCAAACAAAACGTGCCATGTTCTAAGTTGTTTAACACATCTAGATATAAATATCAGGAAATGAAAGCTGAAATCTGATCTATAGTCTCATTCACATTATAATCTCTATTGGCCTTGCCATTCCAATAATTCCGCAGGGGACTGTATATACAGTGAATTGAGATGGGATAGTTTTTGAATGTCCACATTGTCTAAGCATTCGTGCCATTAATTTAAAAAATGAAAAAAAAAAAGGAAAAAACATGATACATGTCTAAAATCCTCAAGGTGGTGATTGTGTGTATGTGAATGAAAATGTTTATCATATTCAAAAGCATGACCCTAGCTTTCATCATCCTCAGTGATTTGTTTAAAAATTGATTTATTTGTAGCATACTTATTCATGGCATCATTCAATCAGATTTCAATAACAGGACTTAAGAAAATCTTCACCAAATTCATCATCAATATAGTCAAATATTGTATGAACACAGTAGACTCTGTAAAACTGACTACATAGTAAGAAGTAACATTATATAATTAAGCAATAACAGCAAAAATAGGGTTTAGAAAGTCTTCAATATTGTTCTGTGGCGGATCATACAGGGGGGCAGGTGGGACAGATAGTGTACATAGGGGCAGATCCTTGCTGTTTAGATCAGCTGTTCACTGAACATTGGACCTCATGATTTCAAATCCAAGCACCACCAAGCTGCCACTGCTGGGCATTGAACAAGGCCCTTAACCCTAAACTGCTCAGTTGTATAAATGAGATACCCGTAAGTTGCTCTTGATAAAGGTGTCTGCCAAATGCTGTAAATGAAATACCAATTACCTCTTCTGAGTGACCAATTATTTTAAAAATGTTGCTATTTGACAGATATAAGCCAATGTTCCATTGATAACCTTCTACAGAGTTATTATTTCACCAAAGATTTCATCAAAAATGGGAACTACAACAAGCTCCAACAGAGGTCCATTGGAGCAGGATTCACGCTGCTCCATGCTCGGGGGAGGAGAAGCGGACCAGACTGTAGTATTAAAAGGTTTGCCAGATTGGGCTTGTTTACTAATACTCTGTAGCTGCTAAGAGCTTGTTTTATAGCAAATAATATCAATTAAATCTAAAAACGTTCTGCAAAATGGCAAAGTGTAAGTGCAGACAGTGTGTATATGATGTACAGAACTGTTACTCTGTCAGAATGGGGGAAAGCATGTTGGACATCCCCAAATTTCAACTGTTAAACGCTGTTACTTTAAGAGATAGAAGAACAATAATCACCTACAAATTTCATATAATTTGGGTGAAGGTCCACTGGTCCACATAAAACTGTCCTGTATGAGATGCTGGCAAGAAAAAAGCTATTATTTAATAGAAACCATATGAACCAAGTTTCAAAATGTTTTGTGGTCAGAAGCGACCAATCTAGAGCGTTTGGGCCAAAATGTAGTGTGGTGCAAACCGAATGCTACCAATCTATTGAGAAATACCATCTCTCCTGTAAAGTATGATGTTGTCAGTCATGCTGTGGGGATGCTTTTATCAGAGGGGATGGTGCATCTTAAGACTGAAGGACAATGCCAAAATACATGGAAATGCTCAAAACATGATTCAGTTTGCTAAGAAACTAAAACCTGGGAGAAATTTCACCTCTCAGCAGGACAATGATCCTGAGCACGAGGCTAAAGCAACAGAGAAAGCAACATTACCCAGTTTCTAGTTGCCCATGATGGCTTTGTGGCTTAGAAGCAGCAGAGGTAACCATTCAAAACACAAGCTAGAAAACATCAGGGGGAAAACAAAACCTAATTCATGTCCAATTCGACCTATCCGGGGTTAGGTCATTAACTGTAATCTTTTGTGACAAATCCACAGATTCAACTCTGGATTCACGATAGCCCTCTTCTTGGAGTGGACCCATAATCTTCCAAATATATAGCCTTGTTAATTATCTGCCTAGAATACGCCACACAAAAAAGCACATCAAGAACAAGGGAAAAATATTTCTTTTTTTATTTAAGTAATATTACAATGCTTAAAAATTCCTAAATATTAACACCATGCCGCATTGGCCTGTTTCATTTACAGAATCCAAATATACTGTATTTTGTACAATCATGCAACTTAGGGCATTTGAAGTAAAATTTTCATCAGCTGTGCACTTTCTCTTATTACACCTATAGAACATGCAGAAGCTCTCCCTCTACTTCTCTCAGTCTCTGGTGGCATAGAACAGACCCCAGCGTTGATCTCCAGCTTCACAGCGCTGCAACTTTTCTGTCCAGCCATTTACAATAGCATCATAGTCCTCCTGGGAAAACTCCTGCATGGAGGCAGAACACTGTTATAACCCATTCATAACATGTTTACATCATGTTTATGAGCTATTTGTAAACTCTCATACTGTGAAGCATAGGCAATTATTTTGTGACATTCTACAAATGAGCATTTGTATGTGTTATTTAAAGACATTCTTTCTCTCTCTGTGTGTGTGTGTGTGTGTGTGTGTGTGTGTGTGTGTGTGTGTGTGTAAGATCTTTTACCTGTATAAATTCCACTTTAATCTCCTCTGCTCTCTTAAGCTCACTCTTTATCACCTGAATGAACTGGGCAGTTCTGTCTTCTGCTCTTACATTAGTGAACCCTGCTTCTTCCAAGTACTAAAAGACAGCCACACACACACACACACACACACACACACACACACACACACACACACACACACACACACTGTCATTAGGAATGATTATCGCAACTGTCAAAACCAACAAGTTATTTATAACATAAAACAGTACTGCTACTTAGATAGACTGTGTGATTACTTCCTCTCTGTTTGATACAGATCTGTGTTCCATTAAGTCTAAACGATGCCATTTTAGCATATAGTGTTTTAGTGACTATTTTTTCAGCTAAGATCTGAAGCACATCATATGACTGTCTAAACATAGTGACAGGAAATCTGTTTCATTCAAATGACAGTTTCTATCTTTTTTTCCATAGATGATGAAGAACTCTGCTTCTCTAGCTTTCTTTAAGCGTACTTGTTTTGCATTTGTCTCTCTTCCTTCTCTTCATATATTATATATAGCTAAACATACTGACATACTGAGAATTAATAAGCTACAGCGCTACCTCAGTGAACAGCCTTCAATGCTGCAGGATGACCGTTCAACGCACTATATGCTTTATCACAGAAAACTAATTACAATTGGAGAGTGTGTGTGTATGTGAGCTAGAATTTAGCATTAAACTCCATTTGATATACACTCCACTCTTTTAAAAGTCAACAAATTAATGGACCAGCCTCCAAGATACAGACGATCTTGATCTTGACATTTTGCTGTCAGTGTGACTTAAAAAATGAACAGCTTCTGACATGAAAATGTTACAGATACATTTTGACATATAATGTGTATGTGTTCAGCCTTCATATACATTTCATATCACTCTTACATAAGATGACTTGGAGGAAGCGTTCACCACTTAGTTAGTACTCGAGTCCTTAAGTTTTCCGGTAGTGACCTTGTCTGTTCTATTTATCGAGTTCTTCGTAGTCTAGTTAAATCTGTCTGCTAATCACCTGATACTTCATTTGATACAAGCCTGTCTACTGGCTTGATTTCGGTTTGCCTGCATCCAAAGCCTGTCCATGCGTGACAACACTGATATCTACTGGATCATATTTTATAATAATATATAAAACAGACCTGATCTGAGGTCAGTACTTTTGTCCCATGTGAGTTAAGTGCAATTATTCTAGCTTATGGTGGCTCACCTTGCCATATCTCTGTGGTGTATAAAGGATGTAACCTCTCTGGTTAACATATTCCTGAAAGGCAGGAGTCCACGGCTTCTCTCCACAGCAGTAATCACTGATTAGTACCTGTCCACCAGGCTTCAACCATGACTACACACAAACACAAAACAGAATGAGACACACAACAGACAGACAACTGATACTTAAGCTTATTGCCTAATATAAACTACATGACCAGTAGAGGGCAGTGATATTTAAGAGATCGGAGATTCAGAAAATCGTTTTCGACCTCTGTGCTGTCGAACTAAAGTGGGGGAAAAAAATTGGCAACTCCATTAGGCCTCATCATAGCTCAGAGACAGCGCTGGTTAAAGTAGTAAATGACCTACTACTGGCCTCTGATCAGGGTTGTGTCTCCTTGCTTGTGTTGCTTGACCTTAGTGCAGCTTTTGATACAATTGATCATACTATTCTCCTTGATAGACTAGAAAACGTTATTTGCATTATGGGAACAGCCCTCTCCTGGCTCTTAGATGTAAATGGTGACTTCTCTATGCACTGAGGTGTTTGGTGTTCCACAAGGTTCTGTTTTAGGCCCACTGCTTTTTTCTTTATATCCGCTACCTCTGGGTCAAATTATTTGTAAACATGAAATTCGCTTCCACTGCTATGCTGATAACACACAGTTGTATGTTTCAGCAAAGCCAGATGAGAGACACCAGCTTAATAAAGTTGAGGAATGTGTAAAGGACATTAGACACTGGATGCTTATTAACTTCCTCTTACTTAATTCTGACAAGACAGAAGTACTTCTACTAGGACCACATGCAGCTAGAAGTAAGCATTCTGATTACATAGTAACTCTGGATGGTCTTTCTGTTTCATCATGTTTAGTAAAAGACCTTGGTGTGATTATTGACTCCAGTCTTTCATTTGATGCTCATGCAGATAATATTACCAGGGTAGCCTTCTTTCATCTCAGAAATATTGCTAAGATAAGAAAGATATTGTCACTACATGATGCAGAAAAATTTGTTCATGCTTTTGTCACCTCTAGGTTGGATTACTGTAATACCTTTGTTCTGCCTCTGTTTGAGGCTGTGTATAGTTTATTATGGATATTTGCATTTATAAACATTATATTTTCATAATTGTTTAATATTCTGTAAACGTTCCATTTGTCCTGCCATTTTTATATACATTTATATATGAGGACTCTTATTGTGACGTGTTGTCGCAAGCACTGCAAGTTTGGTAACAGGTAGTAGCGAGCTCATGGTGCAGTGAATACTCGAAATATGTTTGTTACATCTGAGTCAATCCTTTTTATGTAATATAATTGTTTATTAATTAATGTTGAGGGGGCACTTTTAAATAATTTAGAAAAAGGGCAGGGGCTCGAGCCCCCAGAGCATACCCACCCCCTCCAACCCCCCTTCTGCACGTCCCTTTAATGAACCCACCATTAAAACAATTGCTGCCCCCAAACTGCCACTAATTCAAAAGCGAATGTGAAATGCACAGGGCTGCACATAAGCAATTTAAAAGCGAGGGGGAAAAGAGGAAAAAGCACCAAAGCCCCTTTTTGCAGCAACTTTCTTCTGGAAAGCTTTGCAGACACAGGGTTACCATCTTCTATAAAGTTTCCCTCTGCATTTTTCTAAAATCCAAAATGTGACCGCACTTCGGATTTGTGTCAGACTCATGCTGGGTGTGTGTGGACAGTATTTACCGCGAGTTTTATGAATCACGATAATTGCGCACGGTTTTAATGATAATTAAATGTGACACGGTACCGCTAACCATCGGGGAATTTTATCGTAGTTTATTGTGAAGCTGGTAACCGTTTCATCCCTAATTTATATATTTCTGAAAAGCTGCTTTGGGACAATGTCCATTGTTAAAATTGCTATACAAATCAAACTGCACTGAATTGAATGTTCATCTTTTGTTAGCAACAATCTAGCCAACTAACTGTGATGAGCGATGTATGTTTATCTCCTCATAACTGAAAACTGTGTATATACATTTATAGCTTTAACAACCTAATGTCTGAATGGTGGCTGATCTAAAGCAAGCACTTCTGTATACAGCATAACTCATTTAAAAAATAAAGAAATGCTACTTTGTTTACTACTGATTCTGTAAGCAGCCATGTTGATTCGATGTCACTTGCTAAACTCAGGGGGGTGACGAGACCTGAGTTTCCGCGTAGGAATTTTGAGTTGAGGGAGCGTTTTCTTTGTTTTTTCCTAGCCGGAGGTCGGAAATTCCGAGTTATGAGTTTTAGTTGAATGTAGCAATCAACCAGCACTAACACACACACACACAAACACACACACACACACACACACTCACATGAAATTTTCTGAAGAGTCCGAGTTTATCGTTGATGTGCAGAATGCTGTCTCTGCTGTACACCACATCAAACGTGCTATTTGGAAATGTTCTCTTAGTGGCGTCTGACATCTCAAACTGCACCTGAAGCAGAGTGGACATTTAGTTGTCACTTTCTTTAAGTCTAAAAGAAGTGTGATAACATCACTGTAAAAAATCCATCCTATGGCCTTTGATTGTTCAATGTATATTAGTCCAAATGAGTGTCACTCACAGATGGCAGTTTCTCAGCCACAGCCCTCTCCATAGCGATCTCCACCATGTTTGACGACAAGTCCATTCCCAAAACATCCACCCCAAAGGTCTGTCAATCAAACAAACAGCCAGTTAGGTCACTCATGAAATGGCTTTGTACCTCTGCCTTCACTGAGCATTAGCCAAGTTAAAACGTAATCAATAAAAACAGAATAGTGAAAAACCCTATGTATTCTGGGAAAAGTACCACACAAAGACAGGAAACCAAGTGTGCAAGGAAAGGAAACCATCTAGTTAAGAACACCAAACAATTTTACACAGTAATGCAATGAGACAAAGGAAAGCTCAGGCAGTTGACAGTACAACCCTCCTACCACCCTGATGCTGTTAAATTGACCAGTCAGTCAGTGACCATGTGGCTCACCTTGGCCATGTAGAAATCCCCTCCACCAATGCCACAGCCCACATCAAGGACTTTTTGTCCTGGCTTAAGGTTCAGCAGGTCAACAAACTCCTGAAGAGAAAAATATCACAAATTCAGGAAAAAAAACCCCTCATAAACACAGTGAACATTTGCCTCAGTGTAAATATCAGCAGAAAACTAAATATCCAGAAACTCGTGTAATATTTTCATAAACAAAAAGTGAGGACTTCCTTACTAACACAATACTAAGACATGAGACCACAATGGTACTCCCTATCTTATGAACATGATTACTGGTCGATTTCTACCTACATGTTTGATTTCATGCTCATGACCTATATCTGTATGATTTTATGCGTTACGCTGCTGCCACATGATTGGCTGATTGGATAATTCCATGACTTAGCTGGACTACATATGTTCCTAATTATGTGGTCGGTAAGTGTATTTTTGTATTTTAATTAGCAGAGTTTAAGACACTTGCATATATACAGTTGCAGTCGGACGTTTCCATACACTCATCATGGACATGAATGTCATGGCAATATTGGGCTTTGAGTGACAGCACTCACTGGATTAACTAACACACAGTACTATGGGAAAGTCCAAGAAGCACAGTGCAGATCTGAAAAAGAGGATGGTGGATTTACACAAGTCAGGAATGTCTCTTGGAGCCATTTCTAAACAATGGCAGATTCCAAGATCATTAGTTCAAACAACTGTATGTAAGTACAAGTTATTGGGAAGTGTAGCCACTTTGCCAAGGTCTGGAAGAAGACCCAAACTGTCATCCTCCGCTGAGAGGAAATTGGTTTGGATGGCCAGGAAAAACCCAGGAACCACCAAGGCACAGGCCTGCCATGAATTGGAAGCTGCTGGAACATCAATGTCACAAGTTTTACATCACCATGGACTGAAAGGCTGCTGTTCAAGAAAGAAGCCCCTGCTCCAAAATCGCCCATGTAAAGTTTGCTGCTGACCCTATGAACAAAGAAAAAGCCTTCTGGAGGAAGGTTTTATGGTGAGATGAGGTAAAGATTAAGTTGTTTGGCCACAATGACCAGAGGTATGTTTGGAGGAGTAAAGAACACTGTACCAACTGTTAAGCATGGTGGTGGTGGTATTATGCTCTGGGGCTGTTTTGCTTCCAGTGGAACTGGGGAATTGCACAAAGTGGATGGAATAATGAAGAAGGAGGACTACATTAGAATTATTCAGCATGATCTCAAACCATCAGACAGACGGTTGAAACTTGGACACAGTTGGGTGTTCCAGCAGTACAATGACCCCAAACACACATCAAAGCTGGTTGTGGAATGGATTAAGCAGGCTAACATTAAGCTTTTAGAATGGCCTTCCGAAAGTCCTGATCTCAACCCTATCGAAAATTTGTTTACTGTGCTTAAAAGTCGAGTGAGGGCCAGGAAACCAACAGTTGTCATTGAACTTTACCAATTCTGCCAAGAAGAGTGGTCAAATATCCAACCAGAATTCTGCCAGAATCTGGCTGATGGCTACCAAAAGCGTCTGCTCGAGGCACACACAGGCAATGGTCCAACAAAATACAATATATTTAGCAGTCTTTATATGTGATTTTTTAATAGCTATATAGTTTAATATACATTGATTAAAAGCTGTACATTATGCTTCAGTTCTTCCTAATGAATGCAGCCCAACAAAACATATTTGTGTTTATTTTAAAATGTTTTGGAGTACTACTGCCCCCAAATGGAAACTGCATTACATACATTTAATTTATGAGCTTTACTAGCTCCCCTTCCACCCTGTGTGTTTTAATCCTTGGCCCATTCCCTCATCTAGGCTGCCTCTTCTTGCCCCCTTACCTTGGTGGTGCTTTGTCCACCAGTACTGACATAACCATAGCCAAATATCTTCTCATATCGCAGAATTCCCCTGTGTGTATACTGCTGGTTATCCAGGAACTGCTGGAAGGTGCTGAAGCCTCCTTGGTGCTGCTGGACCAAATCCCGACAAGCTTTCTGCATCAGCCAACACATTTGATTCTGGTTCTTCTTCATCTGAGAGAGAGAGAAGTGATCAGTTAATTCACATGCGCTAATGTTGTTGCCATTACTTACTAGTATTCTATCAATTCAAGTCAATTATTTTTTATTGTCATTGTTAGCAGTGTTGGGTAAGTTACTCAAAAAAATTTCATCCACTACAGATTACTAATTACTATTTTAAAATTGTAATATGATTACGTTACTGATTACTGCATGTAAAAAGTAGTCAGATTACTAATTACTTTACTTTCAAGTTACTATCAAACCTATTTACTTATCATAAAACTTGCCTCGGGTGTCTCACTGTTTGTAGGACTAGCAGACCGATAAAATATAAAACTTTTCTAACTAGGCTAGTTTGGTGTCGCTAGCGAAGGGGAAGCACAGCTAAGCTATCATTGTATGGGTTTAGCTGCTACAGTGCCATGTAAAGTACATTACCCTTCCTTATGCTCTGCTCATATCATGTTCACGTAAACTGGAACTGATATAGACATTCACACACCTTGTTTTCCTGCTCAGCATCAGAGGATGTTACTTTTTCAGTTTTAACCCCTTTACTGGTTTAAAAAAAAATTGCCGTATATTTCCATTTTTCCTCACACTGACTGTAAGCTAGCGTTTGGCAGAATTGAGAGCTATAAGCCAATAAGACATGAGTATTTCCATGTATTTTTCTGTCTGATTGGTCTCGCCTCAGTTCACTGAAGATATAAAATTACAGGCGGTCTTCTTTTACTGATGTTCAGTTACTTAGTGACAAACCGCTCCTTAAAGACTTTTAGCATGACTTAAGACTCAACACTCCGTATACACTGCTCGTACATCATATTAGAAGATATAAAACAAGTATGAATGAGTATGATGATAAATACATTCATCCACAGATGCCAGTGATCTGATTTGTGCACCATTTAGAAAGATCAAAAGTCATGTTTGATAACTACACACAACCAGTAGACAGAGCTCAGAGCATCAGCAGATGCTATCATTATGCCCCACAGTGAAGTGATTTAAATATGCACCTAGAGGTAAATGTTAATATTTTATGATATTTCTCCCAAAACAAAAGAAACTAAATGATTTATACCTTAATGTAGGTCTGTACAGTTCTGCTCAGGATGGTATCAAACCCATAGGACTGTTTACCCTTCTCTCCTGACTCGACCTGAGTGACTGATGTCATCAGATGGTTATAATGGGCAGGACTACGGTAGTGAGTGGGGTTAAAATCTCTCTTACTGTCTCCTGTGAAGGATAAAAAGCAGTAATTGTTCATTTTTAAATCTAAGGTCTGTTAAAGAGACCAAAAGGTACAGCATATAAATAACACATTAAATAAACTGCAACTTGCAAAATATTTCACTGACAGCAACAAACTAATAAAATACATTTGAATATATTATGAATATATTTGGTATTTTGTATGGAATATGGTATGTATCACTAATTGTCCTATAAATGACAGAAAATGGTTCATAAATATTTGTAACTGTGTGTCAGACTCTAAGCTTTATAAAACCCAGACTAAACTACATAATACACAATGTACTTTACAACTAATCAATTACAGAAACTATACCAGGCTGGAAAGTGGGCAATGCTTAGAGCAAAAGAATAGTGAACAATCACAGCAAGAGAGTCTAACAATGACGCCATCGATGGAAATATCTAAAGGTTGTAATGAACACAGGTGTCATATCACAGCAAACCAGCGACTCCATTTCTCAGAATGCACCACGAACTACAAACATGGCCAAAGACAACTACAACTCCCAAACACACATACACAGACACATTCACCATCTCCTGAGTTCTAATTAGACACATCTGCTGCCAGCTGCTGGTTTTGACTTTGTTCATGTTTACGATCTTGTCTCTCTGCCTAGCCTAGTTTGGTCTGTTCGCCTAATCGCCTGACCTCTGCCTGTCTACAGTATGTTTATTGATTTCTGCCTAATCCTTTGGACTTGTTTTATTAAACTGCCATACCTGCACTTGCTTCTGTCTGTGAATCCATTACGTGACAGAATACTTCGCCATAACATGGAAGCAGCAGGTTTGCTAACAAGCCATTGATGCCCACGGACGGCTCATGGGAGATCACCACCAACAGCTGCCTATCTGATGGAACAGATCACTCGTCTTTTCCAGAGCACGCTGACAGTCATGCAGACTCGCACCCTGTTTCCTCCGATACCAGTGCCGGAGATGTATGCAGGTGATCCGGCGCGATGCAAAGGTTTTCTCCTGCAATGCACGTTGATCTTCGCCAGCTATGCAGGCATGGAGATGAGTGAAAACGGCCTTCAGTACCACCTCAGGCCACTACGAGTACTTGGTCATGCCATATGGGCTCTCTAGCACCCCCTCAGTGTTCAAGTCTCTCATCAACAACGTCCTAGGGACCTGTTGGGGAGAAGTGTCATCAGATACATCGACAACATCTTGATATATTCCGGTTCCCCTGAAGAACATGTCCTCCATGCACGTCAAGTGTTATAAAGACTCCTTCAACACCAGCTCTACGTCAAAGTAGAGAAATGTGAATTCCACCAGCACACCATCTCATTCTTGGGCTACATCATCAGCCCTGAGGGAATCACCATGGACCAAAGCAAGGTAAAGTGGTGACGGATTGGTCTACTCTACAAGCAGTCAAGGAATTACATTGATTTCTGGTCTTCGCCAACTACTATCGATGTTTTATCAGAGGATTCAGCTCCACTGCACACCCCTTAACGTCCCTGCTGAGAGGCAAGCCAAAACGATTACCCTGGAATCCAGCCACCCAAGCAGCACTAACTCAACTCAAGGAAGCATTCAACACAGCTCCCATCCTAAAGCACCCTGACCCTTCCAGGCCTTTTGTCATGGAGGTAGATGCCTTGGAGACAGGAGTGGGAGATATCCTTTGACAGAGGTTCGGGGATAAGCCAAAGCTTCACCCTGTGGCCTTCTTCTCCAAGAAATTGTCTCGAGCAGAACGAAACTATGATGTGGGAAACTGAACTCTTGGCGGTCAAACTAGCCCTGCAGGAATGGCAACATTGGCTGAAAGGAGCAACACACTCCATCATTTTCACAGACCACAAGAACCTTGAGTACCTACATACAGCCAAGCATCTGACACCTCGTCAAGTTAGCTGGTCATTATTCTTCTCACGCTTCCAGTTCACACTAGGTCCTATGACCTTATCACTCTGCCTTGCCTAGTTTGGACTGTTCGCCAATAGAGAGACATAACTCTAATACTTAATACCTACATCATCATCATTTGTGAATTAATGGTAGGCCCAGATTCTGAACAATGCTAGTCACATATTGATTGGAAGCTACTAAATTGAATCGAAACGTATAATAGCAGATTTGAGGTACTGTCAAATCCAGTTTTGTCAGGACTTAATAAAAAAAAAGTTAGCGTTCATCCATAATTTTATACCATGAATATAGGCTTTAAGTGATATGCATGGCAGACCTATAATTGACCTACTACTGGCATGATCTGAGTGTCATCTCTATAACACTGCAAGACCAGTTTCCCAAATTAACAAGGAAAAGGGGACAAGGGGACTAAAGTTCATCAACCACTAAATGAAGTTGTGTAATGTATTTTCAAATTTAACCTGATTGGTGGAAACAGGATTCTCTGAAAAAGAGGTAACCGTTGGGACGAAGCCAGGCCAGCATCTTCTCTGCCAGTGAGCACAGCTCCTCGTCATTTAGATACATGAGCAGCCAGTTAGAAAAGATCAGGTCAAAACTGTGGGAATGAAACCAAACAATGTTGAACAGACCTATGATTCCATTCATGCATCAAGACTCTTTTACCTACTTGACCATCCAACCATGACTTCATTTACAGCATTGTTTTAGTGCTGTACCAAATATTACACTGACTCTGCTCGACCCAGTTCAGCGCCCTCAATAACATCATTCAGTAGAAATTCTTCACTAGTGAAAACACAGTTTAAAATCTAATTAAGATCTGGGTGGTTTGGACAAGGCCATGACCTGCACCAGAAAACCCAATCACAGACCCCAGCTACAGAACCTGCATTACTACTCTTCTAGTAACAGCGAGTCAAGGTAACTGGATGTTTATTTCATGATGAAACATTTTGGATGAATTGCAAAATAACGTGATGCTTTGTAATACAATTCCTACAATGTTGCTCATTATGCGGCTTAAATTAGCCACTTAATATCTATGCGTTGTCACACCATGGCTGTGCCACACAAACTTCATTCATTCATTTGCTGGTTTATTCTCTCACTCATCCACTTATTCTTTCCATTAATTCATGAGAAAACATGAGAAAATAGCACTGTACTTTCCACAACTTCATTCCTATTCCCACCTCTTTTCAGGAAACTCCAACTGTGTGACATCTGCTTGGATAAACTCTGCATTTCCAAGGTGACTGTTCTTTTCCTTGTTTTTTTCCACAAAGTTCTCCATAAAGTCCACGGCTGTCACATGACGTGCCTTGCCAATGAGATGACTTGTGTATCGTCTGGAAAGATCAAAGGTCACTTTTTTTATTTATTTTTTTTTTTTTATAAAGGTAAACAAACCAGCAGAACAGATCCTGAGTAATTAATTAGTCACTGTCATAACTATGTTCTATACAGCAATCTACAAAAAAAATCCATTGATTATAAGACCTTTAATATGGCTACTTACTGCCTTTTTAAAGCTGTTTTAAATTCTTACTTCCCTTACTTTAACAGTGTCATCAATATTAGTCTGAGATTTTAAACCTCTGCAGGTTTTGTTCCTAAAGAAGTGAAATATTGTAATTCTTACAAAATAAATGTATTGCATTTTATTCCATTGACTTGAAAAACTTGAAAAACTCTTGAAAAACTCTGTTTTGCTTGCATTTACTTCTTACCCATATTTGCAGTATGCCAAATGTGTTAATATACTACCAACATTCTGGCTGGATTACCTATTTGGATGTTTGCTTAGAGATGTTAAAGGCCATTCCCATGTGTATTAATGTGTAACTAAATATTCTCATCAGTTAGCTTCATCAGTATCATCCCTCTGAACAAAATGATTGATTTAATAAAGACAAACAGTAAGCACCTCTCTAAAAGATATTAAAAAGTCATATAATGTTTAATATGATATGATATGACATGAGTTATTAGACTTTTACTTTCACTGATCGTAGAGCATGTTCTACATTTTTAAAAACAGATCTGTAATTTGGATGTCACAAAGTCAGTGTAAAGTCAGTATACTTCCTGAAAGACAAAACTATGCATATCTATGTCCCAAACTTTCCTTCTCACTCAAACTTCCCATAGACATGCTAAAAAAAACCCAACCCAAACTTAGGAAATTATTTACAAGATATACCCAAGGACCAAAAACAGATAATGAAATTTACTCTACAGCTCCATGTTCTTAAAAAAAAAACAAACAAAAAAACCAACTAAATAAAAATGCACAAAACTCCTACATTAACTGTTTTTTTCACTACTTATCAAAGGATGTCTCACTGACCTTGGCCATCTCATTTTATTTTTTTACAGCAAAACATGAAACATGGCTTTATCTCATGGATTATAGCAATATGAAGCATGTTTATGGAAATACATACACAAAAGCCCATTGACATGCTTGTGGAAAAATAATGGAAACATTTGTTTGGTGTAGCTCCAGTTTCTGGTAGTAATTTAAATAGGTCTTCTGGACAGAATATAGACAGTAAGTATAGATTCATGGATTTGTGTTTGCAGTAGCTATATTACATTGTGTACGTTTAGAGCAGGGGTGTTAAATTCTGCCACATCAGGATTTTTGTGAGAACCTGAAGGGCCATAAGGACATTTCTAGAAAAAAGAGGGGCTAACAGAAACTATAGGTGATAACATTTATTATAATGATTAAAATGATAGAACTAACCAGATAGTATATTATAGAGATATGAAAGTAAAAGCTGATGAAGTAGACTGCTAGAGGTTTACTGCAGTAAGAGGAAAAGAAAATTGGATCAGAATTGATAGGATAATGTGTAATTTCCCTTTATTACTAATATGTTATTTTAATCATTTGGAACTGTCATACAGGTATTTTATGACAATTTCATTAATATGGTGATGGTAGATTGTGCTAACAAGCTCATTCCCAAAGCAGTCTGGTGTAAAATGATTCACACAAAATGTATACAGTTTTCAAAAAGACAACCACCTTACTGTATTGTGTGTAATAAAGGTGCAGTTATGAATTATACAGACAGTAAGAGTTTTCGGGTTAAAAATAAACATGACGGCATAGCTCTAGTCACTTTAGCCGTATTAGCTGTGGAATCTGATAACGAGCACATTCGAAAAGAGCTTTGCAATCATTCCCAAACTATAAAGCGCAATACTTACGTCTTCTGAATATAAAGCTGGATCACGAACAGTTCGTACTGATCCATGCTTGAGAATAAAAAAAATTTCTAAATCATGCTCTGTATTGACTCTCGTTCACAAAGCAGTCTGGTGTAAACTGATTCGCACAAGCATATATGAATTTAGCTATTTTTTGGCACACATTTCCTTCAAAAATAAAACTACGCCACTGTGTCTTCAGTGGCTCTGATGCCGGGAGTACATGAAGACTCTTATGTTCATTCTTACAGCCAACAACAGAACACTTACAACACTTAGGAAACTGAGACATTCTTCTTATCACTATAACTGCGCCAGCGTGGAGAACATGACGGATTGTGTGCAGCTCACTCAGGGGAGGATCTACGCTAATAGGGCAGAGTCTGTCACCAGTCGTGGGCGGGGCCTCTTCCAATGTGACATCACTTTGGAGAGAAAATGACTCACTTTGAGACTGTTTCTGGTTTATGGGGAATATAAAAAAAGGAGTGGGTGGATTTTTACCATTGTAGGGTAGTTGTGTACACACACTTGTGTGTGTGTACCATGTAAAAGTTCATTTTGCACAATAGGTCCCCTTTACATGAACAAATCTGTGTCATCACCACACCTACTGCACTTATCAATATAATTCTACAGATCATGAAACAATCAACATTTTATTTTGTATATTTCCTCATCACATCAAAATTAATTCCTGGTTACGGCACTGCCAACACCCAATGTGTTTCTGCTGGCCTTGATTTGACACATGTGGTCTATGAAAATTGAGTTCTGTTTCTGTCAGTAATAATACAATGAGGTTACTAACCCAATGCCAGCACCTAGTTCCAATACATCAATGCCATCCAGGCTGGGCAACATCTCCAAAATCTCAGGCAGCTCATACTTGGTCAGCTGCTGTGCGTTGGAGTCCAGCATCATCTCCTCCACTGTGGCCTGCTGAGAATGCTCCTTCCAGAATGCCATCATGGTAGTACGCTCTTTTCCCAGGGAGACAGAATTGAACATATTTTACAAATTTTGCATACAGATTTGAATACAAATTAAATGTGGCTTAATTTAAAGTGACAAAATCCCTTAGGTGATTTTGTTATTAAACAAATATATACTCAAAATTACTCTTCATACATTCTTCATCTAATCTTCATTCACAACTCTATACATTTTAAATTCTGTTCAAATACCTCTTTTAAGTGACCAATGACTTTTTATACAAAAGTTTGCTAATTGACAGGTGTACTATGGTCACCTGTGCCAATGTGGGGCAGCATGCTTAACTCCATGGAGTTATTATTGCACCTAGTGGTCAAAAATACAACAAGCACCAACAGAGGCCCATTGGAGCAAGAATCAATCTGCTCCAAACTCAGACTATGATTATTTTATTCATGAGTGCAGGGTATGCAGCGGACAGGACAATTAGTGATACTAGTTAATGATATTAGATCTCATATCTAAAACATTTATTGTAAATGAAACTGTAACCGAACAAGGATTAAATGTACATTGTTTAACAGAAACAAGGATTAGACCTAATGAGTATGTTGTAACTGAAGCTAGCGATCATTGATACAGCTACTGTACATTGCCCTTGACTGTGGATAACTCATTATATGTACTTTTACGAATATAAACATAGCCACAAAAATTTAATAAAAAAAGTCATGTTTCCAGTAATTAATATTTACAGACCTACAGTACAGGAATTCTACTCCCAGATTTATTGACTGGCTCATCATCTAACCCAGGGGTGGGCAATCTTATCCAGAAAGGGCCAGTGTGGGTGCAGGTTTTCATTCCAACCAAGCAGGAGGCACACCTGATTCCACCTGTTTAATCAGTTGATCTTGGCTTTCAATAGATTGAGGTGTGGCTTCTGCTTGGTTGGAATGAAAACCTGCACCCACACCTGCCCTTTCCGGATAAGGTTGCCTACCCCTGATCAGGTGACTGAATGTTTAGAGTCAAAGTTCTACTACACTCTAGACTTAAAAGAAAAATAATTAGAGAAAAAAAATAGGACTCTGGTATAATCATCACATTCACACCTTGAAAGTTAGAACATAAATGCAGTCAAACTAAATTGGTAATATTCCAAATGGGATGGTAGGAGAGCCTTAATTATTAGAAAGGCTCTTACTGCTGCGAGATCAGCATATTTGTCCACCCTAATAGAAGATAACAATAATAATCTTTGATTGTTATCTTATACCATAGCAAAGTAATTTAGAAACAAAACCAACACATATTCATAAATACCAACAATATGTAGTAGTGTTGACTTTTTTTTTCAGTGAACAAACGAGAATATTGTTAGAAAATTCAGAGTAGTCAGACAATTTAGTGTAAAAAAAACACTATCATAAAACAACATCATATTATCACATGCCAAAAGCAATCAAACCTCTATTAAAAATAATCTACTCCTCCCTTAGTGCAGACTATGTACCTAAATCATTTAAACTAACTGTTATCAAACCACTGTTTAAAAATTCCAACTTTGACCCTCGTCAGCTGTCTAAATGTAGGCCAATATCAAAACTTCCCTTTATCGAGGTTGTAACACAGCAGTTAGGCTCATACTTGTATAGGAATCAAATTCATAAACTCTTTCAGTCAGGAATTATGCCTCATCACAGTATTGAGACAGCACTGATTAAAGTGGTAAATGACCTACTACTGGAATCTGATCAGAGTTGTGTCTCCTTGCTTGTGTTCCTTGATCTTAGTGCAGCTCTTGATAACATAGATCACAATATTCTTATAAACATATTAGAAAGTGTTGCTGGAGATGCCTCTTTCCTGGCTCAGGTCTTATTTGACCGATCGTTATCAGTTTGAAGACGTAAATGGTGAATTCCCAAGCATACCATGTTCCACATGGTTCTGTTCTAGGTACACCCAGAAGTATCACATATAGAGACATGAGCAGTGGGCTAGATTATTACAGTTATTCATAAACATGGTATTAGCTTTCACTGCTATGCTAATGACACACAGCTACTGAATATGTTTCAGCAAAGTCAGATGATATACACCAGCTTTGTAAAGTTTTGGCATGTATAAAGTTCACTGGATGTTGAGTAACTTCCTCCTTATTTCAGACAAGACAGAAAAACTTATGCTAGGGTCACAGGCAGCTAGAAGTGAAAGACCTTAGTATGATTATTGACTCCAGTCTCTCATTTGAAGCTTGTGTAGATATTATTACTAGGAAGGTCTTTTTTTTTTCTTCTCAAAAATATTGCAGAAATATAGAAGAAATATAATGTCACTACATGATGCAGAAAAACTAGTTTGCTACCTCTAAGTTGGACCACTGTAACACCTTGCTGTCTGGATGATCCAGCAGGTGCATAAACAAGTTCCTGTTAGTCCAGAATGCAGCAGCTATGTCCTTACTAGAACCAGAAGATTTGATCACATTACCCCTGGCTTATCCACACTGCATTGGCTCCCAGTAAAATGTCGCATTGATTTTAAAATACTATTAATGATATATAAATCACTGGATGGTCTCACTCTACAGTACCTGAGCAAACTTTTGGTCTATTATAACCGTCATGTGTCGACAAAGAAGCAGTCTCTTTATTAGTACCTAGAATAATGACGACTACAGCAGGGGGCAGAGCTTTTATCTACAAAGCCCCCCACCAATGAAATGGCCTTCCAAGTAGTGTTTAGGACTCAAAGACAGCCTCAATCTATAAGTCTAGGTTGAAAATCCATTTGGTTAGTCAAGTATTTTTTAAAGATAGCATTTCTCTTAGGTAAAGTCACACATCTGGGGAATTCATGGGCACAGGGAGTTCTGGTAAACTGGAACGTTTTAATGCTGTACCACATGGACACCCTGAGGATTGCTATGGATGGTACCACATGTACACATTTAAGACTGCTATGGATGGTACCAGATGGATGCCCTAAAGATTGCTGTGGATGGTCTCACTTAGCCTAAAGATTGCACTTACTGAAAACAATTTATGCACAAGTCTCATCCATTCTTCGGTCGATAACTTTACTTGTATACTATAGATTTAAAGTTAAATTCTCTACTGAAATAAAAAAGGGACCAAAATGCTCATAATGAGGACCCTTTTAGCACACTATAGTTTGACTTTATAGCAGAAGTTGGGAAAGAATAATGACTCATAATCAAGTGTCCAGTGTCACCCAGAAGAGGATATGCTCCCCCTCTGAGTCTGATTTCTCACAAGGCTTCTTCTTCATATTTTCTCAGGGAGAATTTCTTAGACACTGTCAACTCTGCCTTGCTCATTAGGGATCGAATCTATAGCCAAATTTCTGTTAAGCTGCTCTGTGACAATGTACGTTGTTAAATGTGCTATGTAAATAAAATTTAATTTGACTGAATTGAATGTTACCTCTTCTGTGTTCGTCTAGAACACTGTGAAAATCGCGACGGGAAACACACCGGCCACGTCGACCAGAGTTTAATTTCTTTTTATAAAAATCTATTTTAATGTAAATTATCAAAATGAACAGTGCCATCTTTTTTTTTTTTTTTTTATAAATTAATTTCAGTCCTTTCCCTGATTAGAAAGGAGGTCATTAGCAAGTTTAATCTACATAGTTATATAGCTAGCTAAGCAACTAGCTAGGTTGTTAATTTGTCTTTGGAGCACAGTTATAGCTACCAGAAACCATCATAATTGTGGCAAGTGCTTATAAAATTATAAGATCTGATTTAAATAAAGTCATGATTGACAAATTTGTGCATCAGAAAAAAAAACCTTTTTTTTTGTTCAAGTTCATTCAGGTATTGTCAACTCTCAATCTCCTATTACAGCGTTACTCTAAAATTCACTAGATAGTAGCCTATATAATAAGTCTAGCATGATTATTAACTGCTTAATTGACTTAGTTTTGCTTGTTGTTCGCTATGTTGTTTTTAATATTATCCTGCCCCAGCTAAGACTAAGGTCACTGTATTTGTATTTGATTCGCAGGCCAGGGTTGGAATAAAGCACACTTGTATCAAGATGTTGTACAGCTTGGACAATTATCGAGTTGCATGAACACATTTGTCAGCCACAACCATAGTACTGATTTGATATCATGCCCATTATATGTTCACCGGTGTGCTGTTTTTTAATCCCAGTAATTATATACTGTGAATAATTAATCTTTTGGATAAGGTGCTGCTATTGGCAATCCTTTAACAAGAATCCTTTAAAGAGTCTTTCTGTGTCTAATACAAAGCCTTTTCTCCAGAATATAAGATAAACCAACATAACCTCTCCAAAACGTGCACCGGAGTGCTTTATAACTACCATGAATTATCACAGGATAAATGAGAAAGAATTACAACAAACCAAATACTTATGTTTACTGCTGATACAGCCTGATATGTAGTGCAGTAAGTGTTTCATGGGCCCAAATACTGTTCTTACACAAATAATTTTATTACACAAGCGCAAAGGTCAGTCTGAATATTGCTATTGTTTACAGGCATCTGGCATTATTTGCACTAGTATAATTATAATGCAATTAATGCTTTGCAGAGTCTGCAATTAACCTAACTTTTTATTTTACATAGTGAGGGGTACATACATGCTCTCTCTTTTTCGCTCTCTCTCTCACACAAAAAAAAAACATTAGTTTGCTAAGTAAACACATTTTACCACCATTGTCACACACAAACACAGTAGCTGCTGAAGTACTGATGAATCATGGTAAATCATTGAAAAGCACAGCGGTCAGTCAAATCATGCACTCACATAACGCACACATGCACATTGCCTATAAGTCATTCAAACCACAACTTTAAAAGCAAATGAATCTAAATTTATACGTAAAGTTAGTCACTTTGTGAAATATTCTTGCGCTCTTACCTTTGTCCATAATTTGTGAAAAAAAAAAGTTCAAACCTGTGCTACTATACAAGATTAAAAATACAAACAGTAGGCTATATTGTTTGTAAAAGTCTATTCAGACATTAGTAAGTAGTAATAATCTGACAGTCAAACTGTCAGACTGACAGTTATCCGTTCACCCCCCTTTTAAATACTGACTGTCACTTCCCAGTTGTAAATGCATATGCACACAACCACACAGAAAGAGAGAGAGAGAGAGAGAGAGAGAGAGAGAGAGAGAGAGAGATCGGGGGGGCGCTTATAGTCTTACACCAACTCAGGCCACCCAGTACACCTACAACAATTTTTGAGCTCACTGCCCACCTACTGTAATGTACACTCACTGACCAATTTATTAGGAACACCTGTACATCTGGTCATTCGTTCAAATATATAATTACCCTGGCATGAGGCAGCGGCTCAATGTATAAAATCGTGTAGGCATGGGTCAAGAGCTTCAGTTAATGTTAAGCTTCAACATCATAATATAGGGGGAAGAAAGTGATCTGGGTGATTTTGACATTGACCTCATTGCTGGTGTCAGACAGACTGGTTTGAATAATTAAGAAATTGTGGATTTTCATGGATAATAAAGAAATCACCCAGGGAGCATTAACAAGTAGTGGAAACACCTTCAGAGGAAAATTGATAGACCGGTTCAGGATGACAAGAAGGCTACAAATACTTAACTCAAATTACCACTCTGTACAACAGTTGTGAGCAGAAAAGCATCTCAGAATACACAGTTTTAAGTGCCTAATAATTTGGATGGTGTGTGTATCTCAAAAGAAAAGCATGAGTTACATTACTTTTAACAATAATAAAACAAATGTTGGGAAAGTAATATCTCTCTTCTTTTGCATTCATTTCTAACAGGAACTACTACTTTGTATTTATCTCAGCTTTCATTGAATTGATCTCTTTCTTCCAATAAGGCCATAGGCTACAATACTACATCAAATCATGGCATTTTTTTAAAGCACACCTATTATGGTTTTGAAACATGCCTAATTTTGTTTTAAAGGTCTCATACAATAGATTTACATGCATCCGAGGTCAAAAAACACTTTAATGTGCTCATAAATTAAACTGCAGCATTACCTTGTTTTCCCCCAGTGTCACAAACAACTCGTTAAATGATCCGTTATAAATGATTCATTCTAAAGGGTTCACACTAAACTAAACTCCTCCTTTCAGAGACAATACTCTGCTCTGATTGGTCAGATGTCCCAGTCTGTCGTGATTGGTCTACCGCTATCAGTGGGCAGCCAATGAAGACCACAGGCAGACTTTTTGTTACAAACCTATGTAGATTGGTACAGGAAGTAAGTTTGGAATTACCAACGACTCATTTCAGCTGTTCAGAATCGGTTCCTTCTTTTGGAAATTAATAACTCCGTTTGTCATGCGCTTTGATTTTTGAAACTTTGCAGACTTTTTACATTCACAAACAGCTCTATAACACACTACATGAAAGGTAATATTTGAAAAAACATAATAGGTGCACTTTTATACTTAAATATCGAGGTTGACCATTGTGACAAATAGCTTAAATTGTATTTTTCTTTCTGTGTGCCCTGACTCTCACTCATTTTCAGTAGCTAACGGCTTGATCCTTTATGAGGGCCTTGATGGATCCATGGACAGTGTGACAGGACACCCTTCACACACACATTCACACCTAGGTGCAATTATTATTGGCATTGTTTTCGGGAGATTAGAGGAAGTCCACGTGCACACAAGGAGAACGGTTCTGGGTCGAACTGGGGACCCCGGAATAGTGATGTGTCGTTCATGAATGATTCGTTCATTTTGAACGAATCTTTAATATGACTCGGGAACAACGAGTTGTCTCAGAGAGTGATTTGTTCATTTTTGACCGCCTATGCGCTGCAACATCCCCACAGGTTCTGTACAGGAAACAGAAATGATTAGTGCACGTCTCGAGTCTTTGGGTTCGAATTGTTCGTTCTTCCGGTGACCGCCCTATAGGCAATACAGGAAACGGGATGAACGAACGACTCGAACCAGAAGACTTGAGACGTGAACTAATCATTTCTGTTTCCGGGGAAGAGACGTGACAAATGTGACATGACAAAAAAATGAATGACTTGGATCGGGAGGTGACCTGAACTAACAGACTGCATAGTCTGAAGACCAGCTAAACTATTAATTAATCATTTCTGTTTCTCATAATTCGCCACGGAGATGTGATGCAGCAACACCACCCACTGCATCACCGTGCCACCCTCCTACTGCCCTTACTGCCGTTAATACAGCTTAATTAGATAGGGTTAGGAGTCGCATGAATTAGATAGGGTTAGGAGTGGCATGACAGGACAGACCACCTGGAATCTCCTGACAGCCAATCCCGGCCTGCTGTAAAGAAACGTAGACGACAGCGTGGCTGAATTCTCAAATCTGACTGGTCCGTAGGTGTGGACTAATTTGAAGTATAACCGCACCGAAATAAATGATGTTTCTATAGCAACAACTTATTCACGGTGACGCTCCACATAATCCAAAACTAAGAATAAACATAAAAAATAACCCATTTTCTTTTTTTAAACAAAGAAAAACGTTTAAATGTTGATGTGAAGTTTTCTCTGTGTGTAAGAGCGTTTCTTTAATATTAATAGAAGGAGTCTCTGTTGTCTGAGCTAATAATTTTCCCGAAGACTGCGGTTTCCGGTTTCTCGGTGACTTGACAACCTGCGTTTTTATTTATTTTTTTAATTTATTATTATATTGTCTTATTAACTCAGAGAGAGAGAGGCGAGAGAGAGAGAGAGAGAGAGAGAGAAAGAGAGATGTGCGGGTGCAGCTGTTTATAACTGCTATATTGCTAAGTGATAACAGGAACTAGCTTAATTAAATTAATTAAATGTAAATATAAACAGCTAAAAAGCGCGGTGTAGTTTATTAATAAATTAAAAACATGTAAACGTTAAAAATCGCTGTGCTATAACCCGAATAACACCTGAGTAACTTCGAAAAACCTCAGAAAATAATAAACCCCAACACCAGCGGCCTGTCACGTGTCATGACGTAATCGTCCGCTATGTGTCAGTGTGCCGTGTTACAGAGGAAAATCTTTCATCTCTTGCTCTGTCTGCCGACAGAAGGTGACTATAAATTGATGAAATACAGACCCCAAGACAGACGTGTAACTGTAGCACAGTGTGTCTGAGTGTTGTTAGAATAATAAAATAGTAATAAAATAAACAACCCAGTCTGAACAGCTCGTGACCACGATATTAATAACGACATAGCCTCATACAAAATTAATTCGTGAGGCTGTAACACCTGACTTACGCTATAGGTGCGTGAGCTTTGAGAGTAAACCTGTAATAGACAGTTGAGAGTCTTCAACACAGGCTACACTCATCCAGTCCAGCAGCTCGTTTTGAGCAGTTTTAGACATACCTTAGTTCAACTGTGCTCGAGGTATTGTTTATCAGGATTGACAGGTTTCAGCAAAATATCCAGCCCAACTACACCTCAACAATCACACAAAAGAGCTGACACTAGCCTAGAAAATTGGGTAATGCAAAAGGAAGACATTGTCCTTCTTTATCTCAGCCTTTACGTAGGGAAACAACTATTTCGGACGTATTTCTGATGCAAGCATATAACCCACTCTATAATCCCCCTTTTCATCTTCAGATCTTTGCAATATATATTTTAATAGAAATGGTTCTGTATAGCATATATATACACTGTCTGCACTTATACTTTAACTTTGCATTAGAAATGTATTAGATTGAATTCAGATTATTTACTATAAAACACGATCTTGGAGGAATCGGGGTGACTTCAAACCAGCCCAATCTGGCAACCCAATCATAACAGTTCTGTACGCTCCTCCTCCCCCGAGTATGGAGCAGGGGGCAGTGTGTGAATCCCCTTCCGCTTGAGGCAATTCCCGTTTTTGAGCTACGTGTAACTATATGCATGTAGATTATGCAACATCTACTGTAGGAAGGCGAGAAAATCAGTTGTCGATCTGTCAAATAATAACTTTTTTTAATCGTTGGTCACGGAAAATAAGCAATTAGTATTTCAACAGAATTTAACAGTATGTAACCTATTGATACAGTAATACAGTAAAAAAAAAAAAAAAAAAAAAACATCAAACAGCTGATGTAAATGGAGCCCAATATTTCATCATCCAGTCCTGCTGTTACTGCATTAAAGTGCATCTATTATAGTTTTTCTAATATTACCTTTCATGTAATGTGTTATAGAGCTGTTTGTGAATGTAAAAAGTCTGCAAAGTTTCAAAAATCAAAGCGTTATTGACTCCTAAAAGAAGGAAGCGATTCTGAACAGCTGAAACGAGTCGTTAGTAATGCCAGACTTTACTTCCTGTACTGACCTACGTAGGTTTGTAGCATAAAGCCCCGCCTCTGGTCTTCATCGGCTGCTCTCAAACAGACGGAGCTGAACGTCGTTATGGTAGTGGCGTTTCCTTTTTGAAATCTGCTGACAGTAGTAGATCAATCACAACAGACTGGGACGTCTGACCAATCAGAGCAGAGTATGCTCTCTGAAAGGAGGAGTTTAGAATGAATCCTTTAGTGCGGATCATTTAACAAGTTGTTTTCAACACTGGGGGAAAAGGGTAATGCTGCAGTTTAAATTATGAGCACAATAAAGTATTTTTTGACCTTGTATGTATGCAAATCTATTGTATGAGACCTTTAAAACAAAATTAGGCACGTTTCAAAACCTTAATAGGTGCGTTTTAATGTTCACTTTCCATATTACAGTCCTTTTTTTTTTGCCTTGATACAGTATGTTGCTGAATCCTTCTTCCATCAAATAGGCGACACATACACTGCTTATTTAAAGTGCACCTATTATGTTTTTTCAAATATTACCTTTCATGTAATGTTTTATAGAGCTGTTTGTGAATGTAAAAAGTCTGCAAAGCTTCAAAAATCAAAATGCACAACAAACAGAGTGATTGACTCCCAAAAGAAGGAACCGATTCTGAACAGCTTAAACGAGTCGTTAGTAATTCCAGACTTACTTCCTGCACAAACCTAGATCGGTTTGTAACAAAAAGCCTGGTCTTCATTGGCTGCTCGCTGACAGCGGTAGACCAATCACAACAGACTGGGACATCTGACCAATCAGAGCAGAGTATGCTCTCTGAAAGGAGGAGTTTAGAATGAATCCTTTAGAATGAATCATTGAACTAGTAGTTTGTGACACTGGGGGGAATAAAGGTAATGCTGCAATTTAAATGATGAGCACATTAAAGTGTTTTTTGACCATGGATGCATGTAAATCTATTGTATGAGACATTTAAAACAAAATTAGGCATGTTTCAAACCATAATAGGTGCACTTTAAAGGATTATGACATTTTGTGCATTTACGAAAAATAGCCTGCTATAAAGAATGAGAAGGCACTGGTTGAAAGTCCTTCAGCTGTTATAAGATCAAAACCCCCATTTATTTTTCCATAAAAAGGTATCTCTGATATAAAGACTGTTTGATATCAAACTATTTAGGATTTCCAGAGGAGTCTTGATTTGTCCTACTTTTTTCATCTTAACTCTATCACAGAGACTTTCTGCTTATCATGCCGTTAATCATTAATACTGGAATCTGTTCGATAATGCCTAGTAGAAACTAAGAAGCACATTCCCATAATGGTCCCATGGGTAACACAGGTGGCAGCTATACATTTAGAAGTCATCCTGCCAACCTGATCGTCATCCCTCCTCTAACCAAGCACAATTGGTCCCTGAGAGATCTTTTACTCCTGTATATTTCATACATACTTAGTGAATCATATGCCGTTGTGATGACTTGAATCATTGTACAGTTTTGGATATTCAGACAAACTCCAGAGTATTATTAACTTCAGAGCAAATATGAATCTAATACAGTAAGATACAGTAATAATATTATTTGGACATTCAGATATTCTGTAAATGCAACCTGGTACTATACATAATACAGTTACCAGTCACTGCATTTAGATTTGGCTGAAATGTCAGTTGAAACTGTAAAAATAACTATAAAACAGCAGAAACCAAAACATCCCGATTGCTTGTCCTTATTTACAATAAAAAATTGAGGTTCTAATGATTATTGTAATATTCATTTAATTAACCATTACTTTATCTCACTTCTTATATCTAACTTAAATAAAATTATGTCTAATAGATAGAAACTTCCATGAACCATTAGGAAACATTAAAGTCAGATTTATTTAATACGAAAATCTGTTGAGAAATACATAATGGATACCATAAAGCCAATTCCTATGATGATTTATAAGGCTATGTAATGTGGACTCATCAGATAATTCCCTCATGTTTTATAATGTATTTCACAAGGCTAATTACTCATAACTTTTATCTTGATATAATGACATTGATAACTGACATCTGCATGCAGATATTATGCATTGTTTGTCTCTTTTAGACTTACATGGATAATTTCATATAATAGCTACATGAATTATGTAGCTTACAAGGCACACATTTACAATGAACTGGCCCATTAATCATCAGGTGATGATGATAAGGCTTACTGTGTGTGGCCTAATAGTAGCCAGAGTTTAATTCTGATGTAAGAAGTGGTCTTACAGTGTAAACCAACCCCATATGAACACGACAGTCTGCTTATCAGCTGCATGCTCTGAGGTAGTCACTGACCAGGTGATGTTCCTGGTGGGACACAGTGACCTTGATGGAAGTGTAAATGTACAACGTAGACCAAACTGATAACACAGTTTAACCGTTGACATGTTTCCAACGCCACAATTCCAAAGTCCTGTGTCTGGATGACCTAAGGGTTTATAATATCTCCCTCCCTTTTTCCTTCAGCTAAATGATGCAATCAAACAAACTAATAACCACTACAGGGGAAGGGACAAACCAGAGGATCTTATGCATGACAAAAACAGACTCACTGGAAGATGAATATATGTTTCTTTTTTGTGTTTTCCCTTTTTTCACTGTAATTTTATGTACTGATTAAAAGCAAGGCTTCTGAGATGACAAGACGACTGAGACTGGAGACCGGGGACGTCATTTTTAAGTTGAACTCGTACATTAGCAGCCACTGATATGACATTCCTCAGCATTCAACTTAATCATACACTTCCTAATAAGTCACCTCTAATCGCAGAGAGATGTCATTTTAGGAACAAAATGCAGTTTCCTTGGAATGCTATGCTTAACATGAAATAGTAACAGATGAGGATGACATAGTGTAGTCACAGTTTTCATTAACCCTTGTGTTATGTTTGAGTCAGGCTTCCATCTTTGGTGTTTTTAGTAAAAATTGACAGGGCCTCTTAAAACGTTTTATAAAGCATTTGTTAAATATTTATTATCACATGTTGTTGCTTTTTTCTAGTCATCACATCATAAAATTTACATTCCTTTTTGCAATTTATGGTAAATAATCCTCAATTACATGAAATGATGAAACTCGTTTTTGAGCCAAATAAGCACAGTTTATATTTTACTTGAGGGTACTGTAGACCAGAGACCAGAAAAAACTTAGCTAGACTGCTATGTCAAAGCTAAGCCAAGATTCTTGCTCTTTAAGCATTACAAATGTAATAAGGTTAAAAGGTAACCAACCCCAGCCACTGGAGGTTTGCACAAGCCAGTGCGCTCTCAGTGCCGGTCCCAAGCCTGGAAAATGGTGAGGGTTACGTGTTCTAGTGGGAAAGAAGTTCACTGTGAGGCGCACATTTAAAAAAATATATATTTTTGCAATACTTGTAATAGGCCCTTTTGTCATCACCTAGTATGGACACTCCATAGCCCCTCCTTTCCCTCTTTCCCTGTGTGTGTGTGTGTGTGTGTGTGTGTGTGTGTGTGTGTGTGATGTCCCAAAAAATTTATAGACACTCATTATTCTGAATTGGAGAGGCTTGACATTGGCTTGTTGTGTTATAAAGCATTATTTCCAGTGAGAGAGAGAGAGAGAGAGAGAGAGAGAGAGAGAGAGTATACCCATATTCAAACAAAGACATTAAGAGAGAAACCATAGTTATGAAGACAATAACAAATTGTCCAAATTTACCAGAATACAACAGGAGGGTTAAATTTAGCTTGTATCTAGGGTGACAGTCAAGATAGGTTCTTGTTTTTGGGGTTATTTTGATGGTTTATTTGAATGGCACTAGATGGCAGTATGGTTTTTAACTGCAAGAGCACTGATTTCAGATCACAGAGGCCTGAAAAGTGCACCCACAATTATAAATTGTGTTGTAAACAGACTTGGGGAGTAAAATTACATTTGTTTGGAAGTTTTAACACAATACAAAAGCAGCATTGTCACAAAGCATACACAGCAAATACAGTAGATTCCTTATGAGCATCCTAAACAACTTCCTGATCTCTAATAAAACTACACAACCCACTTTTGTTAATGCAACACACCAATAAAACCACTATTTGATTTAACCATCCATCCATCCGTCCATCCATCTAACCATCTATCCATCCATCCATCCATCTATTTATCCATCCATTTTTGGGACCGCTTATCCTACATAGGGTTTCATAGGGTTGTGGGGAAGCCTGGAGCCTATCCCAGGTGACTTTGGGCACAAGGCAGGGGTCACCCTGAATGGGGTGCCAATCCATCGCACCCCATAGTGCCAATGTTTCAGGGCAGTGAAGAACTATTGGTGTGGTTTTATCAGAATTCTAAAGAATATTTAGGATGCCTTTGTGTGGTACTTAATGAGTGAACTATTATGCTCTTTTAAAAATTCAGAGGAAATCCTATTTATAAAATGTTATGTTAACATACCACTGTATTACTGTGCACTTCTAGTATTCAGCATGTGCACATGCTCATTCCTGTGTGGTCATGGCAGGGCCCTGTATTGTAGCTTGTGGAGATGAGGTGTACAAAGATATGTGTCATGTAACCTCTAAAGAGAATGTGAAAATTGAAAAAGAACCCAAAACAGCAGGAGATTGGAAAACTACTCCTCTGGACCAGGGATTTAGCTTGGCTGCATTCTTAGACCCTGATCTGTTTGTACTGGGACATCTGCCAAATACTGTAAATGTAAATTTTGTATTGATGATAGCCTGACCCAAAGACAAATAGCAATATCTGCTGGATAAATGGAGGAAGTATATATCTGCTCTGAGAGCTTCTCGCACCTTCTCTCAACAGTTTTGCTCTTTTCTCAAACAGGTTCAACAGTCTTGTTTAGTAGCTTCCTCATTGGTGATGGCCATATGCCAAAATGTCTGCCAGATGGAAATCATGACGTGGAATGAAAACGAAAACTCAGGATATTCCTGACTAGAGCCACTTTTCACTGTTACTTGACAAACTACTAATTACGTTATTTTTGAGGATATTATATCAATGCTGGAATGAATGAATGATCAATGTGTAATGTTCCTGTCTAGATAAAAAATGGAGCGCTAAACATAAACAGTAGACAAACGACTATCAAGGTGGTGATATGGACAAGTCTTCAGATTAGCCAAGAAATGACTGTGGAAAAATGATAAAAACAGAATGAAGGACAAAAACGACAAAACAGTAAAATGATGGATAATGTATTTAAAGTCATGTTCCAATGATATTTAAGTTGCTATTTTCCTCATTTTGAATGATTTTGAAAGCTTTATTTTGCTAATTGTTTAGAGGATATCTCTTGACTCGTTAATCCTATTTCTTGTTCATGCAGAGCAGCTTCGTCACATCTCCATAAACAATTCATTCTGCTGAAATATGTCCCAGCACCACCTTCCTCACTTATCATCACTCTGTGTATGTGTATCCATGCATGTGGGTCTATGTGGGTGGGTGTATACACAAGGAAACTGCTTTTATAGACATTGGCCTACAGCTCTCTAAAGACTTCAGTGTTAGAGACCATTGGGCACAGATTACTTTCACCTCATGTTTTCTTTTAAATTCATTTCCAGTTTCTGCCATCATATATTTTCCTTTTCTGCCCCAAGGCCAGACAGGCTTTCTTTTTTATTTCTTGATTCTCTGTTCTTTTTATGCATCTTTTCAGTTTCTCTGTAGTTTGCTCTCCTCTGCAATCTGCTCTCTCTCTCTCTCTCTCTCTCTCTCTCTCTCTCTCTCTCTCTCTCTCTCTCTCTGATTTAAGCCTCTTTCACTGTTTTATGTCTGTGCCCAGAATATTACTTTGTTACAGGCCAGAGCACACACTGAGCTCTGCCGCAAATTACAGAACAGAGAGAAAACGAGTGGGAGGGATTGCAAGAGAACAAGATATAAATAAGAGAAGTGAACTTGAGGTGACATTGAAGTCTGCACTGGCATTTGTAGTATCCTGGCTACCATGATGTCAGGTCTGTGAATGCGTTACTCAGCAATTAAAGCACAGAAGAAACTTTAGAGAGGCTGCTGTTAGATTAATGTGCTTCTATAAATAAAAAGAACAGTGCAGTGTGGTTTGGGTCGTTTCTTTATTCACAGACAGACGACCTATTAAAACACTAATTAACTCTTGATGATTGTTACATTTTATTCTGGTGAACTGCACTCAGAATACTTTGCTTTTTATTTTACTAAGGCTCCAGTGAAATTAACGCAGTAAACAATGTAATGAATGCTCTCTGGTAGGCTATAACTAAGTTAGGCTATATAATTAAGACTATAACTAACTGTCCCTCAGTGGTGGTATGACCTTCCAACCTCAATCCGGACAGAAGAATCTGTCACTATCTTCAAAAAACAGCTAAAGACCCACCTCTTCTGTGAACACCTAACTCCATCCATCCACCAATCCTCAACTCCTCAACCGCTTATCCGTTATCGGGTCGCGGGGGCAGCAGCTACAGCAGGGGGAGACCAACCCCCACCTGGAACGGGTCCGACTTTTTGCCAAGCATCTGGACACAGCTCTCGCTTTGGGAGTACAGCGATTGGATAGCCCTAAGAAGGGAACCCCTCACCCCATACTCCCTCAGCACACAATAAACCCCTGGGGACCCGGTCATACGCCTTCTCCAAATCCACAAAACACATGTAGACCGGATGGGCATACTC
>JANDJT010000041.1:19124038-19134254 GCA_024331685.1 Stegophilus panzeri
TGTGTGTGTGTGTGTGTGTGTGAGAGAGAGAGAGAGAGAGAGAGAGAGAGAGAGAGAGAGAGAGAGAGAGAGCGAGCGAGCGAGCGAGCAAGAGCGAGAGCGCGCTTTAGTGGGGATTTTATAGCTGTCGGATGGATGACGCAAATAGATGCATCCAGAAGGCTCCTCTGCATATGTGTGTGTGTGTGTGTACGGAGGTGGCATGGAGAAACCAAATGGATGAAACAAATTTTTGTGTGCTATGTTTGTCCCCCTGGGATCATTTCTATGACAGTGCTTATGGTGTTATTGTGTGTGTGTGTGTGTGTGTGTGTGTTTTAGGGGGTGTAATGTGTTATGAGCTCATTAAGTGAACAAGTTCTTAAGGTTGATGATTTCAGTGATACTCTCTCTCTCTTGACCTCTTTTCCTCAAGTTCCTTCGATCCTTCATGTTTGCAATAGAGCAGGATCCACAGGTGAACTGTACAGGTGGACAGGTGTTGCTATGAGTAGGTATAGTGCAAAGTACAAGGTACTGTAACCTCACAGGCTCTTCTCTTATCTCATATTTGATTGCGACAGAAGCATTGCTGCTTCATTTCTCTTAGACTAATAGAGATCCAGTGAAACTAAAGATATTGGGCTAAATAATGAGTCCTAGTTTGTTATGGTGGACCACTTCCTTATTCATCAAATTGCCATATAAATTTGTAGGTAAGATGGAGAATTTGTTGTTCTGCCTGCCACATCACTTGCTCTAGCAGTGTTGAATATCGATCAATTTTCATCCACTATCTTTTTTGACTGGTGATTTAGTCATTTTTGAAACCTGCTCTGGCAGGTTGTACAAGACTGACTTTGATTCTTACTGAGAAGTATGATATGAAAGTAATGATCATTCATTACTTGTCAAGCTGAGCGGCTTCAGAAAATACGCTATCATTTCTAGTAAGGGAACAATAGTGAGCTTCGATACTTCCTGGTTTTTGCAGTGCATTGTGGGATTTTTTTTAGGGAGCGAATGTTCCAGTGCACTGGAAGGATTTTACGATTGAGACAGCCCTTAAAATGGTCGACTCCCTGATCAGTGCCCTGCCTACTAAACTAGGTAGATGATTGAGACACACCCTTCATTGTTTTGGACACGAGCCTATTGTAGATCATTGTAGGTTATTAGGAGATCACTCTACTTAATATGTGTGCACAGGAGACTTCTTTTTTTTTTATCCTGCTCCTGCTCTTGAAAGAACTCTAATCAATCCTTTTCCTATGAACACTCTTGAAAAATCATGACCAGTGTTTACATTCTTCCTTACATTGAAAGTAAATATGCATATAACATGTAAATAAGGTACTAATGGGGTGAGCCTGTTTCCACACAGCTAAAGCTAAAATCACTGCTTTTTTGATGTCGTGAATTTTATTTTTAATTTTATGAATCAGACACAGATTTGTTCATATATGTAGTCAAATTTAGGTGCATTTATTGGCTACTTTGTGGATGTGGATGATTAGCCTGCTTCCTCTGCAGTGATTAAAATGGGGAGGGGTAAAATGGAGAATAAACAAAAAAAGAATCAAGAGAGAGGAGGAGATGCACCAAAGAGAGGATATCAGTGAATAATTGAATTGAATAGCCAGAGTGGCCCATGGATTCCATTTTCTTTTACTTCTGATTTCTTTCAATCTCTGTAAAGTGTGGCCATTAAAAAGTCAATCTTTTTCTCCATGTCACTATCATTTCATCTTGCTCTTTTATCTCCTACTTGTTAGTAATGTGATTGTTTTTGTTTTCTTTTCTTCCATTGTGCCTTACTTCCCTGCAAGGTTTTATCCTCTTTCTATCTGTCCATCTGACTGTGGGATAAATTTAGAGACACCTCTCTCCTCATTGTTTACTATTGCCAGCCTCTTCTGACAGTCTTCTGTCTCTCTTTGTCTTTTTCCCTCCATCTTGCAATACACACATCTTGCAAAGTATTATAGGCCAGCAATGCTTCACATTATGGCTTCCTTAACTGACATCTTCTTTTTTTTGTGTCGAAGTTCTACTTCATATTAGTTTCAACCAGTAGGCGGTGGTCTCGATAGCCCTGTCCGTCGCATCGCACAGGTCACGTGCCGTGCAAGAATGTGGACACGCAGGGCACACCAACAGGTGCGCCATGGTTTGTGGCGTTAATCCGCAGGTGGCACAATGAGTCGATTGGCCAGGAAGCAGTCCCCATCTGGCCACATTCTCCCTGCAGCGGCCGACTTGTGTTCTTAGTCTGTTTAACACTCTCCGTATTGGCCACAGTTATTTGTGCCCAGGCGGCAGGTGTTCGGCGGGTCACACATAGGGGTCAGGTAGGGGCACTTTTCCTGCCAGAGCGAGCAGCGTGCCTTGGACGGATCACCCGACAGAGGGCTCGTGCACCTCATGAAGCTCTTGCGGCTCCTTAGGCGAGCAGGCGGAAAGCGGTGTTTGTGTAGTGGATGCCGCGGGTCTTGCTCCTGTTTCCGCTTCTCGACAGCACAGGCAACCTTTCTCCGGATCTCTTGGGGAGCGACTCCAGCTAGCGGGTACAGCTTGTTGAGTGGGGTTGGCTTGAGGCATCTGGTTACGATGCGACAGGTGTCGTTCAGCGTGGTGGTCACCTGTGTGGCATGCGCGGAGCGATGCCAGACCAGGCAGGTGAACTCTCCTGCGGAGAAGCACAGCGCCAAGCCAGTGGTGTGCACAGTGTGAGCCGTTGTACCCTAGCTGGTTGACGTCAGCCTTCGCAGCAGGTTGTTGCGCGAATTGACCTTTTGTCGGGTGTTAATGCAATGAGCTTTGTACGTGATCGCCCTGTCCAGTGTGATCCCCAGATATCTTGGGTGAGGGCAGTGCTCGATCTCTACACCATTCCAGGTGACACTCAGGGCTCTCCGCACTTGGTGGTTGCGCAGGTGAAATGCGTAAGTCTGCGTCTTAGAGGGGTTAGGCCTGAGGCAATTTGCCTCATAGTACTGTCCTAGATGTTTCAAGGCCTCAGACAAGGTCGACTCTAGCTCTTCAAAAGAACTGCTCTCTGCTGCTCCAGCGACTCTTCCCCGTGTGGAGATGGACTTGGAATCTGCGGTTGTGGAGCAGCTCGTTGAGAATTTTCATGAAGCCTCTGTCCTTGGTAATATTTGCAACTTTCGTAAGCAGTCCCATGATGTTGACCGTGTCATAGGCAGCAGATAGATCGACAAATGCCACGCCCATAATCATACCGAGTTCAAAGCCATCCTCAATAAACTGCATCAGCTTCAGTGTCTGGCTTGTTCAGGACATCCCGGGTTGGAACCCAGCCTGTTCTGGTATGAGTTGGGGCTTGACTATGGGTGCCAGCCGGTTGAGCAAGAGGCGCTCGAACAGCTTATAGATGTAGCAGAGAAGAGATATTGGTCGGTAGCCTTTGGTGTCGGTGGGGCATTTCCCTGGCTTCAGCAATACAACGATCTTTGATTTTCTCCAAGCTCTTGGTATTCCAAGCTTTGTTAGGCAGTCGTTGAAAAGTGCCAGGAGCCACGATGTTGCCACTGGACCAAGGTCCTTGATCTGCTCTACGGTAAGATCATCAACACCGGCTGGCTTTCCATTTTTCAGAAATTTCACTGAAGTGGCAACTTCAGACACTGTGAACGGTTTACTTATTTTGCTGCTGTCTTCCTGTGCTTCCGCTACTCGTGCAACTCTAGGTAGTCGGTGTGGTGGTTTACCGCTGAGCAGCAACTGGCCCGCGACCTGATTAGCGGTGACATGTCCAGGGTTCGTAGCTGCAGGGGGGTCGCCCGTTAACCTATGGAGGGTGGACCAGGCTTTTTTGCTGTTGTGTGTCATGTCGATGTTCACGACTGTGTCTTCCCATTTTTATCCTATGGCTCGTGGACAGCTCCTGCATCAGCTTGGCGCCGGTCTGTACGGTTTCCTCGGAGAAGGGGTCACTCGTGTACAAGGCCTCGTACGTTTTAAGAAGTCGTGATGCATCTTCGTTAAGCCCAGGGACGTGGTACGTGCGGCAGCCTCTCGGTATGGTTTGACATGACACGGTTCGGACGATTTTAATGAATTCGTGGTAGTTCGACGCCACAGATGAAAGAGTACAGAGTTTCTCGTCGATTTATTTTTATAAAAACCTAACTTTTAAAAACATTGTCCAAAATATATTTTTTGGTGGTGTTTCATGTGTGTTGCACTGTGATAAACGAGAAGCATTAAATCTAAAGGTCCTGGTTTCAATTCCCTTGTGGTGTTCCCAAGTTCTTAAATGTTTGTGTAATGTTTTGTCTTTTGGTTCCTTTCTTTTGTGGCTCAGCATTGCAGTAACCTTTCAACCTCTTGGCATGCAAATAAATTCCTCTGTTCTGTTCATTTCCTGTTCAATCTTATTCTCAGCTGTGCTTCTGAACCTATCTTTTATTCATTCATGTACATTCTATTTCTCCTCTTCGTGTTCTTCAACGTGCTGCGCCTTTGGTTCTTGGCCCCTTTATACGCTGCTTGCAGCTTTAATTATTATTATTATTATTATTATTATTATTATTATTATTAACATTTTAACAAACATCAATTACTACATGTCTTAACTGACTTTATTACTTCAACATTAACTATCATTTTATTTATGCTAATGTTCATTGTTTGTTAATGTTAATTAATGCATTCAATAATGCTAGTTAAGTGAACTGTAATTTAAAGCATTACCCAGAGGCCCCTCATCCTGTGTGTGTGATACTGATATCCTTTCCTGTGATTACCTGGCTGGGTTTCTGTGCTTGGAGATTGATCAAGCTGACTGTTCCAATCAAATAAACACAAGCAACAGCAAAGCAGAAACGTGTTTACAGAGAGAGAAATTGTTTACCACCCAGCAGGGCTCTCGCTCTCTCCTGTGCTTACTTAATTCATCCCTTTTCTTCTCATCTCATTCTCTTTACAATAGAAAAACCTCCCAGTAGTTCGAAATTGAACCTTCTTTTGTAACTTACAAATTGAGTCCTCACAATAGGTGGAGTGCTGTTTCACAAACAGACAGAAACAGTCATGATTGTTTTTGTTGTGTCTATTGGCACAGTTCCAACCTGATACAGTACAGTATCCTGGGAAAGAACACACCTGCATGCAGTACCTGATACAGCACACGGCAATGTATGAAGCCTAGTTTGGACAAATGGTTTCCATATAAAGCTACTTTCACACTTGCTGATTTTTTTAAATAGAAAAAGCACAGACCTGTGCACTTTTCATATGAAAAACAAACAGCTCTTGCAACGCACAACACTGTACATTATGAAACATAACAACTGAACTGAACATTTAGCGCTAGAATAGTATTGGCTAACTAACTATCCTAGCTTGCTATTCAAATTAATTATCATTAATAAAGATTAGCATGAGGATGCTGTTTGCTATTGCTGAAGCTTTGGTGGTTTGTTATTCTCACTTACACCTGGAGCTGTGACTGGTTGAGTGGTAGAAGAAGCGCTTGATGAAACTCAGCAAATTTCTGAAATATTGGAAACTCAGCTATGGCAGTTGATGCAACAACATTTAAATGTGGCTGCATTCCAGCCTATGGCTTTTGATAGAATTACATATACAGTAAGACATGAGCTGGTAGTTGTGAAAACACCCTAACACAGGATAATCAAAGCTGAACTGGATGATTGTCATCTTACGGTCTTGGACACATTATGTCTGTTCACATAAAGATTAGCATGCTCCCATATCAATCTGATTCACTTTCTGATGTTCTCCTGTATCCACAATTATTTAAATAAATATATAACCTACATATATTATGTATGTATATAACACCTATATAAAATATATAGGTTATATATTTATTTAAATAGGGGCGTACGGTGGCTTAGTTGTTAGCATGTTCGCCTCACACTGCCAGGGTCGGGGGTTTGATTCCCACCTCTGCTCTGTGTGTGCGGAGTTTGCATGTTCTCCCCGTGCTGCAGGGGTTTCCTCTGGGTACTCCGGTTTCCTCCCCCAGTCCAAAGACATGCATGGTAGGCTGATTGGCATGTCCAAAATGTCCGTAGTGTATGAATGGGTGTGTGAATATGTATGTGATTGTGTGCCCTGAGATGGATTGGCACCCTGTCCAGGATGTACCCTGCCTTGTCCCGATACTCCCTGGGATAGGCTCCAGGTTTCCCTGTGACCCTGAAAAGGATTAAGTGGTATAGAAGATGGATGGATGGATTTATTTAAATAATTGTATATTTAATTATTGTAATATATATATATATATATATATATAAAACCTAATAATAACCTCAGTAAGTAATAATAAAAAATAACCTCAGTATTTTGAGACATGTGCACAATACGTTTGGGAGCAGCTGTTTAATTGATCAGTATATTTAACTGGTGGTGAGTTTTTCCATTAACTGACAATTCTGGGATAGTGAACACAAGCACCACTGCAAAGCAAAGTAATCCTGGGACTGAATTCATAAAGTCATGATCATAAACTGGTAAAGAAAGTACAGTGTCTCGTCTTAAGAGATACATAATGTTCAGCTGGAATGTATTGAGATTTAAATCTCTGCTGGGCCTGTAATTATAATAATTAATCCATCCACCCATTTTCCATACCACTTATCCTACGCAGGGTCATGGGGGAGCCTGGAGCCTATCCAGAGGCAGGATTCAAACCACCAACCCCAGAGGTGCGAGGCAAACATGCTAACCACTAAGCCCCATAATAATTAATAATAATATTAAATAATAATAGTACTGTGGTCTAGAAGTCACACATTTATTGTTAGTTAATTTCCTATTATAGAGTGTCACATTGGTTTTACATTTTTTTATGAAATTGTGGCAGCGAGGGCATGGTCAAGTGCCGGATGTGAATGATAGGAGGAGTCAAAGAGAATGAGCTCGTAGTGATTGAGTGGTAACACCTGTGTGTATTTCTAAAGATGTGTATGTATATGCTGTTTGTGTTCTGTATTGACCCGTGAGATAAAGTTTACAGTGAGCATAACCATGAACAGACCAACAAATGAAAGTATTGCCTTCTCTAAAGCCTTCTCTGGTATCCTCATCCCCCTCACTGCCCCTCACTTACAACTGTGACAAGATAAAGTTTAACCATAGAGGGTTAAGGGCCTTGCTCAAGAAGCCACCAGTAGCAGCCTAGTGCTTCTGAACTCAAAACTTTAACCACTGAGCCAGGATTTGAACAAATCCCACTCAAGCTATTTTTAAAATCTAAATGTCTGCAAGTTACAGAATTTCACATGGTTAACCAGCACTAACCAGTGTAATAGAAAAGAGCTCACAAAAAAAGACAAGGTAAAAATGGCTAAATATTTTGGCATGGTGTGCTACATCTGTGGTAATTTTCAACTGAAAGCCATGTTTGGATTCAGACACAATGAAGTAACTATTTGAGTGTTTTTGACATTATTACGCTGGAAGAAGCCATTCTAAAAGATTGGAAAAAAGCCATTTGTGTCCAGATTTGGTGAACCTCAGATTTCTGTACTTGGCTGACAGGAGTGGTCTTCTGCTTTTAAAGCCCAGCTACCTCAAGGTTCGACATGTTGTATATTCTAAGATGCTTTCCTGCTCACCACGTTTATAAAGAGTGGATATTTGCATTATTGGCACTTTCCTGTCAGCTTGAACCAGTCTGGCCATTCTCTTCTGACCTCTCTCTTCAACAAAGCATTGTTAACCACAGAACTGCTGCTCACTGGATGTTTTTTCTTTATTCTTTTACCATTTTGTGTAAGTTCTAGAGACTGTGTGAGAATCCCAGGAGATCAACAGTTTCTGAAATACTCCAACCAGCCCCTCCCAACAGTCACTGAGATCACATGTTCCTCCTGGTTCTGATGTTTGATGTGCACATTAACTGAAGCTCTTGATCTGCATCTGCCTACTTTTTTGCTTTGTACTGCTGCCTCATGATTGGCTGATTGGATAATTGCATGAATGAGCAGGTGTACAGTTGCTCGTAATAAGGTGGCCAGTGTATACTATATGTATCTGGAAAATTGGAATAATATCTCAGTAAATGTGATTCAGTCTAACATAGAATTTCTTTCTGTTGTCCTAACAGACAAAACTGCCATTCAAACGAGAATCTGTGATCTCCTCTAAATATATACACTGGACTCCACATATAAATAAGTGTTCCACATAGTTATTGTGCCTAGGGAAATAATCCACAGATGCTTCATAGAGAACTGAATTTATTTCATGATGGACGTGGAACCTAGGATCAAACATTTCATACAGTATGCCACATTTGTACCAGTCCTTAGCTGCATACCTGTTTGCTGACAATGCTTTTCAGCATTTACATTTCCTTAGACATACATATTTGCTTCAAAACAACAGGCTAAGCAGCTTTTTCAGGATCAGTCTTCATTGCTTTAACACTTTCGGTTTTTGCTGTATTTCATTTTGTGTGTCTGATGAGATTGCTCTTTCGAGATATATTTGAATACTGTGAGCGCAGAGGAGAAACGAACTGCAGCCCGCAAAAGTGGTAGTAAAATACAGAGCACTAAAGAGGGAGGGGAAGAGCAAAAAACCGGGGGAGACGATTTTTTAAATAAAGTGAGACACATCCATGACTGCACGAGAGTTAGAGAATGTAATTGTGTGTGTGTGTGTGTTAGGTATTAAAAAATTCCTCTGTGTATGACTATAAACTTGAATGATAAAGAGGTGACAGAAGGAAAAGGAAGCAGAGAAGCACGAGAGAGAGAGAGAGAGAGAGAGAGAGAGAGAGAGAGAGAGAGCATATATCAGGAGGCAGGAGCATCAGTAATGGGCTGTCTTTCCTCAGAGGGAGCTGTCGACACACACAGCAGTACTGAAATTGGAACACTGCGGCACAGAGAGAGGGAAAGAGATCAGGGACGAAGAAAAGACAAAAAGAGAAGAAATCTATGTTAAAATATCCTGTTGGACATTTTCCTTTCATTTTCTTCTCTGGAATTCCCACATTTATTTATTACCCTTTTCACTTTTGACTGAAAAAAGTTGGACTTCCGGCTAACTTTTGTGCTTTCTCCCCTTCACTCTTTCCTTCTTGCCTCGGCGTCAAGAAATTTAGTCTTTTTTGTCTTTTCACCAGAGATACACTGGAAGATTGACTCTGGTACAGCAGAACTCTTCTCTTTCTTCTTTTTCACACTTTTTTTCTAATTCTTTTTCTTCAGTTTAGACTTTTTTCCTCTCTGTCATTTTTCTTATAGTATTTCTTGATCTTTTTATATTCACACTCCTGACTGCCATTGTGTTTCCCTATGCCCTGACTTTGCTGATTAGGTCAATGCTACTCTTCACTTTTGGACTAAATTAATCTTCCCAGCCTTGACTTTTGACCCTTGTTGACCCTGTGTGTAGGTGAAGATGTCTGCCTGTGCTAAGCATTGTAAACATGGACTGGTGAAGTTCGCTGTATCCGTGCACAAACTGGTGACGGGGACGCTCAACAAAGGTAGGAACAAACACACACACACACGCACACACACACACACACACACACACACACACACACACACACACACACACACTGTTAGGGATGTGTTAATGTAACAATGGAGCTGAACTGTCAAAAAGAATGGATGACAAGACTAGTGCCTAAAGTCCGAGGACTTCCAGGCATTACTTTCTGCACACAAAGATATACACATTACGCATAATTACATCATCACGTAGGCATCAGGGGATCATTTATTGTTCATATACTGTAGTATAATGTATTTAACATGTAATATAGTTTCTGTATTTGTATAGTTATTTGTATATTGTATTGTACTGTATTTGTAAAATTATATAAAGCTCATGTAGGTGATTATTTACACAGTTATCTACAACTATGTAAGCATATATTTATAAAATTAGGTTTAAAAAATATATTTTTATATTTATATATATTTACTTTAATATTTCATAGAGCTAATTTATTATTATTTTTTATCATTGTTAAACATGACATATTTCTCTCTATGTAGTTGTGTATTATAGTTATCTAATTTATATAATGATGTTATTTGACAATTTTACATGTATACTGTACAAAGATAATGAAACATATATATTTACAATTACATTTATATTTATTCATTTAGCAGACACTTTTATCCAAAGCAACTTACAAATGAGGAAATATAAATAAATAAATAAATAAATAAATAAATAAATATGTATTTAATGTGCAGTTACACAGCTACAGTAT
>JANDJT010000041.1:19173200-19196665 GCA_024331685.1 Stegophilus panzeri
TATATATTTCATTGTGCTGAAAACATTTTGATAAAGGCTTATGGTTGAAATTTGTTTCCAAGACAAATCGAACCTGATACTCTGTGTGTACAAAATATATTTTCTAATAAGAAATTTTTACTTAAAACTATTAGTTTTTACTTAAAACTGAATTCTTTTCCCAAACTAATAGTTTTCACTTTGAACGTAAGAGACACAGTGAGAAGTTTAATATTCATATTCATTATTATTCTAAAATACTCTAAAAGTGCAGAACACTTGACTGGTGGTGTATATATCATCAGGACACTTTATTCTCTGGAATAAATCTATACTTTGGAAAATGGTTTGCAGTAATACATGCAGGGCTTCAAACAGTGATTGAGTAGTTGGCATGTTGGCGAGATGGCACTCATCTATCACTCATCTAATTAGCACATGTTACTGCCTGTGTGTTATCAACAAGTCCTGCTGAAACTGAGAAGCTGGCCTTTGGCTAATTACACTTGATGTCATCTTTGTCTGTAAGACTAGCTAGTCATTTCTGATGAAATCATGAGGTATTATTGTGAAAAAACATGCCTATAGCTATAGGAAGATGAAAGCAGTGATGTGGTCAAGGGGAAAATAATGGTCTTGTGTTTGAGTGAAGTCAGCACACTGTGATGGATGTGGCCAGTTTGCAGGGCTTTTGGTTTTTTTCTGTTCTTTTTTTTTTGCTGCTGTGTGCCACTTTGAGCTATATGTTATGGTGTTTTTGATGTGTGTGTGTGTGTGTGTGTGTGTGTGTTATCTGGTTGTTGCATAAAGTTTTGAGGTTTGTCAATTGCTTCAGGCTTGTTAAAATCATTTTCCTACATCTTTTGTTCATTAGTGAAGAAGAAATATGTGTGTGTGTGGTTTTGTGTGCATGTGTGTTCATGGTCGATCCAGCAGTGGCTTTTTCTCTGGTGAATATTTCACATCTGCAATCATCACCCACTCTCTGCCTCCAGCTACTTAATCTCCCTCGCTCTTTTTCTTTTTCACTCTCCCAGTTCTTCTTCTTCTGTCATTCTCTTGCCACTGTCTTCCATACCCCCCGCCCCCCCCACTTTTTTTTTGTCTTTATATTACCTTTGGGCTAAAATTCCTTTTAAACAGTCTCTCTTTTCCTCTCTTTCAACCTTTCCAGTTCTATCTTATCCATTCCTCCTCCTCACTCGATCTCGCACTCTCACAGCCTGAGTTGGTTTTTGTGAAAGTGCTTATTAAGTCTGTCTTGTAGGACAAACTTTATGGGACATAATGGGTTTTGTGTGTGTGTGTGTGTTTGTGTGGGTGGTCAGCATGTTTGTGTGTGGGCGGTCAGCAGCTCTTTGTTGTTGTAGTAATGTACTGTGTGTGTGTGTGTGTGTGCTGCAGTGCAATCACCAGCCTTATCCGGAGTGATGTGTTTATTCACTCTTTTACTCCTCTTCTAACATGAGTCACGCAGGACTTTCTGTATGGGTAAGGAACGTGGCTGATGTCAGTGTGTGAAGTGTTTACGTCACTACTTAAACTCTGTGATATCAGCTTATTTGATATAAAAGATTCATTTTGATGTAAAAGATAAATTCAAATCAAATTCTGACACACACAATCTTTGATGCTTAAAAGTGTCTTTTGAAGTTTCAGGACCACAAGCCACTTTGAAGTAGTAGATGCAGTCTGCTTAGAAAGAATAATCAAAATACAGGTTATTTCAATTCTTTGAATATTAATGAACAAGTTGCATTAACGTATAAAGCATTTTGCCCCACCATCTGCTACACAATTACCATTTTCATATTTCATAAAAAGCAACTTAACTACAGATATGTAACATCTCTTAATTCATTTCCATTTTACTGACTGTGTCCTGATTTCCAATAGCTACATATAATCAGTGTGTAGGGGATGATTCATTTCATATTTTTGCAAATGTATTTATTTTGAACAAATTTTCTCCAGTTTAGGCATTGAGTTACTAAAGTTTAATGAGTAGGTAATTTGGAGCATTTCTATCTAAAGGTGGAAAATACAGAACGATGTTTATACAAATAGATTCATTTTCCACCTGCAATGTGTTTACTAAGCCAGAAAGTCAATTTGCGACCAGCAATTCTGTGCATACAGCCAAAGGGCACACATTAAATTAGCAGAAAACCATTTCTAGCAGTTGAAGACAAAATTATACCATTCATTAGGTTTTAATATGGAGTAAAATAATCAGAAACTTTTTCAAAATGATGATGGCTTATTGTCACAGTAAAACTGGTTTTATATTAGTCAGCTCACGTTTCTCTTCCTGTGTTGCCAACATTTAGAGCCTTTAACGTGTATGATTTCACTTGATTTTAGTTAGTTTTATTTTTTGTATTCATATAAATAGTCAAACACAGAATATGCAAAAGACACGAGACTATAACAAACTGTATGTCAATTTGCTGCATACGTCACAACACCTGCTAGAGCCATGGTTCCTATAGTAGTGTCTACAAAGCCAGGAGGTCCCCTATTTGTTGTGGACAGAGGTGGAACTCACAATGAACCATGGTTATTACTGAAGTTAGTTATATAATAATAAGCCTAATTGATTGCTAACTGAGAAGTGGTTTTTAATCTAAACTTCAATAACATAAATAAACAAAACATATATGCTGTAGATTCTTACATTGAAAGGGGTCTCTGGATGCAAAAGCTTTGAGAACAGGACAAACAAAAAACATTTTATTCAGAAAATCAGTTTAGGGTTTCTCCTTTAGAGGTCATGTTCAGTTGAAAGGCTGTGTGAAGCAGCTGATCAATAAAACCCCATGTAACTGATTTCACTCTGCAGGCGTGATGTGATCCAAATGGTAATTACGTCTCTGTGTCTGTGTGCGTGTGTGTGTATGTGTATGCATGTGTGTGTGTATGTGTGTGTATGTGTGTGTGTGTGTGTGTGTGTGTGTGTGTGTGTGTGTTTAAATATAACAGTAGTGAATGTAATATGAATAAACTAGTAGCAAATGTTGAATGTATTCTTGAGAACATATTGTAGAGGCATTTGTTTGCGTCAAGTCTGTAGTGTGTTGCATCGATTATGATAATTCAGATTATGCAAAGTAATCACTTGAGATGCAGGAAGTAATGCTGGGGAGAGAGAGAGAGAGAGAGAGAGAGAGAGAGAGAGAGATTGAGCTGGAAGGTGTGCATAAATAAGCCTCTTATTTTCTGAACTGTATGTGAAGGATTAATGTTATTATTGTATAATAACTAGCAACAGTGCTCAGAGAATTCGTTTAATAATGAAAATCATTTATGCTCTTTGGGACTTTGGATTCTCTCCAGGAAAAACAATAAGATCCATTTAAATGAATTTTTTCCATTTTATACATTTTATTTAATAAATGTCCTATTTATAAATGCAACTTGCTTAATTGTGATTCAGCAAATCAGTCGTCTGGCTCATTGATTTGACAAAACGTAAGCATGAAGGTCAAAGCAGGTTAAATCTTGGCTGGGAAAAGAGTACTGATGGGATTTTAAGGCCATCTGAGCTTAACATGGTGTATTAGGACAGATGTTCCCTCTTATTTATTTTTTTTTTTTTCTAAGCAAAACCGATTTCTATTGAGCAGACCCATATAGGTGATTTAACATGTGATTGTCAGTGGTGCTCACAGCTAATGTAGCTTTTTCTGGTTGGGAATGAACTTGGGAGGCAGCGGGTCTGTTTCTGCTGGGATGCACATTCCTGTTTGGGATTTTAAAAATAAGAAAAATGAGAGCTTTTATGAGAATCAAGTGTACTTGAGGCTGGTCCAGACTGCATTGCTATTATCTATCAGTTACAGCAATTGGCTAACACATTATTGTTCTGCCCAGATTTGATTTATTCCTGCAGGGGAGCATCATCAGAAGTGTGTGACTATACAGCTTATGCGCAGCGTTTACACGACAACTGTGTACTAAAAACAGAAACGTTTTTCCTTTGCGTTGTTGAAAAGTGTCATGTACAGATGACATCTTTGTCAAAACGTAGTTGGCGATGTCACTTTGTAAAGAAACACTACACGCCTGCACACATAAGCATTCACGTCAACGTGTCCGCCATATTGATCCGGGGAACACTGTAGCTATTAGTAGCTATTAGCTATTAGTAGCTTTAAGTACTAATAATTGACCATCATCATCCTTTATTATCAATAAAAGGATACAGATATTCTCCAAAACAGACTATTACAAAGATAATTATAAGGTTATACGGTTGAATACCCTTCATCGGTGTAGACGTGGGTTAATAATGTGATGTATGTAACAAACGCATCTCTGCTGGTCGTAGTAGTGATGCAGTAAATCTACACTTCGCTGGAAAAGTGTCAATAAACTAAAAATCTTGAGCAGCACAAACACAGTCTATAGGTATAAGTACTCGCGCAGTATATAAGTATATAAGTACTCGTGCACATACCTATAGACTGAACACGTAATACGCGTGCGCGTGACATCATCGTTTCCCCAAATTCTCGTTTTTGTACGTTTACACGGACACGATAACGGCATCGTTTTCAAAAACTTGCACTTTGAGACCCGTTTTCAAAAGTTGGTGTTTTCAGGCCCTGAAACACCATTGTCGTGTAAACAAACAGCTAAAACACATAAAAAGTTCTCTGTTTTTATTTGAAAACGTTAGATAGAACAGTGGATTGTGGCAGCAGGGGCACGGATGAACGTCAGCTGCAGACAGAGAGGAGGCGGGTTGAACCGGCAGGTAATGTATTATTATTCTCACCTGTGTGTTTTGTTTGTCTTTCAGGGGGCTGTGTGTGTGAGAGAGAGAGAGAGAGAGAGAGAGAGAGTGAGCGAGCTGTGTGGAACTCAGTGTTTGTGTGTGCATGTGTGTGTCTGCTAGTGAATGCTGAAATGCTGATAAGCAAACGCAAAATACATTTAAATAAAAGGAGCACAAAGCTTAGCTAAGAGTCGTCTGTCTCCCGAGTTCTCCTCCTTCCCACCCATACATGCCACGGTTTTACAGTGGTGCTGAGACCTGGGAGGAGGTACCAGATGCTGTCATGGAACTCTTTCCACTTAGCGAAATTATTAAGTTCCTCACCAGCTTTCTCTCTCTCTCTCTCTGGTTCCCAGTCCACTGAAAGATAAATAAAACTCACATAAGTCAACGTGCTGTGATCACACACAGGTGAGAATCATCACGCTTTACCTGCTGGTTTAACCCACCTCCTCTCCGTCTGCAGCTGATGCTCGACCACACCGCTGCTGCCACATGGTCATTTAACTTTTTCATCCAAATGAAACTCCTCTATTAAACACTATTGAACAATGTGTTACATATATATATATATATATGTGTGTGTGTGTGTGTTCTGTATTGATCAAAAAGACACTAGTCTATTAGCTTGTATACAGAGTCAGCAGTCAGTCTTCCTTCAGGCACTGTGACATTACATGAGCAGCAGTTTATTAAGATCTCATAGGAAGCACAGATTAGCCCTGGCCCTTCAATCTGGGTAGTTGTTGTGTGATTGGGAAGATTCAGCAAGCTGATACACACTCGGACACTTCAGGAGATTGTAAGTTCACTTCTCTCACTCCAGCATGGGAAAAGAGGCATAAATCCACAGTATTGCTGTTAAAAGCAGAGCAGCTTTCATATGTGAGCACAGATAAGCTTCAGTTATCTCATCTCATCCAATATTCAGCCCAGACTACCATACTCCAGCCACGTTGTCTAGACAAGCACATCCATAAAAAAAGCAGCAGGGAAGATATGCACGCGTTAACTTTACATCAATTATAATGTGTGTCCTTGTTATCTCTCTTCTAATAACGCATATACTTCATCTCTATGTTTTATCCCCCTCTCATTATGGTTATTGTCTGTCGCTATCTGTAGATATGGTGGATGATGATTTGGAGATAACAATGGTGTGTCATCGTCCAGAGGGTTTGGATAAGCTGGAAGCTCAGACCAACTTCAGCAAGAGAGAACTGCAAGAACTCTACAGGGGTTTTAAAAATGTACATACACACACCTATTGTACTTACACAGTCAAATCATTGTTCATCAAAGTTGTTTCTAAACTTATTTTATTATTATTATTATTATTTTTTTAATTAATCAATGTTAATTTTTTGAAATCATTTAAATTTATTCATTTAATTTATATGCAAATTAGAAAAATAATGGACTTTTTATGTTTACAGAAATTAATTAAATTTAATTCTGATTATTTGCGTTAAAACATGATCTTGTTGACCGTGGAATATTTTTTATAGTAGAACAATAAATACCACCCACAACCTTTTTCCAAAACTCAATTTGGTGTAAAAAAACAACAAAAACTCCCCCACAACTCTGGCAACTCTGGCTGGAGTGCAGCTCAGTCACTGCAGCACTAGACACAGACCCAAACTCATCCTTGTGTTACACAGCACCAAATATTTTGCTGTAATTAATTGGCTAGTCTTATTTGTCTTCATTCATGGATTTGTTTTGAATTGTATTCTTTCATTAATAAGTCACTGATACCAATAACATTATTAAGAAATGATTCATTAAATTCGTACGTGTAATTGAAATAGATAACCTGTTTAAACTGGACAGCGTGAAGCCTATCAATCGAGGTTCAAATTAATTAGTCTACTTATACATAGTAAATTTAGACAAACATATGACCTTGTAGATTAGAAACATTTTTTCCCCTGGATTTTCATGAACACCACATTTCTTGTATAAATGTTCTTGCAAATGATTTATGAATAATCATGTTTGTCTCATTTGATAAATGAGGCTCATTATTACCATATAATACATTTGACTAACCATCAATTCTGGCTTCTGCTGACATTTTTTTGTCCAAGAAATAAGCTCTGCACTCAGCCACAAGACACTTGCAGGTGTTAGAGTGGTCTAAATATTTCAAATCAGCCTTTAATTTCAATTTCTTTGTAAATTTTTTAACTACTAATTTTACCAACCTCATTTAAACATGGCAGATTCTGTGTATTTCCTTTCTTTCTAGTTCATGAGCTTTGCTTTCTTCTTTTTTAGGAATGTCCTTGTGGGGTTGTCAATGAAGAGACATTTATACAGATTTACTCAAAGTTCTTTCCTCAGGGGGGTAAGTCTCTAGGTGCATGCTAGAGAGTGAGATTTCATGTGCATGTTCATGTGTGTGTACAGTATGTGTGTTGTCCTAAAAGGGTCTCTGCTGTTTTCTGTAGACGCCAGCACATATGCTCATTACCTGTTTAACGCCTTCGACTCGGGCCACACCGGCTCCATCAAGTTCAAGGTGATCCTCTCTTTCACTCTGTGTGCATCACTCTCTCTCTCTCTCCTATTCATCTTTTATTCAGTCTGTTACGTCCTTTTAGTTGTTTCTCAGTGTGACTCACATCTGTTTTCTCCTAACATCTATTTAATCTATTTTCATGCCAAGTTGGGCATATGGCAATTTTTTTCACATTATCATTCAGTTGCTATTTTCATGGTCAGTAATGAAAACGCTTGTGCTGATGTGATGACCCTCTGTTTCTCAAATGTGAAGCTAAAACATCATTTCAAGACCCGAGAATTGATTAGAAGATACCGAGCCATAAAAATTTCTATTAAAAAAATTGCCCAGTAAGCTCAAAGAAGGTACAACGTTTAAAATAATAGTTTGGTGTAAACATCTCACATACGTTCAATGGCATATCAAAAAATCGGAAAAAAAAAACAAAACCCTTATAATTCCAAAGTTTTGATTTTCTTTAAAAAAAATTCAAATAAATCAAAACCTTGATTGGCTTAAAATTTCTTACAATCATCTTTTGGCTAATAAATGTAAATCGGACAGTTACAGATGGGATGTCAAGAAGTAGTCAAACTACACTATTTGGCCAAAAGTATGTGGACCCCTGACCACCACACCCATACTGTATGAGGTTCTTCCCTAAACTGTTGCCACAAAGTTGGAAGCACAAACTTGTATAGGATGTCTCTGTATGCTGTAGCATATCAATTTCCCTTCACTGGAACTAAGAGACCCAGACCTGTTCCAGCACAACTATGCCCCTGTACACAATGTGAGGGCCATGAAGACATGATTTGCCAAGGTTGGAGTGGAAGAACTTGAATAGGCCAATAGGCAAAGAGCTCTGACCTCAACTCCACTGAACACCTTTGGTATGAATTGGAACTGATGAATTGTGGCTAAATGATCTAATCCCCACAGCCACGCTCCAAAATCTAGTAGAAAGCCTTCCCAGAAGACTGGAGGTTATTATAACAGCAAAGAGAAGGATTAAATTGGAAATGGGATGTTAACAAAAGGACATGTGGCTGTGATGGTCAGGTGTCCACAAACTTTTGACCACAAAGGCTCACAAATTTGAACAATGTGAATGCATGAAAAGACAGCTTATGTAGGTTATGGCAGCTAAATATTTCTGCTAGAAAATACATAAATTAATATGTAAGTTAAATACATTAAAATCACACAGAATTGGCTATCACTTAACCCCTCAACTTCCGCACAGCTCTCGGGTCTGTGGTTTGATCCTGAGCTTGGGTTACTGTCAATGTGGAGTTTTGCATGTTCTTTCCATATCTTCATGGGCATCTTCTGGGTTCTCTGGTTTTCTCCAGAGGTAGATTGGCTAATCTAAATTATCCCTAGGTGTGAATGAGTGTGTGAATTTATGTGCATGGTGCCCTGCAATGGACTGGAGTCCCAGGTGTATTCCCGCCTCATGCACAGTGATCCAGAGCCACTGCATCCCTGACCAGGCTAAAGCAGTTGATGAATGAATGAATGAACATTAACATGCACCAATGGCATGATCTTAGACCTTTTTTTTTTTTTACACTTGCATCATTTATCATTAAAAAATAGAGCCCAATTTTTTTCAACAATGTGGGTCTCTTTCTCGCCACATTCTGTTGTTTCACAGTGTGATCTTTCTGTCTCTCTCTCACTGCTTGTGTCCAGGACTTTGTTATCGCTCTGTCCGTCTTGTTAAGAGGTTCTACACAGGAGAAGTTGCAGTGGACTTTCAACCTGTACGACATTAACAGAGATGGCTACATTAACAAGAAGGTGTGTGTGTGTGGGTTTGGGTGTGGGTGTGGGGTTGTTTCCACATATTGGATCACTATAACACCACCAGTGTATTCACACACATCTACTGCTGACCTGTTACTATATTTCTTGCTGTACAGGAGATGATGGGCATTGTGAGCGCTATCTATGACATGATGGGGAAATATACGTACCCTGCTATGAAGACAGACACACCCAAACAGCACGTGGATGCTTTCTTTCAGGTGAGAAACTGTTTATAATTATTAATCAAATTATGTAGAAGGTCTTCCTGTTTGTACATATGTGTATATGGATAGATAAAGATGCAACTGTTCGTACGTAAATGAGATTTTTATTTAAATCACATTTTGTTAAACTGTATTAGTTCTCAGCTGTAAAATGGTCATTTATGTTCCTCTGTAGAAAATGGACAAAAACAGAGATGGAGTCGTCACTCTTGATGAGTTCATTCTATCCTGTCAAGAGGTATCTACAGCATACCTCTTACTTGTGACCACTTTTCTCTTCCTTTTCTTTGAATTTTTTTTATCATTCCTTGGATGCACTGCCCTCTAGTGGCAAACACAGCTCACTGTAACACAACAAATATCTACGATGCTGTTCAGGTTTTTAAAAAAACGGTTACTATTTTCGTTTAGGGAATCCTTTTTGCCATAAATAACTTTATCAGCTCAACTGAAGTTTCTTAGATGATTCCTTAGGAGAGCCCATGGATCGGTTCAACATACAGTGGCTATAATGGGCCCCTAATTTCTCCATCTGGGGATTAATAAAGTATTATCTTATCTTATCTTATCTTATCTTATTTTATCTTATCTTATCTTATCTTATCTAATCTGTAAATAGCCTACACAATCCTTATTGATGTCAGACATTTTTCTATGTTCAATTTGACCTTGAAACCAACAGAATTCGTGATAAATCAAATGTTTTTGTAGGTTTTACATTTTTTTAATGTAAATGTAAATGGCTTTACATTAAAAAAACAAAAAAAAAAACAAAACAAAAAAAAAAAAACAGCAATTGCGTTAACATGGGTAGACAGGAGCACAACAAAGCCCAAATACATTTCTAACTAATTTAATTTCCTTTATTTAGATCAACAAACAATGCTGGAAATGTGAATGACCTGTTATTACTAACTTACTGATGCCGGCAATAAATGCATGTTAAAGCATGCATTTAGTCACAATTTTATAATTACTGTAGCTACTGTATGTTCAAATGACATGTGACAAACTTTGTTCGTTTATTCACCAAGTTCAACTACATTTTAATGCTCAAAGTTAAATGCATTCATACTGAAAAAAATCTGCTCCATGCTAAAAGTAGGAACTCAAACACTGGTGAAACCTCTTCTGAGTTGTAAGGGGAAATGCAAAACGAAGCATTTTCATTTTGAAAATGTTAAATAATATTACATCAAATGTTGCCTTAAATTACACAAAACAGTCAATTACTTTAGCTATTTTTATGCTGTTTGCTAGTTACCCAACCTACATGATATCAGCTAGCTATTGTTGTGCGGCTAAGCTAAGCATGGTAGCTGAGTGTTTATTAAGTAGCCAACATAGCTAACATAGTTTAAGTCCATCCACACTGTTTGTAATGCTTAGTTTAAAATATTCCTTCATATAATACTTTATGTAATACCTGCTCTTTTACAGTATAGCTAGCTATTTTCCAGAAATACCATGATTAGTGTTGACCTGACAACCTCATATAGAGAGATGGATAAAATAATTGACAGAGGTTTGTGTCTCTCTGTTTTTTTTTATTTTATTTTATTTTTGACAGGATGACAACATCATGAGATCTTTGCAGCTCTTTGAGAATGTGATATAAAAGGAGCACAGGAGTGAAGGAGGAGACACAGACAGAAAGCAAAGCAAAGAAGACAGATTTTTTTCAGGAAAGTTTACAGCTACTGTGTTCAAGAATGAGAGTGAGAAGAAGTTACACCATCTCGTGCCCTTCATAAATCCATGGAAATCTGTAGCTTCCTGTAGCTGGACATGTGCTACACTGCTATGTGCATAGCAACACTATGTGCATGGCAACAGTATGTGCTTAGCATGGTCATTTATTTATTTATTTTTATTTTTTTATCCAGCAAAATTGATCTATGACCTTTTGAAACCAGCCTTGTTCTTGTTCCTGTTCATAGCCACATTTGCTCAACATGTTTCATGCTTGCAAATTTGTAACGTTTACCAATTTGTATGAAAAGTTACAAAGGTTAAAGTTCGGTTTGGGTTAATTTACGTAGCTTTTCATACAACCTTGGTTTTTCCTTATAAATGGAACCAGACTGTCCTTGTCTGTTCAAATATTTTGAGATCAGGCTCATGCGCTTTACAGCTGATCAGTTAACACTTACAACCCCAATTCCAAAAAAGCTGTGATGCTGTATAAAATGTAAATAAAAACAGAATGCAATGATTTGCAAATCTCATAAACCCACATGTTATTCACAATAGAACATATCAAACATGTTTAAACTGAGGAATTATACCATTTTAAGGAAAAAATAAGTTCATTTTGAATTTGAAGGCAGCAACATGTATCAAAAAAGTTGGGAAGGGGTCACAAAAGGCTGGAAAAGTAAGTGTTACTAAAAAGAAACAGCTGGAGGACCATTTTGTAACTAATTAGGTTAACTGGCAACAGGTCAGTAACATGATTTGGTATAAAAAAAGTATCTTAGAGAGGCAGAGTCTCTCAGAAGTAAAGATGGGATGGAATCTGGATGGAAGCACATGTTGCTCTATGACTATTTACATTTTACACAGCATCCCAGGTTTTTTGGAATTGGGGTTGCAAAATGGAGTGCTTTGTTCGTTTTATTTATATACAGGATCTGTAATTGTTCTCTGATGTTTGTGAATATTACACTATTGTAAAGCACAGTGTAATGGCCGACCTATTTACTAATGTTGCTAGAAAACAAGGAGATGAATTAATTAGTGAAGCTCAGCCAAAAGATGACTAAGGCATCAGTGCTTGTAAAATGGTTATAGGAACGTGTGAAATTATTATTATAATTGTTGCTCGTTACTCGTCCACATTGAACCAGCCTACACAACCAATTGTACAGGCTAGATTAAAGTTATTGTGAAGGATTATGAAAGAGTTAGTGTGAAGGATTGTTATGAATCTTAATATTTTAATACTTTATAGCATAGTGATTGCTTAACCTAACAAAAGTTTCTATCTCAGAGAGAGTTTCCATTCAGAAAATATTCAGTTAATTATCCAAAGTCCCTTAAAGAAATCAAAGAGACAAATATAATTATTATAGCCTTAAAGCTTAATACCAAGCTTTACCATCAGTTTTTTAAATCAAATTTGAAAAAGAATAGAGTAAATTATAGGCCTGGTATAACTGCTTATAACTTATATAGTCTATCATCATTGTTTGTGACTGCTATTCAGCTTTTTCCTCTGTACCGAGCAGGTGTTATCAGCTTGGCACGTGTTATGTCAGCAGTCAGAGTGTTCTTGGATGTTCCTCCCTATTCTATACCATCACAAAGTCAACTCTTGTGAGTCTTGTGAAAAAGCGGATTGCTGCATTGTTTTTGCGATGTGCTGCGCCTTGCTTGAAAATGCTGAACCTAGTCAGTGTGTGTGATCTTTATCTGTGTGTATTTGTGCTTCAGTGTGGCTGTGTTATTTATGCGTTGGTGCTTGATAATTTGTCCAGACCCGTTTTTCTCCAGATTGGTCTGTCTATCTGTCTGTCTGTCTATCTATCTATCTGTCATTGTGTTTGATGTTATCAGCATGAGGGGAGGACATGTAATAAGGTGTTATGGGGTATTTGACAGACAGGTTTTGCATCACTGTGTGCTTTTTACACTGTTTGCCATCACTACATTCTATTGGTTGTGCTCATTGTATATGTAGTTTTATTGCGAGAAAGCTGTGAATTACCAAAGGTTGGTACTGTTCAATAAGCATATAGCCATATAACCATTTATTCACACACTGTGATATTGAAGAGCAGAGAGAGAGAGAGAGAGAGAGAGAGAGAGAGAGAGAGAGAGAGAGAGAGAGAGAGAAAGATTAAGAGATTATCTTCAAAAGCTAATAGATGGTTACTTGTTGGGATGAGTAAGCCATTTTTTCTGTTCAAACCTGCTGAATTTCATAAACACAAATCGTTCAATGGGTAGTTTTATATATATATATATATATATATATATATATATATATATATATCTATACAATTTAGTAAAAATATAATTTACTGAAGTATAAATAAAAATGTGCCTATAATTAATTACTGTATGCTTGGAAGTTTTCAATAAGATGGAATCAGTAGGTAACATACACTCGCCATCCACTTTAATAAGAACACTTGTACACCTACTCATTCATGCAATTATCCAATCAGCCAATCATGGCGCAGGACAGGCTCACTGAAAATGAACAGATGAAGATTGAAAAGGCATTACCTGATCTTTTTCCAATGGTCAATTATCCAGTTTAGTGCACACACTAACCTCAAATTCCTGTTTTTGGCTGGCAGGAGTGGAACCTGATGTGGACTTTTGTTATTATAGCCCATCTGCCTCAAGATTTGACATATTGTGTGTTCTGAGATGCTTTTCTGCTCACCACGGTTTTAAGAATGGGTGTTTGAGTTACCGTAGCCTTCCTGTCAGCTTGAACAGAACTGCTTCTTATTGGATCTTGTGGTTTTTTTTCCACCATTCTTTGAAACTCTAGAGACTGATGTGTGTGAAAATGCCATGAGTTCAGATAATTTTCCGAAATACTCAAACCAGCCCATCTGGCACCAACAACCATGCCGTTGTCAAAGTCACACTTTGATCACACTTTTTCCCCATACTGATGTTTGATGTGAACATTAACTGACTCTGTTGACCTGTGTCTGCATGGATTTATGCATTGTGCTGCTCCCACCTGATTAGCTAATTGGATAATTGCATGAATGGGCAAGAGTAGAGGTGTTCTTAATAAAGTGGTGAGTGTGTATGCTACATCAGGCTAGTTCTAAACAAATGGGTAGGTCTAAACTTATGGTTCGGTACTTATTACTGGTGTTTAATACCCTATTTTATTACTAATACTGGATTATATATAAAGTCATTCACTTTGACAAACACTAAAAGACTAGATTATTAGTGAAAAGTAAAAGTGTAAGGGTGGAAAATGTATATAGCTGCCTAAGTAGGTTCAGAAAAGAATGTTTCAAACTCAACCTATTAATTTTCAAATGACTTTTGCAAGCCATGATTTTCTATGGAACTAAATGTATGACAAACCTCCACAAATGTAATACCGATTTTCTAACTGTAATTTTTGATTTGTAATTGTGAGTTCTACTTGCAAGCTTTTTTTTTTTTTAATTGGAGATCGGTATTCCTACTTGAATGTAATTAAAAGCAGTCTTGCTTTTAATCTGTTAGGAACAACAACCTCGCGATCACACTTATAAAAAGTGGTTTGTAACTTGTATTAGCAGGTTTTATTAGAACCCTCTCCGAGTATGGCTGCTGGAGTCACATGACCAAATGCCATTTAGTGGTCTTTTTCAGGGTTTTTTTTTTTTTTAAGTTTACTTTGCAAAATACGCTGATATGCAATTAGTGATGTACGACTCCAAGCAGTGATTTACGGACTGAAATATCGCATTAGAAAACCTGCTCTACACATTTGTGGACTTTTGTCAGAATTTAATCTCAGTTTTACTTTAACTGAACATTTCATAATCTGTAAAATGATCTCCTTAATTCCGCAGTGAAATTGTACCCAGTCCAGACATTGTGTCTAGGCTGTGTTGAGGCAACCAAACTGGCAACTACCAAAACGTGATGTATCATGATGTGATGCTAAAGATGTTTTCTTTGATAAAAAACAAACAAACTGCACAGTACTCATGCAGCCATATGTATCTCTACTCACTGTGATGAGAATCAGCAGCGAGAGGAAGAGGAAGCACCTCTTACACCATGCACCATATGCACCTCTCCATGAATTCTTTTCATATTCAGTATTGTGGATTATAATTTATGCACAAATGATGCAACAAACAGTTGCTGGGCTTAGCTGTTTTTCTGAAACCATATTTTTCATTGTGCAGCAAGCTGAAGCAAACAGACAGATGTACAGACAGACAGACAGAGAAGCAGGCAGACAGTCACAGGAAACACTTTCTTGTTGCTGTATAAAATGATATTTAACAATAAAAAATTTTCAAACAATAATATTGATTGTTTTATATATATTTATACACCCATTTACCTTAAATTATAAACATGTTAAGAAGGACAAACGTGTCAAAACATCTTCATAGTTTATAATGATCAATATTATTTACATAACAAAGTTTTGTATATTTTATTATAGACATTTTCCACTCATGTTTAGAAAGAATTAGGTTATAGCCCTAGTGTTTCAGATATAGAGTAATCCTAATCTAGGGCTAAAAAGGTTTTACATAACACTGATATTTAGTCTAAGACCAGGCTTAGTCTATGACAAGAAACGTACCAACATAAAGGCTTTTGCCCTTCATTAAGAAAACAAATACAAAGTGTTTGTATATAAAGGAATGTTCCAGCATATTTGCTCCCACTTTATATTAAGTGCCTATATTAATGTGTCTAATAATAATACAGACAACTATAATGTAACTACTTGAATGTATGTGCTGTTACTGATGGATTACAGAAGTAAATCTTATGTAAATATGCATCTTGACAAAAGTTCAACTTGGACTTTTATATCATTTCTGTGGTATATTTCTCGTCATGTACTGATCCAGCAAATCAGACGGACTAACGTCAATCTGTAATTTGCAGTAATTACATATCTTTATGCTCTTATATTGTTATGCTTTCAAAATAGGCAAACAGTTCCTGTGTCTGTATGTATACGTGTATAGTCAAAACTAGCAGTTCATATAAATGTGATTACCCCTCTTACACTTTCAGTGAGTGAAAGAGAATGTCCTGTTTGGGCCAAAACTGAAGTTGTGTGCATTTCTGTATTTACCTATCTATTAACACGTTCACCTCAGGCCGCCAGGGTTGGGGGTTCGATTCCTGCCGCTTCCCTGGGTGTGCGGAGTTTGCATGTTTCCTCCTCTAGTCCAAAGACATGCATGCTATGCTGATTGGCATGTCCAAAGTGTCCGTAGTGTATGAATGGGTGTGTGAATGTGTATGTGATTCTGCCCTGTGATGGATTGGCACCCTGTGTACCCCTCCTTCTACCCAATGCTTCCTGGGATAGGCTTCCCCACAACCCTGAAGGATAAGCGGTATAGAAAATGGATGGATGGATGGATGGATCTGTAAGCTATTTGTAACAGTGCAGACGTTCTTACTAGTTATATAGTTGCCTGTGTAGTTTATATATAGCTTCACAGATATTAAAGACATTTAATATAAAGTAAGACACGCTTATCAACCTGATCTCTATCCACTGGATTTGTAGTGTATATGTGATTACCACAGACAATGATTTGGATGTGGTACTCTGCACTTAATAAAGAACAGAAAACATGGTGAACTAAACCTCAGTTATAATGGAAGTCAGTTTTTCATTTCAGTCAGTAAACTTTTACAGTAATGCAAATTCAAAACTACACTGAAGCAATACATTCAAAGGTATTTTCGGTTTTGGTATACATGCATAATTATGTATGATTCATTGTAAATTATTTCATTTAAAGCAACTCATTAATAATTTCCACATTCATTCATAAAAATGAATAGAAATACTAATGTTTATTGATGCCCTAATAAAAACCCTTAGATTTAGAGTTTAAAAAGTTTTTGTTATTTTCACAGTACAGGGAAACGTGCCCAAATTCTGGTCAGTGGTAGTCACATATACGCTACAGATGCAGCACATAGAGAGTGAAAACACTGGAGTGTTTCCTTTGTCTCAAGCATATTCCTATGCAAAGTATTTTTGATTTACAAGGACCATGTTAATTACTGGGCTTTAAATCCAGGATTACAACATGGCAACTTTCTGTCTTGTAGTTGCAATGAAACAGGGCCAAGATATAGGCTGTAGTTTGGCCCAAAACACTATGTAGAAGCCCAAGACACAGTTCAGTACTATAAGCAAGTAAACATAGGAAATTCAGAAGAATAGTAAACTTCATTTTCAACAACACAGTCACTGGCAATGAGTAGAAATGTACACTATACTCATTTATATAAAAAGTCAAACATATAATCAGATATTCCACAGTCTATATTTGTGCCAACAACACTGGAACATCAGATGGGACAGGACTTAGAAAAAGGAGAAAAAAATTATGATGGACAACACTAATGTGTTTGTGTCTGTGTATTTAGATATTACCTTTTGTTTGTTTCGAATAACGTTTGGATTTGCAGGTACAGATTTTCCCTTCTGTCCATCACGAAAAGAAAACATGTTGTAAAAGAAGTAAAAACTTCTCATTATCATAAACCTTGACTGTGTTATTTTACATTCACAATTCCCACTGCAGTGTTGTTTCTTGTCTGACACCTGGGAGGTTACTGTGGAGTGTACCTTTTGTTCACACAAATAAGCAACCTTTCAGATTGCACATATCTGAGTATTGAGTTTTGAAGAATGTTGTGCAACAGCATGAACTCAAAGACCGTGGATGAGCCTCTATATTTAAGATAGCATTGGGAGTGTAGGAAATTCTCCTGACGCATATTTGGCATTATATTGATCAGTAGTGTTTTCCTCCCAGGATGTTGATGTTGTGTCTGAATATGTCCTCAAAAAATCTACAGATTTTCTCATATTTGCTGTTCATCAAATTATTTCTTTCCAAGGTCATGTACGTACAATATGATACGTAGATCACTGCATAAAGCCTATCTTACTGTAACAAATTCCCAGTTGTCTAATTTTGCACAATCACAGTCACGCCTCATGCGCTTAGTATTTCACCAGTATTCATTTAGGCCAGTGAAGTAGTGGTGGCCATTTTGCCTGCTTTGTCTTGAGCCCATGGCTGCAGGTTCTGCAGGGCATACAGTGAAGAGTTGTGCACACACAGAGGATCTACAGGCACTGACTCACTGATGGACTTCTGGAGGGCATCAGCCTGCAGCTGCAGTAGCATCCGATTAGCCTGCTGGCGCTCGGCCTCCCTCTCCTCAGCCGTCTGTCGCCTAGAAAAGTATTAAGGGTTGTACAATGTAAACATTGCCTTGTACATTTACAGTATCTTACTGGCAGCAAAGTTGCCAGGCAGTTATTGGAATCAATATTTACATCTACTGTAATGTTTCTTTACAGGAATGGCACATTTTGATGTATTTAAAATAGACTATACACAATACAATTATCTGTATTAAAAGATATACTGTATAATTGTATATTAAAATATATAGTATATTGTATATTATATATATTAATATATTATATCTTAAGAGTTAAAATCCTAACAAAACATTTTGATAAAATGCATTTATTAACCTTTACTGAAAAGTTATGCAGATTGCACGTGTATATAATCATATATGTGCACATATTACCCACATAATCACATGTGAAAAAATGTGATCACATGGGAAGTGTATATGATTTTTTCTGTAAGGGAAAGCCATCATTTTAGTTAGGTTCACAAACACTGTATGACGAGGACTGTCTGCACGTCTTCAAATGTTATCTAATAGCCTAGTAAAAATCAAATCAATAAAAGTTTATTTTAAAAAATTATGAAATAAAAGTGGACCTTAATAGAACATCCTAAAATGTCAAGATACACAATAAGAAATGATTAAAGTAAAAGATCAGACAATAAGAAACAGCTCAAAAATAAAATGTGAACAACAGAAAGAGAATGAAAGAATCCTGAATACCACAGTGGGGGAAAAAACCCAAGAAGAAAGTAAGACACTACTTAAACATTTATTTAAACATTGCCTACTTGTTGCACTTTGGTTTGTAGCTTTTTTCCCTTTGGAGGACAAAATAATGAAAAAAATGGAAAATTAAACTTTTACAATATAATCACAGCAAAGTTACAGTAGCTATATAGAAAAGTCTTTTAATACAGTATAATCTGCAGTACTGGAAATCATTTCCAATAATACCAGGGCTGTAAATGTGTAACATGCATTTAAAGTATCATATTGGTTTGAACAGTATTTTATTGTAGAAATTACAGAAATTCTTTACAGTGTACAGATCTCTATTTTTATTAGAAAATGCCACAGTCCTTACTGTGTTTGAATAATCATTATTATACGACCCCTTTGTTTTTTAAAGTAAATATCACACTGATAAAGTGGGTTGATTTATATCATTGTGTCTCAGAACAACTCAAAATTAGTGTTGCTGGCTTCGAACTGAGAATTGTCCCAAGTTACACAGTTTTGGTTAACCTACATAGTGCACAGAAAGACTGTTAATAGCCTAAATGAATGATTCATATCGGAAGTCATGGTATCAATTAACAGAATGAGTTAACAAGAGGTTAATACTGAACTGTTACCATTATTAATGGCTATTAATAATCTCTTAATATGTACGCGTCAGTATTTCCTGCTAAATATTAGTGCGGCCTATTAATTCATCATTATGATACGCCTCAATATATGCATATCATAAAGTGCATCATTAGATATGGCTCAGGAAGCTATATTAAATATGTTCAAGGACATCCGTTGCTAAAAAGGCGGACTTACCTCCATTTGGTTCTTCGGTTCTGGAACCACGTTTTGACCTGAGCGTCCGTCATTTTAAGAGTCTTGGCGAGAGCTGCGCGCTCAGCACTGGCCAAATACTTCTGCCGGTGAAAGCGCTTCTCGAGCTCGCAGATCTGCACGCGGGAAAATGACGTGCGCGGCTTCTTCCGCTTGGGGGGTGTGCGGTTCTGGTAGGGGTGACCAATGCGTCGAGTTATGGGCAACGCTAGTAGAGCTGGAAAAAAAGAGAGTGAAAGTCAAGGGAAAATCGATACGCGTGATAGTGGGTGATAATGAAAAAAGAGTGCTGGAATAATAATAATAATAATAAAATATTAAAACGAATCACAAATATGAATTAACAGAAAATAACAATATTTTCAAGACAGTTATACAGAGGAGCATCGTGAGGATGTATTGGGTAGCATTCCTGTGCTAGAGTTGGGTATAAAGCTATAAAACAGAACAAATAAATGTGCAAAGCCTGTGCAATATAAACACATGGAAACAGTAGGACTTAGTAGCTGCATAATATGGACAAGAGTACTGTCCACAAGATGCAGTTGTCTCATAAATAGAAGGCGTATTAGGCTAAATAGTAAAAATCAATACTAAAAGTTAATTCTACCTCTTGTTAGTTCAGCACTGGGATATAGTTAAATTAAACTGGTAGAACTACTTAAGATCCACTAACCAAATTATATTAACATTGATCAGCCTTCCAGCCATATGGAACTTAAAAAAAAAAAAAAAATATATATATATATATATATTTTTTTTTTATTTTTTTTATTTTTTTTTTTTAAGTTCCATATTTCAGAGCGCATTTCAGAGACCTTAAAGATGCCCTCATTGGCCTCGCTTAAGGATGTGGATGTGAATAATCTGTCCTCCAGGAAGTGAACAAAGTGCACCCATTCCACACACAGGGAATACAATAACAAAACTACGCAGCTACATTAATGACAAGCTGCCAGGTCCAGGAATTTGCAGGAAAAACACTCAGAGTAACTCTTACGAAAGAAATTTACAGGGTTATTGATAGAGTTCATGCTTATGAAAAAAAAACCTCAGCCAGCAAGTTCACATGGGCTGACATTTAGACGCTGTACGACATTTAATGCTTCGTTTTTGTAGCCACCATTCATTTATCGTAGACTGTAATATAATGCCATAGAAACCTGAGGGCTTTTGATTCCCACTGAATAGCTTACCACGTGATAAATTCAGACGTGTGGGAGTTTGCAGGGTACACCCCTGTCCAGGATCAGGTGATGGTCCATAAAAACTCGATCTTTGGTTTTTACGAGTGAGTGGTTAGACTATATATTACTGTATAGCCTACAGTATATACATACGGTACTGTATAAGACCATGCGAATCCTGAGCATTATAATATTCGGTTTAGTTTCCGCACCTTGCGGCTGGATCCTGACCCTGACGAGTACAGTGGCACCAAACTGGCGCACCATCCACAACATCACTGGACAGCCCTCGGATTTAATGTTACACCAGGGCATCTGGGATATCTGCAGGTCCTTTACAGGATCCAGGGACGTCCTGTGCAACCACGATGACAGCGAATACTTTAATAATCAGATCATCGAGGTTGCGCGCAGGATGATGGTGGCATCTCTGATCGTGACTCTAATCGGTATTAGCTTGATGACAGTCGGAACCACCTGCTGGACCGAAAGACCGAGAATAAAGCTGGCTGGTCTCGGTGGTTTTCTCATCTTATGTTCCGGGGTTCTGGCAATCATCCCTATCGCCTGGTACAACCACATCCTGAAGGACATCAACTCTCCATCGACCGACATCCGTACTGGATACTGCATCATACTGGGCTACATAGGAGGACTAACAGAATTTCTCGACGGATTTGTGATATTTATTTGGATATACCGATGTTCTGGAGGAAGAAATCGGGGAGAGAGACCCGAGTTAAATATTGAACCGAAAGACATGACCACCGCGCCGAGCACCAGTGAGACCCGGAGCCGCGCGAGCAGCGTCCCGTCGCACATTGAGAAACAAGACATCAACTTCCGGCGAGACAGCAGACCAAACAAAATATCACTGACCCTTTAGAAGTAGTCTTCAACTTAGGTGGTTTTTGGTTTTTGACATAAAATACGAGTGTTGTTTAGTCATTTAGTTATTTACTAATTTAGTTATTTACTAGTTTAGTTATTTAGTAATTTAGTTATTTAGTACAATAATTTCTGAAAGCATCCTTAGATGAGTGAAGTGTCTACCTTTAAGACAGACAAGGATGTGTCACTTGTCGACAGGGAGGGGAAAGTAAGAAAGGCCACTTGGGCCCTTCAGTCTGGTAAATCCACGTGATGTTCTATAACTTTTGTAATAGACTGTAACTTAAAGCGTGGCCTTTTCTTTCTTTCTTTCTTTCTTTCTTTCTTTCTTTCTTATTATTATTCCTACTTTGTCCTACTTCTCTAAGCCAACAGAATAATACAAGTAGGCATATTCTTGGAAATGACAGGAATGTTGAGGGCTATATCTGTGATCAGGTTTAATTAACAAGAAACTTTTTTTATCCTCATAATTTTGACAATACTATGTCTCCGTTGTGTTGAAATGCATCAGTCACATTTTCTTATCATGAACAATTTTGGGGAATATGGATGTTATCTTTTACTTTCAGATTTGGCATCACACGCATCTCACACTCTCAGAAATAAAGGCACCATTCCAATATGTTACTAGTACCTTTAGTAGGCTATGTATCTTTCATTAGGAAATCTGAATAATAAAAACAATAATTGAAGGTACATAATTTGACCATAAGGACTTCTCTGAATGCCACCATGTACCTTCTCAGGTAAAAGATACATAATAAAGGACTTTTATTTCTGACAGTGCAGACGGACAACACCTTCTAGGCTCACCAATCACGTAAGGATTTACTGTATATACAAACAGAGTAGTGTTCATCTGAGTTCTTATGACCATATTTCTGCGATTTTGAGAAAGAAAAATTAAACACTGCTACTCTCAAAAGCTCAAATAATTTTCTTTAACCTGACACCAGCCTGCTTTTATTTTTGTGATGAACAAGTATATAATGGTACATTATTGTAATGGTACATAATTAAAAATCACATTCACACTCTTCCTCTATTCTAGTCCACAAGCCAGCTTTCAGGTTTCTATACACTGGGTGTAACTTTGAGTTAAATGTGAGGTATCAGAATGTACAGGAAGCCGTATTCATAACTCCACAGTGGTTTAACTGGACCTACTCAAAAGGCTCGTTGCCCTTTGTACTCTTGATGGACGATTCATGAGCGAATTGCTCTTAAACGATTCATTAGCACCGTTTGTGGTAAATCACACGAATCAAATCCACATTGTTCGAGTCATTTAAACAGGTTGTTCAAAAGAATCGAATCAATAAAGCGATTCTTATAAGCGTTGTCACGTTCCTCATGCACAAATTGTGGTATGAACATGCTCCTATACACGTGAAAAAGGAAAACATTTAAAGGTTATTTGTCTGTCCCTCTGGGGGCACGTTTAGGTAGAACCCTAAAACAAAATGTTCTATCAGAAAGGGCTCCAAGTAGAACCTTTTGTTGGAAGCTTAAACATCCCTTGAAGAACCCTTGATTTTTTTTTTAATAGTGTAAGTATTAACTGAGTGTGGGTGTGTACGTGTGTGGTACAAAATTATTGG
>JANDJT010000041.1:19196684-19210055 GCA_024331685.1 Stegophilus panzeri
ATATACAATCATTTTCTACCAGTATTACCAAGTACCTACAACCTGTCAGGCATTTTAAATTTAGCTAACTATCTAGGTACTTGGTAATACTGTTATACACAACAGTACATATAGAGACATACTGTTGGAGGGTTCAACAAAGAAACTTTAAGGGTTCCCCCAGAGGAAGAACAGAAAAACCTTAAGGATTTTCTAAGAGTGTATGGGACAGAGTTTTATTTCCTAGGTGAGTTTATCCAGCTCATAACAAACCTAAGTTGATAGCCTTTTTGATGTATTTTAATATATGGCAACAGATAAAAAGGACTTCCCTCGAACATTTTTAATCTGGCTAACTGATTTAATAGAAAGCAGAATCATTTTAGCATAAAGGCATTACCAGATTACTGCTTTTTATAATTAAAAAAAACAAACAAACAAACAAACAACAACAACAAAACAAAAGCAGCAAATGGATTTTTCAGTCCGCTCAACCAGACTGATAATAGTAAAATTAAATAAAAATAAGCAAGCAAAGTGACATTTAACGCTCTGTTTAAAAGGAGACTGTAAACAATATAAATTTAAGATTAATCACTTATAGGCCTACAGCATTTGGAAACGGCCAGTAAATATTTTTTAGCCTCCATTTTCACTGTTGCTTCCGACTATCATGAACCCCCCCCATATAATAATAATAATAAAAATAAAAAAGAACTACTACTACTACTACTACTACTACTACTACTAATAATAATAATAATAATAATAATTATTATTATTATTATTATTATTATTATTATTATTATTATAAGAAGAAGAAGAAGAAGAAGAAGAAGAAGAGGAAGAGGAAGAAGAAGAATTGTGATTGTGGTGATCATTGTGTGATTTTCTTTAAAAAAAAAAGATACATATGCGGGAATCAGTAGCCTAACCTTTCCAAAAGATAAACATCCTCTCATGTTTCATACATGTTTTAGGCTGTTTTACGATTATTTCCACGGAGATTTTGTTAATTGCCTTTAACATCCTTTGTTAGTTTTTTAAATTAATTTACAATTTAGCTATTTAATTTTTATTTAAATTTAATTTAAATTGCTATTTAACTATTTAATTTAAATTCTATTCCATTCTTGAATATTAAAAGTAGGCTAATAAAACAAAAAACCTTTTGCACTGAATGATGTACATCTTTGCGCTTTAAAGAGAGGGCTGCTATTTCATCGAACACCTGCCTATTAGTTTCACTTTACCTGGCAGTCTGTCTTTGGTGAATCTGCGGTGATTATCCACCCAGGGGAAGCAAAGCGGCCCGAAGCCCGGAGCTGCGCTCACCACAGACGGCGCTATGGCGGCTCCAAGCGGTCTGTGCGCCGGGACCCGGATCACCCCGCGGTGTCCCAGAGTCCTGTTCGGCACGAACTCGCTCGGGTCCTCCAAAGAGCCAGGAAAAGCAGAGAGTGGGGCGAGCAGTGCAGTGAATGTAGTCGTGGTCCCGGTCTGGCTGTCCGTACTGCTCTCAGAGCCATGCTGTCGGTCAGAGGAACCGAGGATCCGGTCTATACCGAAACGGATGGGCTCATGGCTTGGTTTAGATGATTGCTCCGGTCTCGGACTTTGGGCGCTTTCCATATTCCCCGTTTACAACCCGAGCGTGGGTTGAGGAAATAAAACCAAATCACGCAAAACGCAACATAATTGAGATCAATTTCAGAGTCTGTCTGTCCATTTTCTTCTCTCTTGTGCTTTTCTTTCGGTTCTGTTTCTGAAATTCCGACATATTCCGTCACATCTATCCTGAACCCTCCTCGGCTGGGCTTATTCCTGTCAAACTGTCGCATTTTCCTCTCGTATTATGCCAAAGTCACAAAGTAGTGTTTTCATTGGTCGAATACGTCAAACCCTCGGCCCTCTATTGGTTAACATCAGCTGACAAAAATAGATGTATGTCCCAGTAGAGCTGAGCGCGAAGGTGTCAAACAGTGTCCTATATAGAACATTAATGCTCTCCTATATAAATGTACAATATCATATAATTTATTGTCATATTTTGTACATTTGCGGCACATTTTTGCATATTTGTCACACTTAGAGCAAATTAATCGGACATATCTGTCTATTGGAATTTTCTCACCAAAACACAATTAATTAACTTTTCATTTTCCAGACTTTCCCATCTGTTTTGCTGTCCTTAGATCTCAGGTCTCTGTAATATTATGCCGAATACACGGTCCTATAGAGCGCACTTAACTGCCAGTCTAAAAGAATCACTTCTCTCCTTTAGATAAATGACCCATTACGCATTGATTTATTCTCATGTATAAACTATTAGCCCTGATCTTTATGTTAGTTATCTATAAATGTAGCTTAATGTACTCAAACAATCGTTTCATATCACATTTGACAAATATCCTAGCGCTTCTTTGACAGATACTTGCTTATTCTGTTCGCACATTGAAACAGTCCATTTCAGCACATCATCACCAGGGAAGGCTGCATGTGTGGACCAGCGTTGTTCAATAGGAAGATATGTTAGAACCCCTTAAAATGCAAGCAACATTTTATTATAATGTTTTGCAGGTTTGGTCGTAGGCCCATTTTCCCCAGAAAAGGAGAGGGAGGAGGACATGCACCATATATGGACACTCATTAGGACAGTCTGCATTAAATCTTCTATTTAGTACACTATTACAATTTTTTTCATGGGATCTTAATTTCCAGAAAGAGTTCTCCCTAGGTGGCATGGCACCCATAGGGAAACACTCTTCACAGAGCCTTTAAGTAATTTATATGTACTTTTCTGGGTTCTGTGTAGAAGGTTCCCCCAGAGGGACAACAGAAGAATCCTTAAGAGAATCCTTAAGAGTTAAGAGAATCCTTAATAGAGTTTTATGTGAGAGGTGAGTCAAACTAACTTTCAAGTATTTAATAACATTTGTGACAAAAGCATTAAATAACATTACAAGATCCACAAGCAAAATATGAATGATCAAACTTTATAAATAAGATAGTTGTTGCAAATACAAATAATAATAATGAAATTAATATACCCAAAATACTGTCCTTTAGCTTACCCCACTGTCAATATTTTACTTATTTCCCTTTTATTTTATTTTAGCATTTTGTGAGGACACATACATTTTCAAGGTGGGTGAATCTTAGAATACTTTGCTTGTATTTCCTCATTCGTAAGTGGCTTTGGATAGAAGTGTCTGCTAAATGAATAAATGTAAATGTAGAAGAATACACACCTGAAGTGTCTATTGGCCTATTGGAATTTAGAGTTAAGTCCCTTTCTGCCCTTATCCACACCCAATCAATAAACAATGACACGATTTTGACTCAGCAGTAGATATCCTTGGAATTGTACCATTAGTTAATTAAAAATACTGTTAAAGCACTGTTAATTAAAAATGTTGTTGGCAATTTATAGGCTAACTAGCTTTGATTATGGATGCAGAACAATTAACAGTTAACAGCAGGGTCTAGTTGGCAACATTTACAGCCTTGTTGGTAGCCTATAAGAACATGTTCACTTATATACTATGACCAACTGGATGTTAGATACCCATCAGGATGGAGTTAATATACAAGTCAGAAGTTATTCATGAAATAAAAGTTTGAAGATAATAATATTACTGTTAACAGTTTTTAGGGACTGCAATAACATAGCAAGCTACAAGTTTTATCCTATTGCAAAAACATAGAACAAACCCTACATTATTGTAAAAAAAAAAAAAATGTTATTCAGCAGTTACTCAATTACTTTTGATGGTTAATGTTGCTTCACTTTTTAAAGTGGTTCTGTGTGGAGACCTGTGGCTCTGTAGGGGTCTACACAGCAAAATCCCCAGTGTTGAATTAACACCATCAGTGCTTATATATGTCCAAATGGACACAAATGAACACTGACAGAGTTAAATAAACACTCTGTGTTAATTCAACACTGGGGATTTTACATGTCTACATAGAACAGCCCAGGAACACTTGAAGAACAATGCTGGGGCTCCATCAGCTTTGGCATGAACCATGCTAATCAAATATGAATGTTTTACTAGCCTATAAAGAAGGTGTTTGAGGGCTAACTTCATAGAAATCAGTGTTTTGGTTTATGAAAGTTAGGTAGTTAGATGAGCATTTGATGGGGAAGTGGCTACAATTAAGGTATAAATTATAGTTAGTTAATAAAATACATGATATTACAGAAAATGTATGATAGTTACTATTTCAGTTTTATGCCCAAGCTGGGGTTTCAGCTGGTACTTGGTTCAAATGTTTGAGTGGCCATGGTTAAGGAAAAACTTGTTTCCAAATACCACCTGACCAAGTTATGGGTTTTTATTTTTCATGACGTACTCTTGGTCCCTGACCTACTGAGCTAGCATGAGGATGTGTTTATTAATAGAAACTACTAAGCACTTCTGTTAGTGGCTCTGGATAAGGGGGTCTGCAAAATGCAATGTATGTTAATGTAAATGTACAACAATTAAGACACTGAAGGATTTAAGATGGAGCCAAAAGTACTAACAAAAAATTACAAAATAAAAAACGCAAATGTGTTATTGTAGTTTAGATTGTAAATAGCTAATATTTTACTTGCGGGTATTATAATTTTCTCTTGATTTTGCTACACAGTGAGCTCCTAAGCTCGTGACAACAAGTACAATTGTAAAAATTTGTTATAGACCAATTTTTTTTTTCTGAGAAATTAAATAAATTAAATGAAATTAATTCTTTTGATAAATAAGTATTGAGGAAAATAAGTATTGACAATTTGAATAAATGTAGTAAATAAATAACTAAGTAAATAATAAGTAATTCGTTTTAGTCCTAGCCTATATAATATTACAAAAAATTGTATATATTTTACAAACTATATGATAAAATGAAAATCCCTTGCCGTATAACGCATATCAGTTTCATGGGTCAGTGTCACTGTGTGTCTGACCTCTCACATGTATTTCTGTGGCTTGGTATTGAGCGGGTCTGAGCCGTGAATGATTTTTGGAGAGCAGCACATGAGCGGTGATCCAGCAGACTCTCTGGCAGGGCGGCCCGACTCCCCGACAAGCTCTCTTGGCTGATTTCTCTGCCATATGCCTTTCCCTCCTAGTGAGAAACGCGAGGGTTGTTGAGATTTGTGTGAACTGGTGTTTTCTGTTATTATATATATTTTTTTTGTCTGATGAGTTATTATTATTATTATTTTACTGTACTATAGATGCACTGTACTATATTTGATGCACGGCATAAAACGAAAATGTTTTGTTTTACTTCATTTATTTATGTATTTATTTATTATATCATATTTATCATAGGCTATTCATAAAGTATTGTTTAGGTTCTTAATAGGCTACGACTGTCTATTGGTCACATCATGACAGGAAATACACCCACACACACACACATACACACACACGGACTTCTAAATGACCACAATGTGTTTGTGTGATATTTGTAAGTAGGTAAAACGAGATTCTTTCATAGGCTAAATCTCACCCGAAGGGAACAGCTTTATTTTAAGACATGCAAGCTGCACCATAATGGCTGTTTTAATATCTGTGCTAGACCCCTATTAATAACGGCTTTGCGCTAAAGCCTTATTTTTTTTTGTATTAGCGATATTTTTCACAATTTGCGTAAAGAGAAGTTAATCGGGGGAAAAATCCGCGCCTGGTGTCCTAAGAGTCTTAAGTGTCGGCAAATTATTCAAGATTATATCAATCACTGCGCAGACACATTAAATGCTCTATTCTCCGGAGAAAAGGAGACGTATAAAAGGGAAGAAAAAAAATAAAGGAATAAAAGTGAACGATTTGTCTCGGAAATGACCCCCCGGATTTACATAATGGGGGGTTGCGGGTGGTGGGCCGCGGGCGCCGTTTTTATTGCGTGTTATCAATTTCTCCAAGTTTACTAAAGAGCTGCGTGAAATTCAAAGAACACACTAACATCCAGAGAGGAAAAGAAAGAGATATAGGCTACACTGAGAGACGGGGGTGATGCAGAATTAAATATTAAGGCTCTTATCATATAAGGTTTTAGACGCCTACCTTCTAAACAACACTGAAGGCAGACTATGAATTAAACATGGTAAGTAAAAGCGCATATAACCAACTGTTTATTATGAAGATGTAGAGTTTAATGAAGCCTAGATGACTGAGAAGCTCTGGCTGAGGAAACCGCGAGAAAAACAAAACAATACAGAAGTCAAACTATTAGACGCAAATTCTTTTCTCAGTGCGGTTTATTTTATAGAACAAAAAACTATAGGGTCGAATAATAATAATAATCACGTGACACCTCAGTCTGTGCTCTCCAAGGTATTTCCTGCCACGGTCTTATGTCTGTAAAACCTAAGTGCCTGAGAATATGATAAACCAAGTTTACACTGATTTTTTTTTCAACAACACAATTATTATTTTTTTCTTTTGGACACATTTAGCATCAAATTATGTACCGAACACAAACAATGGCTCATGGTGGGCTCTAACTTGTCAAATCCTTTGCAAATCATTAACAATAGCTATTCCTGCTCCATCACAAGCCATATAAGTGGATCACACATATAAACTATGAATAGAGTCCTAAAAAGCTTTCTTTGGTAAACCTGATTAACTGAAATCTACAGTGAGCAGTGATAGTAACAGTCACATCATGCTGCTCAATTTCTTAAATTTGAGATTACACTCAAAACTAGGAATATGGTGAAAAAAAAGCCAAAGGGGGTGTTTTAAAATGAATATTTTCATAACTGATTCCATCAGTGAACTAAGGAACTCAATTAAGTCTATACTGATATAGTCTAATAAACTTATAGCCTATGTTATGATATTCAGATGATCTTTGATATTAATAACATGCTTTCTCTGGGGGATTCATTGAAATCCTCCGTAGATAAAAATTCAAGAGAAAGAGAGTTGGGGGAAAAAAAATGTCTAATAGAATTGTTTGATATTTCCTCTACCTGTGCATTTAAGGGACCTCCAAAGATTTCAGTGAAGCTTAGATTATTGTGGAGAGTGTATATTGTTATATGCACACATTTTCTTGTGAGAGAGAGAGAGCTAGAGAGAGAGCTTGAGTGAGTGTGTGAGAGAGAGAGAGAGAGAGAAAGAGAGAGAGAGAGAGAACAAGAACTAGAGAAGAGACCAGTAATTGAGTGTCATAGTTATTCTCACTTAGGGAGTCAGTGTGTGTGTGTGTGTGTGAGAGTAAGAGAGAGAGAGAGAGCGAGAGAGAAAGACAGAGCGAGTAATAGCCACAACACTCACAGAGCATGCATTTCCACTGCACCTGCATCATATTGCTGAATATTGTAAAAGCCTGTGAGTTCTGATTAAACTTGAATACAACAGATTTTCTTGTGATGTGTATACCTCAGCATTACTCTTTGTGTTTTTTAAGGTCTCTTTCATTTTTAATTTCTCCCAGATGATTCAGTTCTGTCTGCATAGAGCATTCTTTTGTTTTTATTGTTTTGAGCTGGTAACAAATGAATCAATAGAGACCTTTACAATTTGGAAAATTTACAAAAGCAAATGATATTACAGTTTCATCTGATAGACTGAGATTCATATAGTGGTCTGATTCCATTGGGATAAAAGACATTTGTGTATAATCATGGTTTCTGCCTAAACACTGGACAAAATGGTGGTTTAATGTCTACAGCTATAGCCAGACATTATATACTGTAAAATCTATGGGCTACAGTATATGAAGCTGAGTAAGTCTCAAAATCAAATGAAATGAAATGTGACATCAGATACCCATATATATTTTCCTAATGAATTGTATTAGAAAGGTTTTGGTACAATACTGCCACTAGTGGTTAGGAGGAAATACATTCTTTATGGTTTACAAAACTGATCCTTTTTTCTTTTTTACCTCACTGCTTTGTGCTCCTGATGTTATTAGAATTCCATATTTTTCCCATATTGCGCCATTACCATTGATAAAACAGGCCTTGAAGATGTTCAATTATTAACTGTGGTTGCAGTGTTATCTCATTGGTTAATCCTATAATTCTTAATTCCTGGATGTAAATGGTAAATGGAGCACTTATATAGCGCTTTACACTGTGTCCCATTGACACACACACACACACACACACCAATGGTAGCAGAGCTGCCATGCAAGGTGCTAACTTGCCATCGGGAGCAACTTGGGGTTCAGTCTCTTGCCCAAGGACACTTCAGCACATGGAATCATGCGGGCTGGGAATCGAACCACCAACCCTACGATTAGTGAACAACCCGTTCTACCACCTGAGCCACAGCCACCCCTGTGGATGTCCAAAAAACACCACTTAATGGTTCACATTATGTGTCTGCACACACACCTGAAGGCAAAACATTTTGGAGGTAAATTTAAGTGAACAGGTGAGACCACATCTCTATGGCATTTTAGAAATTTCCCATAAAACAGACACTATCATCAATCTAACCAGCAGTATTTATTTAGACTGTGGGCTTGATATTGTCATCAAAATCTGAGCAATGACACCTTAGTTTTCATCAAACATCAAACAGTTTTCCATCCCGAAAATGAGACTCTCAAATTTTCTTTGAGGCCATGAAAGGCTCTAACTGGGCAAATGAAATAAATTGATAACACAACATAGTTGTTTAAAATATGCATTTTAAAATCTGTAATTTTCTGCTGTATACATACCTAGTCAAGTATGTAATCTCTGATCACTGGCTATTTCCAACGATTGGACATTTTATATCCATTAATTAGAATATATTTTTCTTTTTAAGTACTCAGCACAATCCTTCATCTGCAATTGCAAAGCATACTCTGACAGTGGTGGGTACAAAATCTCTGAATAGGTTATTTCCCCTCCTTTGTCTGTTGCAGGCCATAGCAGATCAGTAAGCTTTTTGCCTTCAGATTTTCACTGATGCCATCAGTTTTGCTTGTATAAATAAAAAAGAGGTCTACTTGGCCTTAACCCTGCTTACCTGTCAATTTTAATGTATTATTTGATTGTATTCTTTCTAACTTGTAAAATGGACCTGCTTGCCAAAATAAAGTAAACTAAGTAAATTTAATGTAAAGTAAGATTTAATGTAACAATTGCACAGTTGTGTAAATCATAGCCAGAGTTGGGTGTAACGAGTTACAAAGTAACAAAGTAACCCGTTACTGTATTCTAATGACTTTTTCTGATTATGCATTACTGTAATGAATTACATTTTAAATTTATGTAATTTGATTACAGTTACTGATGTCAGTATAATTACGTCACTTGCATTACAAATGTATTTTTAAGAAAACAATATTAAGTAAAATGCATTTTTTAAATAAATCTCATTTTGCTTTTTTGCTTTTTTTCATTAACCCCGAATAATTCTCAACTTGGAGCGGTTTGTCACTACGTAAATGAACATCAGTAAAAAGAAGACCGCCTGTAATTTAATATCTCCAGTGAATGGAGGCAAGGCCAATCAGACAGGGTTTACAGGAAAATATGTGGAAATACTCTTATTGGCTGAGAGTCTCAATTCTGCCAAACACTAGCTCACAGTCCATGTGAAGAAAAGTGGATATAAGCTGATTTTTTAAAAAACCAGTAAAGGGGTTGAATCCTCTGCTGATGAACAGGAAAACAAGGTGTGTAAATGTCTATATGAGTTCCAGTTTAACATGTTATGAGCAGAGCATAAGGAAGGATAACGTACTTTGCACGGCACTGTAGCAGTTAAACCTATACAATGATAGATTAGCTTTGCCTCCCATTGACTTGCGACACCAAACTAGCCTAGTTGGAAAAGTTTTATATTTTATCCGTCTGGTAGTTCTACAAACAGTGAGGCACCCGCAGCAAGTTTTATGACAAATCCAACTTTTTCTGATGATGTTATACATTGACGTGCGCTTAAATTACTGAAAGCACTATGAGTTTCACTTTGTAGTGATTTTTACATGCAGTAATCAGTAAAGTAATCCAATTACAATTTTAAAGTAGTAATTAGTAATCTGTAGTGGATTACCTTTTTGAGCAACTTACCCAACACTGGTTATTGCCTTATTGAGCATAACTGTTGCCTTGAAAAACATTGTACTTTGTGCTAAGAAGAATTTTAACGCCACTAAAATGCCAATAATTAAGAAGATACAAAAAGTGAGCAGGCCTGAGAAAGAGCTAAACTTCACTGGATATTGAGACACAAAATTCAACCAATAATTATATACTGTATGTTTAGTGGTTCATGGCATGATCACAACTCCAAAACAATATAATAATATATTACCCTTTTTCCAATGACTTATTCGACTGGGTTCCTATCATCAAACCTCAAATGTAAGCATGTGTGGTTTACCAGTACGGTGTTTCATTGCCTATTGACTTCCAATTGCCATTTTCCCTTGGGGGAATCCTGACCACAATCTTAAGAGATGTTCTATTAGATCAGTTCAAGTAAAGCTTTGTTAAGCGACACCAAAAAGCCAAGTGAAAGCCAAGTGATCAAGTTATCATTGTAGGCTTCAGACGTAAAGCTAGCTCTTTGTGATCTGACATAATTACCTTTTCAAAACAGTGAAATAATAGCAGACAAAGCTGTTAATAATTCTAAGCAACAGCAATATTATTTAAAAAAAAATTAACATTTGATTTACGACGTTTGTGACTAGACTCCTGATAATCAGTCATAAAATTAAAACCTCCTGCCTAATATTATGTAGGCCCCCCTTGTACCACCAAAACAGCTCTGACCCATACACGCATGGACTCCTCAAGATCTCTGAAGGTGTGATGTGATATCTGGCACCAAGAGGTTAGCAGCAGATCCTTTAAGTCTTTTAAGATGTGATGTGGGGCCTCCATCAGACTTGTTTGTCCAGTGCATCCCACACATGTTCGATCAGACTGAGATCTGGGGAATTTGGAGGCCAAGTCAACACCTTGAACTCGTTGCCATGTTCTTCAAACCATTCCTCAACAATTTTTGCAGTGTTGCAGGGGCTCTTCTGTGGGATTGGATCCGACTAGCTAGCCTTCACTTCCCATCAGTGAGCCTTTGCTGCCCATGACCCTGTCATCACTTCACCGGCTGTCCTTCCTTGGACCACTTTTGGTAGTACTAAACACTGCATACAGGGAACATCCCACAAGACCTGTTATTTTGGAGATGCTCTGGCCCAATCGTTTAGTCATCACAATTTGGCCCTTACCAAAGTCGATCAGATCCATATGCTTGCCTACATTTATCACCCCTTCAAATCCATAAAATTAAAATGAGGTGTTTAAGATTGGGTGACAGTGATTAGAACCTGCTTAGGGAGTGCAGGTGGAACCTGTCTTATTTTTACCCCTCTCATATCTAATGTCTCCTGTTCCCTTTGCTATTGAGGTGTGTGGTGTCACCATGTCAAGATCTAAAGAGTTCTGTAAGTCCTTCAGAAAAAAGGTTGTGGATGCCTATGAATCTGGCAAGGAATTTAAAAAGATTTCCAAATTATTTGAAATACATCATTCCACTGTAAGGAAAATGATCTACAAATGGCACAGATTTCAAATGACTGCCAATTTGTCCAGGACTGGCGATCCCAGTAAATTCAGCAGACCGTCTGATGCAAAAAGAAGTCTCCAAGAACCCCAACATTTGATCACAGGATCTGCTAGTAAGTCTTGCAACTGTTGTTGTCAAAGTGCATGCTTCTACAATCAGAAAGAGATTGCACAGATTTTACCTGCATGGGAGATGTGCCAGGAAAAAACCTTTACTTTGCAATGAGTATATAGGCAAAGACCAGGCCTTTTGGAATAATGTGCTCTTGACAGATGAATCAAAGATAGAGTTGTTTGGCCACAGTAACAGCAGACATGTTTAGCGCAGACCAAAGATAGCTTTTCAGGAGAAGCACCTCATACCAACTGTGAAGCACAGTGGTGGAAATGTTACGGTTTGGGGTAACTTCACTGCCTCAGGGACTGGGAAGCTTGCATTTATTGATTCAACTATGAATTCAAGTATATGAACTTTATTAATAGGCACTGTTTCAAAGACCATCCAAAGATTGTCCAAATATGTCAAAAAAGCCAACAATTTTCATGGGGTGTACTTGTTTTATTAAATGACTGTATGCTACAGCAGCTATAAACAGTTGCTCACTCACTTTCATTTGAAGTTAATAAGACAAAGATACAGCGTGTTGCCAAGAAACTGCAATATGCAATGTGGCAACAGTTTTTACCTTTATGGTTACAAAAGCATTGAGACTGGAACCTCCTTCCAGAAAATATCATATAAAAGTCACTTTAAAGAAAATTTCACCATATCAATATCTGTACATTTTTCTTTGTTAAATAACAGCCCATTTTATTAATCTTTTCATTATCATTCTTAGATTACCTGGAGCATATGCCCTGTCCCTATTAATAAGCTGTTACTATAGAAACAATACTGCTTAAGAACACACACATTAATATAAACCTGTGATTTGCCAGTCTAATTGAGAATTCAGTAGCACTTAAAGAAAGAAAGAATGAAAGACAGTTGAGCTAAAGACCCTTGTGAAAAACTTGTACAATGAACTGAAGAGAATGAGATGAGTTGTTTTGTGAAGTTGTACCATAATAACCATGCTAAATAAAGACTAGACTTAATAAAAGTAATATTTGTATTTACTATTATTGAGATACCACTGATGCTATAGACAAAAATAGTACTAAGTAGGTGTTTACAGGACGAGGGTTATCTTTAGTAGGTAGATGAAAATAATAGTAGAGTAAGATTATTAAGATACATATTCAGAATTATACATCTGGGTTGCACCTTAAAGGGTATATTCTACCTTAAGGAATAAAAATGTACCTGTACAGTAGGTTTATTTCTCATAGTAGAGTATACACAAATACATTTCCTTGTGTTTCTTAAAAACATTTTCTAGGAAAGTGTTCGAACAATGAAGAAATTGAGCAGTATAAGGTGATATGAGTCCTTAGAGGAAAAAAGAATTTACCATAGAACCTGATTTTTTGCAATTTAACAGTGTAATTGGCTTTGCACTGTTTTTCCAAACACCTTGAGGGCAGTGGATTGATTGAATTGTGAATTGAGAGAGAGGGGGAGAGAGAGAGAGAGAGGGGGGGAGCGAGAGAGGGGGAGAGTGAGAGAGAGAGGTAGAGAGAGGATCTGTTGTTTGATGGTTGAATGCACGGCTGGTTCACATGCTTGTGAACAAAGAGGGCTGGTCAGAAACTGCCGAGCCATGAATGGACAAAACGAGACGGATGTAAGAGAATGAATGCAAATGACTGAAATCCTACAGAGGAGAACGCAATGGAAAATGAAGACCAGGAGGATAGGAAGGATGTGTGTAGCTGTATATATATATATATATATATATATATATATATATATATATATATGTGTGTGTGTG
>JANDJT010000041.1:19211346-19223424 GCA_024331685.1 Stegophilus panzeri
CCCAACCCATATGTAGGTTGGGGTCAGATCACAAGGGTCAGCCATCACACGGTGCCCCTGAAGCTGACAGGGTTAAGGATCTTACTCAAGGACCCAACAACAAGTGTGGAGTAGAACTTGGATTTGAGCCCCCAACCTTGAGGTCGATAGCCCACTGAACTACACTATCCTTAATCCCTGTATCCAGTCAATTAACAAATGTGGGACAACCATTATTTTAGACATTTATAGTGGCATATCAAATATCCCAACCTGTATGGAGGTTGGAGTCAGAGCGCTGGGTCAGCCATCATACGGCATCCCTGGAGCTGACAGGGTTAAGGGTTTTGCTCATGGATCCAACAGTGATTGTGCAGTAGAAGCTGGATTTGAATCTTGTGGTCCCCCAACTTTGAACCTCAACCTTCTGGTTGATACTTCTCACTAGAAAATCTGCCTATGTTTCACAGAACAGCAAGCCGACAAATTAAGCTAGAAGAGAGAGCCATCTGCTGCATGTCACACAGACTTCCTGAATTCATGTAGTCCATCATAAGTCCACTGGTCCAGGGACCTACAGAACTAATTACTCCCTAAAGCAGTAGGAAAGCTAGGAAAAGAAGAGGCCCAAAAAGATGAGGACAACTACATTGTCATGTTTTTTTTTACACAAACCAGCAGGAACACTTTCAACTCTTTTATTGGAAGCTTTATAAAGTACCAGATTACTAAAAAAAGAATGAGCTGCACCAAATGATCATATCAAAGCCAGTAAGAGATGAATGTCATGGGTCTTGTGCAGAAACACTGCTTATGGATTAAATTTTCCTCTTTAAGAAAACTTTAAAATGAGCAGTATATTAAATAGTATTATTGTAATGATTCAGCAAGGATCTATATAAATCATTAAGTTTATTGATACTTTTGAATCTAATCTATCTATGGACCAACTGACTGACCAACATTTAGTAAATGTTTATGTGCATTAATTGGTTCCAATGGGTGTCTGTAACACAGCAGTAAACAGTTGATCAAACGGTCGGTCGGTTGGTCACAAAGGATAATAAAGATTTATTAATACAATAAAAATAAACAGTAATCAAAACACATCAGCAAAACATGAACAAACAACAGAACTGGGTAAGGCAAGATTAAAGTCAAAATTACAGATGAGAGTTAGAAACTGAAATAACATTAAAACGATACGGAATCAGAGTCAAAACCAGGAAACGAGAACCATGAGATTAGATGCTCAGAATTACCAAAGAAGTTTCGCAAACCTTTGCAGTTTATATACTTCCATAAGAAAGTTCTGTAAATATCAATTCTTTCATTAATCTCACATGTGGAATGTTTGCGGGTCGTTTAACAACTCGGTGACATATTACATAAGTCTGGTGTGCGATTGGCTGTTGAAGTATCTGTGACTGTGATGTCATGCAGAAGTGACAAAAAGTCATTGATTTACATTAAGTGTACATCAGGTAGAATAAAGAGCTTATTCTGTATTATTGATTTAACCCTGGATTCTCTAGCTGACCCAACCCTCCCTATTTACCCAGGCTTAGGACAAGCACTAAAATGCACTGGATTAGTCCAGTCCACTCTCTAGCAAACCGAAGCTATTTTTGCTGCTTAGTCTCATTGATGAGTGGTTTTCTTTGGGCTACCTGCTGTTTAGTCTCCAGCTTGTGACTTCTTGTTACATCGTGTGTGTGTGTGTGTGCGTGTGTGTGTGTGTGTGTGTGTGTGTGTGTGTGGAAATAGGATTAGTCTGTGGTGTGTAAGGTGAGCAGGTTCTCCATTGATTCCCTATTAGCAGAGCACATCCCATAGGACTCATCATGGAGAGAGAGAGAAGAATTCAGATGGAGTGATGAGAAAGACAGGGAAAATACACAGATAAGACAAAGAAAGAACCCAAACAACAAAGAAATGGGATGGGAAAAAAAGTTGAAGTTGGAAAAAAACAGGATTAAATGAAGAAAGGAAGGATTATTGGATTGGTGAAAATGACAGTGGATTCTTATACCTCAAACATTCACACACCAACACTTTTTTGTCAAATTTTCCACTTATTTTAGTGCAATATTTCCCTGATGCTGTGTCTATTACCTTTGAGACATGTGTATTTGTGTGTGTGTGTGTGTGTATTTAGGTCTGTGTGTGTGTGTGCTCTGTGCTCCATATGAATGACGGTCATTTGTCATGTTCAGTGCTTTGGCTGTATAATTGTGAAAGCCCTGCGGCCTGCTCTCTTCACACAACTCAATTTGACCATCACCCTGAAACATTAATTACATACACACACATACACACACGCACAGACACACACACACTTTCACTCTCATCTCTCGTTCTTTCCCTCTTTCTCTCAGTCCCTCTCCTTATGTGTCGTACTCCCCATCTCTCATTTTCATCTCTTTATTCTCTGTCTCTCTGTCTGTGGATTGTGGGGGTGGACCAGGGCAGCTGCTCTCACAGTTCTCCTGTCCATGTGAGTGTTTGTGTGTGTGTGTGTGTGTGTGTGTGTGTGTGTGTGTGTTTGTGTGTGTATGTGGAACTTTGAGTTTGTGGTCCCCAGATGGGGGTGACCCAGGCTTACCCCTCCTGCTGAAGATCCACCTGTCACACATGCTCGTACGCATCTCCACAACCCCACCCACCCACCCACATACATGTACAAACACAGATTATTATATCATCTCTATTCTGTGTGAACTATATAACACCAGATCTAAAGAAGATTACATAAATATGTTTCAACATTTAAATAAATAGAGCTAAAGCATGCGTACTGTATGTCTGAATGCCTTCTCTACATTTCTTATATAGCATTGTGTATGTGCTGAAGAGCATCGAGAACCCATTTGTACCATGACGCTCCTTAAAATATCATTCAATAATAGATTTCCAAGTAATAAATACAAAAGATTGTCAACTCCAGAAATATTGGCACCCTTTGAAATAAAATGGGGTGGGGGTGGGGGGATTGTATTAAAACAAATCATCCAAATGATCACAGATGGTTGCAGGAACACAAAATCAAGGTTTTTCAATGATCATCTCAGGCTCTATATCTGATCCCGGTTGGAAAGCTTCGGCCAGAACTGAAGAAGCAAGTCCAGATGCATATCTATGTATATACATAACACAGCAGGAAATGTTCTGCATGGAGCAAAAGTCTAAGATCCGACTTCAAGTGTCCTACAACTTTATTAAAATAAATAAATATCTAAAACTATACAACATGCATACATTCAAGCTAATATTACAGTAATACGGAATAGGTAATATGTAATAGTGGAGTTGTCTTTGGTTTTTCACTTTTCTTTTGAGAGCACTAAGAATGACAAACATTTATTATATTACTATGAATTTCAATTAGATTTCAGGTCCCATCACAGCACAGAGACTGCACTTGTCAAAATTACAAATGACTTACTTCTAGCATCTGACCAAGGCTGCATTTCACTGCTTGTTCTACTTGATCTTAGTGCTGCGTTCGACACCATAGATAGATAGATAGGCATACTCTTAGATAGATTACAAAACTACATTGGTATTCAGAAACAGGCATTAAAATGGTTTAGATCCTACCTGTCTGACTGCTATCAATTTGTTTGTTTAAATGATGAACTTTCTAAAGTAACGGCAGTAAAGTGTGGTGTGCCGCAAGGATCGGTGTAAGGCCCCCTGCTGTTTTCTTTATACATGCTGCCCCTTGGAAATATTATGAGAAAACACGGGATTAATTTCCACTGTTATGCTGATGATACTCCTGTATATATTTCTACAAGACCAGATGAAATGAATAAATTTTCCACGTTAACAGAATGTGTTAAAGATATTAAAGACTAGATGGCCAGTAATGTTCTTTTACTAAATTCTGATAAAACAGTGATATTGCTAATTGGACCAAAAATCTGTACACAAAAGCTCTTAGAAAACAAGCTATATTCAGAAGGATGTATGGTTACTTCATCTACTACAGTTAAAGACCTGGGTGTTATATTAGACAGCAACCTGTCATTTGAAAATCATGTTTCCCAGGTAACAAAAACAGCCTTCTTCCACTGTAGAAATATTGCCAAGCTACGTAACATTTTATTTGTTTCTGATGCAGAAAAACTAGTTAATGCATTCATGACCTCAAGACTAGATTACTGTAATCCTCAATAAATAAGCTACAGTTAGTCCAAAATGCAGCTGCTAGAGTTCTTACCAGATCACAGAAATATGAACAAATTACCCCAATTTTATCATCTCTACACTGGTTACCTGTTCAGTTACGTATCGATTATAAAATATTGCTACTCACCTATAAAGCCCTAAATGGCCAAGCTCCTTTATATTTAACCAATCTTCTACCACTTTACAATCCTTCACGTTCTTTAAGGTCACAAAACTCTGGACTTTTGATAATACAGAGGATATCAAAGTCTACCAAAGAGCTTTTTCACATTTAGCTCCAAAACTCTGGAATAGTCTTCCTGATAATGTTCGGGGTTCAGACACACTCTCTCAGTTTAAATCCAGATTAAACACATTTCTTTAACCTAACATTCACATAACGCATCTCATAACCTTGTTATGCAATCATCGCTGAAAAAACGATAACAATAAAGCATGGTTATCTCTGCCTGAAATTCAATGAACAGCAGCCAAGCTAATTCTTCTCCATTTGTTTCCTGTTCCTACATCGGGATACACATCCCGAGGTAATCAGTGAATGTGCCAGTTCCAGCTCAGAGCCAGCCTTTACGAAGATTCCAGATGATGCCAACGCCTGCGAAGACTTTGGATGATATCAACACTCTACACGTGTTGCTCCTGGGATAATAGTGGGCCTGAACCTTTCTGCTTTCTGGGCTGGCCTGGACCGTCCTCTTGCCCTGCTTCTGGAGTTCTCATCACTTGGAGGTCAGTCACTGTTGCTGAGGATGGCCCAATATGGACAGCCTAGGGACACTTGGATGCCATGGAGAAGGCATTGGACTGCAACTGATGCAGGCAGTTTTGGTGCGGTGTCTTTTTGCACCTGGGTCTCCATCAGTGGACAGTGCATGAGTTCAGCAGAATAGACTTCATATTGAGACTGTGGTGAATCTCCTGATTACACACTTTTGTGTGTAATCTGCTGCACTTGTGTGTAAAAAGCTGCACTTTTGTTTTATCATGTAGCACACTGTTATAGAAGGGATTTATTCATAATTACACTATCCATTGTTACCCAGATGAGGATGGGTTCCCTTTTGAGTCTGGTTCCTCTCAAGGTTTCTTCCTCATATCATCTCAAGGAGTTTTTCCTTGCCACCTCTGGCTTGCTCATCAGTGACAAATGTATCAATTTAAAATTTAGATTGGAAATGTTTATATTTCTGTAGAGCTGCTTTGTGACAATGTCAATTGTAAAAAGCGTTATACAAATAAAACTGAATTGTATTGAATTGAATAACTCTTGATTGCTTACAGTATAAGTTAAGATTAATTAAGGCGCTATCAATCAAACATTTGGTTATGTCAGTTGTTTAAGATTTGTTACTAAACCATTTTATTATTTTCAATATAATAGCTTATTATAATGCTGAATAAGTCATTAAGCACTAACATGCAAACTTTTAATTATGGCCTGCTAGGCTAATAAGTATGTATTAAGGAGCTGTATTTTAAAACGCTACCAAAGTATGTAAGTATGAGAAGCACTTTCATTTTCCTCTTTGCTCCTGTGAAGACTGCTGAACCAGCATTAGTTTGTTTTTGTGAGTTGGAAGTGCAATCTAGATTTGTCACATGTGTTGAATCAGTTGTTTTTCTAAACCTGTCATGGATTGTAAGGTAAAGCTTATGAATCAAGACAGAGAAAAAGACTGAGGAAAATGAAAGAAGCATGAGACAACATCCACCTTCTCTCAGATTAATATTTTTCGCATGTGTGTGTATGTGTGTGTGTGTGTGTGTGTGTGTGTGTGTGTGTGTGTGTGTGTGTGTGAGTGTGTATTGTATGTCTGAGCAAACATTGAAAAATATGGAATATGTAGATTGTTATTGTTTGTGTGTGTGTGTGTTGACATGCTCAGTGCATTCAAAATGGTTCCCTAGTCATTATTCTCTTCTTTGGAAAATTGGGAGCACTACATACCCTACAACAGCAATACAATATGTGACTGAAGTATTTATATTTTATACACTACATCACATGTGTTTTCTCATCATTCTGCAACACTAGTCATATTCTGTCACATTAACATGCTCAATGGTAGCTAACTTGCTATCTACATAATTATTTGCCCCAAAGACAATAAAGTAACCAAGCTGACTATAACTCAGATTTAAGTATCAATTAGAAAGGACTTCATAAAACAATCTGCACCTCATAGTTGTAGAAATCTGAGGAGAAGTCTGAAGGGTATTTCCAACACAGCTTGCGGTCTTCCTTATTGAAGGTGCATGGCCATAGTGCGGGGTATTCCATAGTTTCCAGGGCATTACAGTGCAGTGTGGGATAGACTATAGTGCACTGGATATGTTTTCGGACGTTTCCCACTACAAAATGTTAGACCCTGAAAATAATACACTTTGTAGTGAATAATGAATAGACATCATTTTAGACACAGCGACTGATTCATTTGTGAAGACCAATAAGTGCGAAAAAAAAAAATTCAGAAAAAACAACAAGACCACTGTGGCCCTTTTTTGCTGGTTCTCAATATATTTCCTCTGGCATCTCTGCTTCTTTCACAATAGTCTTTAAACAATATCTAGAATAATTCTAATTCAGTCTAACACTTGTACAAACCAGCACACATTTTTAATATTTCAGGTTATTAATCCTTACAGATTCTCCAAATCTTCTGTATCCCTGTGTTTTTGTATTTGTAAGTCACTCTTGTAAGTCTCTCTGGATCAGCATCTGCTAAATCACTAAATGTAAACATACAGTAAATAATAAGGAATAATAGACAACAGGGCGTACTGTTATAGGAAAATAATCAACAACAGGGTGGTGAGATATGGCCTGATGTGAAGGGAATGTACCGTTACCACACCAAAAGTTGATTATTTTCCAGAAAGGCATGTCAAAAGTCAAATGTTTTAGCCATCCTACATCACAGAAATTTGTATTTAAAGAAAAATACACTCTTGTTTATTAATAAATGACAAATTGTACATTTTTTCAGTTTATAGTTATATGTTGTGGAATGCCTTTGAAACAAGATTGTTATCTTATTATTTGTTATAACAAGATTGTTCTTGTTATCATATACATTATTTTCATCTCTTGAAGTTAATGAGACAAAAAAAAATGCAGTTTGTTGTGTTACTGAGAAATCCCTCTTTCATGGAAACTTTACCAACAGCTTTACCTCTGGCTGTTACAAACCACTGACACTGGAGACTCCTTAGAAAAGTGCTAAATAAATGTCTCCTCACAGAAAACTTCACCATATCAACAGTTAGACAGGGTTACCTGTATAAATTGTTACTATAAAAACAATAATGTATTAGTACAAGCTTATTAATAAGCTATAAACCCATGATTTGAATTATAGCCAGCAATATTATTAGGGTTGATGTTATAGAAAGTTAATCAATATCTTCAGGCCAATCAGAATCAAGCATTCAACACTGCTGGTATATATCAATATAATGGATATAATGGTATTATTTACATTGTTTTCCTGACCAAATTTCCCTTAAATGGTTAACATTAGTGTTAAAGGTATTTTTTACAGTGTCACTAGACAAGTGCGCTCTGGTGTGTGTTCAGGGTTGAACAGCAGTGTTTTTATCTTACACTAATGAAAATTCAATTCAACAAAAGGTGCAAGGCCATTAGGTGATCACTGCGTGTGTGTGTGTTAAGGTGTGATTGTTATTCTATTAGACAATGTGTCATATGTTTTTGGGGGTGTTTCCTGCCCCCTTCCTCTGGTGATAATTGATTCCCACTGCGCTCTGCTGATTGGTGTGAGGCCCCCTATGGGCCGGGAGAGGACTCAACAGCTGCCCATCTCTCACTCTCTCAACAGGAAAAATGGATAAAGAAAAATTTTGATTTTTAATTTTTTTTTTTTTTTTTTTTTACACATTTACGCAGGACCACAGACTACACCTGAACACATACACATTCCCATATACATTCATGTTGTTAGGATGAACTGAAATGTAGTCGAGTAACACATATAGAATATAAACACACACAGGCTACTGACACTCATGCAGAGAGGTGCAAGATGGCAGGGACAAATGTAGAGCAGATTGTCCTTCACAGAGGAAACCCAAGAGTGTGAGGGTTAGGGGACTGTGTTTGTTAAAGATAACCGTGTGGTGTGTGTTGCTATCTTAGACTGAGTGCTTCTGTATACTCGATGAGGTGACAGCAGATTAAAGGTCTATTCTAGACAAAGTTTGAGTATGCCTAGCTGTCTACGAACATAGGGCATTAAAAAGACTCTGATGATGGATTATATTTAGCAAACAAACAAAAACGAACACCAACCTGTCCTATCATGCACCATGGAATAAAAGCAGAGGGCTCGTAGTAGGTAGTATGACTAACTAATGCTGGCAGTAGAGTGTCCATGCAACTGTACATTAAAAGTGAACGATAGACTAATAGAAATAGTAACAAAACAACAACAACAACAACAACTAAACAACAACAACAACAACAACAACAACAACAGTTAACTAAAAAACTATATGTTTAGTTACCTAACAGATGTTTAACACCACTCAGTGTTTCCATCAATGAAACTTTTCAGACTTCAGATTCAAATAATATACTATCTGCATAGTATACAGTTTATGACATAAGTGATAATGAAAATATTTCAGACATTGAATGGTTAGCTAATGAAAATGTGGATTAAGATGGAAGCATAGTGGAACATCATTTGTAAAATGATATTTTTTAAATGTAATGCAGCATATCACAATATAACAACAGTGTTACATCGATAGTGATACATACTGTATATATGTATATGTACTATGTTCCCTTGAATTAGCAAATATTTTCTGAAATAAATTTCATTTTCAGTGTATTTTAAAAATTAAATAAGTATTCTTACTCCGTTTCAATTCAACAACAAAAATATATTTTTTTGAATAGCTAGTAAAAAATGGTTAGGAATTGAATTCCACAAATTTTTCATATACAATCCTGTTTTGAACTTTGTTACAATCCTCTAGATTACTGCATAGTATATACTGTATATCAATATTAGATCAGGGTACACAGCTTGAGCTTTTGTCTGCTTAAATGCACAGCCACAATATGAATATCATTTTAACTTCGTGTTTAATATGTAAACAAAAAAAACCCCATAAATTATTATGAGTGGCTCTAAGAAAAGCAGGATCCAAAAATTCCGATTTAAAAGGAAAAGGAAACAAATTTATTGAAACAAGTTGTATAACACCAAAATATTATAATGTCAGATTTGAATCATTATGTAAGTTTATTATGCATATGAATTTAACATATACCATATATTTCCATTCTCCACTGTAAAATGCTGAAGTTAACATATGCTCTAGGGCACTACTAGGATTTATTCATAGTCATGTTACCATTTTAGTTCAAACGATTCTATCTGATCTGCTCATGCGTACCCTTGTGCTTGAGAGACGTATAGATAAATCTCTGAACTAATAATGCTTAATTACAAATTAATTGAGCATCAGCTGTAATGCAATCATCCTTAACTAATTAACATAACATGTTTCTGATGAGTGTGGGTGGGAGGCACGGTGCTGTGCTGTTCGTTTACTGAAGGGAGATATGACAGATACAGGAGTAAAAGAGTGTAATTTTCTGTGTGTGTGTGTGTGTGTGTGTGTGTGTGTGTGTGTGTGTGTGTGCGTGTGTGTGTGTGTGACTCAGAGAAAGCGTGAGAGGTAAAAGATGGGTAGTTCACTCTCTTGCTGCACTCTAACACCAGTAATTGGAAGTTTAAGTGACCACACAATCACACACCCAGACCTCCTGGATGAAACCACAAGCTGCAATCTATCATTTTTAATTGCTGAGAAATGCATTAAAATAATAAAGCGCATTGCGAGCGGCCAGAGTGATGAATAGGTCCTGCTGCCTCTATCGCATTACCTGCACTCTCAGAGATATTGCGAGCAGCATGTGCTGAGACACATGTGACTGTTATTCAATAACAAACGTTGCATATTAAATTCCATCACAGACCCACAATGAATGTGTGACAGAAGGAGGGAGACAGAGAGAGTGGTCTTTCGTTTGGACTCACTTTCATCATTCTCCTGGAGTGACACCGATCTTTAAGACCGAACCCTGTGTGTCCTTTCGGATCAAATCTATAAGCATTAGAGCACTTGATTTGTCTCTGTAAGGTTATTTGTTTATTCTGTACTCATATGTCTTAGTTTTTTTTCCTTTCGCATCTTTAAGATGAGTGTTTAGAGTTTATTTTAATAGTTGGATGGTGAAATGTAGCATTAACCCAGCTGTTATCCATCCATCCATTTTCTATACCGCTTATCCTACTGGGTTGCGGCGAACCTGGAGCCTATCCCAGGGAGCACTAAGCCACCATTCACCCCCAGCTGTTATCACTTATTATTATTCCAATAATTCTCCACTGAATAGACATTTTTGCTAATTGCAGTGCTAATGATTTAGGCAATTAGGTTTCTGAAGAGCAAAACAGCATAGAATCATGTCATTATTTTTCACTTTTATACTAATCAGTGTTAATTACTTAAGAACCTGTGGGATAATCGCTCTAAATTCATCACATTTATTTATTTGTTTGGCCTACTTTCTTTTATAACATTAAAACAATTTCCATGTCGCAATAACCACAAAGGAAAAAAAAGAACAAATACGTGAAATATCAGAACAAACAGGAAAGTGGATTTGGGGTATTCTGTATCAACAAGGAAACATTGCTTCTGGACATTGGAATATAATATACATGTATGTGCACTGGACATTCTCCATGTTTTGTGAGTTTTTTTTTTTTTTTTTTTTTTTTTTTTTTTTTTTTTTTTTTTTTTTTTTTTACAAAATATTGCACTATGTAATGACAAGGCTGTTTTCATAGTATGTTCATTCATTCATTCATTACAAACAATTAATTGAAGGCAAACATTATACCAACAATTGTCATAAAAAAATACTAATAATTAATTCGAGCTATACAATTATACAGCACAAAGCACAATTATTAAACTTATTACATTAACTGGCCTATTATTTCCAGCAAAATCCAGGCCTTATTTTCCTACAGAAATGACATTTTTTTCCTGCCACATAATATTTTATACACGTTTTAAAATCTGCTTTCACATATGGAGAAAAAAACCCCAAAACAAAACAAGATGTGTCTCAATCTAAAGACAAATGAATGACACGTTAGCAGAATATTCATAAATTGTAAATAACATGGAAAATACACACACTGCATTTTTTTAAAATTCCAAATATGAATTAGAAATAATATCTCAAAAGGTAGCCTAAATGTTTTAAATCATTTTCTTTTTTTCTTCTTCCAATTAGCATATTGCATTTTTATTTACTGCAGTTCCTGTATCAGTAAGATCTGCTGTCATATAATATCTAGCAAATAGCAAAATGTATTATTTAAATTTAAAATGAATTATGATACCCACTAAACTTGACAGAAATAAACTTAAAAATAAATAAATAAATAAATAAATAAATAAATAAATAAATAAATAAAAGCAAATAAACTTAAAATTAAAATAAACTTAAAATTAAATAAATAAAATTTTTGCTTTTGTTGGTGCAGTTTCATCCAGGAAGTGACTGCAATCAGTGGAGAATCTGTATACGAGTACTCAAATGGACACTTTTCTTTTACTCTTCTCTATAATCAGTGATTTAACTTCATGCGTGTCTTTTCCCCCTGCTCACACTCACTGATTGCTGCTACACAATACACTGATTTTCTCTCTTTCTGATCCTTTCTTCCAATTCTGCACTGTTTTCCCCCCTCACACACCATTTCCACTGTCCTTTCATTATCTCCCCCTTTCTTCCTCCAACTTTTTTGTTGCAGAATATCACCTGAGGGCAAGACTCACTGGAATTAGTAT
>JANDJT010000041.1:19230174-19311298 GCA_024331685.1 Stegophilus panzeri
ACATTCTGCCCAGATTACAAGTGCATGGTTGCGTAAGCAGAGAGTGCGGGTGCTAGTATGACCTGCCTGCAGTTCTGACCTGTCTCCGATTGAGAATGTGTGGCGCATTATGAAGTGCAAAATAAGGCAATGAAGACCCCATACAGTTGCGCAGCTGAAGAAATGCATAATGGATGAATGGGGGAAAATTCCACCTGCTAAACTTAACCAACTGGTGTCTTCACTCAGCACCCAAATGCTTAATAAGTGTTATTAAAGGAAAAGGTCATGTTACACAGTCGACTGTCCCAACTTTTTTGGAGTGTGTTGCAGTCATCAGATTTGAAATGTGTATATTTTAAAAAATAAATTAAATTCACAAAGTAAAACATCAAATAATGTGTTTTCAATACAGTACAGGGTGAATTGAATTTTCAAACGACTCTTTTTGTTTTTCTGCATTTTCTATACTGTCCCAATAAGTTTTGCTAAGGAATACATTTTTAAAAAATGAACAGAAAAAATTAGAATTTTACTATGTGAGTTACTCACTACAATGAATAACAATATTGCTATAAAAAAAACATATACACCTGATAATACTCACAATACTCAGCAAAGTACTTCATATCAAGGTATCTATCCAATCACATACATTGACGTAAATTATTTAGCTGAAGTCAGCTCACTGGACCAGAGCCTAGCTACAGAGCTATAGACATTATGGCAGAAAAGGGAGAATTTTTACTGTATATGTTTAACTCTGATACTAAGACAGTTTTATTATGGTATCCTATATTATCTACATTTGTTATACTCTTGACCATGATATTGTTATGGTCTTTCTGTGGTATTTAAATTTTATTATGTTATGTTATGTTATATTATTTCGGTATTGTTATCTGTCTTACAGAAGTGCCCTAGTAGCCATTTTATATCAATGGCTTGCAAACCATGCTTTTCTTTTGTTCCATAAATGGTTATTTTTTTTTGTGAGGCTCATGTTTCACAATGAATTATGTTTCATTAATTAATACTGAATCAGTTACAGCACATAATCAGGAAGTACCAGGAAATGCGTATTCGTTTTAATATAATCAGCTTGAAAATGATCAGCATCTTGATCCAAGAGCATGAAACTAGATTTGTACAGTAAATATAAAAGATGTTTGTCATCTGTGCTATGTGGTGCTCTAGAGGGACTCTTTCCTCTAAGTAAGCTTTTGTTTAGGTTTGAGCTAAGAGGTTATTCTAAGCCCAAGCAATTTGAGAGGTCTTCAAAATGAGTGCACGCTCTCATACACCACTCGGATTTAATAAATCTGTTTTGTTCGCATGTGACAGGCTGATGGTTATATTTTATGGGAATGGTTATGGGAAGCACTGTAATAAATGATATGGAGCGTAAGCATAAGAATGAAAGTGTTTCCTAACCCCCATTCCTTGGTGTGCTAAAAACAGTTGAGAGACCCAGACTGTTCTCATCTATGATGCACACACTGACCTCGTCCGTCTCAGACACTTGGGCTTCAGAGTTTGAAAAATCACCCAACGACTTTGGATAGGACAGCAAATAATTTAGCAGTGTGCCTCATGTAGAGAATATGATTTATATCTTGCCATTATAGACCACTGTTAGAAATACACTGATGTATATTTATTTACACACATCTGTGGTAATCTAGACATATACTGCAGAGTCTGACTGTATGCATTCATGTTCCACATTAGTCAACATTTCAAAAGACCCCTAGCAAGCACATTTCTAGGGCATCCAAATCAAGTAAGGAAATAAAACACTACAGAGTGTACTGTTCTTAAAGAGCTTAACTTCTATTACACAACTGAAATTAGCCAAATTTTATTTAATTAGTTCGTAAAATTGATTTACATTGTAACAATTGTTCCCTCATTAGCCTCTTGTTTTTTCTCTCTCTTGAAAGTTATTAATACAAAAAATACCCCAAAACCCTCCAACCTGAAGACTTACTGCACCCACGAAAACTTAAAGATAGGAATGTTTTTATGTAACATACACACACACTTTTTTAAGGACACCCGTACACGTGCTTTATCCATGCAATTATCCAATCAGTGCAGTGCATAAAATCATGCAAATACAGCTCATCAGTTTTACAAACTTCAAACATCAGAATGGGGAAAAAAATGGGATCTCAGTGATCAGATGGGCTGGTTTAAGTATTTCAGAAAGTGCTGATCTCCTGGGATTTTCATATATAACATATCTAGAGGTCAGAGGAGAATAGCCTGACTGGTTTGAGGAAGTTTACAGTAACTCATGTTTAACCACGTTTTACAAGTGTGATGATCAGAAAAGTATCTCAGAATGCACAACATGTCAATCCTTAATGCGGATGGGCTGCAACAGCAGACTACCACATCGGGTGCCAGCGATTTCAGCCAAGAACAGGAGTCTGAGGCTACAGTGGGCACAGGTTCACCCAGACTGGATAGCTGAATATTGGATAAAGACCAGGTTATGTTTTTGTTGTTGTTCTTGATTGGAAGTTGGATAATTGCATGAATGTGAAGGTGTACAGGTGTTCCTAATAAAGTGGTCAGTGAATGTATATAAATGTTCCTATAACTTTTCCACAATATTGAAGTTATAGAATGCAAACACGTTAACTTTTGCATTATTGAGGAACATTGGTAGCTCAATGATTAAAACCTTCTGACCAGAAGGCCATGAGTTCAAATCCCAGCACTGCCACTGTTGAGCCCTTGAGCAAGGCCCTTAACTCTCAACTGCTCAGCTGTATAAATGACATAAATTTAAGTCGCTCTGGGTAAAGGTGTCTGCCAAATACTGTATATGTAATGAATGTAATATTTTGTGAGTTTTGACTGTGTCTGATAGAATATTGTGAAGAATAGAGAAGTATCAGGTGTTACAGGAAATTGTACTTTTGTAACATTACAATACAATTTCATATTACCTGATAATTCTTGTTTTAGGGATCTTTTGGTTCTCAAAAGGAGGTCAGATCTTATTTTTTCCACAACCCTTTTGACTTTCTCTCACTTTTCCCTGAAGTCTAAGCCCACTGAATGTGATTCAGAGCACATTTAGGCCCTTCACCAAGCAACAACAATATAGTAGTCTCTCCAATCAGTCTGTTATGATCCGGTAGCTGAATGACTTAGATAGGCAGCTTAATTTGAACTGAGTGTTCAGTGAATGACTCATCTGAGAGCTCCAGTTAAAAATAAACCTAACAGCTTTGTGAGGGGAAAAAAGAGCAAAAGCTTTTATACTGTGTATAGAGGTATAGAGGCATATGCAATCACAATCTGGCTCTTTAGAGCTTTTGCTTGTGTTGGTAGCATTTAAGTGAGTGTGACAAGCTATATTGATTGGAAATACCATAAAATTCTGGACCAGTAACTCTTCCATCCATCCATCTTCTATACTGCTTATCCGTCAGGGTTGCGGGGAACCTGGAGCCTATCCCAGGGAGCATCGGGCACAAAGCGGGGTACACCCTGGGTGCCAATCCATCTCAGGGCACAATCACACACACATTCACACACGGGGGGGAACTGGAGTACCCAGAGAAACCCCCGCAGCACGGGGAGAACATGCAAACTCCGCACACACGGCAGTGCCGGGAATCGAACCCCCAACCCTGGTGGTGTGAGGCTAACCACTAAGCCACCATGCGTCTGCTAGTAACTCTTATAAAAAAAAATTCTGCTTGATTGCAGATAATTTGGGATACATCTTTTAAATGATTCACTGCCCATCTCTACTTCTGTGGTGGCCTGAAATTCCAATCCTGGACAACCTAATGCAGCAAAATACATTAATGCACCAGGAAGAAACAGGAGTTTAATAAGAACACGTGGATCCTTCAAAAGACAAAACCAGTGAAGATTACATACACAACTAACAGAACCATCAGCTAAACCATGCTTCCTGGCCTTAAATGGGTGCATGCAGAAAAAAGTGACTGCTTTTTGCATTGTTGTTCTTTTGTTCCTGATGAGGTTGAAAGCGAGGTTGTCATATGTACATTGGTTAAGGGGAGAACTGGAGTTTCAGACCCACAAGCGTCCGCATGATGCGCACTTCCTACGAAACCGACTATTCAGTAGAGATGGGGCTTTTCATACTGCAGACGTGATGTTCGTTGCTTGCATTTGTTTGTGCGAAGCTTTGAATTCATTGCTGCGTCAAATCTGACCTGGTTAATCTGAAAACATCAACAATTTTAATCCAGGGCTCAGATTCTAGCTATAAAAACCTTTCTTCTGTACAACAGATTTTTAACATCTATCTCTCCTATGAGAGCTCAGTGGTATCATGCAAACGTCTTTAGTGCTCTGTTTTTGATGTTAATATACTGTACATTTTGTCTTAAATTATTTTATGTCTTCTCCATTAGTGTGTCAGTAGAAACACTTCAAATTGTCAAAGAAAATTTCAGTGTCAATAAAGAAAGCAGCAGATTACATAAAGAGCACTTATCAAACATCATACAGAATTTCTTATAAAACCACATGATAGTAAACCAAGACAAAGTCTGGTCACAGAAAATATTGATAATATGTACAGTATTGTGCAAAAGGCACATGCAAAGAAATGCTGTAGAGCAAAGATGCCTTCAAAAATAATTAAATGAAATGTTTCTACATTAAAAAAAAAATGGTGTGACAACCCTTTGATTTAAAAAACAAAAAATAGTAGCCTCTGGTACAATTAGTGCAGTTTTATAAGGAAATGAGCTGGCAAGTTTTATTGAGCATCTTATAGAACCAGTCACAGTTCTTCTGGAGACTTGCTTCATATTTTTGCAGCAGCCTTCATTTTGTTTTGTTTTTTTGTCTGAAAAGTATTCTCTTACATAAACTGCTGTTTCTTTATTGACATACAAACATTTTTTTCTGTAATATTAAATGTTGTGCTAGAGAACTAGAGAATGTTTGGAAATCTAAAAATGTTTTTGTACTGACTTGATAATACAGAAGTCCTGAAATGAAAATCTAAAATAAAATGTGTAGTTAAAAATAGGGTGCCCAAGATTTTTACACAGTACTGCATGTATATGTATATACTGTATATATTTCCTAATTCGTACTGCATGCCTGTAGATGATATTCAAAACGTCAATTAATCTAGTCCCTAGCTGTTCTCAAGAAAAAGTGAAAACGTTAAAGCATCACTTTATTATATACATCCTTGAAATAAAAGGTCAGTCTAGCACTTTAAACGGTTATTTGGTTTAGCTCAGGATGAAAGGTTCTATGTAGAATCAGGCAACAGTGGATTCCAAACAGAGCCCCTTTAGAAAGCTGGAAATATCAACAAAAAGGTACCCTTTTTCCTAAGAGCATACAAACCAGCCTTTGCTGGTTTAGCTCCATGGTGTATAAACTTTAAAAATCTCATCCGAAAAGCAAAAGAACAGCTTTCACTAATTAAGTTATTTATATTAACTCTATATTATTATTCTTAATTGGCAACTCTATGCTAACTCAAGCGGAGCTCTAATTTCCTGTTTGCTTGCTTGAAAATGCACTCACTTTCATTAATTGCTTTATCCTGAGCAGAGTCATGGTGGATCTGGAGCCTATTCTGGGAACACTGGGAGTGAAGCTGTGACGCCAGTCCATAGCAGTGCACCATGCACACACACACACACACACACACACATGCACACATTCACGCCTAGTGGTAATTTAGCATAACCAATTAGAGTAGAGTTTATATCCTCAAATCATTTGACATGTCTCCATTCCTTATGACTGCCCTGCTTCCCTTTTGTCTGTAAATTTCCTCTTTGTCTTTCTCTGTCCTGCTGAAATCACAGTCATGGTTATCTCATGATAATGAGTCATGGTCATTTCATGCTAATCTATCTTCATAAGGCAGTGATTCATTATTTGACAATAAGACTGAATTCGCTACAGTTTGATTGTATATGATTTGGTTTAGTAGCCTCCGATCGATATGTGACTAACTTTGCTCATAATCTGAGGTAGAGAAGGACTATTTTAAGGATTATAGTTACAGGAAAATAATCTTGCTGGCCTATTAAAGGCTTAAGTTATTAAGTTTATAATGAATTCTAATCCATTATAATCAAATAATGATTGTCGCGTTGATTAATTTGAATAATTATTTTTTAAATCCAATGCATCAATCCAAATCCTTCAATCATTACCCCCCCTAGTACCTAGCCCTCCATTTTTTTAAATTTATTTTTATGGAAAATAGATTGGACATATACTACATAAGCATGAATGTACAAATTTTAAAATATATTCCTTCATTCTTTGTTACTCTCTCTCTCTCTTTTCACAAATTGTCACACACTCTTAATTATGCTCAGGTGGACTTTGTACACTTCTGTACTTTAATACATAAACTTATGGTATTTTACATAGTTAGTGCTTGCTGAAGCATACAATTCTGCACACACACACACACACACACACACACACGCACACACACACACACACACACCTGAAAATCCTTTGTATAATAAAGAGAGATCTTTATCAACCTATTTTCAAGCTTGCACATACACATATGCATTTGGACACAAACGCACACACACACACACACACACACACACATACACACACACACACACACACACATACTGCTAACACCAAAGCAGTTCAGCTGAGTAAAACAGGAAGGTGAACGAGAGTGTCATCAACGTCACAGATGTTCATCTTGATTTCACACAACTGTCTTATTTGACAACCTATACTTTCTTCAGGTTTTGATTGTCTATCATTGAATATTTTCTTCTGTATAGAAGTTCTGCATTCTGCATTCATTTCTATATTCTGTTCGTACAAATGTGCAACACACAAAGCACATGAAAAGAGCCTATTTCAACCAAGATAGCACAAATTTAGAAGTAACCCAGACTTACTTTAAGTGACCTCCATTTCTGTGATGTCCTCTCTCCCTTTCTCACACACCCACACACTCTCTCTCTCTCCACTCTCCTTTCTCTCGCTCTCTCGCGCACGCCTTCTCTTAGCCAATCATATGGCTAAATGGGTTCTTTTCAAGTACAGTAGGCGTGCTTGTCTCTTAATGCATGTGTGTGTATGTAAGTGAGCTAGGTTTATGTATGTCACTGTGGCTGCCTATTCTCGACTCCCTGTCTGTAATCTTGTATGACTAAGTTCCTTTTTCCAACTTATGACCAATAATTCTTTCTTCTTTTGGGTTTTTCCCTCCCTTTTTTTTTTTTTTCCAATTTCTTGTGTGCTTTGTTCAGTAGATAAAACTACTCTAACAAAGTAAGGTCCAGGAGTCGGTCCATTTGGAACAACAGCAACAGAAATCTCTGAATTATTCTCACCCCTAGTCTCTCAGTGGGGTTTACCTCATGTGACTTTGTGTACATTGGACCATAAAAGAATGTAATTGATGTTGATGTTGTTTGGAGTAGCAGCAGTGTTGAGACAGCTAATAATTATGCTGTCAGCTGTTACATTGATGCTGCTAATATGTTTTTATTATTAGACACTACACATCCCCACATAGACAAGCACATTTCTCACTGACCTCCTCTTTATTTGCATTTTACAAGTAATGTGAAGGTTTTTTCTGCTGTTAATACAGACAAACGCTGCTTGATAGGCAATCAAGACCAGACTGATAAAAGAGGTGCATTTGAAGTTTTACATCTATAAATATAATTCTTTTTCTTTTGAAAGTTTACTCGACCCCTGCTTCAGAGGCTTGACCCAACCACATCATGAACATGTCATGGCGGAGATAATGAGTCTTTATTGGTCATGTATACATTACAGCACAGTGAAATTCTTCACTTCGTATACCCTAGCATGTTAGGAGGTTGGGGTCAGAGCGCAGGGTCAACAATGATACAGTGCAACTGGAGCAGAGAGGGTTAAGGGCCTTGCTCAAGGGCCCAACAGTGGCTGCTTTGCAGTGCCGGGATTTTGAATCCCTGACCTTCCGATCAGTAACCCAGAGCCTTAACTGCTAAGCCACTACTGCCCCCCAGATGCTATTTTGTTATGAATTGTCATAACAGTTTATGTCCAGTTGTGCAGCAAGTGTCTTGTTATTGATAACTGTCACAATACATGGGGTGATGTTTGATGTAATGACTACATAATGTGCAAAATAATGAATTGTAGTCTTGCAGAGTGTATATCATAACTTTTATACCTAAACATAGTATCTAAGATGCTTTGTCAAAAGTGTCATATTGCATAAGCTGCAGTGACATGCAGCATCATGTCATCATTTTTATGACTCAGTGCTCAAGTAAAGTGGTAAATACATGAGTTTTAATGAGTGTCAGTGCTTTTAAATTGAGTTTAGAAGGAGAAAAACTGAGATAAACTATAAGAATACAAGAAATTCTGTGTTTACCTTTTTAGCTTTTCTAGGTTTAAAGAGAGGCCAGTATTCACTTATTCACGGTGACCTATTGTGGTTTCTGTCTGTGAGAGATGTTTTGTTGAGGTGTAGCTAAAAATGAAAAGGGCCATAAGACTACATCTTGTCAGTCTGTGACACTTATTTATGCTTCAGAACCCACACACCATTATACTGTCTTCTTTTAGAAACCATAGCCTTTATAGGCCACTGACCTTTAGTAGTGAAGGCACACACACACACACACACACACACACACACACACACACACACAGACAAACATTAACCTGTACGCTCCTCCCATTTTTCTCCTTGTGGCTCTTACTTAACACTCTGCTGATATTACTAATGTTTATCACCATTAAACATATGCTCTCACTGTAAGGTCACTTTGACTGTGTTAGTGGAAACATGCATGCAGAAATACGTAAGCCAGACGTCAGTACTTTATAATACAATCATAACTGTTTCTGTTGCAGGTTTTTAGATTCAGATTAAAATATCTGGTGGAACTTTAGTCATTCGATGTTCATTTAGGCCTGGTTTGCAAAGTATTCTAGATCTCTATGTGAGATTAACATGTGCTTGACCACGCCAACAAGATGCTCTAGAATCTGCTCTTGGAAAAGCTAAATAATATACACTTCTTTTTTTGGGGGGTGGCATGTTTGCCTCATGCCTGCAGGGTTGGGGGTTTGAATCCCACCTCCACTCTGTGTGTGTGTGGAGTTCATGTATTCTCCCCATGCTTTGGAGGTTTTCTCCCCCAGTCCAAAAACATGTGTTGTAGGCTGACTGGCATTTCCAAAATGTCTGTAGTGTGTGAATGTGTGTGCAATTGTGCCCTGTGATTGGTTGTCACCCTGTCTAGGGTGTCCCCTGCCTTTTGCCCTGAGTTTCCGGGGTTACGGTAGGCTCCAGGCTCCCCAATGACCCTGTGTAGGAAGCAGTTTCTAAAATGGATGGATGGATTCTTATTCATGCATCTTGTCCATCCTCTGGTGGTTCTGTTGTGTACGTGTGTTTCTGAGAGCCTAAACTATTTTGAAACAGAGACTTATGGAAATGTTCTGACTATAAATAAGGAATAAAACAAACCAGAAAGTGCAAAGTCTTTTGTCCTGTAGACCTGTGGCAGAAAACATACGGACCGTTACAAACTGCTGTCACTGGAGACTCCTTCCATGTTAAACGAATGCTTACAGTAGATATTACTGATTACTGATGACAGTAAATGACAGTTATTAGCTTTAGATTAAACATAAATCAGAATTTAAAAAAATGACAGGAAGTAGAGTGGGAGGAAGGTCTAGTGAAGAGGATAACTACTTTCTTTATAATAAAGGTGATTGGTTTAAGTGAAATATCTAGTAGCCTGCTTGCTATACAGGCCTCTGGTGCTTGGGGCTAAGCCATCTCCATTAAAGAGAAAGCCTACAGCACTATACATTCAGAAGGAGCAGAATTCCTAGCTATGGCCCTGCATGCAACCTCAGTGAAGTCCCTTCATACTGCTAACTCGAAAGGTCATCAAGTCTCACAAGTTTTTCTCCTTTACAGGATTTCTCTCCACAGAGGCCTCACGGGTGATGTTCAGTCCTTTGTCATCTCAAAATTAGAAGTTGTTCCTTTCAGGTTTTTCCGTGTATGCCATACAACCTCTGCAACTGATCCAGAATGCAGCTGCAACTTGTTTTCAGTCTCTACATGTTGTCCCACATCACATCATTGCTGCGTTTCTTCTACTGGATTCCTGTAGTTGTCTATAGGATTGCCTACAGATTCAAAATGCCGGTGCTACAGAGCCAGTAACAGACAAGCCCCCACTTATCGGAAAGCACTTACCAAACCCCGCTTTACACCACGCTCCCTTCATGCCTTGACTAGACCCACCATTCCTCAAGATACATGCATCAAGGCTTTTCCCTGTCTTGAACTTCCCCTGGCTGGCCAAACAACTAAGTCACTGGCTGTCTTCAGATGATGACAGAAAACCTCCCTAAATACTGAGCACTAAAGGAATACAAAAAAAAAAAAAACTGTATTAAAATGTACTAACTCCTCTCTAACAGGGGTTAGCTTGATAATATGCTTAGGACCCTGACTTATTTGTACTAGCAAGATAATTTTTTTATTGTTTTTTTTTTTTTTTTTTTTTTTTTTTTTTACTGGAGAATGAAAAACACTTCTGTAATTTGTTTTAAATAAGAGTGGCTGCCAAAAGTTGATTAATGAAATCTGGTAAAAGCCTGCCTTTACAGTTGAACCAGTTAGGTCATAGTACAAAGTACTGCTACAGTATGTGCAAGCCATGTGACAGCAACTTCAATCACCCCAGAAGCATAATTTTCCTGAAGTACTGTATCACCAGCCTGACAAGTCTTATTCATCAAAACTAATGCCTGATTCTGAAATGTGAATGTAGCAATCAGCCCCTGCTAAGAGCAGAACTAAATCTGTAACTGCTGCTACTGCCACTTAAAATGACTTGTTATATGGTGATAGCTGATTACGACAGATTCACACAGCAGTCCCTACTGCATCATAATGGCCCGGAGGAGCAGGAAATACACTAAATATAATCATTACGCAATCTGTGCAATTTTGTGCTCAGGAATTTTTGGTGGATGGAAAACAGCAGTAGAAGCACAGTTTCATCAATTATCAAAGATGATCAGTCTTACCATATAAAGGACATCAAATAATATACCCTTATGACAGTGCCACTGAAAATGATTATAATAACATGGTGGTAATATGATAGCAATGACGTTAGTATGGTGCAATTACTGTGCAAGAACAATGTTATTTGACACCCACTGTAAATAATCAGTAACAATGTGCATTTGCTATGTGTGTGTGTGTGTGTGTGTGTGTGTGTGTGTGTGTGTGTGTGTGTTTTTTCAAAAAGACTTCACTGAGATTTTTACTTGTGGTGTTTTTATGAGTTTTTAAGGTAGAATAGATTATCACTAAGATGCACTTGGTTATTAAAGGGATTTGAAGGTAAGTAATGCATGATGTATTTATGTTGTCCTTTCTGTAGTATAGCCAATGCTGTCCTCATGTGCTATCAGAATGACCATAAATATACACTCACTCACTGTCCACTTTATTGGGAACACCTGTACACTTGCACATTCATGCAGTTATCGAATCAGCCAATTATGTGGCGAAAGAAAATCATTCAGATACAGATCAAGAGCTTCAGTTAATGTTCACATCAAACATGAGAATGAAGAAAAAGTGTGATCTTTGTGAATCTGTGGTTCAGATATTGGCAGGTATTGGCAGAAGGGCAGGTTTGAGTATTTCTGAAACTGCTGATCTCCTGGGAATTTCACTCACAGCAGTCTCTAGAGTTTACACAGAATGGTGTGAAAAACAAACAAATAAACAAACAAAAAACACTGAGTGAGTGACAGTTCTGTGGGTGGAAACATACTGAGAGGTCAGAGGAAAATGGCCAGTTTGCTTTAAGCTGCTAGGAAGGATATAGTGACTCAAATAATCACTCTTTACAACCAGGGTGAGCAGAAAATCATTTCAGCATGGACAAAACATTGAAGACCACATCAGGTTCCACTTCTGTCAGCCAAGAACAGGAATCTGAACAGGAATCTGAGGCTAACTCATTGAAACTGGACAGTTTCAAATCTAACCACCCTACCTAGTTGATATATTAATGTTGTTTTTTCTCTTTTGTTGTAGTTTGTATTCTCCCATTTTATGGGACATTACTTTGTGAAGTATCTACGTTGTAATAACATTAGCAGTTGGCTCCTGAGTGGCCCAACAGAAAAGGATACGCTCTATCGTGCAGATAGTGAGTTCGAATCCTGATAATGCTGCAGCCATCTGTGGCCAGGAGTGCAAGATAGCAGAATTGGCCATGTCTCAGGGAGTTAGGGGTAGCATATTCACTCTTCCCTATCAATCACAGTGACACTAGCCAATCATGGGTGTCTTTGAGCTCATTCATGTGAAAGTGGGCGGATAGCGTTTTCCTCTGTGTTTTACGTTGATCCCTGACATTGCATGAGCAGCAGTGTGGAAAGCTGTGGTTGGCTGGGATCACATGCCTTGGAGAAAGTATGTGATAGGCTTTGACGTCCCTGGTTGGTAGCTGTTGTGTGATAGGGGAGAGAAACCTAATCCAACAAAAACAAAAACAAAAAATTAGCAATTAACCTGAACATGAACCAACATTTAATACAGTAACATTGTTCTTCATGGAATTTTATATAAGTTTTATTTTGTAGACAGACAACATGCAGCATACATTAGTAATAACTATGGAGGTGGAAATATCTGAAAAGAAGGTTACAGAATGAGTTTAGAAAAAAGTCACAGAAAGAGAAGTTTTCATCTCGTATGCAAAAGAAGTTATATGAAGAGAAGAACTATAGTAATTCAATCAACTTACATCTGCGCTTGCACTGAAAGGGACCTACAACCCCAATTTATAAAAGTTGGGACACTGTGTAAAATGTAAATAAAGACAGAATGTAATGATTTGCACATTTCACAAACTTATATGTTATTCACAATAAAACATAGAAAACATATCAAATGTTTAAACTGAGGATTGCAAAATGTTCCTCCAGCTGTTTATTTTTAGTAACACTTACTTTTCCAGCCTTTTGTTGCCCCATCCCAATTTGTTTGAGACGTGTTGCGGCCATCAAATTCAAAATTAAATTTTTTTTTTTTAAATGGTACATTTCCTCCGTTTAAACATTTGATATGTTTTCTATGTTCTATTGTGTATAACATATGGGTTTAGGAGATTTGCAAATCATTGCATTCTGTTTTTATTTACATTTTGCTAAAATATTTTTATTAATATGTGCTTATGTAACATTTTATGTTTTGCCATAATGATGTGATGACATGGGCTTGACCTATCATACCTATGTATTTTACTGAGGCAGCAGACAGGTGAGAGGGTGAGGAGGGGAAGGGACACAGTTTTGAGACTGTGTTCAGCAATTGTTGTTTAGCCTCTTTCTTTATTAATTTTTCTATGCTCTTATGATTGTTTTCAATAAAGAAATGAAGTCTTGGAAATATGTGTCTACTGCGATTCCTCTAAGGAAGTAAAGGGTCACAACAGAAACTCTGCACAGATAGTAACTAGAGTTCAGGATGGAACTGGGGAACCCTGGAAAAGTGAGGCAGCAACCCTAGATAAAAAGGTAATCCTAAAGATCATACATATAGGTCAGGTATTTCTTCTCACTGTCTAAATAAAAATAAGTTCCACTGAGCTGGACATCATTTCAGCAGCTGAGTGAGGTCATGGTGGTGTGCTGTTTTGATAAAGGTCTATTATTTAGTACAGCAGTATACAGTTTCTGCACATCCATAGATTAGTGATACAGCAATCATACAGTTCATTTTTTAAATATTCAGTTTTATGTAAGAAAAATTTCTTGGCCAAGTTGCTGATAAAACAACTGGAAGGGGACAGCGCCATCTCCTGACAGCCTCTGCATCTCTGCTTATGCTATACAAAATCAGGGCTGTAGCTAGGGAGTTCTGGGCCCCCTGAAAAAATACCGATGTGGGCCCCTACCGTCCTCCACCCATATCATATACGGAATAAGTTATAGGCATGGAGGCCCACATCTACAGTGCCATGCAACCTGATTAGGATTTCTTACAAAATAACAAAACAGACATCATAAATACAAACTAATAAAATAATAACAAAAGACAACAAATAAATAAAATAATCAAATAAATTAACAAAAAGTACCAGCAATGTAAGAATAAGTCACTTAAATTTCTTATTGTCTTCATTTTTGATGAAGATAATATGCTACTGTGTAATATATTATTAAATGAAGCTAATAAATGTGTCCAAGATAAATTAGTTGTATTTGTGTTTTCTAGACAGTATTGTTATCTAAAAACATATCACATCAGCAGCCGGAAGGTCTGTAATCCTTGTGATATGCATATCATTTTTTCCCCCGTGATGTTCACTAGCTGGGGTAGACTTACAATTTTATTGGGTCCTTCTGCTGTTTGTCACTGACTTAGCTGAAATAATTAACAACCATAAGACTAAACAATTTTTAGGGAGCAGAGAAGAGATATTTGGAAAACTTTCATGAAAATGCAACTCTTCAAGAGAATGAGTAAAAATTGTACCCTTAACATTACAAGCAACGATTCAAGCTTTTCCACTTTTCCACACACAATTGTATGCAACTATATTCCTTTTACAGCAAAAAATAATTCTTGGTGATTTTTTTTTAATACTAGTATTTCCTCTAAGAAATGTATGCAGCAAAATGGATGTGACCTCTATAGAATAGGCCTATATAAATAATTTAAAAGAAATTGTCATCCTTCAAAATATCAAAATATATTTTTTTAAATGTTCAGACGCTCAAAGGTTTTAGTTCATTCTTGAGGCTGTCAAGTTTCAAAATAGACTGTGCCATCTTCATGAGAACCTATACTTCCTTTTCATGAAAATGTTCCCTTTTTTGAGCATTAAAAAACTTTTATATGGACCTGTTTACTACTTAGGAATGGATGCCCCAAGTCAATTGCTTTTGATTTCATAGCAGGATAATTGGAACATTTAGGCATTCATACATCTTCAGGAGGTGTTAAGGTGGATCCAGAATTTATCCTACTGGGTACAAAGTGGGAATAAACCCAGGATGGGCTGCACTCCGTCGCAGGGCACCATGAATACACACACTCACACCTTGGGGCAATATATTATAGCCAGTCCTCCTACAGTACCATGGTTTAGGAGGTGGGAGGAAACCGGAGACTCACAGGAAACCCATATGGGGTCCAACTCCACACAGACTTTAACCTGAGCTCAGGATCAAAACCAGGCAGCAATGTTCCAGATTGTTCCACTATGCTGTCCATGATTCCAACATTAATTTTAAATTGTCAAATGTAATATGCAGTATTTTCAGCTCAAAGGGCAAAGCGCTTGGTGATCCTTCAGCTGGCAGCTGAAAAAATGTACAGGAACTAATCAAAGTGCATAAAACTGTATGCTGAAAAAAGGCCCTTTTTAGAATTGCTGCACTTTAAAATGGGTCATATCAAGCCCATTGTATGCTGTAGGGACAATAATCCTTCATACCATTTGTGTTCCATTTACTGCTTTTGGCAACCCAAGGTCATTAGTGAGATTTCAATGCTGGGCCTGCTTTCTACTGTTTTTCCTGTATGGGTATACAGGGGCTGTGTGATATTTGTTGACTCCAGTTATTCATATTGCTGCTCTTGATCAAGTACATGATAAAGGTCTCATTTGCACTTGCATCAGGAATTATACAGGAGGCTGCGAACATATCTCTGAGGGAACCCGATGTTGTGGAGATATCGCTGTCTGTGGTCACAGACTGGAGTCTGCGGAACTGAAAATGATACATTTCAGTTACTAAAACAGGTTATTGCCCTGATTACTGACAGATCAGCTTGGAGAAACTTAACATGCAATTAAACAATGCCAAGAAACACATCACAAATAACAGAACTGATTTGGTCATTTGGGTGTCGCTGTACAACCTGACATACTATGCTTATGCGCTTTGAAGAACAGCATCATGGGTAGAGTTGTATAGAATTGAAAAAAGGAAGGAAGAGAGAGAGGGAGGAGTTCTTGTTCTCTCACACACTCACCAGAAAGAGACAGGGCTGAGTAAAAGAGAGAAAGAGAGGAACTTGAGGCGTGCAGAGGCAGACAGAGACAAAAACATTTGTCTGGCTTCAACATGACTCCCTGGGTCAGGACCACCACTGAGAGATATGGTGTTGGTATGTGTTTAAATACTTCAGGCGTGCAGGTTGAGGAGTGTGTGTGTTTGTACGTGTGTCTTTGTATGTGAATAACGGCCTTCAGATCAGTGTCTGTGGATGCTCACTGTGCTTCCTGCTTCACAGGATGTGGGCAGGTGCTGCTCACTAGATTGATTTACAAATCATTATGTTTGTAAAAGAGTGTGAGTTAAAATCATACAGCAGATATGAAACTTACAGAAATATTTGCTAACTGATTTCATCTAGCAAAGTTTAGCCTCATAAGTGCAGGGTTTGCACTAATGCACTAATCCATATGTGCATTGGGCGATGTGTGTATAGTTCAAGGTATCGAGTGCTCATCCTGCGGGCACATTTTGCAGTTTGATAAAGCGAAACAACTTTTTCCCAGTGTAAATAAATGCCAAAATATGACCATTTTTGTTGCTTTTGGAGAAACCTGCATTTGTAGGATTTGCATCTTAAAATCAGGAAACACTACAGAGAAGGGAGATAATGAGTTAAAAAAATAAATAAAATCTTTGCCAACACACCGCACTCAGCATCAGTGCAAAGACATGCCTCTTTTCCCGCTTTCTAACAGCAAACATCTAAAAACCACTTCAGCACAGTCTATCAAAATCCTTAAACCTTAAAACTCTAGTCATGTGATCTGATAGCCGTTTATATATCTGTGTTTATGTGGTCGCACACACACAGGAAGTTAAGAGAGGAAGTAAAAAGTGAACTAAGAAGTGTGAAAATACAGTGTGTGTCTGTTTCTGTGCTGCTTGTACTTGACACATGTAGGCGGCGTTTTTGTTTGTTACATTTAGCATGATTTAGTTTATGAATCACTTTAAAATTATATATAAACACCACATTAGTGGTTTGAGCCATGTGGCCTGTTAATGCTGGTCATATTTCTATAACATTAATAGACTTCACACTTAACTATAAGGTCCATATTTAAACAATATATTAATATTCAGAGCTTTCATAATGATTAATTAGTACATGCTCTAATCTTTAGCGCATCAGGAAATAATGATGTGTACACATTAACAGCCTCTGAGTCATATGAAGGGGCATTAATAATGGTAAAAGTATTATCATCTTGTTAACTCATTCTGGCAATGAATATCATGACTTATGCAGTATCATAAAGATTTTTTTTAACGTTTTCTTTTTGTACACAATGTAGGTTAACTAAAACTTTAGGCTATTTAGGTAACTTGGGACAATTTGCAAGTCGTAATGTGATGTCAACATCACTAACAGGTTGCTTTGGGATAACAAATCAAATCCAAATCCAAATGAAAGCATTTTATTGGTGTGAATTTATAAAAATTTTGTCTGATGATGATTTCACTGGCAACCATATCGATTCAACCATACAGGAAAGATATGTACTGTCTAGGCATGATTTGAGAACACTATTCTAAACTGTTTGATACCACAGGGGAAAATGTTAACAGTATTTCATTTGTACAGTATTTATAATATAGCCTGGGGTTATACACTTAGGGTTTCAAACATTATCGCTTACAAATTGAGTTAATCTAGATTGTTTGCAGACTTTTCACAATGTAAATGATCTTTATTAATATGTTGTAAGTTATGATATTGACAGAATGAGTTAACAAGATGTTAATAGTTAACTATCACCATTATTAATGCTATTCATACTGTATATGACTCAGAGGCTGCTAATGTGTACACTTATTATTTCCTGTTGCATGGCGAATTAGTGCATGTATTATTTTATCATTATGAAAACATTAGTCAAATATCAATTCAATTGCTTATTTGTGAATCTTATAGTAAAGTTATACCAAAAAGTAGGATTATTTATTATTTGAAGATTGAAGGCTCCTTTTTGACTGTCTCTCTCTATATTTTCCATAAATGTACCTAATTTCAACAGGTATGAGGTCCGTTTCAGACTTGTCAAGGTGTTATACCTGTTTCTGTACTCAGTTCTTGGCTCCAAGCTGTGCACAATGTTTCACAGTTTGTACTTTTACATTCATAATATTATTGCCTTATGAATTTTGTTTTTCACAGATGATATGCCATAGAGGGTATGGGCCTTACTAACCTAACATACCTCTACAAAACGCTTATGGCCTCAACCTAGGTGCTTGAGGAATGTGTTTTTTTACTGTAACTGCGTAAAGCATACTGCTGCAAAAAAAGAAAATATTCATCTTAAATGTCTTTTAACTAGGAAGTCACATGCAGTATACCTTTAAATATTTACTTTAAAAGCTTATTAAAGATATAACAAGTCCAATGTAAATGAGATTTAAAGACATCGTATTCACCATTACAGGTGAATAATGCATATAAAAGGCTCAAAAGATAAAGAAAAGTAGGATTTAATACCTTTTTTCCTGTGTGTTGATGCATCAAGGCAATGCAAGGCAAGACGCAAGGCAGGTTAATGTGCATTACAAATGAAAAGGGTTAAAAAAAAAAAAGCAACTGAATTTTAAAAGAAATAATGAAATTAACAAAAAAATATAGTTACATTAAAATAAATAAATACCATTTAAATAAATACCACACAAAGTATAATGTGCATTAAGATAAATAAGATGTAGTTAAAAGATAAAAAGCTAGAACAGCAATGCAGTACCATCCCTGACTGCTAAAAACAAACCTAACAATTTGTCTGAGTACTTCTAAGGTTCTCTGTGTTTTGTTTATGTTGCTTGAGCATACCTGACAGATATGTTGGCCCTAAACCATGTAGTGATTAATAGACAGTACTAGTATCTTAAAATTAATTGTGTAACATACTTGGAGACAATGAAAGATTTTAAGAATTGGGGTGATGTGATCCATTCTTTTGGTTTGAGCTGTGTTTTGAATCAGCTGAAGTTGTTTGATTGTCTTTTTAGGAAATCCGGTCAGAAGTAATCAATCCTGATTACTTACAGTTGTGGCAGTGGCAAACCTAGAGTACGCATTTATTTTTCCTGGGGCCCTTCTGATAGATTTATGTTGTTATTATTTCTTCATGTTACCAAGAGATATTGTTGTTGTGACCCTTAACATCCGTGGAGGAATCGCAGTAGATGTGCGTTTCGAAGATTTCATTTATTGAAAATAATCGTCTGAACGAAGAAGAACAAATAAAGAAAGGGGCTGAAGTACGGTTGCTCAACATGGTCTCAAAAACCCTTCCTTTACCCCTGTGAAATATGAACATTTTAATAAAATATTTCATAGGCTCCTACAGATATAATTATACAATGTATATTTAAAAGTCAAAACATATCTAACAGAACATAGTGTTTATTTTTTACAGCTTCATTGTGTGTTTTACAAATATGAAATCAAAGCTCAGTGAGGAAACAAAAAGTCCATCTTCAACTAAATTTAACTAATATTAACTAACGTAACTAATATATTGACTAACGTATTTACTAACATAAAGAATTGATTCACAGGAGCAAGAGACACAGTACCGGTACTTGCCAAGCGGTTCCGCCGACATTGTACGCATCATTCACTGTACCTATTGCATTTCAGCCTACATTGAGAACTGCTAATACTTCCCAAAACATGCTAACCCTAGCTAACTATTACTAGTTAGAACTTTATTCTTCTTTAACCATTCTTTGGTAGAATAAGTTGTGTGCGTAGGATTGTTGTCTTGCTGCATGACCCACTTTCTCTTGAGATTCAGTTCATGGACAGATGTTCTGTCATCATCTTTTAGACTTTGCTGGTATAATTCAGAATTCATTGTTCCATCAACGATGGCAAGTCGTCCTAGCTCAGATGCAGAAAAACAGACCCAAACCATGACACTACCACCACCACACACAGTTTCACAGATGGGAGAAGGTTCTCATGCTGGAATGCAGTGTTTTCCTTTCTCCAAACATAATGCTTCTCATTTCAACTATTTTGATCTCATCCATCTACAAAACATTTGTCCAATAGCCATCTCGCTACGTCCATGTGATTGTTAGAAAACTACAGAATAACAGCAATGTTCTTTTTGGAAGCAGTGCCTTTCTTCTTGCAACCCTGCCATGCACACCATTATTGTTCATGTTCATTGTTGTACCACTCCTGATGGTGGACTCATGAACATTAATATTAACCAATGTGAGAGAGGCCTTGCTTAGTAGTTACCCTGGGTTCCTTTGTGACCTCGCGGGCTATTACATGTCTTGATCTTTGTTGGTCCCCACTCCTGATGAGGGTAACAATGGTTTTTGAATTTCCTCCATTTGAACACAATCTGTCTGACTGTGGATTGGTGGAGTCCAAACTCTTTAGAGATTGTTTTGTAACCTGTTCCAGCCTGATGAGCATCATCACTTCTTTTTCAGAGGTCCAGAGAAATCTCCTTTGTTAGTGCCATGATACACTTCCATAAACATGTGTTGTGTAGATCAGTCTCTGATAGATCCCTGTTAAATAAAACAGGGTGCTCACTCACACCTGATTGAAATCACCTGACTCTAAATTCACCTTCAAATTAATTGTTAATCCTAGAGGTTCACATACTTTTGCCACTCGCATATGTAATATTGGATTATTTTCCTCAATAAATAAGTATAATAATAAATATTATACCCAAGTATAATATTTTTGTCTCATTTGTTTCATTTGGTTCTCTTTATCTAGCCTACCTTTAGGACTTGTGTGGAAACCTCATGATTTTTTAGGCCATATTTATGAAGATATATAGACAATTCTAAAGGGTTCACAAATTTTCAAGCACCACCATATGTCATAATCACGCACAGTGATATATGACATGATATAATTGTGCCAACTGTTTGCAGAGCTCAGCCTTCTTCAAAATTGCTAAATTTCAGATAATGCAATTAGATGCTAGTGGTCATGAGTGGACAAAAATGCTGAAATAAACACATTTCTGCTACTTTTTATTACTACAGTGTAAGATAAGACGCTATATGCAATTTATCAGGAGACGACTAACATTATTTCTATCTGTAGTGACTTCTCTTAAGGGCTGTGGGTGTAGGTTTGTATTTGTAGCTTAAAGAGGCAGCTTTCTCTGAAAGACTCATTCACTTTCATATATTTAATTCACTTTCACACTCTCTTTCTCTTTTTCTTTTTTAGTTAAGTGGAATTTTTCAGCAAAAACAAAGAAGCAGCTGTCTCTTGCTGTGGGTGAAACAGTGCACATACAGGAGACATGTGAAGGTAGGATTGTGAGGGCCTACCATATATATATGACATATTGTGACTAGAGCCTACCATATATAAAGTCTGCTAAAATTGCCCTTTTTTATATGAGAGCAGTTTCTCAGTTTCATATACATATATATTTTATAAGGGTTCAGTTAGGATTTTGTTGGGTAAAGCTGTAAAATTGCAATCCACTATAACTAGGTCTGAGAGAAAAATTGGATTTAATCTGGGGATGCATTGCTCCAGGCTTTTCTGTTTTAAACACTGGTTGGGACCTGCATGTTTAGCATAATAAACCCATCCACTAACACCCCAAAAGAGGCTAAACATCTGACATTTTAAGGTTTTCATGCTAAATGAGCCATTACTATGAAACAGAGCAGCAAAGTGGCAGTATTGGTATAGTGTCTACTAAAATAGAAAATGAGTTGAATGGTTCCTTTTTCTAAAAAGTACATAAAGAACTAGATTCACAATAACTGTTCCAATATGTATTTTATAGTTATAATTAAAAAAAAAACATATGGAGGAAAACTTGATAATAATTTTTCATATAGTAGATGACTGTGTAGAGACTAACCAAGGACAAATGAATAAAGCTACATGAACTCTTAAATTACTCTTATTAACTACTAATGAGTGAATGAGTTACATACTTAATAATTATCTAATGTTTGTGGTAGTGCAGTATTAACTAACCATTAACAACAGAAACAATATTATAAAGCTGTGGTTCTCAAAATGGGCTCCAGCGATCCCCAAGGGTCTGTGAAGGATATCTATGGAGTCTCTGAATAAAAAATAGTTATATAGCTCCTATAGTTATTAGCTTATTTGATTGGTTACTTGAAGTAAATAGGTTTAATCCAAATCTTAGTACAGTGACTCAATAACAAGTAGTTCTTTAAATAATGTCAATTTGGACCTTATGTATTTGTTGATGGAAATTTCAGGTATAAAAAGCAGCATGGGTCCTAATAATAGCCAACATATTTTTGTACAGTTTTCAATAATGAGCCTAATATTTAAATTTTTGGATTATGTTGAATTAACCATTATAAAGATTCATGAAATACTTTTTAGATAGATTAAAAAAAATCCTATTTGTGGTTTTTCAATAAAAAGCTGGTGGTGTTTCAGGTTGGTATATGGGATATCTGGCCCGGAACAAAGAGAAGAAAGTAAGTGGATATTAAGTTCCTCTAGAATTTTAATAAATCATATCCTGCATCTGTTTCTCTATTTTTCCCAACACGTCCAACTTAAACCCCTTGTCATGTGATTTTGCTGTACTACAGGGTGCCTTTCCAGCAAGTTTCATTGAGCTGAAGGAAGTTATCATTGAAAAAAGGGGGTGAGTGACTTCTTATTTTTATTCATTAGTCAGCACTTCATTATAAAGTCTGTCTTTCAGTTTCTGAGATCAGAATCAGAATGTTTTACTCTCCAAGTACAAGTGTATAAGGAACTCTGTCCACAACAGAGAACACAATTTACACAACATATAATACAGTCTGTTATACTTATACAGAATATACAATCTCTATTTACCCAATAGAGAATTGCTTACAGTAAACACTTCTTCTGGTGTTTCTATAGAAATGAAGAGGTCATGACCTCTGCAGACATGCCCCTGGTGAAGGAAGTTACCACTACACTGAGGGAATGGGGCAGCATCTGGAAGCAGCTATTTGTGGTACTGTGTCTTATGTGTACATGCATCTTATAGGCATGTGTGTTATGTCTGATTTGGTGTTAATTTAAAGCGCTTTACTAATATCGGTTCAAATATCAGTCTTTCCTGTAGTCCCTTATTCTTTATCACTGATCACGTGTAGCTCATACATTTACCTCCTGACTGAGCATTGGTCATTTTTAACACTCTGCAGGTCAGTAAGAAGGAGAGTTTTAGCCAGGTGCAGGCACTGATGTGGGATTTGATGGAGTGGCGTTCTCAACTGCTCTCTGGCACGCTGCCTGGAGATGAGTTTAAGGAACTCAAACAGAAAGTCACGTCTAAAATCGACTATGGAAACAAGTACGTTATTCCTTTCATGTGCTTCTGTGTCTCTGTCTGGCTTTCTGTTTAAAGCTCATTCTCAGCGTTCTTGTTTAATCTGTATTGCATTTGATTATTCTACAGTTTATAATGAATACAATGAAATTTACAATTAACAGATTATAGCTTTAATGGTGAATTTTGTTGACATTAAATCTATTCTGTGCTAAGCAATACAGGCGACGTGGCCTAGCCAATGACGAGTGCCCTGAACATTGTTTGTTTATCAAATTGTAGTATCTATATATTTCTTCCACCACAAAAAAAGTCATTCTCCCACATGTCATAACAATATTGTTATTGCAGAAGGGTTCAAAAATAGATTTTGAAGCACCTGTAAACTAGAGGCTAGTCTGAAAGCTTCATTAGACACCCCCTGGTGTATAATAATGGTTTAAATTACAGATTAGTATAACAACATAGAAAGCCTATTGTTAGCTAGCTTGCTAGCAAAGTTGGATAATAGTCTAAGCATGATTGTTGGTGTAATGTTATCAAATTTTGATAGTGAGCTTCGCTTCTAATTTGAAATACAATACTGATTTTAATAGTTAGCTAAATGTTAGTTATCTTGCTAGTCCTTGGTTTTAATTCCAAGTATAATTCTCCGGACATTAGATTGCGTGCTGAGCTAGCTATTCATATACAGTCTCCTGCAAAACTACACAAAATGGTTTTTTTTTTTTTGTATTTTTTTGGCTATACACGAAAGACATTTGGGTTTGACATGAAAAGATAGATATGAGACAAGAACTTAGGATTTCATCTTTTATTTCCTGGTATTTACATCTTGATGTGTTAAACAACATAAAACATAGAACATTTTGTTTCAGACCACCCAATTTTTAGGGGAGCAAAAGTATGTGAACAAAGTAAATTAAAGTAAATAACTTTTAATATTTGGTTGCATATCCCTTGCTTACAATAACTGTATTGTATAAAGCCTGCGACTCATTGATATCACCAAATTGTAGTGTTTTTCTTTGTCCAGTCTTGTACCTCAGCATCTTTCAGTTGTTGTACGGGTGCATCTCAAAAAATTTGAATATTGTGGAAATGTGTATGTCGTGGAAAACAGTAATTTAATGGAAGAAATGGAACTTTCATGTGTTCTAGATTCATTACACATGAAGTGAAATATTTCAAGCTTTTTTTTTGTTTTAATCTTGATGATTACAGCTTACAGCGCATGGAAATCAAAAATCCAGTATCTCAAAATATTATAATAAATGTATGAAAGTTCCACTTATGGAAAAAAATGTACTTTTCCACGATATTCTAATTTTTTGAGATGTACCTGTATGTTTCGGGTGTTTCTCTCTTCAGTCTCCTCTTCAGGAGGTCATACTATGATTTGGTTATACAAACTACTTAGATTGTAAATCTAACCCTAACGCTAGTTATCTTAGTTAATATGCTAAATCAGCATGTCCCAATTCAGTTACACATACCCATTTCCTTATTGTGTAGCAAATGTTGAAAATAGACATTTGAAAGAAATTATATACCACTTCAAACAAAACCAGTTTCTATAAAATGCTTTATTTGAAGTTGCTTCTTTTTTTGTTTTAAATTTCTGAGTCAGATACTGATTAGCATGAATTATTATCTGTTCAGATGTCTGTCATCAGGCTTTAGTTGAAACTAAGATTTATGTGGTCTTCTAGCTTGTTTTGGGTAATCTCCCAGTGGTCATAATGAATTAAGAGTTAGTAATCAGGCTTCGCAGCAGTATGAGATCTGACTGACCCTCAAATAGAAAGCTGTTTGTGTTTGTGCAGCTCTTTCAGTTTCTTACAATTAATGAGGGTAAGGAGTTATCTCTGACTGAGCAGATGTATAACTGTGTGTGTATAACTGTGTGAGTGTGTGTGTGTGTGTGTGTGTGTGTGTGTGTGTGTGTGTGTGTGTGTATGTAAGTGCATAAATGTATGCATGATGCCTCAGTGTGTGAAACCACATATGTGTTGTGTGTGTATTAAGGGTATAACACAATCTGTATCTGTTTAGTGCTCCACATATTCTTATCTGTATCTGTACTTGCTGAAGTGGGTTTGGCCTAAACATGTTTGTATATATATATATATAATGAACACTACCACCAGAAATGCCAGTACTGTCAGCTTGGTGTGTGAATTCTGACTCTGACAGTTTTACAGGACTCAAATTCATAATTGGCTTCAACTACAGATGTGCACATGACTGTTTTTTTTAATCCCATCTCACAAGAGTTATTATTTTTGTTTGTAGATTTTTTAAATGAATTTATTTAGTTCTACTTCCCACAATATAAACAAATTAGTCTAATTTAAACCACCATGATCCTGATCAGGCAGTTGCTAAGGATGAATGAATGAACCTTGTAAATGCATCACACAGCAGCTCACGTTAATGAAGATGGTTTCAAAGCTTGCACCCACCAGCTTCATATCTGAAGCATTAAAGTAAATCCTCCTACTCGTGAATGTTTATGTACCTGTAGATGCATGTGGGGCGTAGGTTAAACTAATCATACAGTACTGACAAACCCTTTTCTAGACCAGTTGTACTAATTACTTTGGGCTTATGGGTTAATTATGCAGATTGTGTGCTCTCTGATCCTCCCATTACTTTCTCTGTCTCCTCTGTGTAGGATTCTGGAGTTGGATCTGGTAGTGAGGGATGTAAATGGGAATATCTTGGACCCTGACAATGCCAGTGTTATTAGCTTGTTCAGAGCTCATGAGGATGCCACAGTTAAGATCAATGAACGTATCAAAGAAGAGCAGGTTAGAGATTCTTCTCACAGTCTTTATGTATTATACTAAAGCCATTACTAATTTCTCTGTTGAGTTCTAGGCCATATGATAAATGTGGCAGACTTGCCTATGTTAATGAGTTTAAACTGCAGTCACTCAAACGGTACAAAGCCCAATCAGGATTGATTGATGTGACTGAGTCAGACAATAGTTAGAGAGACACTGATGTAAATGGCTGCACCTTATGCTTATCCTTATACACTATTACAGTCTAATGTCCAGATGGATCACTCTGGAGTCTCGGCGCGGATCCAGTCCTCTCCCACACACAGCCTCTACGTGTTCGTGCGCAATTTTGTCTGTCGCATTGGAGAAGAATCTGAGCTCTTCATGTCTCTGTATGACCCCCTCAAACAAGTGATCATCAGGTGCGCATCTGATTACAACGGCATCTGCTGGTCTTCACAATACTGTCTCATTTACCACAGCTTCATCACTGCTATTGTCCTCTTCAGTGTGCATTCACTAACTGAAACTTTTAGACCATCCAAAATGAATAACTTCATTAAGAAATCTAGATGCTTTTACGAGTATGCATATTGTAGAAGGCCTGAGCTTTACACATACCCACACCCTGTCCCTTTGTAAACTCGTGTTACATGGCTGACATTAACTTCCTTTAGGTATCTGTGGTCTGACTATTGTCCTACATTTTTTTGTTTTTTACCACATCTCTCTCTCTCTCTCTCTCTCTCTCTCTCTCTAGTGAGAACTATCTAATAAGGTGGGGGGATAAAGGATTTCCTAAAGATGTAGAAATGCTCAACAACCTGAAGGTGGTCTTTACTGTAAGTCAACACTAGAGGGCAACATCATACCTATTAGAGCAAGTGTATCATAGCATAATATAAAGAACATAGCAAAAAAAAAAAAAAAAAAAAACCCAAAACATAATCATATTGCCTACCTGTACACTTTCTGCTACAAGTAATGACCTCTTTACTCACTCTCTCTCTCTCTCTCTCACACTCTCTCTCTCTTTCTCTCTGTAGGATTTAGGGAACAAGGACCTGAACAGAGAGAAGATTTATCTCATATGTCAGATTGTACGTGTTGGCCGTATGGACCTGAAGGAGACTCATAAGAAATGCACACTGGGACTGCGCAGGCCGTTTGGGGTTGCAGGTACACGGCTGGAGGCAGGATAGAGTTTATATATTGCTTAGGGGTCAGTGAATGCAGAAGAACACAGGATTAGCCAAGAAAACTGAAAAGTCTTGTGCTACAGTTTTTTAGGTAGCTTTCTTTGTCATTGTGGCTTTGTGTTGAGTTGAATTTAGACAGCTGTTTAACATGTTTCTGTGTTTGAAATGATGTGGACCTCACAGTGTTGGCTTGTGTCTCAGTGTGCTCCTGTACACACTCATGTCCATCTGAATGTCCATGTGATGCCAGTAGACATGAACTAGCCCACTAACTTGAGCTAGCTATTTAAAAGACAATGTACAAAACATAACTATCACCACTAGTCACTTCCAATATGTTTATTTTTATAACCCCACCTGTGTTCTTTGTGTATTATCCAATCAGTATATTTTGTTCACTAACCTCTCAAAAAACACAAGCTGGTGTTAGCATGCTAGTCAGAATACAATGCCACAATGCTCACTCACTATATAACTCACTATAAGTCGCCCAATATAACTGACTAGATAAGTTCTCTAGCTAAACTACTTCAAGACAGTACTCCACAACAAAGATAAATCTGATCATTCAATAGCCCTCCACCAAATTAAAGAACAAAGAGATGCCTTACAAATGTCTCTAGTGAACACTGCACCATTTTAGCACAGATTTCCCAGTAAATGACTTATACTCAGCGTTTAACTACTCAGTAGATTAGACTAACTAGACTAACTAGACTAGTTTGTGACTACTCACTATCGCTTCGGTGGTGAGCGGGCATGTAGTGTGAATGTTTCTCAGCATGTGAGCAATTGCTAAGGCTCTCATATGTTCAAACATATTTGATGTTCTCAGCAATGAATTGCGTAGTGTGAACCCCTTTGCAACTAGTAGCGAGTACAGCGAGCACTCAAATAGTTGCCGAGCTGCAGGAGTGTGGGCACTATGCACCAAAATTAGCTGGCGACTGGGAAATTGGGGTTAAAATTGTATAGTGTACACTAGGTTTTACTTGCTCAGTAAGGCAAAAGCTAAAACTCCACCAAGCCTGGCCATTTTTCTCTTCCTCTTGAGTCCTGTTTTGTTTACTCTCTCTCTTTTTCTCTCTCTCTCACTCTATCACTCTCTCTCTCTCTCTCTCTGTCTCTCTCTCCCCTGAATGGCGGCCTGGCACTGTGTAGACAGACTTATTTCATGCCTGCTGTTGTGCTGTGGTGAAATTTGATGCATCAGAGCTGGCAAATCACGCATGCGTACAAATTTCCCGCCAATTCTGACCCATCAACCCTGACACAGCACTGACTGTGACTCACTATTACAGGAGTATCAGGGTGACTCACAGCAGCTCTGGAACATCGCATTAAAGTGTTCCCTGACTCATGTTTTTTTCATTGTTAACAATAATCCTACACATTGTCAAATAAAATAAATAATAAAATTGTATATTGCAAACATCCTATAGATTAACATATGGCGTTCGTTCATGTTACGTTATTAATTCTTGTTGTTTTGAAAACTCTGGCTCACTGATCCTGGCGTATAAATGAATATATTTGACATACTTTATCCTTATATAAAGTTTGGCTCTTTGAAGAGTTGCTGTTTGAGTATGAAGCAATCTATCTCTGTCGTCTCCTTCATAGTGATGGACATCAGCGACATCATCAAAGGAAAAACAGAGTGTGATGAAGAAAAGCAGTACTTTATTCCTTTTCACCCGTAAGTCATTGATTCTCTTGTACCTCTCTCTCTCGCCTCATTTGAAATTTTCTCATTTCTTAGACTCTTATCGTTCAGGTCGTTTATCTTTCACTCTTCACTGCCTGTCACCTATTTAATCTACCGTCATTTATCTTGAGGAGTGACTAGTTTGGTCGTCTCTTCCTCTGAATGGCCATGCATATGCGTGTGTGTGTGTGTGTGTGTGTGTGTGTGTGCGCGAGCAGGGTCATGGCTGAGAACGACTTCCTTCACACCCTCCTGACCAAAGTGACCACCTCCAGAGGAGACAGTGGAGGACAGGGTGAGGCTGTGATTCTTATTTTAAAGTACATGGTGTTAAGTGGTATTATTTCTCTTTGCTACAGGTTTATTACAGCGCTGTGTCCAACATGCAATCCTCCAAACAACGAAAGAGCATAGGTCTGGATTATAATGATCTACCTTAGGGACTCAAGAGCTGAGGTTTATAGCTTTCATTAACACCAGCTAGTGGAGGGCAGTGTGGGGAGACAGGGAATCCAGAAAACAGAAATAGTACCATGTCAGTGATATACACTTTATATCGAGTAAAATGAGATTAGTTTTTCCTTGTGGATCTAATACAAGCCATTTGGGAACAGAAATACGAAACCTTCTATTAGGGGCAGGGGTTAGTGGTCATAACTTTTTTTTACAACTTCAGTTGTTTGGAATCGTACAAAATCACTCTTGCTTGTTTCACCATCTGCTTGTAAATGAGGTCCTGCACACAATTCTTCATGTAAAGGTATATTCTGTGGTTGTTTAAAAGAACAATTTGGAAACTTTCCACTTACTAGAAATGTAGTCGATCAACCAAGTTTGATGCTTGATGTCTTAAATTTGCCTTTTTATTTATGGAGTGAGCTACAGTACATGACCAATGTTGCATACAAGTAATGGATGTCTACTGTATCTCACCCAAAACCTTTATTGTAAATATCAGCCTCAAAACAAAGCCAGTTAATCAGCAATGTCACACAGTGTTATTTACTGAAATTTAGAAAAATTAACAAAACTTCACTGTTTAGCTAAACACTGCATAAGGTTAACCAGCAGCCATCTTGTACAGTCATAAAGATTTTTTATGTACAAATGAGTGATTCCATAATTGGGAAGCTTAACTATGCTATTTAAAGGAAGTACTTTATAAAAAGGTGGGTGAAATAGACTTCCAGTACTTGTTACATCAGCCTCATAGCTGTAGTGAAAAATTAAAAAAAGCAAATATTGAATACCAAGCATGTCTTGGCTCGTTAAGTAAATTCAGGGGAGTAGAAAATTGTGTAAATTAGATTTTTCACCTAACAATTTCTTGAAAATTAAATATCTAAGCTAGATGTAGAAGAGTGCTCTACCGTTATGTTGTTTTCAAACTACTTATTTTCATATTTTGCACCTATTCAATGAATTTTTGTTGACCTGATGCTTGTCCCACAGGCCTGTGGGTGACGATGAAGGCTCTGGTCGGTGATATCGTTCAGATCCGTAAGGAATATCCCCACCTTGTGGACCGGAGCACTGTTGTGGCCCGCAAGCTGGGCTTTCCAGAGATCATCATGCCAGGAGACATCCGGAATGATATCTACCTCACCCTGCACTCGGGAGACTTCGACAAGTACAACAAAACTACACAGAAGAACGTAGAGGTCATCATGCTTGTGTGTGATGAGGAAGGCAAGGTCGTGCCGGTGAGTGGGTTCCACCTTTGACCTCTGACCTAAGGTCAAATAACCAGGCAGTTCCAGTAATTTTACTTAAACTTTTATTGACTTATTTGATGCACTGAGAACCTGTTGATGATCTTTTTCTATAGTTCAGGACAGAGCGGTCTATGATGATTAGTGCAAATCTCCTCATCGCCTATCTAATATAACCAGCTTTTAGATGTGTGCTGGGTTTGAAATGAAGCCTGCAAAATACAGTGCTGTGAAATAGTATTTGATATAAAAAATATCTTTTTCTTCTGTTTTTGTGTATATCTCATACTTAATAGTTTTTGATCTTCAAATGAAATACAACATAAAACAAAGGCAACCTGAGTAAACACACAATACAGTTTTTATTTATTTTTTATTGAAGCAAAAAAAAAAAAGTTATCCAACACCTATCACCAATGTGAAAAACTAATTGCCCCCTTAAACTTAAAATCTGGCTCTGAAACCTTTAGCAAAAATAACTGCAACCAAACGTTTCCGATAACTGGAGATCAGTCTTTCACTTACTTCTAAGACTAGGACTTACTCCTATGCTTTGGGTCAATGTCTTGCTGCATAATTTGGTGGGCGAACAAAGGTTATGTGTGTTATACTGTATAATTTGGATTTGTAGTGTGACGTGCATTGTGTTTTCTATATGGTTCATCTATACAAAAAAGCTATTTGAGTGACAGCGTGCAAGAACTGTATAGAATGCTAAATAGAAAACAAGGCTAACCTGCACACTCATTTGCACAGTATTTTTTCATACTTATTGCTCTAATGAATTGTTTTATCCAACAGCACAGTGTAATAAACTGATATGTATTAATGTATGCATTTATTGATTCAGTTGCATTTGATACATTTAAGATATACTGTAGATACATTTTAAGTAGTGATGTTTAGCAATGTAAGTGTAAATAATAACTAAAAGGCTTCTAAATGTGGAAAATGAGTAGACAGAGAAAATGACTAGCCAGAGAGACTGATATGCATCAGAGTTAGTTTCACAGATTGTACATCATCTGGTAAATGTATGAGCACACACATACACAGTGCATTTAAAAATCAGTGTAGTTACATGTTTGATCTTAGAGATTCAACGTATCTAATTTATCAAGAAAGACAGAGTTCCTTCCTAGTTTGGTAAACTGTTTGACGACTTTTACACTTTTTATTTCTCCAGAATGCTATCTGTTTAGGAGCAGGAGATAAACCAGTACATGAATACAGATCCGTCATCTACTACCAGATTAAACAACCACGCTGGATGGAAACTTTTAAGGTTGGACTTTTCTACGTCACTATGCAAAACAATAAAATAAAATAAAATAAATACTGTTTTACAGCAAAAAATAATTAATTAATTAAATAAATAAAAAAATAGCTGCAAATTGTAATCGCATTTGTAAAGATGGTAGATGTGGTGGCTGTGGCTCAGGTGGTAGAGCGGGTTGTCCACTAATTGTAGGCTTGGCGGTTTGATTCCCAGCCCACATGACTCCACATGACTCCACATGACTCCACATGACTCCACATGACTCCACATGCTGAAGTGTCCTTGGGCAAGACACTGAACCCCAAATTGCTCCCAATGGCAAGTTAGCGCCTTGCATGGCAGCTCTGCTACCACTGGTGAATGAGACACAGTGTAAAGTGCTTTGGAGAACTGCTAAGGTTAAAAAAGCGCTATATAGGTGTAGACCATTTAGATGAATGTTTAATAATAGTGCCATTCAAAGGTGTGTTATAATGGCTACATTGATAAACATAATTAATTTGTTTAATACTGAAATCATAGCTATTTCGTTTCATTATTCAAAATGAAAACATTTTTAGGTCATTTTATATTTAAAACAGTCATACTTTATAAACCTTTATTGCTTACAATGTATGAATTTTAATAAATATAATACTGAACTTTATTCACATTCGCTGAGTGGATCTTTTAAATGCTAACGCAAATATATTAGATAATATGTATATTAATGGAAAGCTCAGGTTTTTATGCACTATTAACATGTTAATAAAGTAATATAAAGTAATTGGCAACTTTGGCCAAGCTGAACAGGTTTCAGCACGAGTAATTATGAGCATGATTAAAAATAGAATTAACTGTGCAGCCCAAGTATCAATTGTAGAAGACCTTCATAGCTAGTTGCACCGAAGGCATTATAAAATTACATCACATACTTTAAAAGTTTTAGTGACAACTTTTAAAGACATGCATGCCACATCTCATTTGGTAAATTCAATTCTCGTTAAAACTAGAGTTTGATAAATGGTGCAGGCAATTTGCAGAGTGTTACTCATTCCTGTCTGTCATTTCAGTCAGTCAGAGAGAGAATGAGAAACAAACAGAAAATGGAAAGAGTGGGAGCAAATCAAAAAGGGCCAAGGGCCATATGAAACACATGTGTATACCCGTAGTTAACGGCCCATGTCGGTGAAAGAGATGTTTCTGCTTCCTGTAGGTGGCGATCCCTCTGGAGGAAATGCAGAGGATTCACCTGCGCTTCATGTTTCGCCATCGCTCTTCTCAAGAGTGTGAGTGCTGCTTGCTAGCTTTTCTCTCCTTCTCTCCTCTTCATCACTACTTCGATTTTAGATCCTGTTTTCCACAATATAAGTCACCATGACACTTTCACAATACCCCATTGTGCACAAGTTTCTACTGCGGAAGTTGCTCGCTTGCTTCTTTGATTCACCTTAACAACATTTGAAAGAGCTTTTACATATTTTGTTCAGTGTGAAGGAGGCAGTGTGAAGGCCTGCTCCATGGCATGTTGTCTGTCTACATTCAGCTTAATTCAATTTGATTTGTATAGGCCGTTTATCAATGGACATAGTCACAAAGCAGCTTGATGTAGGTTTGTAGATTTTAGATCCCAAAATGAACAAACCAGAGGTGACAGTGGAAAGGAAAAACTCCCTGAGAGGACATGAGGAAAAAAAAACATGAGGGGAACCAGACACAAAAGAGATTATAAATCATGACTATATGCAGTTTAAGAGTAAAGGCAAACATACAGTAAATGTAGGGGTGTACTTGCTTTTTCCATGTGACTGATCTGAAAATGGCAATTTTATGTGTCATGTGATAGAGCGTATCACCTTTATTAACAGGCACTGTTTCAAAGAGGATCAAATGTTTGCTTGTCAAAATACGTCAAAAAGCCAACTATTTCCATGTGGTGTACTTATTTCTTTTCACACGACTGTATATACTGTGGTATGTCGGTAACACGCACCTTTCTTACATTGCCTCTTTCACTGTAGCAAAGGACAAGAGTGAGAAGAACTTTGCCATGGCGTTTGTGCGTCTGATGAAAGAGGACGGTACAGTGATGAGGGATGGACCACATGACCTGGTGGTGTTTAAGGTCAGAAACACATATGCACACACACTCATGGAGCTTGTCACTATCAATAGTGTATCCTCACTCATAGGGCAGCACGTCAGAAGATGTTTGCAGTATTGCAGTATTTTCCCCATCAGATATGCAGGATGGGTTGAGTCCTGGATGTGCCTAAGGGCATAGGGATATGGTCAGAGCCATATGTCCCTGCAGTTCTCGCCTGGTGTCTCACTGAAGTTAAGCAGGGTTGACCCTGGATGGGAGACCTCCTGGGGAAAACAAAGCTTGCTGCTGGAAGTGGTACTAGTGAGGCCAGCAGGGGGTGCTCACCCTGTGGTGGGCACATTATACTGTAAAAACAGCACTCGATGAGACATTAAACTGAGGTCCTGACTCCCTGTGGTCATTAAAAATCCCAGGACACTTCTGGTAAAAGAGTAGGGTTATAACCCCGGTGTCCTGGTGAAATTCCCCTATTGGCCCTTCTCTACCATGGCCCTCTAATAATCTACATCACCTCTCCTCTCCACTAATAGCTGGCGTTCTGTGTACTATGGCATACTTTGGCTGCTGTTGCATCATCCAGGTGGATGCTACTAGTGGCAGTTGAGGAGATCCCCCCCATTTTGAGTGTCTAGAAAAGCGCTATATAAATGTAACTGTAACTGCAGCATCCTGTATGTAACCATCTCTTCATGTTGATTACGATTCAGGTTTTAACTGGAGATAAACAATCATCTCAGTATGTAACGTTTGCTTTAGATAGGAAAGTGGGTTCTCTTGAGAGAGAGAAAAAAAGTGAAATATTTTCCACTAGCATACAGTATGTGGGGGGAGGGGACGGCTAATTTTTTCAGCGTTGCACCAAGCAACTGCAGCAAGGCAGAAGTTCAGAGTGTTTCCTGCTTAATAATAATCAGCTTCTCCAGTGTCTAGTAGGGCTGCAACTAACGATTATTTTCGTAATCGATTAGTTGGCCGATTAATCAATTCATCGGACGGGGGGGCAAACTTTCAGTACCATTTTTTTCCCGTATATTTAAAATAAAATCCACAAACTGAGTGTTACAAACATAAACTTCAGACTAAAACTTTACACAACTTTTTGTCTAATTATATAAGACTGAAAAGACCCCAATACACACACACACACACACACACCAGAATACATATTATTCATTTAGGACTGTATTTTAATTCAGTGCTTTTTGTGCATCCATAAAAAGTGATGCATATTAAACACACTCCGCGGTGTTTAATATATAATGACCCCCTACCTTAGAGGTCGCACACTTTCTTCCTCAGTCACTTGACGATTTCGTCTCCGTCTGATGGTGACTGAGGTCATGTTGGGAATAAAAGGTAATGCTGACAGAAAGAGTAAACTGAAGAAAGTCATTGTCATTGACTCTGGGTATCTGCTAAAGCTAGCGTGTGTAAGATGTCATGTGCCGTCGACTAGGAAGCAGCTTATACTTCCGGTTAGTAAAAACCCGCTAGTGTTCGTTTTGAGACGATATTACCTTTCTAAAATTCATACACTATATGGTAGAGTACACAATGCATAGTTTAAGTGTATAGTACGTTATTTGGGACACGACTTTTTAGTATTTACTCTCCGATGAGTATTTTCGGGAACAGAAGTAACGTAATGAGTAAATCTCCCCCGTGATGCGCTGAGACCAACTAATCGATAATGAGATTCGTTGACAACGATTTTCATAATCCATTATTATCGATTTTATCGATTAGCTGTTGCAGCTCTAGTCCAAAGAGACCGTAGTCCCGTCCACTTCTTTTCTACTGGCTGACAAGACCGAGGTTCAAGAATTCGCAGGTCTGATTTCACTTACAGTATATAAAGTTGTCCCGAAACGAAAGTAAACGCTACCAGAAGCGAATCACATTTTTCACATCCTGTATTCTTTCCCTTTCAGTGAATTGCGTTTGTAGTTTTCAGGTGTCTCTCATATTACTAGACCAATGGGTCAAGAATGATAAATGCTACAGCTAAACCAGAGACATTAACACCTCTGTGAGATGGCTGTCTTTGAATGTTAGAAGAGACCTTCCTTTATTTATTAAAGCCTTTCTTCATAATGCTACTTGGATATATCTCCTTTCAGTTAGATTCAGTAACTCATGCTTGATATACCTAAGGTTTATTCTGACTGGGGAAAGACAACCTTTAAGATACAGCACTCTGCACATTTGGAGTAAACATCAGAGCAGTTTTAAACTGGACAGCTATTTTAACAGACGTTTTTAGTCATAGAAATCGTGCCCTAAGAACTGTGCTCCTTGTGTCCATGCTCAATTTAATCATCTATTGTATGGTTTATGTGCCAAATAAATATCAAGACTAATTAATGAAAGACACATATAAATTGATTAATTCATTCTCAGTAACTACTTTATCCTGGTCAGGTGGAAATACCTCCTCGATGGGACACAGTCCATCGCAGGACACTATTCACTAAGGGCAATTTAGCATACCATAGACAGCTACTGACATGTTTTTGGTAAGAAACCGGAGAACACAGAGAGCACATGCGATACTTCACAGTAACCTGTGCTCAGGATCAAACCACAGACCCTGGAGCTGTGAGTGTATCAATAACAGCATGTGTTTAGATTGTTTCTAGTAAATACCACAATGAGTTTTGTGTAAGAGACTGCTGTTTAGTCCAGATCTTAATGGAAATTTCTAATTAGTGCATTTAGTGGTCATAGAGGGTGCTTATGAGAGCACTTTGAATCCCCACATGAGAACTGCAAGTTTTTCTACCACCCAAGCAGGAGCCACACCTGATTCCACCTGACAAAAATGATTATCAGATGTGGCTCTTGCTTGGATAAAATGAAAACGTGACGCCACACCGGTCCCTTTGTAGATAAGATGGGACCTACAGCTTTACAGACCCTGGGGACATTTGTGACAGCAGGCAGTAGAAGAGGAGAGCACTTAGTATTCTTCTTCAAGCATGCTGAGCTGTAAAGCTGTGATGACAGACTTTATACTGTACAAACAGGACACGTATGAATGATTTGTGTGTACTTGTCAGGTGTGTTTATGTGCGTGTGTTTTCTCTCTTCAGGGTGATAGCAAGCGCATGGAGGATGTGAGCTCATACCTGTCTTTACCCTCTGAGCGCACACACACTGACACCCACAAAGGGTCGACGCTGATGAGGAATAACAGCACTGCGGGCAGCCTGTCGGTCAGCTCACGAGACAGCTTCACCATCTCCACCCTTGTCTGCTCTACCAAACTCACTCAGAACGGTGTGTGTGTGTGTGTGTGTGTGTGTGTGTGTGTGTGTGTGTGAGAGAGAGAGAGAGAGATAGATACAGAAAGAGAGAGAGAGAGAGCGAGGGGAAGTGTCAGAGAAGCAAATGCAGTCTTTGTCCCAATGTGAAATGTGCACTAAATCTATCATTTTTCTAGAGCATTGGTCTGCACAATGTTTTTACAACATGCATGTCCTCAACCTTTGTCCGAGTTTGGCAGGCTCGGGGCTTTTATCATTAATTAATATTACCCTTTATGGTTTGATATAATGTCACAAATTTAATGTTCATAGTGGTCCTACTAAGTGCATTTGCCAGGCAAGTTTTTATACTCCAGTGTTCATTAGTAACGTGTATATAAAACACAACAACAACAACAACAAAAACAACCTTATTAGCATTTACTTTGGAATATCTGACTCATCTTGGGTTTATTAGCTGGAGGACTAACCTGTTTCAGACCAGACTTCTTACTGACATCAAGCCTGCTACCACTGACTTAAATTTGAATGTGCTGTTGAATGTGAGTTTCTTAAAAAAAACAACATTCTTCGTCTTTGTCATGGTCAACATCAGTGTGTTGTTGATGCATAGCATTAATTTCAGTTTGCTAACCAGCTAGCTTATTGCTAACCAACGATATTATGCCATTAAAACTAGCAGCAAGCTGAATAATGCTAGGCTATCTACTATATTGTATACTTAGAACCAGCAACTATAATTATTAATAAAGCTATGCAATATTAGATGAAATTAATCATTAAAAAATTCAGGGCCGTTGGAATTTTAACAGGTTAATGGAGATGAAATTAGCAATTATAGCCAGAAGCAAAATTGAACTAAAATGCTAGCTAATGGTACATTTTATAGTTTGTCATTGAAACTAGTAGACAATTATAATAGCAAGCTGGCTACCATATCTGACTACATCATGACTATTGCATTTAATATACTGTACATTCCATGCAGAAACAGCATCATCTGGGTGTGTGAATGTGTGTGCGTGTGTGCCCTGTGATTGGTTGGCACCCCGTCCAGGGTGTCCCCTGCCTTGTGCCCCAAGTTCCCTGGGATAGGCTCCAGGCTCCCTGCGACCTTGTGTAGGATAAGCGTTACCGAAAATGGACTGGTGGATGAATGATTTAACATATGTATGCATAATCAAAATGACTGCATGATCATAAATGAGCACCAGTGACACCAGTGACACACACACACATGTTTAATAACAGCTGTTCTTGAGCAGAATCAGTTAATCACACTAAATCTCCAGAAAGCATCAATCATGCCTCCCTGCTGCAACAAGGCCCTTTAGGAAATACGCACATTTATAATAGTCATCTGGAACTAAAATTTTTATTGTGCAGATGTAATTTTAGGGAAAAAGAGTTGATTAGATCTGAACAAATGAACAGACAGTAAATGTGTGCTTACTTTGTGCTTGGCAGTGGGTTTGTTGGGTCTGCTCAAATGGAGGACTCGGCCTGAGCTGCTCAAAGAAAATTTACAGGAGCTCAAACTCATCGATGGCGAGGAAGTCGTCAAGGTGTGTGTTAAGTGTATTATGTGTTCGGGTATGGTTTGTGTTTGTGTGTGTTTGTGTGTGTGTCGTTAAGTTGACCTCTATATACTTTATATGGGTGTGTGTGTGTGTGTGTGTGTGTGTGTGTGAGCAGTTTCTGCAGGACACACTTGACGCTCTGTTTAACATCATGATGGAGCACTCTCAGACTGATGACTATGACATACTGGTATTCGATGCACTGGTGAGGAAAACGAGGAAAACATACTCACACTCACTCTCACAAATGCGCACACACACACACACACACACACACACACACACACACACACATCGGACCATATTAATTGTGTTTGCTTCTCTTCCCATATATCTTTTGACAGTTTGACATGTCTACCCACAACTCTCTAATTTTGTCCTCTCTCTGTCTCTCTCTCTCTCTCTCTCTCTCTCGTCACCTGTCAGATCTACATCATAGGTCTGATTGCAGACAGAAAGTTTCAGCATTTTAACACGGTGCTGGAGGCTTACATTAAACAGCACTTCAGTGCCACGCTGGCCTACAAGTAAGTTAAAAAAACAGACATGAATGACACACACACACACACACGCACATACGCACGCACACGCACACACACACACGCGTACGCACACACACACACACACACACACACAGACAGTGACTGGATGCTGATCTTATAAATTTCGAGCATGCTGGTGTAAGCACTCCATTCACCTTCAGCATGTTTGCTCTAATGCCTGTAAAATGCCTTTTTCTTTTTTGCTGCTTTTATTGTGATTATATAAAGCTTGCTATTCTGTAGTAAGGCATAGATTTTTGTGATTTAATGTGTGAGATATATATTTTGAATGTGAGATTGATTGGGTCAGCAGCAGCAGTGGTATAGACACTGTACAAGTCTGTGGTGGAAACAGGAGCTCTATTTGTGGATCAGTCCATCAGTCTACCTCTCTATTCTCATCCGATATCATGATCTGTGACTAGTGGCATGGAAATGAAGTTTTTCTACGGGATTGCTGGGCTTTCTCTCCGTGATGGTATGAGGAGCTTGCCAATTAGGGTGGTAGAGCAGCCCCTTCAAATCGAGCGGAGCCATTCGAATTGGTTCAGGTAACTTGTAAGGATTCCCTTTGCTTAGAGATTCTTAGGGGGCGTTCACACTGGCAGTTTAGTCCAAAACAGAGCACGGTTTGCATGGGAAATTGGTAATGTACTGGAACTGAGCCGCTATTCCCGTGAATGTGAACGCAACTCATACTCGGGTCCACACTTCTTCAGGAAGTAAAGTAAGCTGCGCATGTTTTTTAACTGATGACGACATCATTAGTTTCCACAACACACATGTACCATGAGTGGCAGGGAAATGTTGTGGGACAGAGAACAGGTCTGCAAGCTGCAAATAATATCTGCTGCACGTAATAGCAACAAAATAATAAAGAACAAACATGTGTTGAGTCGCGTTGTGTTGTGTTCTCCATGCACGTTTGGGACGCAGCAAATGTGCCCAGTGTGAAAACCACCTTAATCTCAGGATCGTGGGTTTGAGTCCCAAGATGGGCACCAAACTGAACCACAGAGTTTGCACAAGCTAGTGCATGGTCAGTGCCAAGCCCAAGCATCAGTTAGGGCATCTGGAGTAAAACGTGTGCCAAGTCAAAACATCCGGATCATAAAACTGGATTTCCGTAATGGAGACAGATGATAAGCTGTAGCTACCTCTAATGGCAGGGGTTTCCTCTGGTTGGCTCTGGGTAGAGCTACAGTATATCAGGCACATCCTACTGGATGGGGACCTATACAGTACATCCTGCTGTAGAGATTATATCCTACAATTGGGTTTGGGAACGTCCCTCAAGATGACCTGAGATTGGTGTTCAGGGATTGAGAAGTGTGGACTGACCTACCTACTGTTGCTACTATGACCCTCACCAGGAAAAGCAGAATGAAAAGCAGAAGGAATATGATTTAATATGATTGTAGGAGGCTGTGGCTCAGGTGGTAGAGCGGGTGGTCCACTAATCCTAGGGCTGGCGGTTTGATTCCCGGCCCACATGCCTCCACATGCCGAAGTGTCCTTGGGCAAGACACTGAACCGAGTCGCTACCGATGGCAAGTTAGTGCCTTGCATGGCAGCTCTGCTACTATTAGTGTGTGTGTGTGTGTGTGTGTGTGTGAATGGGTGAATGAGAATCAGTGTAAAGTGCTTTGTAGAACTGCTAAGGTTATTAAAAAAGCATTATATAAGTGCAGACCATTTAACCAAAAGCCTATTGTCTGTTACTGTATTTATGTTGGTGTGTGTTATGTCTCTTTGTGTGCATTTTTGTAGCATTTTGTGTTGTGGTTATTAAAGAATAATCTGGTTTCAAATAAATGTATACAATTTTTCCACTTACATAAAATAGAGTCAATAAGCCAAGACATGTTTTAGTGTTCAGTGTTTGCTGTTTCTTTTTTTAAATAAAATTTTGCACTGGAGCTAAGAGGCTAAAAAGTAATGGAAGTCTATCTCACTCCAAATCTTTTCCAAAAAATAAACACCCAAATCTTCATATACTTGGTTTAAACACCATCTTTATGTTAGAGTATTTTTGTAAAATATGTTTGTATCCCCAAATGTAAGTTTGAACTTAAATTCCAGTATAATTCCACCTTTAGACTTAGATGAATGGTAAGAGTTAAATGTTCCCAGAAGTAATTCAGGTTATCTAAGATGGCTGCCCTCATAATGTTACACTTATCAGCTACATAATACATTTTTTGTTTCATATTTATAAATTAAGTCATTCTGTGTTTGAAACTACATGGCCAAGGCTGTTTAATTAGGAGAAAAAAAAATTAAGCGAGATAGACTTCTATTTCAAACTAAAGGAACATATGTGAGGCAGAAAAAATGGCTTGGCTACATTTGTAGAAACTGGAAAATTGTGCACTCTGTTCTCTCTGAACAAGTCCTTTAAAGTTATATAGGCTGTAAGTATGCACAGTGTGTGTGTGTGGGTTTATTTAGTGCAGTGGTTCTCAACCGAGGGGGGGCGGAGAGATCAGAAGGGGGGCGCACACTGTTTTCAAGAAAAAAACACAGACAGGGCATCATTTGGGTATTCTGTGTATTTTATTGCTTTTCAAATAGATTGTGTATAAATGAAAAACCCTGCGTTCCCTCTCCCTCTGCATTTTCTTTTTGCTGGGGAGAGGCGGAGCTTATCCTGCCTTTTATCTAGCTGTCAGTGCAGACCAGTGTTGCCAACTTAGCGACTTTTCAAACCCCTTTAGCAACTTTTTTTTTTGTGCCTAATGACAAATCTAGCGACTTTTTGGACAAGCCTTAGCAGCATTCCAAATGTCTCCAGTACTGTCCTGCAAGCGCGAGGTCTTGCTTTCCCGCTGCACTCACACCTCTTTCTGCGTCTGCGTCTGCTCTGTTCAGTGAGGGGCTGAGAGCCAGAGATTTAACAATCTCGCGGATAACGAGACGCGCCCTTCGTCCCCATTCCTATGCGAATGTTTTTAGAACGCAAGACGAATGTAATGCAACATGTTTTACATGTAAAATAGTCCACGTTATTACAGCCTAGTTCTCTTGTTCAAAGTAGTTCTAGTGTTCAGAAACATTTTATATCATTCATGTTCCATACCTGTCCGTTATATCGTTTTATAAATGGCATAAAAGTTATTTTTTAAAAATCATCAAAGTTATGAAACATAATTAAAAAAAGTACAAAAGCACAGGCAAAAAAAATCTATCTATCTAGATACATAGATAGATAGATAGATAGGGAGATAGGGGATGCCAAATGATAGGAGAGGCTTGGGGGGGCTTTAGTTAAAAAAGGTTGAGAACCTCTGGGTTAGAGCAATCATCAAATACTACACTTCAGATCAGACAGTCAAAGCTTACAGATTCGGTGCTAAAGTCGGACATTTAGACTCATTTAGTCTCCGCATCTCAGTTCGCCTACTTATGTTATGTCCTAAACGTATGTATTCTTTTTATGAAGGAAAAGTACATACTTTCGAGTGTGCAGTAAAAGAGTATGGTACAAGTACTGGGACATCTGTACTGGTACACATCATGTAACGGAAGAGATCGTTGTTGCCTAGTTACGCACACCGTCACTGTAAACACAATCCTCATTGCATTTCAGCTTTTCTTCATTCGTTATTCCTTATATCATTTATACTATATCAATTAACTTACCATTCCCTTGATTTATTTCATTTACACCTCTCTAAAAAGTGTCCTTGAATTCGGTGAAGCAAACCGTCACAAAAAAAAAAAAAATGCGGGTACCTTTGAGATACTCATTTGGGACACACTAATTCTCATCTCGGATACTATTTAGGACGGATAGTAGGCGAATTGAGATGCGGCAAGTGTCTAGATTTAGATTTTGAAGATTCACAAGAGGCCTCGCATGTGGAGGACTCAAGTAGACAAAACGAAAAGTATTGATGTCTTTGTTCATATGTACTTCATGTAGTGATAAACTAAAATGAAGCTTCTTGGCCAAACTTTATTAACTTCAATAATTTTATTTGCTTTTTGTCCTTTTAAAAAATTTAAACCTATCAATAAAGTAAATAATTCATCAATGCTAAATTGAGGTAAACGAAAAAAGCACTTTATTATTATTATTATTATTATTATTATTAACCTGGATGTTGTGCTTTCAGGCATTTTTTCCAATCTGTAATGGAAAGGTGTTTTGGAAAACCTCCTCTACTCATTTGTTAATTTTTTTTGGCATTTTTGAAAACCAGAAGGTCATTTTTGGTCCAAAACTTTCAGATTGTGTGTTTTTATGGTTGTGTGATGGACTAAAATGGGGGGGGGATAATAATATGAGAACAAAAATAAATAAATGAAACATGGCTGAGCAAAACAGGGATTTTTTTTTTTTTTTGGTTTAATTTTTTTATTGGAATTAATTTTACTTTCCATTTCTGGCCCAAATCTTTTTGTGTGCATTTATATGATCGTGGATTATTCAAACTTTTTCATAAACCTTTATAAATCCACCTAGGTTGATTGACAGATTAACATACTAAGGAGTAGCATGAAACATCCATTGCCATGAGACCAGTGAGGAATATTGGACGTGTTTTCTGGGTGGGAGGGATATTGTACTCTCTCTAATGTCAGTCACGGTGATGCTAGCCAATCGTGGATGTCTGTAAGCTAATATATGTGAAAGAGTGCAGATAGCGCTTTCGTCTGAGTGTGTTATGTTTATTGTTATTAATTCTGTCCCTGCTGCGCAGGTAAATGGACAGAGGAAGAAGAGAGGAGGCTGACGGAGGTTGTGCATGAGCTAACGGGCACCGAGGCCGGTGATGTGGTGACTCAGGGCGTGTCCTGGGCATCGGTGGCTGATCTGGTTGGCACACGCTCGGAGAAACAGTGCCGCTCCAAATGGCTCAACTACCTGAACTGGAAACAGAGCGGAGGCACAGAGTGGACCAAAGAGGACGATATCAACCTCATCCGCAGGTCTGTGTGTGAGAAAGAGAGACCTAAGCATTTGAGCAATGAGAGATGTTTAGAGTTCTTTGTGAGCGAGTGATGGATAATAATTGAAAGTGTGTGCAGGATCATTGAGCTGGTGGTGGAAGATGAGAACGAAATAAACTGGGATATTTTGGCTGAGGGATGGAGCAGCGTTCGCTCTCCTCAGTGGCTCCGGAGCAAATGGTGGACCATTAAAAGACAAGTGGCCAACCACAAAGACCTTCCGTTTCCTGGTAAGCTTAAAAAAAAAACAACCAATATCCAGTACACATATTACATAACATAGGTTCTTACTATAGATCTAGAGTAAGAGTAATTTTCTGTTGTTAAATATGCTACAGAGATAAAAATAGATTTTCTTCTGAATGGTAGCTACATTCGGTTGTAACCCATACATTTTTAACATTATAAATGTTGTGTAGCAGTCTGTTCATTTTCTCTGGTGCGCTCAGACGCACAAAAGAACTTAAAGAGAGCTTCGTTGGTCATTTTTAAATGCTAAACACTGAATTAGTCACATTTGATCAACAGTAAACATGTTTAAACAAATAAAAAGGCCCATTTTAATGCTAATAACTAACGTGTTGAGATTAGACATCTAACAGAAATATGTCTGAGCAACACCAGATATGTTTTAGAAATACTTTCAAGGCATTGTATTAAGCTTGGATAGATGTTTAGTGTATTGAACCGAATCGAATTATTCTTAAAGCCAACGTGAAACGGAAATTCAAACACCTTTTCCTTCAGCAACGTAACGTATTTCTGAGCGAAATGATTTTTGATTGGTTTGTGGGGAGAAATAAAACGTGCGTGCTAAAACAAACATGGAGTCTGATATCGATGCTTATCCCGTAACACCACCAAAGTGTTTGTTCGAGGAGGAAAAGGAGGAAAGTTGTTTCCCAAGAGTGAGGCCATATATATTTAATCCTGTACATGCAGCCAGGAACGGATGAAGTTTGTATTTACCCCCACAATCATCTCAACATGGTTCACATGGTATTATTATTATTAACTGGTAAATGGTTTTATTAATAATTGGTAAATGGTTATTATTTAGTTCGTCCTAATTATACAGTGATGTAGTAAAAAAAAAAAATCTGAGGCTATTTACAGGTGGAAATATGCTGCACTTTTTATCCATTTATAGTTCAATTTAATGCTGTGAAAAAAAAGTTAGTTCTTGTTATCACTTACATTATAGCATCTATAAGCAGTTGTTCTCTTACCAGCCTCTATTTACTCTCTCTTGAAGTTAATAAAGAGAAAAAAGGCAAAAAGTGCAAAGCCCTTTGTCCTGAGGACAGAAAACGTAATAGAACAGCTTTACCTCTGACTTTTACAAAGCACTGACACTGGAGACTCCTTCTAAAAGTGTTAATGCGAATGTCACAGTGTCAATAATTATACACGTTTTAATCACTTTTTTATATAGCTCGTCCAACATATAAGTCCCTGTGTAAGTATGGAAGCAATAACGTATAACAACGAGCGCATTAATATAAACGTGTGTTTTGCTTTGACATCTGTCAAAGCTGCTGTTATAGAAATGTAATCAACACCTTCTGACCAATCAGAGTTGAGAATTCAGCAGTTCTGTGGTATAACAAGAATAATGTACAAAAAACTGTGTGTGTACAGTCTTGCTGAAAGGACTGCAGGATGTTGTGGAAGCTCCCTCGTCCACAGTGAATAAAGTCGTGGTGGTGGGCTCGCGCTCCGTTCACGCCTCGTCCAGCCCAGTCACCGCGTTACAGATCCCCGTACAGATCCCTGTACAGATCACACACGTCTGTGAGTGTAGTCCTGTAACACACCGTATTTAACCCTGCGTACAGAGCTGCGTGTTGAGCTTGTGTCTCTTGTGTGTAGCTTCTTCAGACAACACGAGCGGGAGCGCTGAAAGCGGGACGATTACACTGAACCCCGGAGCGCTGCAGACGTTTGAACTTCTGCCAGTGAGTGTTAACGTACATATGGACGTTTCAGGAATACACCCAAACCTGTTATCAAGATGTCATTTGTTTAGGGAAGTTGTATTTGATGCAAATGAATGGAAAATAAGAGCATTCTGAGCTCATTAGGGTCACACAAAGAGCTTTCTAACTATCAATGAAATACCACAAAAATGTGTTGACCTGATGGGTTGTGAAGCCATTTTCTGGATTTCTTTGCAAGCAGGCACAAACTTGGAGAAGCGGAATAGTTTTATTGAAGCTTCATTTACATACACAGGTGTTGTCCCTTCAAGGTTTAGTCCTCAACTGACTACATACCAAAAAGCCCTCTCCTAAAAACAATCTTACCCAAGCCAAGGTCAGCACAAATATAAAACTGTCTCCTAGGCCCTGGTAAACACATTCCTGTGCACAATATACAGTATGCCCAGTGAGGAGGTTTTCATTAACACATGAGTCTTGAGAAATGTTTAACATCCTCCAGTAAGTCTGAAAATGAAATATTATACTGGACTGATATAAAAAAATAAATAAATAAAAAAAGTAAGAAGTATTAACTTCGCAGCCTCGTCTGCTCGTCCTTTCTTTTTACTTCTTGTGTGCTTTGACTTTATTACTGGACACTTCTTTTGGTAGTCACAATACAGCTAGTAACCAACTGTCTGTTCTTTATCGAAGTTCCAGCAGCAGTCAAGAAACCTCTGTTCTTCCACATCTTCCCAAGAACATGAGCCACTCCAAAAGTGTATCTAAAGTCTGTGTAGATGTTCGCTGTTAGCCTGTTAGCTAGGTTACATGGTTCGATAAGTGCCTTCAGTTCTGCTTGCTGTGCTGAAGTATTAGCTGGCAAAGCCCCCGAGGCTAGCACTTCACGTGCCGACGTCACGTGTGACACTTCATCCAGCTTTGCTGAATAACACGAGACTGGTCTGTTCATCTCTCCATGTTCTCTCCATCACGCTCGTGAACATACAGGATGAAGGGTTGGGTTGGTGTCTGGAATTTCAGTGGCTGGAGCTTGACACAAAGCTTGCTTGAAGAAGACACTGAACTCCAATTTGCTCCCGATGGCAAGTTAGCGCCTTGCAAGGCAGCTCTGTTACCACTGGTGTGTGTGTGTGTGTGTGTGAGAATGGGTGAATGAGACACAGTGTAAAGTGCTTTGGATATATAAGTGCAGCCCATTTACCATTTACCACTAGCAGCATAGCTGCCTGCAGGAAGGCGTTTACGTCCAGGGTGCTTGAGTTTCAGTTGTCTTCCTTTCTCACAGATTTCTAAAAAATCTATCTTTTTCGATCTGTAATGTTTAGCAAAGTGACCTGATTTCCCACAATGATAACACGTCAAATTGTTCTTTTTTTCTTGCATCAACATGATCAGAAGTTCCTATAGCCACATCAGGTTGATGGCTCTGCGTCTCTATCAAGATGGACCGAGCCAGCAGCAAGTCGCCGTAGCTTCCCAAGGTTTCCCATTGAGGATTTATGAGCTTGTAGGCATTTGACAAGTCAGTTCTTGTCCCGTTCAGAAGAGCTTGTTTCAAAGCGTCGTGATTGCTGTTATCCATATTGTCATCTCTGATGTAATCAATGCCTGAATCATTGCGCTGAAGGTTACTTCAGGTTACTCTGAAGCGTGCTTCATGTATTGCAAATGGTTCGTTTGCACTCCGAACACAGCTTCTGATTTTCCCCCAGCAGACACGTGCATTTGCTTGATTGTGAAGTCCATGCAGCATCAGTATTTTGTTTGTCTTCACCTATAGCTTCACCCAAGGCTCTTGTAAGTGTAGCTTGTTCTGACAGAGTCAGTAAGCTATTCAGAATTATCACTCCATCGTATGGATGTAGATTGGAGATACCTTTGAATCGATGCCATGTTGATGCAGTCGATGCAGGTCATGCCATGTTTTCATCCCATCTTCTCTAGGATGTCTCATGTCTTTACTGCACTTATCAGATTCTGCGTGATGATAAACACATTCCTGTGCACAATATATGCCCAGTGAGGAGGTTTTCATTAACACATGAGTCTTGAGAAATGTAACCTCCTCCAATGAGTACATTAAATTCCATGTTGTTCTGATAATATCAAAAGGTAATATAATGTACTATAATGGAAAAAATATCATTATTTTCCATACATTCATCCTTAACACAGTGTGTATTATAATAATAATAATAATAATAAATAATAAGAAGAATAGCTAAAGTTTTATGGTTAACACGTATTAATCCATCTTTTTAACAATAATCTGGGTTTTTCTATTGCTAGAAAAAACTCAATTTCTTAGGGACTCTTCAGTGGTGCTTGAAGCGAATTCATGTTGTTTAGGACTAGGGAATTGTGAGAATCCAGGGTTTGGGTGTATTTATGCCGTTAAAGACCGTGAGGTCTGTGCTTAAGTGTTAATCTCTACTTATTATCTTTCTCCTCTTCTGTAGTCCTTCCACTTGCAGCCCACCGGCACCCCTGGTACCTATTACCTACAGACGGGGTCCAATCAGAGCCTTCCGCTCACACTCTCCGCCAATTCCACCGTTACGCTCGCAGCCGCAGGATCGCCTGGCTCACCAGAGCAGATCATCTTACACAGCCTCGGCGTGAGTGTTTCTTTACTCGTTCGAATGTTTTAATAATGACTGATTTTAATAACTGATGATGAATGATGTATTTTGATGTCTCACACAGGGAGACAGCCTGAGCGACAACGTTACAGTGCAAATGTCTCACCCTGGGATCATAATCCAGACAGTGACATCAGAAGACCTTCCCGACCCTCTTAACCAATCAGAGTTGACGCCAGAGCAGGAAATGGCCAACGAGGAGGCTGACGAGGGGCCGGAGTGCTCGAAGGAAGGGGACGAGTCGAGTGAGCAAAGCTCTAAAGACATGCACGAGGACTCAGCAGATAAGGTAGCAGGAAACCTGGGACTTATTCAGTCTGATGTAGATCCTCATGGCTCAGTATAAAACATTCTTGGACTATTCATTCTTAATCCGTATAGAACCTTATAATACTTAAGGGCACGAATTAATAAATCACACGTCAGGTTTTACTGAAACTAAAGCACTTGCTTGATTCTCTCAGATTTCTTTAAATGGATCTCAGTAGAGAGACACAATTACAGTCATCTAAACCCATTCAGCAGCCAGAGACCCATTCGAGTAAAAACCTTTCCACAGACTCCCTCATGATTCCCATCAATCATTTATATCATCATAATATTCCAACTGTTCAAAAAATTAGGCACATTAAGCACAGCTGCGTGCAAAAATTTGCATCCCCTTAGGACAAAATGAGAACTAAGAAATTTATTGTAAAAAAAAAAAAAAAAAAAAATGTGAAAAGACATTTCACGTGTTGTGTCGCAGCCGTTCCTTCATTATTACAAGTAATAAAACAGTCCAGTAGTGCAGCTTACCAGTGAATCAGTCAACGTGATTTCAGTTCAAAAGTTTGCGTCTCTCTCTTTCTGAATGCCACATCTGTATAATTTCCTCCAACATATTTGCTTAATGTGCCTAATATTTAAACAACTGGAATTTTATAATGAAATGAATCTGTGCTGCGATACGCGTTATATCTGTTTATTTATTTATTTAGTCGATTATTTATTTATTATTAAATGACCCGGATAAGTAGTAGAAGATGGATGGATGGATGGATATTTATTTATTTATTTATTTATTTATTTTTAATTGCTGAATGTTCCACTAACAGGAACAAAACTAGTTACACTGTTAACATGTAACTGCTGTGGAGATGTTTTTTACCATATGAACAGCTCTTGTCATTTTTAAAGGAGTCATATCATGATTTTTAAACATTATCTTGTTTATTGGGTGTAATAAAATAGATTAACATGCTTTAATATTTAAAAAATGCTGTACATTATTGCAGTACCTCTATTCCCAGGCTACCTGAAATGCTCCGATTTCTCCAAAGCCCCTCCTTCTGAAAAGCACACAGTGCTCTGATTGGCCAGCTGTCCCATTGCATCATGATTGGCCAAAAGCCTCAAGTGTGTGTCGGAAATGTAACGCCCTTAGGGTTAGGGTTCTTTCCTCGTGGATTATGTTAATAATTCACACTGTGATGTAGACGTTTGCAGAAGTCAATTCTGGACTTCGAAGGACGCGTTTCGGGCAGGTCTGGAGCAGTGTTCTCTGTTAGAATAAATCCCTTTGGGGTAGTCTATGAGCGTTGGGACTTTGCAGATCTTATACATGCACAAACAGATACGTTACACACCCAAACAGAAGGAAAACATAAAAAAAAACTATGATCTGACTCCTTTAATAAACTTTTCATTAGACTGATGCAGTTATTAGTTTAAATTGTTTTAGATAAAAGCCATTCAAATCTAGAAAATAATGTAAATACAGAATAATAACTACTTTGATAGTATTTGATATTGATCTCCACCTCTGTAACTTGATAAATAAATATTAATAAATACATTAATACCACTAAACTGAATATTATTAATAATACTTTTATTGATGATGTAATAATAATAATTAGTTTTTTGTCATTTAGTAAAGAAATGTTTGTAGTTTTTCTACACTTGCTGTTAACTTTAGGTTGCGATTATCAGTTCTAGATAATAACTGAATCTTCTATCACAACTTTGGATAGGAGTCCACCTGTCTATTTATAAATAATATTCTATTTATTAATAATTATTATTATTGTAACAGCACCAATAATAAGACTTCATACTTTTATTATCTTATTTATTATTGTTGTTTTTTTTATTAAAATTTTTTTATTATTATTATTAAATACAAAAATTGGATCTAATGTTTTGCACACACGTACCCACGTCTGGCCTGTTCTCCCTTTTCTAAAATAGAGTTCGAAATTAAAGGAGGAAGCGGTGAACAGTGGGATAGGTGACAGCGCGGTGCTAATCGTCCCATCACCGAGCAGCTTCATCCCGGCCGGAGACATCACCACTGACTCTGTCCTTCCCGTCGGTACACTGACAGGTCAGAGCGAGATGAATTTCTCTCTCCCTTTGGTTCCTCCTTTAATCTAGATATCTGTGTGTTAATGTTTTTATTTCGGTTTCCATCCCCAGATCCCATTCTGCAGAACCAGGAGGACGGCTCAGACTGACGAGCGCCTGTACGGCGGCCATCATGAAACCGTGCTGTCAGTTTTGTGTGTCTAATGCAAGAGAACATTGGGTGTTTGTGGGTAAACAAGCCACCGTTCTCAATACATCCTGCTGTAGAGGGCAAGTATTATCGTGAAGGCCATGTGGTGTGAGCTGGGAGAGTCAGAAACGTGTGCGTATCACCGGGAGAACACACACACACAGACACACACACAAACACACACACAATGTTTACTTCTATGGATCTGTATAATGTCGGAATATTTGTAGATCTGTACACGTAATGCAATTATGGACAAACTGCATTCATAGAACTTTTTTTTTTTTTTTTCTCTCCACTGAGAAGAAAAGCATTACACTGAAATCGGACTATTTTAACAGACATCTGAGTACGGCTTTCTCATTCACATTTTATGAAACTTGCACTGTTTCCATTTTCAGTTATGATCGCGTGTTAGCCAAACGTCCGCTTGTACGGACAGATGTTTATTTATCAAAGGGTTACTTTTTCTATGTGAGTGTATGGTCTTGTGTTTATTTATTGAATAAACAAAATGTTATTCACCGTGTTCTGCATTACTGCTGTTTCTAAAAAAAAAATTCATTCATATATTTTAAAGATGTTCTTGTCCTGCTTGGTTTTCGTATGAGAAATTTGAGAATTTGTGTTTTATTACATATAACGTACCCATATAGACCCGGTCCGAATTGGAATGAAGAACTTTATGGTTGAAATCATTTATCATTTTAAAGACTATACACCCATCAGCCATAACATTAAAACCACCTGCCTAATATTATGTACAGTGGCGCTTGAAAGTTTGTGAACCCTTTACAGTTTTCTATATATCTGAATAAATGTCTTAAAACATCATCAGATTTTCACACAAATACTAAAAGTAGACAAAGAGAACCAAATTAAACAAATTAGACTAAAATATTATACTCAGTCATTTATTTATTGAGGAAAATAATCCAATATGACATATCTGTGAGTGGAAAAAGTATGTGAACCTGCACTTTCAGTATCTGGTGTGATCCTCTTGTGCAGCAATAACTGCATCTAAATGTTTCCGGTCACTGTTGATCAGTCCTGCACATCGACTTGGAGGAATTTTAGCCCATGACCCTGGCGCCGTTCACCGTTGTCCTTCCTTTGACCACCTTTGGTAGGTACTAAGCACTGCATACCGGGAACACCCCACAAGACCTGCTCTGACCCAGTTGTCTAGTCATCACAATTTGGTCCTTGTCAAAGTCGCTCAGATCCTTACGCTTGCCCATTTTTCCTGATTCCAACACCTGACTGTTCACTTCCTGCCTAATAAATAAATATTTTTTCATTTGATTATGACTTGTTACACTTCTACCATTAAAAGCTAAAAACAGCTTGCCATGTTGCCACACATCACTTCGTCTTGCCTTTCAGATTGAGTTTGTCTGTAGCAAAGTTAAACTTCACCCTGAAAGGGCGACTTCATCCAATGAGAAAATACAGGCACACCGAAGCATGGGAACAAGGGTTTATTTCATTACATAAAATGCACATTAGAAATTAAATAATCAACAATCATTAAACTTGGCCATCTCAAATGACACAGTGTGCAGAGATTCAGAAACCTGAGCAGGAACCCGAACAGCATTTCACCCTGCCAGGCTCCGGCTGCGTCTCCGTTATGGTAAGTGCAGCAGGAACGCAAGAGACCTCGATTCGGGAATGTACGTCCAACATATACAAATATAAAATGCTTTCTGCAGCATATAACCATGGCTTATAGTCAAGAACAGTCTCGTGATGCAGGAATATACGGTACTCGGGATGCAAAACATCTGCATACACATCCACCGTGCTACAGAATACAGAATATTCACATCTATAATACTGTTGGTCCTCCAGAAGCAGACTGGACCCGATGACAACCGCATGAGCTGTCGGAAAGAAAGAGTCACCCGTTTCAGTGTGCTGAAAGACCCGCACCGTCTACCTCGTGTTCCTAAGATAAGGCGTTGGCCTTTTTGTCACGTCCCACGTCGTGGAAGTACAAGTTGGCACATATGCATAGCAGGACAATTGAACACAGCATGTAGTAGATCAGGTTGCGAAATTTAGGCTCCAGGTCTCCCTGTCTGTACCAGTAAATCTGATAGAAAGAGACAACAGAGGCATTTTTATCACTGTTCAAGCATCTTGAATGTACACTCACAGCCCACTTTATTACACCTGCTCATTCATGAAGATTGGAAAAAAACAACAACGCTTCAACTGTCCAGGTTCAGTGACCCTGTGCTCACACTAGTCTCAGATTGCAGTTCTTGGCTGGCAGGAGTGGAACCCGATGTGGTCTCCTGCTGTTGTAGACCATCCTCTTCGGTATTGGATGTGTTGTACGTTTTGAGATGCTTTTCAGCTCATCACGGTACTAAAGAGTGCTTATTTGAGATAATCGTAGACTTCCTGTCAGCTCTAAAGCTCTAGCTTTGCTAATCTTCTCTAGCGTCTCTCATCAACAATGAGTTTTGGCCTTCGGAACCGCTGCTAAACGGACGTTTGTCGCATCGTTCTGTGTAAACTCTAGAGCAGGGGTGTCCAATCTTATATCCGCAAAGGGCCAGTGTGGGTGTTGATGTTTCTTCCAACCAACCAACCTGATTCCACCTGTTTAATCAGTTGATCTTAGCTTTCAATAGATTCAGGTGTGGCTTCTGCTTGGTTGGAATGAAAACCTGCACCTACACCAGCCCTTTCCGGATAAGATTGGACACCCCTGTTCTAGAGGCACCAACAACCATGCCACGTTCAAAGTCACAGAGATCACACTTTTTCCTCATTCTGATGTGAACATGAACCAAAGCTCGTGATCTGCATGAGTTTATGCACTGTGCTGCTGCCACATGATTGGCTGATTGGATAACTGCATAAATGAGCAGGTGTTCCTAATAATATTAATTCTAATAACACGAAGCCAGACCAAATACAAATAACTACTGTAAATGTTTTGTAGTTTACATTTACACTGCCATTTATTCAGTTAGTAGAAGCTTTTATCCAAAGCGACTTACAAATGAGAAAATACAACATAGCGATATATCAAGCGGAGAACAATACAAGTAGTGCTACTATACAAGATTTATAATTGAGTTCTAGAGTCGAGGTGTAAGAGCCAGAGAAAGTTGTTTTTTTGTTTTGTTTTTTAGGATAATGTGGGGTTGGTGTTTTAGCGGTTAGTTACGTGCTCACGGAAGAGGTGGGTCTTTAGCTGTTTTCTGAAGATAGTGACAGATTCTTTGGTCTGGAATGAGGTTGGAAGTTCATTCCACCACTGAGGGACAGTTAGTGTGAAGGATCTGGAAAGGGATCTTGAGACACGCTGAGTAGGCACTACTAATCGTCAGTCGTTAACCGATCACAGATTGCGTGAGGGAACGTAAGCCTCAAGGAGAGTGTTGAGGTAGGGGGGTGCTGTTCCAGACAAGGTCTTGTACATTAGTTGAGCTGAGGCTCGAACCCGGGTCCCTGGCATAGTAAGCCATGTTACCGCTGCACTAATATAACACTATGTATTATATTACGTGCTGTTCACCTACCAGAACCAGCACGGAGCCGGACATCAGCAGGATACACACAGCAAAGAAAATGTTGAGTGGCTTTGGAGGCAGTGCAGGGAAGACGAAAGCGCTGATAATGGTCACCTGTGTGAAAACAGGAAAGGTCAGGACTCATCATTTTAAATCCTTTTTCAATACAGACAATTAAGATCATTCTGCAGAACTTACTATCATTAGTAGAGTTGCAAGTCCACCAATTACTAAATTGATTATCCGATCCTGAAAGGAAAACATACAGACACAGCGTGAATCATTTTCCTTTAACACAACTCAACACGTAACACCAGCTGCTTTTAACATCCTTCTCAGGTGATCATTAAATGTGGATTTTTTTTATAAAAAATAAAATAAAATAAAAAGTATCTCTGATAACCAGGTTAAAAACTTCTCAAACAAAAGTACTGTAATAAAATAAATAAATAAATAAAGTCATGATATACACAAGTCAGAAATAATGGCTTGGGTAGAAGTAGGAAAATATCATTAAAATATTATTATTATTATTAATATTATAAAATATTATTATTTTTTAAATATTTATTAAGTAAGTAAGTCAATAAATAAACCTCATACATTAATGTTTTGTTGCTACGTAGGATTTTACTTATTAAAAGATTCAGCATTTCCCTTGGTTATTCTTATATAACCTCAGACAGAGGAAATAAAAAATCATTATTACGATTTAAACTGTGAAAAATAAATGGGAAAAGAACAAAAGAAAGATGTTATATATCATTCCATTGCTTTTTCTCTTTACAGTTTGTTTCTTTTCATTATTCTTTAATTAATAATTTTTATTTATTTATTTACCCACAGTAATCCACCATATCCGGTCCATCCTCACACAGTTTATATAAAAAAATAAATAAATAAAAACTTTTCTTTCTTTTTTTTAAAAACTTTTTTAAATTAATCTGATTCCTAAATGTCTTTATATTCATCATTCACTACATGTGCTCACTACACAGGGTGTAAGATGGAGGTTCTACAGAAAAAAAAAAAACATATAGGTTCTGGTAGGAGTGTAAACCTCAAGTTTTCCCACAATACATTTTCGATTCTTAAGGCAAGGATTCGAGATTTCACACGCAATCCGCTACGATACGACAGGATTCACTAGCCTCCAATCGATACGTGACCAACGTTGGGGTGAAAAGAAATGATTCGCAAATGATGACGACGTGGCGACTATTTTAAAAGTATCAGAATTACAAGCAAATCAGCTTGCTAGCCTGTTTACACACACTTTAGTTTAAAATAGGAAATATTATTTGCCCAATCAGTTTCTCAATCCTTCCCCCCCCCACAATAATCCTTAATAAATTGATAATATAGTAAATAATAGACGGTTTCATAGGTGGATTGTTACCATGCTGTTGCGTTTTAAATTGACGAATTGATCCAAATCATGCTCCTGTTACACCACTAGGTCCTAAGCAGGAGAAACTAGTCCAGTGTTGAGTACGAGTACGTGCTCCCGTTACAAATTTGGGTTAGTGTTTCATTTTTAATGCCATGCCAGCATCGAGGGCTATATTCATAATAGCAGGAGCAAGGTAATAAATAAATAAATAAATGAATAAATAAATAAATAAATGAGTGAAAATACCTCAATTGCCAAATAAACAAATAAACACAGCTAGAGTTCAAAGGACACAATAGGTATACAAATAAATACATACACGCAATTAAATAGGAGACATTTTAAATAGTAAAAAGTTTTAAAACTCTATAGAAGTTTTTTTTTTTTTTTCCAAATTAATTTGGGATAAAGAGTGTAAGAAAAGGTCTTCCGTTAAATATCTCCTTTAAAAAAAATGTATGACATTAAATGCTTTGAAACGGCTCAATAAAAAGTCAGAAGAGTCCTACATGACCGACAAAATGACATGCGAGTGTGTGTGTGTGTGTGTGTGTGTGTGTTACGGGACATCGTGTCTGTTACAAATTTACTCGACTGGACAGTAAAAATGTTAAATTAATTAAAACTACAAACACAGTTTCTTCTTAAAGTAACTTAACAGAACAGAAGTCATTTGGGAAATTGCATGAAACACTGGAAGAGCACAGCAGCTCAGTGGAGAAACATCTGAGACGAATAAAAGCATCATGTCCACTCGGTCTGGGAGACCCCGAGACGTTCCCAGAGACCGGACAGTCCTACCCTTGCCGAAGTCTCTCCGAACAGAGGTCTGTTGTCCAGGCCACTGGTGCCATAAGTCCGTGTGCTGAAGTCTTCCATGTTCTTCCCTCCTCTCGTTCTCCTCCTGAGTGAAGGCAGGAACTACATGCTCCTTCGGCAGCAGCACATCTTCAGCGGCGAGCTCTCTGGAGAACAATCAGCCATTTTACATCGGTGTGTGAAAAGTGTGAAAGCCTTACAGTCTATGCTGTTTTGTTCCTCTTATATCACAGCAAAACGCCAACGATTACAATTTTTACATTCATGAAAGGATGACTTTTGATCTGTTTATAGTTTCATTGAACCTTGCATTATATAGCAGCTACAACAACAAAACACATGCTAAGAATGTAAGCATTTTTAAATCTAACCTAAAAGCTATTTTTTAGGTTAGCTTTTTCTTAATGGTTTTAACCATTTTTTATTCGTCTGTTTTATGTTTTTGTATGTTTTGATCTGTTTATTTTTTTTTTATTTTCTTATTGTGTAAAGTGCCTTGAGAAGCTGCTTTAAAGACACTATATAAAAATAAAGTTTATTATTATTATTATTATTATTATTATTATTATTATTATTATTATTATTATATTACATGCTTAGTCCTCTGTCCGATTCAGAAAGCTTAAACTCACAGCTTTTTTTTTTTTTTTTTCTTTTACAGCTTTTCTTTGTGAAATTCTTTAATTTCTGTAATTGCTGGACAAAATAAAATTCTGAACATATAGCGAGACTATTTTGTTGTTGTTTTGTTTAGCGAAACCTCCGCAAAATGATGTATCATGATACACACAGTACAGTAAATCCCCTGCATTCACCATTTCAGTTACAGCGGTTTCACAGGGGAAAAAAATTCGACAGAAAGTTCCAGAAATACAGTTTGCATTCATAATTTAAACTGCGTGCTGTTGAAATCTCGTAGACGTTAATCATCCCTTTGTCCAGAGTCTCCAGGCTGTATAGTTAGTCATTGAGTATCCGTCTCAGTTATCAGATCAACTTTCTACTCGTCCTACTGTACTGCGTATCGTGAAGATGACGTCACGTATCGGGATAGTATTTTATTTATTTATTTATTTATTGCCATATCCCCCCCAGCTGTATATCTACAAATTTACATTTGTATTCATTCATTGTATACAAATTCATTTACAAACTCGTGGTCATGTTTACAAAGAGCAACTCAAGCAATTTAATGCACTATTTTTGTGGCTTTAACATTTTGACTGCGGGGACAAGCGTACAACATCAAAGAGCCGAGGGGGTGGAGCTAAACCAAAACGTTGTACGAGTCGTAGCTAAACTCTCAAAACGGTACATTTCATGAAGCTTTTATTAACTTAAATAGTTGTGTATCGTACGGTATGATCTGTGTGTGACGAACAGATCGCAAACCACTAAATCAGACCTGGACAGATTTGATGAAATTATAGATGTTTCAGTTAAAATGCTTAACCACAAACTGTTAAACATTATTTGTGACGGTATCACGATGGCTGAAGACATCTTCCTGATACGCATCACAATTTATAATTTTGCAAATGAGACACCAAATAAAATTTTTAAAAAATCTCAGTATAAGTTCAGAAATTTTTGTCCAGCATTTACAAAAATGAAAGAATTTCAGAATTTTTTTTTTTTCATTTTCAGTTACTTTTGATTTCATATCATATTTAGAAAAGTGTATGATTACGTTATTATATCACAATATTGATATCATATCATCATAGTGCCTAGCCTTATAAAGATTTAAATTAGAATATGTATTTGTACGAAACAAATCTGAACATGGATTGGCGGCATAAAATAAATTTTAATTTTGAATTGAATTAATTAATCAACGTGAAATGTTTTATGGACCTAGTGTCGAAGGAAAACATCTACGTTAATACAAACTGGGTTACTGAATAATAAAACAAAGAGCACATCGTGACTGCGTCTCGGCCCGAGGCGAGCTCCTGTGGAGTGCATCATAAAACCACAAAAGCATGTCATGTGAGTAGCTGATCTGAGTCAGTAAAAGTAAAAGCCTGACTACATGTGGGTGTAAAAGTCATGTGTATATATATATATATATATAAAATAATTTAAAAAGTCTGTGTGATTGGGAACAGTAGAGCACAAAATGACAGAGGATTGCAATAAATAATGATGTTTAAAATGTAAATAATAAAACTTACCTTTGAATCTGAGGTAGAAGTTTCTTTCATTTATGATTTAAATGTTTAATGTTGAGGTGAAAAAAACATAGCATTTTTTTTTTAACTGAAAGCAGTGATTCCAGCAGAGAAAACCTGTAGGAAAGTAAATATCAAGACAAGTTCAACTCATTTACACATCCTATCATATTATTATATAGTCAATACCGCTGCTTTAGGGCGTGGTTTTATTGAGTATTTTCTTAAATAAAACAGCTGTTCTTAGATTGCAAGTCATATTTTGTTTAGACTACTGTTTCTGTCATTTAATTCATTTATTCTTGGATTTCTAAAAATGCTGTCAAAAACTGTTTACATTTAACGACAGGAAGATTTGCTGTAACGATTTTGTTCCCCATCCGTATTCCGACACAACTGCCTCCTGCGCTGTGATTGGCCAGAATTACTCATTCGTACGCGCCTTCAGTGAATGAGAACTGCGTAGGAGAATGAAGCACTAGCCAATCCTAGCGCAGGAGGCGGGACTTACTGAATGCAGGTAGAAAAAGAAACATCTGAAAATACATCGAAACTACATAACGTTAACAAGCTAAAGAAATGAGCTAAACCTAAAATAACAAAAACATGTTAATTTAAACAAAGTTTTAAGCGCGCACTTACTCAGCCACAAAATCTTCTTTAATAAATGAAATCAGGATTAATGATAAAGACAGACAACCGTAAAGCCTCGCTATCCTCTGTGGTAAAGTGCAGCATATTATCGCGGATGTATACAAAAAAAAGAAAAAAAGAAAAAAGAAACCGGATATGACGTAGTCTTAAAGACGCTCTGTTTTTAGAGTTAAAATTATTTGATAGATAGATAGATAGATAGATAGATAGATAAGCAAACCTCTAGATAGATAGATAGATAGATAGATAGATAGATCAATAAGTAAACCTCTAGATAGATAGATAGATCAATAGATAGATAACTTTAGTTAGTCATGTATTTAGTTTAGTTAGTTAGTCGTGTAGTTAGTTAGTTTAGTTAGTTAATCATGTGATTGTCACAGAAAGTTAAGTCTGTATAAAAAGGCGTGTTTTACTTTAGGGGGTGTAGAAAAAGTCAGTGTGTCTTTTGTGTGAAACTGAGTGTCATGAGTATAAAAAAGGGCCTGAGGCCACAAAACAGCTTCAATGAGACCTGGTCATAAGAGCTGCGCTAACTACAGCTGAGGATCACATCTTAAATTTATTCTCCATTTGATGGTTTTGGCATCAAAATCATATAAAAATATCTTCCGGTTCTTCTCTGACAAAGATGATATGATACAGTAAAGCCTTTAAAATAGCAACACGAACACACGTGCTTTAATGATCTAATATTCACACACAGCAGTTAACCACTGCTTTGACTGAAGGACTGTATTTTACTAAATTAAAGGGATGAGATACAAAAAAAAAAAGATAAAATAATAATAATAATAATAATAATAATAATAATAATAATAATAATAACAATAAGTTGCTATGTATAAAATCTATTTTTCTAATTTACAGACACTGATATCAAGTTGCACAATAGTATAGATTATCCATCAGTTTATTCAACTATGCAATGCTGTCTTCGTTAAAAATCACAGAGTGGAAAGACTGAGATACAGAAGAAGTGCCAGAGCGGGTCAAGGATGTCAGTACACGTACACCTTGACTTTGTACACATCTCTGTCCTCACACTCCCGCTTTCTGCTATAGTAATAAAATGTGTTGTCTCGTCGCTGAAGTTTCTTCACGAACCCTGTCTCCGGCCAGCGGTCAATCTGAAACAGCACAGAGCACAGAAACAGCATGCTTTAAGGGCAGGTTATGAAAAGCTATAAGCAACCATTATAATAGACCTTCCTGGGTTTCCTCTGGGTTCTCCGGTTTCCTCTCTGGTGGATTAGCGACGCTAAATTGCCGCTAGGTGTAAATGTGTGTGGTGTGCTGGCGTCCCATTCAGCATGTATTCCTGCCTCACACCCAGTGTTCCCAAGATAGACTCGAGATCCACCACGACCCTGACCACGATAAAGCATGTACTGAAAATGAACAAACGAATGTAGAATGGGTATATATGATTTTGAGGTGCAATCACATTACCTCCACTTGTTTAATTTGCCTGTACTCCAGCTCATCCCTGTATCCCGCCTCTTGAAATCTGTAGAGATTCTCCACTTCATCAGTCCACTGCCTCGCTCGGCTCATAGACTTGGGCTGGGCATTGCCATCCAGTAAAGCTGCACAGGACATCTCTCTTATTTATTACTCAGAGACTCTTTGATGTCTTCTTGGGTCTTTGCAGATTGTTGTAACTGTAAAAAGAAATGTAAAAATAGATTATCCATGTTACATCCTATTATCATTCACCCCCACCCCCCACGCAATTAAATTACTAGCTAACTAGCTGATAAATTACAAGTCTAATAAGTCTAGCTAACTATTTACTTTGCTGCTAAATCGGTTTATGGCGTCTTTATAATATAGTGTATCTTCAAAAATTCTAAACAAAATGGTATTTTGTTATTAATTAATGAAAGATTTGATCTTGCAATGTATATTCACCAGTTTTTCAAAATGAAGTGCTTGTTGTTTATAGTTTCCCAGCAACAGTGCTGTCACCGGAAGTTGGTCCATGGTTATTTGGTTGGCCAACCATAACTGAACCCGGAGTTTCCTGTTTTTTATTAAATTGGACAATGAAAGTTAATGACCGATGCTGTATTACTTCTTATATATTGAGCATGTAACATTTTTTTTATGTATTCAGTTTTTTTAAAAAATTTATTTATTTATTTATTTATTTTTATGTAAGTGGCATAAAACTAGACCCCGCTGTACTTTCCTGCGCTTTAATGTTGCCAGTTCCGTGATGACTCCGCATATTTGGGACGGGTTTGAACAGCTGTTGTGAAATCATTTTGGAAGTTTTCGTGTTTCTTTGTTTGTTTGTTTGTTTTTAATAATAATGACAATTATTAAAGCATTTACTCTCTGCCTCTCATATGTACCATCTCTCATATGTCCTCAACATACAATATCAGAAATGCTCAATTTATTATATGGATTCTTTATTTATGTCCATCCATCCATTTTCTGTAAGGTTCATCCAACACAGAGTTGCATGGAGCCTGGAGACAATCCCAGGGAACTCAGGGCACAAGTCGGGGGATGCCCTGGACAGGGGGCCAGCCCATGGCAGGGCAAAATCACACACACACACACACACACACACACACATTCATACATTATGGACACTTTAGACATGCCAATCAGCCTACAACACATGTCTTTGGGCTGGGGGAGGAAACTGGAGTACCCGGAGGAAGCCCCTGAAGCATGGGGAGAACATGCAAGCTCAGCACACACAGGGCGAAGGCATTTCACTTTATGTGTAATGAATCTAGAATACATGAAAGTCCCACTTTTTGAATTAAATTATGGAAAAAAGCAAACATTTCCACGATATTGTAATTTTTTGAGATGCACCTGTAAGTACCAAAAAAATGCAGCTTATCATGTTACAGAGAAACTTGAAACTCCTCTGTCCTGAAGACTTTCCATTGTGAAAGGACTTACTGACTGCTACAAAGCACTGACACTGGAGACTCCTTCCATAAATATTAGATGTTAATTATACGTCTCCTCACAAACGTAACAATATCAGTGTGTATACATTTTCTCTGTTAAATAACAACGCAATTTAAAAAACCCTGGGTATTATTAGACTTAGATTATCCGAAGTGTTCACCTTACAAGTTAAAAACACTAATATATTAGAATTCTCAGAGTGCTTTAATATAAACCAGTGATTTGAATTGAATCCAGAACAATTGTCAAAGCTGTTGTTATAGAAAATCATTATCAAAAGAATTCAACATTGTTCAACAGTATAATATATTATATGATATTATGTATGCAATGATATATGATGTTATTTTATTATATTGTTTTATCATAATCGTTTTGCAGTGACAGGCAAACGTTAGAACTTAAAATCCGTGTATGGGGTTAGTGAGAGCCGTGGAGTTTGGGGGTTTGAGTGATATTGTAACGCATACCTGGCAACCCTGCTCTCATGGTTTCCTGTTAGGGCGTGTGCTTGTGTTTCATTTCAATTCAAGTTTGTATTTAGATAAGAGTGAGTGTGTGAAGGAGATGTTTTTGGAAAGTCAGAGTCTTCTTTCTCAGCTTAAACCTGTATATGAAGCTAGGTGGTTAGGTTAGTTAAGCTAGCATTGGTGTGAGAAAGTCAGAATGAGTTCCTTCCCTGGACGGATGAAGGAATATCCAACCATCTCCATTGACAGATTTGACAGAGAGAATTTACACGCCAGAGCTTTTTTTCTGTCTCACTGTCATAAAGGTAATATTTCCATTAAAAAGGCTTGTATTAAAGGCTTGTGCTTGCTCTGTGAGATACTTCAGTTCATCATTGTCAAAGTGTAACATGAAAGTGTCTTTACAGATCATATGAAAGGATTGAAAGGACCTTTCCTGAAAAGAAAATTAAAGTTTAGGTAAGGAACGCCACACATAACAAGCTTGTATTATTATTATTATTATTATTATTATTATTATTATTATTTATACCACAACAATGTTGAATTCTTGATTCTGATTGCTCAGCTCTGACACTTGTTACGATTATTGTTCGACAAAGAGAAGTGTATAATTACTGATATTGTTCAGCGTTTTATACAGAGATGTTTATTTAACATGTATGGAAGGAGTCTCCAGTGTCAGTGTTCTGTAACAGTCATTAGGTTTTTCCACCACAGGAAAGTCTTCAGGACAGATGAGGTTACAGGTTTTGGGTAACATTATAAAGCTGAGGTTTTTTATGTGGAGGGGGCGGTATGGTTTCGGTATGGTATCCATTAACACCAGGGGAGTCCAATCTTATCCGGAAAAGGCCGGTGTGGGTGCAGGTTTTCAGTCCAATCAAGCACATGGAAACCTGCACCCACACCGGCCCTTTCCAGATAAGATTGGACACCCCTGGTTAACACGATATCTTAAGAATGAGTGATTGAATGTTTGTAGGATTTCTATGGAATTATAATTGTAACCAGCAGATGAACAGCACACCCCAAGTGTTTTATTCTTTGCTTAATCAATGACCAAACTTTTTTTTTTACTGTTGTTGTAGCTTAACTGTAAAGTTGTACTGCTCGTTTGTCACGAAGGAGATCCTACTCAATAATCCAAAATATGGCTTCTGGGAAGACCGCATTGTAAGTTCTAGGAAAATGCTTATTTTTTTTGGATAAGTATACACTACCAGTCAAAAGTTTAGACACACTCATTCTTTATTTTTATTACCCCCACCCCACATTTTAGAATAATAATAAAGTCATCAAAACGCTGGAATAACACAAATGCAGCTATGGGAATTATGTTGTGATAAAAAATAATTGAATATTTTAGCATCTTCAAAGTAGACCCCCTTTTGGCCTAGAATTTCCAGAAATGTATTCTCGACTGATTTCTTGAGGAATTTCCCTGAGATGTGTTTTAAACAGTATTAAAGGAGTTCACACCGACGCTGGAATCTTATCGCCTGCTTTTCGGAATATTTCCCTCCGAGTCATCAGTTTAATAAAAGATTTTTTTGTAAATAAAATGTTAGTTTTCTAATGAAAGAAATGAACATGTTGGCGCGATTATTTTTTTCTCTACAACACCGATTTCAAACACTTAATCCTACACCTTCAGATCAAAAGCTTTTTAAAATCATGAGAAAACATTTCAGTCAAGTGTCTCCAAACTTTTGACCGGTAGTGTATTTCATTCATCGATATGCTTACTTTCTGAAAATATCTAATTCCAGGTTGCTCTTGAATTGGACAGTCCGACACATATATCACTGACTGATGAAGTTACAGGAGAGGTGAGCTCTGACATGCTGCATTTATTTTGTCTTCTTAACTTCGAGGGTTCTGATCTCCTGATTAATAATTTAACCATCCCAAAGAAAGTAAGGACAAAGGAATTTGAAGGTGAAATATACTAAATAACTGATTTTAATAGTAAACAATAAAATATGTTTACCAGCTCTATCAGAAACAAATCTGTAAATTACTCTTTAGCCATCACCCCATTAACTGTTGAGACTCAGGCTTGATTCCCACATTATATATTCATTTAAAAACTAGATACCTCAGTGGATTCTACTGCTAGTTCACTAGTTAAGTCAACTTTATTATCATTTATATTGCACAAAGAAATATCATTCACCATTTTGTTTTATGTCAAAAAGGCAGGTAAGTGTAAAAAAACAAAACAAAAAAACAAACACAAAGTAGAAATCTAAACATAATGTGGAAATACCCCAAATATTTTTTGATATTACAGTATCCAGTAAAAAAAAAAAAAAAAAAAAAGGTATTGTAGTATGTTAGATCCCAAACCTTGAGGATGTAGTACACTCGTATTACACGTTGCAGTCTCTAGGGAACAGGAAGTAAGAGCCATTTCAGACACAGGACATGTGTACTGAAGTTCATCTCTGAGGGATGTGGTGTAGCCAGGAATCCTGGGAGAAATATCATTACGTAATTTACATTAATCACACTGCTTATAATGTAAATATGTTCCTGTTTCATTCACTGCAAGCTCGTCTTGTATTCCCAGGTGGAAGATGTTGTTGTGACGTTGTTGCCAGCTGGGCATTGCCCTGGATCAGTCATGTAAGCAGTTACTGCAGCAATCATAATTGTTAATCATAATATGTACCAGACACAGTATTATAATTGACTGATACATACTGCAATTGCGATACACCTTTAAATATGTTATAGAGTAGCGCTGTCACGGTTCTGATAGTTTAGAAGGTGTTGATTTAATTTTTAACTGTTTTATATAAACACAGGTTTATATTAATGCACTCGTTCTAATACATTATACAGTAGTTTCTATAGTAACAACGTAGACAAGGAGTTGTGTGGCAGACGCTCCTCATAAACAGTGACGTTTACGGTAAGAAATCCTCCGTTTGGCATGTTGGAAGGAGTTTCTAGTGCGGCTGGTTTGTAAAGCTGATCGTTTTTTGGTTTTCCATTTTGGTTTCTCTGTAACATGACAAGCTGCATTAACTTCAAGCGAGATTTAAAACAAATAAATAAAAAAAGAGAGGCTGATGAGCTTCTATAACTTCTGTAAGTGATGACAGGGACTGATGTGTGTCGCAGTCGTTCCACATCGTTATAGATAGAAAGTAATATGTTGTTCTTTAATAAATATAAAATTGTTAGCGTTGGCGAATTGTTGAAGTGTAAGAGGAATAAAATGCGTCAGAATGTGCTGTTAGTGGAGAATATTTAACTTTGGGGTGGTAACAGTAACCTTACGCCATGTTTGGTTGCATCACACCACCCCACTGTTGATTATTTAACTATAACCGCACACCCTGACGTGTTCTATTCCTTAAATGAAATTGCACTAGTGAAGCTTCAAGGTGACATGGTTAAGAGTAAATCAGTCCGTACAGGGTTTCACAGCGGTTTTGTTTTTTGTTGGTTTTTTTTTTTTTTTTTTTTTTTTTTTTTTTTTTTTTTTTTTTTTTTTTTTTGCTTGATTTTGCGTTAATTTCTGTGATCGCAAAATCCTAAAAAGCCGTAACACACTCATTAGGAAGGACTCAAAGCACAATTTTGCACTTGCATATTCTTCCCTTCATTAGTATCAACATTACAATAAATTCACGGATGTGTTTATGTATACTGTATACAGTATCATGCCCTGCTTCTCAGTGTACAGCTTATCATAGACTAATGAGTTTTGTCAGTGTGTAGATTTAAATGTAATAGTGTATATTTGCCTTTGTCTTCCTGCAGGTTTCTCTTTGAGGGGGCTCAGGGCACCGTGCTGTACACTGGGGATTTCCGATTGGCTGCTGGAGATGCAGCGAGGATGGAGCACCTGCACTCTGGAAACAGGTGTGTAACATTGCATGAAGTTTGGTGTGACCCATTTCCACATCCTTATGCTTCATGTTGCTCAGTCATAGGCAGGTTTATAGCACAGATGTATGAAGTATGTATGAATTCCATGCCAGATAGCTCCAGGAGAAAAATGTGAAATTAAATGCAATGCAAGGGTTTCCAGGACCTTCTTCCAGTGCTGTGATTGGATAGCGATTGCATTTCAGTGTGACATGACTGCAAGACACTGATGACAGTGGAGAGAAATGCAGGGAAATGTGAAATAACGTTCACGTCTGATGCAAAGTTTTTCACTGAAGAGCTAAATGTGGTGGTTCAGCGGTTAAGGGTTTAGGCTACTGATCAGAAGGTTGTGATTTCAAATCCCAGCACCGCTAAGCTGCCACTCTTGGGTCCTTGAGTAATACCCTTCATTTTTTACTGCTCAGTTGTATAGTTGTTTAGTTTTTTTCTGAATTTGGAAAATTCAATTTGGGAAAAATGTGAGCCAAATAAGTTAACTGTAAATGTAAAGTGACATAAGAGCAGTACAGTGAAGGTTTTGCTTTTCAGTGTGGCACTTTGTACTCATGCCACAAAAAGAAAAGCAATACAGTCTATATATTGCAGCTCACTTTTGTTTGTTTGTTTGTTTGTTTGTTTGTTTGTTTGTTTGTTTGTTTGTTCGTTCGTTTGTTTGTTTGTTTGTTTATTTATTTATTTTTTACATGGAATCTCGTCTAATCTTTGTCCATTTATAGTTACCCTTAATGTTGTGGAAGGTTGTCATTTACATTATAAGAGCTACGCTGCAAAAAATTGACATCTTAGCAAGTGAAAATATAGTCAAATTTATCTAGTATTTCCTATTATAAGATTACAACAAACCAAATATAAGATTAATAAAACCTAGTTCTAGACATTTTTAACTAATTTCCAGCTTGAAATAGTATTGTTCTATTGGCAGATCATTTTGATCATGTAATGTAATGTAAATGTCTATACAGAAAGGGGAAAATCATGTAAAGAATGTCACTGAATGTTGCTGTAATGCTTTTACACTGTGTGAAGACCATGACAGCACAGCAAGGACTGCACATCATCACATTATATACAACAGTCTGTGTAAAGTTGTAGCTGTTTTTCACTTTGGAAGAAGTTGAATGTGATTTCTCAGCTCCATACTCTTTATTACAGAGTAAAAGACATTCAGAGTGTGTATTTAGACAGCACCTTCTATGACCCCAGGTTCTATCAGATCCCTAGCAGGGTGAGTATTTCTGAACTGGCCATATATCATGGTTATATCATGATTGCACGCAAAAGTTTGCACCTCGCAGGTTTTCTGAACAATAATGTAAAACACACTTGTTACGAACAATTTATCTACAAGAACTGAATTCTAGGAAGAAGGAAACGTTTAGTGTAGGTGTTTCTTGCGAAGAGATAACAATCCGAAATGATCAAAAAGACCAAAAGAAAGAAGTGAATGTTTTGTTAGGGCTGTCCCAGACTCCAGACCTGATTTGAAGAAGGCGTGTGTGACATTTAGAGTTGTCTGATTATGTGTATATCAAAAAATATATATAAATGGATTGGAGTGGATGGATAGATGGAGTGGATATTATTAATTAAGAGGATCTGAAAGGTGATTATAAACAAGCTGTTTGAGAATATTCAGGTCTCATTTAGAAAGGGAGATACTTTGGTACGCTTAAGTAAGTAATAGTACACTTGGGGTTATAGGAAAATAATCAACGATGGTTTGGTAGAGTTACTGCTCAGAGTTAGCTGATTATTGTCTAATAACATCCGGAAGACTTTTATTCCTCTTATACTTACAAGTCTGCCGACAATTACAATATTTACTTTATTATTGAGCAATTTGTCGTACTTTTTCTCCATTTATAGTTACACTTAATGTTGTGGAACGTTCATGAAATGAGTTAGTTCTGTTATCGTTTACATTATAAGAGCTACACTGCGATAACTGACATCTTAGCAAGTGAAAATAGTCAGATTTATCTTGTATTTCCTATTATAAGATTACAACAAACCAAATATATGATTACTAAAACCTAGTTCTAGACATTTTTACTCATTTCCAGCTTGAAATAGTCTTGTTCTATTGGCAGATCATTTTGATCATTTTAAACATTTATTTCTAGAACAAAGCGCAATTATTTGCCAGTCGAATAAGAACATGTAAAGCTTGAAATGTCTAGAAATAGGTTTAATAATCTTATATTTGGTTAATTTTCATCTTAGAATAGGAAAGACTAGATAAATTTGACTATTTTCAAGATATTTCCGCTTACTAAGATGCCGGTTTTTGTAGTGTAGAAACGAGCTGTTTCTCGCTCTCTGTCTGTCTCTCCAAAATAATAATCCACACCTTCTGACTAATCAGATTTGAGAATTCAAAAGCGCTGTTGGGTAAGGTAATTAGGGAACATCTGTAAACACTAAACTAAATGTTTTGTTGCTATAATGAAAATTACTTTGTATTCATTTTATTGGTGTACAGACTTTTGCACTCAGCTATATCCATTTGGTGTTATTGTCATATTAATAAAGTTCTGTCAATGTAATGAGTTATGTGAGTATAATGTGACTGTTGGTGTGACTTCAGGAGGCTTGTCTGGCTGGTATCAGGAAGCTGGTTCAAGATTGGATTTGTCTGAGTAAATACCACGTAGTTTGGTTGAACTGCAAAGCAGCATATGGTTATGAATACCTCTTCACCAATCTGGGGCAGGAATTTAATTCACAGGTACTAATAATTAAGCAAAAGAAGCAATGAATTAGATACACGGGTAAACATTTGGTTTTTTTTGTGTGTGTGTTTTCTAAATCATTACTTGTCTCTCTCGGGTTTTGATGTAGGTCCATGTGAACAGCTTGAATATGTACAAACAAATGCCCGAAATCCTGGATCACGTGACCACAAACCGAGCAACACAGATCCACGCCTGCAGGCACCCCAAGGCATGTTACACTTCCCGTACTGTTAATGTGCACCACTCGAAAGCTGATGTTTCAGTATATTTATTTTCTGTTTGTGATAGGACGATGAGTTGTTCAGGGCGAACAGACTGCCATGTGGCTCTTTAGCTCCAGATGGTACACCACTGTGCATTATCAGCATCAAACCTTCCACTATGTGGTTTGGAGAACGGACCAGAAAGACCAACGTCATCGTCAAGTACAATATATATCATCTATATCTATAACTAAATAACATCTCCAGGTGCTCAATGCACAAAACTTTAGGTATACAGTTTGCACACCCCACGAAAAAATTAAGCTCTTTATTGCACACTATTATAACTCCACTAGATGCCATGCACGGCCTTCTTCACATTAGATCTGGAAAGTTAGTGTCATCACAAAACATCTGTTTAGGGTTTTGGTTTTTTTACCCTTATGTTTTAGATTTTTTTTTTGTTGCAGGATACATGCACATTTTTATTTTATCCTCACCTGGAAAACATGGGGGGTGTAAACGTTTGCACTATAGTGTGGCTAGGGTCTACATCTGTAAGGGAAAAGTCAGGCCTATTTGACTGTTACAGTGATGCTAGGCTCCAGATCAGTCATCACCGCTGGCTAGAGATGCATGAAAGAATAAACACGTTCCTGTGACTTTTTCAGGATGGGGGGAAGCTCCTACAGGGCTTGCTTCTCTTTTCATTCCTCATACTCTGAGGTAAGAAAGACTTTTGGAAAATGATTCGATGTTATGTTAGTAATAATTACATCCAATCAGTGTACTGTATGTCCATTCTTCTATAATCAGATCAAGGATTTCATCTCCTACATCAATCCCGTTAATATTTACCCTAACGTGGTTCCATTGGGTCGAACCGTGGAGGACGTCACCAAGATGTACGTCTTCGTATACGTTATGAATGAATTGATTTATTTATTTATTTATTTATTCATGTTTTCCTGTGCTTGCTTGCTTGATCCACCTGTTCTGAATGCTGTTTCCTTTTTCAGACTGAATCTTTTGCGTAGAAATTCAGAAAGGGCAGAGGTTGTCTATAAGCCTCTTGGGAAACTGAAGCGAGCCAGAATAAAGTCCGCATCGCAAGGTATAGCAGTATATTATGCACCTTACGCATAATCTGTCGTTTTGATTTTTTTCAGTAGTTTCATGTGTTTTACCTGTTGCACTGCTTGAACACCAGAGTTCAAATATACAGAGAGCAGGCTGCTCATAGGATCACGTTCTTACACTGAGATCTGCACTTGCAACGTCCAGTAACTCTGGACTGTAACGACCAACGCACATTATAAGGTTACACGACCATGTTATATAGAGGACGAAAAGAGCTTTTTTGGTCGCTTTCAAACAACTGAAGCTGTGGAAATCTGGCATTTTAGCCGACTTTGGAGCTCTATTTCTGATTACGGAGCTCATTGTGTTTCAGTCAGTCATTTTCAAAGTCAGACACTTTGTTTATTCAAACAAAATTCTTAGGAGAATTTATCAATTTATTTACAGTACGTTTGAAATGGTAAACCTGTAGTACATTTTGTTTACAATATTAAACCTCTGTTCATAGCAATTTTTTGATTTATACAGCGCTATGAAATAGTATTGGCTTGATTTCTTCTGTTTTTGATTTTCAAATGAAATATGACATAAAACAAAGGCAATCTGAGGAAATTAAAAAAATATATATATATTAATTGAAGCAAAAAAGTTATCCAACACCTATCACCAGTGTGAAAAACTAATTGCCCCTTTAAACTTAAAATCTGGTTGTGCCACCTTTAGCAGCAATAACTGCAACCAAACCCTTCTGATAACTGGAGATCAGTCTTTCACTTACTTCTAGGACTAGGATTTACTCCTGTGCTTTGGATCACTGTTTTGCTGCATAATCCAGTTGTGCTTGAGTTTCAACTTACGGACTGAAGACCGGACATTCTCCTTTAGGATTTTCTGGTAGAGAGTAGAATTCATGATAAAAGTTGCATTGTGTTTTTGTGTCCCAGGCTCAGACAGTGATGACGAGCTGTTTGGGGAAGTTGCTGTAACACCGGTGAGAAAGAAGCTTGCTGTGAATGAGGAGAAAGAGCACCACAGCCCGGAAAAATCAGATCTAGAGGTCATAGAGACACAAATTCTACCACAGCTACAGGATTCAGCTCAAACATCCAACTACATGGACTGCACGGAGTCAAACGATGATGATGATGATGATGATGATGATGATGGTGGTGGTGATGATGTGGAGGAGGAGGAGGAGGAACGTCCTGCTTGTCAGTCATCTGGGGATGCCACACCCACTCCATCTTGCTTAGGTATGTCCCCACCCCCTCCAAAGCCAGCTCTGCCCAGCTGGAGTACGTTCTTCACAGTAGAGCCGGTTGTGACCGATGACAGCTGTGAGCTGGAGAACAGTCAGAACAGCCAGACTCTGTCTACTGATCACGCAACGTCACATTCCCCCGAGCTCTTCAATGATGACGACGACTCCGAGTCAGGTCATGTGACTTCCTCTCAGTCGACGTATGTATCGGAGGCAGCTTTAGAGAGCCTCAGCCAACTCGACACGGTGCCTGTACAATGTAACGCCACGCACACAGGGAACGTTTGTCATTGGCCGGTTGACACACAACCGGCTTTGACTGACCGTCACCAGGACCAGTGCAATGTCACAGACCACACAGAACCAGTTTCAGATTCACAAGTGTCATCTGATTTCGATCTGCCAATGACTCCAGGCTCCAAGGCTCCTCTGCCAGAGGAACTGAAGGAGCTGTACAGGAAGTTGGCAGCTGGAGAGGACGTGACCACCAAAAATCATCAGCAAGGTTCAGTCTAATCAGAGAGTCCTCAGCTGAACTGATCATCTTGCCAAATGAACAAAAAAAATTAAAAATAATGCAACCATGTATAACAAAACATGCTTTAAAATAAATAATTTTTGTATTTTTGAGCCAAAAAAAAAAAAAAAAAAAAAGAGTAATTGAGTTCCTGGCTCATGAGCTGACCATTCCAAAATCAATGAAGATTTTTTGGTTATATTGAAATACTGTCATTTATAACATAGATTGAAACTATGATGGGAAAAATGTTCACAATTGCCTTAAGTGTTTAAGTACAGCCTTAATGAATTGTCTGTATTGAAATGTTTGTTTGTTTTTTACATTCCTTGTTGGATTTGGTAGTGTGCTTAGGATCAGTATCCTGTTAAAATTACCACTTTTAGTTCAACTTCTAGACAGATGGCCTCACATTATCTTCAAACACTCTTTGATATGATGCAGAATTCATAGCTGAATCAATGAATGCAAGCTGTCCAGTCCCTTGGGCAGCGACTGTAATGGTGATAATGTAACATAGGACACATTCTGCCACGTTATCACCATTACATATGCCCGACATAAGAAACCGAGCTCTAACTCAGTAGTCGTGACGTGTCAGAACACAACTGTCACCTGTCTTGGGTGTTATATCAACTCTGATAGCTAACGCTTGTTGAAATAAGCCTTCAGAAATGTTTATGGCAGTCATGAAAACCTCATGTAGCCCTCTATACACTACCCTTACACAGTGTTACAATTTTCTGAACGTCATTTGTTTCACTGTTCCAATTGATCCTTCAACCACGAAAACCTCACTAGATTAATCTTGATTTTAAAAAGTTGTTTGTAAACCTTCTTGTTAATTGCTGTTTCATGTTCAAATAAACTCAGTACACATTGTGTACTATACCAAAAAAACCTCCCAAAACGTTGTACTTCTCAAAAGTAGTCACACTCGCAAAAAAGTTAAGAGCCGCCGTTGTACCGTTTCTTTGCATCAGTTGTCATGTGAAGCCTGCATGTATATCATTCTAACCTCATGTTCGAGTGTGTCAGTAAACCACACATACGTTACTCCGGCTTTAGAATAACACATCAACAATAGGTTTAACTGCAGCTGCCAGACGAACGTATGCAGTGAGAAAATGGTAAAGGTGTTTCCTGGTGTGCATGACTGACTTAAAAAAGGTTTTGGTGATCCCATCTGACCAAAACAACTCTGACTGTGGCTCTAATGACACTAACGGCTTTCTCTCTGGAAGAGTTTATTGTTGTAAACAGTTTATTTTGGACGTGGCATGCTCGCAATTATTTTTTAAATGTTTGTGAAATACATAACATTGCCATAGATAAAAAATACATTTTAAAATAAATTTTTGATGACAAGTGTTTGTTGGGAGGAAGTACATTTGCCCTTTTTTTTTTTTTTAGTGGAAATGAATTATACAATTTTTGTACCCCGCTTTTATAAAGGGGTGGCATTAATTATGCACCACACTCCACATATTCCACCTTTGCCATTCCAGTCCCTAATCAATAGAGCATCCCGTGGCATTTTTAAGTTACACTGCACTCTTAACTAGTACAGCATATGTTCTGACATTTACTTTTTAAACTTAAATCACATACAAAGACTTAATGGAAAAAAAAAACACATTTATTTAAATGTCATATTTAAGGAAACATTCATTTGGAGGGAACATGTGATTGTTTTGGAATGCCCAGGGGTTTCTACAGAGCACTTGCATTACAGGTGCTGTGGTTTAAACGTTAATATAGTACACCATGAGCGTATGAAGGTTTCCTATGACGCTGCTGCAGCTGTTTCTATAGTAACAGCCTCCGATCTGCCGCTGCCTTGCTCTGTACAAGTGACGTGGAGTGAACCGTCCCTGAAAAAGGCACATACACACGGCTTTAGTAAAGCAATTAAAGCAACACACTACGACTGTGCGTCTTCTGCATACTCTACAAAAACAATACTCTAAGGCGTGGACTCTACCTCTTCATTGTAACCACCGTGACGATATCATGCATCTCCTCTTTAGGTTCAAGGTCCCTAAGAACAATCTGCAGGACCCAAATAAGGGAGGGGAAAAAAGAAGAGATTAAATGCTGCAATTAATACTTTGACCACAATGAATGAACTGGCATGTTATAATCTTAAAGACTGTGCTGGTGTAAGAGACCTGTGCTAAAGGTTTCTGGGCCTGGTACAGCTCCAGACACACGGAAGCCAGGCTGCCGGGACCCTGCAGCGTGTGTTGGCGACGGGCAGGGAGGGGCGTGCCAGATGGAAACAAAACAGTGAAGATGTCTGCCCCAGAGTCGTCCACTTCCTGCGAGATAAGAGAGCAGTAGCGGTCAGCCTGGAAATCAATAGCAGTAAGCTAATCTGTTCCTCTTTCATGCGCAAGTATTCTGTGTAGTATAATTCTAGTTAAACAGAAAACCAGCACATAGGGCAGGGTTCCCAAACTGTTTGGACAAACCACCCCAAATGTACGTTATGAATTTAGTGTGACCCCCCAAGCCTGTGGCATTTTCATTCCTTGTTATTTATAGTCACACTTATTTCATATTCAATAAATGCAATTACTGTTTTTCCACCGAGTCAGAGCCATTTGATGATGAAGAAAAAGCGGAGGTAGATGGACGGAGAAATTTGTCCTTTTTATTGTTGAACTCCTACACAAGTAGCGCGTGTTAAGGTAGTGAAAGAGATTAAAATAGCATGAACACTTCATTTAAATGTGGTTTGTGGCTAAACCTGGTGGACACATAATATGACATATGACAAAGCTGTTATCAAGACTTGTTCATGTTCAGGTAAGGTACACCTGGCACTACTGAAATAATTCACAGTGTGTGAACAGGTTCAGATATACACAGTGGGGGTCCAAAAGTCTGAATGCACATGGAAAATATTGAATATTCAAGATATTCTACATGCTGCACTATTTCTAGTTCAATATTTACAATATTTTCTTATAGCCACTTCCCATTTTTGTGAAGCTCGACAACTTTTTGCCACACATCACAACTATATTCCTTGGTCTTACCCATTGTTATGAATGACTAAGGGAATTTGACATGTGTTAACTTATTTCTACCCCCGTGAAACAGGAAGTCATGGTTGAACAATTTCCTGTTCCTAGTCACCCAGCTGTACAAAAAATATAAATATAAATATACATACATACATACATACATACATACATACATACACACACATCAACAGGAATATACTTCAAACATATTTCTCATATGAATTCATAGGGGTGCCAATAATTGTTTCACACCTGTATTTAACAGATTTTTTTTTTTGATAAACCTGTGGTGTTTGCAGTTGTTTGATATCCACAACAGCAGAATATTTTTGTGAATTTTTTTAACAAAAGATCAAAAGGTTAAACAATAGACAATTTTTCACAGCCTTCTTTACTCATATTTACCAAGGGTGCCAATATTAGTGGAGGGCACTGTATATACATGCACACATACATAATTGTTATTATATTTTTGCTCCAATTTACAGATTTGCAGCATAACCACCACCACGATCATCATAAATACAGACTGATTACATGGCTGCAGTGCAACAATAGAATAAATGGCACAATAGCAAGATTCTACACATCCAGAATATTTCAATGATTGCAAAAATGCCTGCAAAAGGTGTGAAGGTTTCTCCCTCACCTTGACCAGGATGTCACTGGCACAGCAGTCCACAGTGATGGACTCCTCACCCAGGTCCAGGCTGTCCTTGCCCACCAGGATTCCTGCCTGCATGGCTGCACCCACTGGGATCACCTCGTCTGGTGGAATCGAGCAGAGCAGCTCCACGTCTGGGAACAAGTCTTTGATCATCTGCTGCAGTTTGGGAATCCGTGCTGATCCTCCGCTCAGAACCACCTGCAGGACGGATTACAGCGTTAGTGCTAAAGCCCTGCATTACTGGAATTGCTGCGTACGTGGCTTACAGTGACTGAAGAACAGCATTTCAGAGAAGTCTCGTTATGTGTAAAGTCTGTATTTTTGTTGAATTAAAAATGCCTTTGGGTTCTGTGATTTTGTTCTTTTTAAAAAGGCAGAAAATACTTGTATACAGCGTTCCTGAGCAGTGTAACGAAAGCGCTTGGTCACGGCACAGTCGGTATTTGGAGGGATGGCATACTAACGCTCCCTTGTCAATCACAGTGTTACAAGCCAACCGTGTGCTCGTCTATGACCTCATGTATGTGGAAGAGGGCAGACAGCACTTTCCTGAGAGTTTAAACAAAAAAACACTCGAAAGGTCAAATTTGTGTGTCCTGAAATAAATAAATCATGTGTCACATTAAGGCAGAAAATCAGATGCGAGTCACTTTGTATTACTGCTAACGTGAACATAACCTTATCTTCACTCTTTCCAAATGTCCTCCAGCACTGAGCCGTACAAAGCTCTTCAATGCCCTCAAATTACGTTACACACTACACATGAACTTTAAATGTGAATATCAATAGGATGTCTGATCAGTGTACTGCCGAGTCATCCTTCTATTACCGCCCCCCCGCCCAAAATGATGCACATTAGTTTAATTAGAAACATTCAACTTTACTACACAGTAAAACACACTCCTGGCTCCCCCTAGTGTTCGTTACCTTGTTGACATCTGAGGTAGAGAGGTTGACTTGCTCCAGGAGTTTTCTGATTGGCTGGATGCTCTTACTGAACAGGTTTGAGCAGATCAACTCGAAGCGTGCTCTGTGAAACACGCAGAACATTTAGATCTTTATAACGCTTAAGTACTACAGCGACGTGCGGGTGGAACAAGTGCTTACCTGGACACATTACACTCAAAGTCCACGCCATCGTAGAGCGAGTCTACGAAGCAGTTGGAGCTGCCCAGTGTAGAGAGAGTGTGTTTGGCTACATCGGCACTGTTCATCAGCTTCATCATCGCCCTCAGGTTCCCACTCACATCATGCTTATACAACCTGTGGACGCACGCACACACTGAGCTCCAGTACATACACACAAACACACACAAACACACACACACACACACACACACACACACACACACACAATATAAGGAGCTGCATACTTACTTTTTGAACTCGCTAGCCAGATACTGAGCCAGAGCCTGTGTGAAACTCTCTCCTCCGGTGCTGTGGTCGGTGTGTGTGGCGAGCACTCTGTACATCCCACTGTTCACCTCCAGAGCCGTCACACTCAGTGAAGTGCCGCCCAGCTTATATACCAGCACGTGGCTAAACAAAATGAGAGGAATAAACATTAACCAAGAAAAAAAAGCTACACATTTCATGCACTCTCATACACTATATAGTGAGCATATATATAGTGAAAATGAAGCATTTTCAATTTAATTCAGCTCGATTGTGAGCTTGAAGGTAATATATTCCTGTGTAAAGATGTGTTAATAATTACTGTTCGTTAATAAATCAATCTTAATTTAAGACATAACCGTGATTTTTGATATTTGCTCCTTGGTATTGTTAATGTGATATGAATAGATGTAGCATGTATAACTGACACTTATCTTTATTGTGTGGTATCGGACGCCATTTTAAGAGGAATTCGACCACCCTAGTTTTAAGCATAATATTCATTGCTATTTTCCGTCTCTATTTTTTAAATTTATTTATTTGTTTAAACATTTGTTTATACCACAGCTCTGTCGAATGCTCGACTGTGATTGGTCAGAAGGTGCTAATTAATTTTCCATAACAACTACAAGGTTAATATTAAAATGTTCCTTCTAATAGGTCTTATTTCTATAATAAAGTACATGGAGACTTTTAAGTGTGTGCAAGTGTAAATACGGTGAGATTTTCTGTGAGGAGACTCTACCTCTTCCCTGACGGAGAGTCCTGGCCGATACCGTAGGCCAGGAGTGCAGCGGAGGGTTCGTGAATCAGACGGAGAACGTTGAATCCGGCTCCTTCTGCAGCGTTCCTGAAACAAAGCAGCACCAGAGTGCAACACACGCCGTCACACCAAACGCTACTTTAACACCTATATATAGATATTGCATTTTTTAGTTTATTGACCAATCCCATACCTCAGTGCATTTTTCTGCATCTCGCCAAACTCAAAAGGCACAGTAATGACGGCGTCTTTAACGTCAGAACCCAAAGCTGACTGAGCAGTCTCTGCGTGCACACACACACGAATCTCATTATTGATTAGCTGGTCTGCGCGGCACGGGGTGCATTTACTCATTACCTCACGTCTGTTCTGAAAACACACTTCGCAGAGTAAATACTAAAGTTCTGTCCCAAATGACTTACTATACACTTACACTATGCACTGTGTACTCTACTGTCTTGTGTATGAATTTTAGAAAGGAAATATCGTCTCAAATGGAACACGAGCGATTTTTTTTTTTTTTTTTTACTACTCGGAAGTATAAGCCGTTTCCCAGTCGATGGTGCATATCCAGATCCCCCATTTCTGGAGTGCTACATCTCTGTCCTTCAGTTCGATATCTACAAAAACCATTCGGCGAGATTGATTCACTTCCTGTGAGTTGACTCAGAGTCAAATCGCTCAAAAGTTCACTTGGAAGAGGCTCTTAAGGTCTGCCCTGTGTCTCAATTGGGATATCATCCGAGATGTCCCAAATGGTGGTATGTTGAAATGGGTCTCCCAAAGGAACCTGGATGTCCTACTATTTCTGGTAGTTTTTTGAAGTGTGGATCCATGGATACTTTTCCAGCTAATATTGCCCACAACTCCTTGTGCGAGGGAGGAGGAGGAGTTTTGTGACCGGTTTCTTCCCGACTTCAAGGACGCATTTTAGGAGAAGTGTAAATCAAATGTGGAAAAATAAATCAAGGGAATGATGTATTAAATTATACAGTATAAGTTATAAGAAATAATGAATGAAGAAAAGCTGAAAGGCAATGAGGAGTGCGTAACTAGGCAACAATGATCTCTTCCGTTACATGACGTGTTAGTGTGTCCCAGTACTTGCATACTCCTTTGCTACACACTCAAAAGTATGTACTTGTTCATCACAAAAAGAATACATACTTTTAGGGCATAATACAAGCATGCCAATAGGGATGCAGGGCTGGTGTTTTAGTCCACACCTGAGTGTGACTGCTGTTCTCACCTGCCTAAAGAACCGCACTGAGGAGAACACACCAGGGTTCCGTTCAAACGGACTAAACACCGCGTTAGTGAAAGCAACTTTCGAACTCATACTGGCTTACCTTTCATTTTGTGGAAAACCAATTTGGCTACGTCTTCAGGGGACACATACTTGGTCGTCTCCCCCATGTCGAGTTCATACATGGGCAAATCTCCTTTCTTGACAATCTGAAGTTGTGAGCAAGGACACCACCAAAGAATTATGCAATACATAACATGCTTGGTGTAAATATTTCCCCCCCACAACTATGGCATTCCTTCCAGTAATAACCTTTCCATGTTCCTTAGTGATTAAAAAAGATCACTAATCAGAAGTATACTCACTGTGCATTTGCTTTCATCTCTGTGTGCCTGAGCCTCTGGGTCATCATAGCTGAAGGAAGATGATGTTCAAATTATTTTAACCTATCATTATTTTAATCCCCCCCACACACAGAGGCATAAAATTGAGTACAAAATTTTTCTAAATATACAGTCATGTGGGGGGGGGAAAAAAAAAAAAAAAAAAAGTACACCCCATGGAAATTGTTGGCTTTTTTTTTTTTTTAAAAACATATTTGGACAAGCGAACATTTGATCCTCTTTGAAACAGCGCCTATTAATAAAGTTGATATACTTAAACAAAACCACAAGGAAAATTAGCTTTTTCAATCATTTATTCAACAGAAATATCAATAGATGTGAT
>JANDJT010000041.1:19329588-19344444 GCA_024331685.1 Stegophilus panzeri
CCGATCTATTATTTTTACAAAAACATTTCATTGGCTCCTACATGCTGCTGTTAGTATGTGTTTGGGATATTGCACTCAGTCAGTGACACTGAAGCTATAGTGTGATATATTTTGACTCTACAAAATAGTCCCACCAACTGGAACTGACTGGCTGATTCCACTGTCATGTCCTAATTATGCTGGAGGCTAATCAGTGACCCTGGTATCCTAAACAGTGGGTGAGTTATAGAAGTACATTTTTAATTCCCATAAATCTGTAGGCCAGGAAGTTCCACTGAGCATATTAACACCTTTGGCATGTTTTTGTGGCATGTGGTTATATCACAGAGATCAGATTACCAAAAACCGTTTTTTTTTTTTATTATTTCATTTTAAAAACACCAAGGCCACTCACCTCCTGGGTTCCAGACTATCTTCGAGTCATGCATCTTATAGTAAATGACGCAGTCCCATATGCCATATCACCACCTGCACGCACCATATGGGACTCTAGTATAAATAGTCGAACTAAAATGTGCTCTTTGGCTCATGGTGATTGGCCCAAGGCCATCACAGCGTTCCAAACCATCGCTTGTAGTTCCCTGTGCTGCTATCTGTTTGCTCATTTATTTATTCATGCGTTTGTTTATTTATTTTTGAGTTACCGCCTCCCTTGCGAGCCACATTGACAGGCATTTTAATTGAAAATTGTCCGGTGTATTAGGCTGAGGCAAGGCTCCATTTTGCGGCGTGTCGTCAGAGATGAGCGAGATGGGAGCAAGACATTTATACCCAGTAATAGCCTGGTCAGCCTATCAGCACCAACCAATACATGCTTAATCCCTAACGTGTCAGATGGAAAGGGTGGAGAGAGGGGGGTGATGGGAATGAGTGATGTGACAGGTGAGTTTGAATGGATGTGAACTGCAGGCAGAAGGGATTTCCATCACCTGAGAGATTGTTAGTTGTTAGTGTCAGTAGCTAGGCTTTTAAACAGGGAGAATGATTATTTTAAAATATCTCAAAATGATGACTGTTGTCTCAAGGTTACTTTTAAAAGTTTTGCAGTCTGTATTTAATATGGACTGGGGTTGGCATCATGAATTTATAAACACCACAAATTCATGTTCAATCATTAAACGTGTCAGTTATAAGTATATCCAATACGACTGTGGGATTATGGATGCATGTACACTGCTGCATGTCATTATCTCACACAGATGCATTTGACAGGTGCTTATTTAATTTCCACTTGAAATGAAATTAGATTCATGAATAAAATATGGGGCAATTAACTTGGATTATTCTACTGTCACATGCTAATCTGACAGACTGAGATCATTAAAGCATTAAACAGCAATTATGAAGTTATGTCACTGAGCTGTGAAAGATTTTCTGATTTTCTTTATTTTGCATTACCAGGGAATGGGGGAGTCAGTTTTTTGACGAGGGTGACATTTGAATCCGGTCACACATTTTATTGAACACATGCAGAAACCGCAGCGAGAGCTGATGGAATGCAGTATATTTGCATTCAAAAAAAAAAAAAAAAAATCGGATATTTTTGAAATACTGTAACCGTTGACACAATACTGCGTGATTCAATACGCACAGAACTGTGACGTCATTCTGATTTATTTCTCAAGTATTTTTTTCTGTTACATCACTCATATTATCTTGTTAATGTGTTATATATATGTGACACTAATGTGAACAGGTCATGGTCTTGAACTGATCCTGCATGATCAACACAACAAAGGCACACTCAATCAGAAGTAAACAAACCAAAGAGCTGCACCTAGCAACTGATAAAATGGGTTGCCAATGTCACTTTGTTTTATGCCACGTTAAACTGGTTTGGAACGAGGCTGTAGCTGGAAAAAGCAAGTCTCTGGGTGGTGTTTTTTTTGTTGGGCAAGTTATCAGTTAACAGATAGTATGCCAAACTGAGAGGAAATGTAAGTGCAGAGAGCATATCTATGATGTAACCATTTCAGTTTTAAGATATTTGGCAAAGATTCAGAGATTAGAAGAGCGATGGAGTGGAAAATGTCCGTACCAATGATAAAAAAAAAAAAAAAAGATGATAAAAATATGTATTGCTGTTACAGTGCGTGCACACCATAGTGAACTTGTTTAGAAGAAGAAAGATGCATATCTTTCCAATGGCCAAACTTTTTGGCCTAGTTTCAGGTCTTTTGAGATGTAGTTGAGCTGGAAAAATTTCGCTGTGACTTGTACTAAACTCCAAAGTTTTGGCCACACTCCAAAGTTGAAAATGTTAGAGACTCCAGATATGATGACAGATTTTATTTATTTTTGTTCAGTTTTTTTTTTCAATTCAATTCAATGTTATCTGTATAGCAAATAGACATAGGTATTGTTACAAAGCCGGTTTACAGAAATCCAGATGTAGATTTGTACCCTTAATATTCAAGTCAGTGGTGACAGTGGCAAAATAAAAAAGCTCCCTGTAATGATTTGTGGAAGAACCTGTGAGAAGAACAAGACTCAGAAAGGGATCTTATCTTCTTCAGGGAGAAGTGCCATCTTTATGGTTACAGAAGCAAACCCAATACACTACAAGATTTGCCAAGAACTAAACATGACACACAGTGATTATGCTCAATCCTGAACAGTGATTTTGACTGCCACAGAATTTCTCATGACCATGTATGACTTGAGATCAGAGCAAGCATCCAAACTGTGAGTAGATCAGAAGAGTTAAGATTGGATTTGATACATCTCACACCACAGGATAACCTTGGAAGATGATCGTTTAAGACAAGCCTAAAATCTGGATATCTTTTGGGATCATTGGTCTCACAATCAGAATTGAAATGTCAGATTCACTAGCTTTGTTCAGACAGCAGAGAAATTCTGATTTATTTTTTTGACCAAGATTGATTTGTTTGTTCAGACGTTAGTGCCATTTCCCATTAGTGGCATATAGTGTGTGTGTGTGTGTGTGTGTGTGTGTGTGTGTGTGTGTGTGTACCAGCCAAAAGTTTAGTCACACTCATTCTTTATTTTGATTTTTTTCTCCACATTTTCGAATGTTAATAAAGTCATCAAAACTCTGGAAGAACACAAATGGAACTATGGGAGTTATGTTGTGATAAAAATCCCAAATAAATCAAAATATTTTAGTATTTTAGCATCTTCAATGTAGACGCCCTTTTTGCTTAGAATTTCCAGAAATGTATTCTTGGCATTTTCTCAACCGATTTTTTGAGGAATTTCCCTGAGGTGCTTTTTAAACAGTATTAAAGGAGTTCCCATCCACACTGTACTCTTATTGGCTGCTTTTCGGAATATTTTGCTCAGAGTCGTCCGTTTAAATAAAATATTTTTTTTGTAACTAAAATGTTAGTTTTCAAACATTTCAAACATTCACCGATTTCAAACATTTAATCATACACCTTCAGATCAAAAGGTTTTTAAGATCATGAGAAACAGTCGAGTGTCTCCAAACTTTTAACCGGTAGTGTATATCTCCACATTTTCAGTTGCGTGTGTGCTGAATAATGTGGTGCAGATAAAAGCTTGCTACTAACTTGAATGGATTTGGGACAGGCAACAAAACCTGAATGGGTGGCATATGACATTGTTGTTGTTGTTGTGAGTTTGGCGGCATTGGGAAGCGCCAAAAAAAGCTACGTTCCCAAAAATCGGAATTCGAAACACCTTACATATGGGATAATGGATTTGGATTTTATAACCAGTGGGATTTATGTTTACATTTGCTCATTTGGTTGGCGCTTGTATCCAAAGTGACTTACAGTTGAGACAGGGTACATCCGAGCAGTTGACGGTTAAGGTTCTTGCTCAGTGACCCAACTGTGGCAGCTTGGTGGTGCTGGGATTTGAACCCAGAATCTTCCGATCTGTAATGTGATGCAATATTTGCTGCTTGTACCATCATGAAAAAATCTGTGTTGCGTATGAGGAAAGCAAATCATCTGTTGGCATTTTTACCTGTTATACCACCTTTGATGTTTGCGTCTGGATATGGAAACAATGAGTGTTTTAGAGTGATTCAGGAGATGGGAGTGGCAGATAGAAATGAGAAACATTACGATTAAACTGGGATTACATAACCTCAGAAATACATCGCGCACACACACACACACACACACACACACAGAACACAACAGACAAATAAGGACTAAACCTATCTCTTCCTTACATAATAAAACCATGAATAGACACACACACACACACACACACACACACACGCACATTCGCTCGCATACTCATACACACCAAGATGACTCTCATCTGACTAATTCGTATGCGCTGAAAGTGGATTAAAGTTTCTATCCACGACCCTAATGTGGCCGTTGTTATGGTTACTCTTGCCAAGGGCTGGACTCAACCATGATCATCCTGCTGGGCTAAAAGCATTAAACACATCCTGGCTTTTTCAGGGTTTTTGTGCTCCGGCTGTCTTTTTGGTCTGTGATTGTGCATTATTACGAGCTTTTGGATGCAAATGAGTGTATGTCATGTGTGTATGTCTTTTTGCACAGTGATTTATGTGCACTATATATATTTTTTAGCTGATATTGTAGCTGATTATAGCTGATTTAGCTTACAGCGCTTTTGTTTTCGTAGAAGGAACTTCTATGCACACATATAGAGATTCCTCCACTTTTCTCTCTCCCACCGTTTCTCTGTAGTGACATGCGGATCTTATTCAGGCTGTCTAAGTAATTGAAATGGCGTTCCATTACCGAGTGGAATACTTTATCGTTAGCTCTCCGAGATGAATCCGAGGATGAAAAATGAGTGAGCAATTTCTTCAGAGAAGGTAACGGGCTGAATTATGATTGCCACAGCCACACATGGCCTCTCTCATCTGCCCAGAGACACGATGCCCGTCTTTCTGTATGTCTGGCCAAGGTCACAGGTACCCGAGTTGCAGTCTCTGCAGATTAGTTAGCACTTTTGGCATTGACAAAGTCGTGCTCTACCAAGAGCTCGGAAATAAACACCTCAACATCTCAGAAAAACTGCAGCGCTGCGTTGCACAGCGGATACTTGTAGGGACTGAGTTATGGACATGCTCACACACACACACACACACACACACAAATAAACACATACTGTACACACACTTGGTTTAGCTTAGGGCAGTTAGAATACAGGTCATGATGCTGTGGTGTGTGTGGCCTTGAGAAAGTGCTTGGTGGCTAATTCTTACTGGCATGTTTTTTGCTGTGATGGGAGAAAAGTGCTGCCCTCGATATACGGACCCAGTGGTGAACTTTGCAGTCATCTTAAATAAGGTGTCAGGCATTATCTCTCTGTTTTTTCCTCTTTCTGTCTTTTGACATTCTCATGAATCTTGCTTTCACTTAAAATAAGGATGTCAGCTCTTCTCTCTCTCTCTCTCTCTCTGTCTGTCTCTCTCTCTCTCTCTCTCTCTCACTCTCTCTCTCTTTCTGTCTGTCTGTCTGTCGCTCTCGCTCTCTCTCTCTCTCTCTGTCTGTCTCTCACTGTCTGTCTGTCTTTCTTTCTCTCTCTCTCTCTCTCTCTCTCTGTCTGTCTGTCTCTCTCTCTCTGTCTGTCTCTCACCGTCTGTCTGTCTTTCTTTCTCTCTCTCTCTCTCTCTCTCTCTCTCTAGCTGTGGTCACTTCGTATAAGGGTGTCAGCCATATCGTGACCCAACCACCCCACCCCTCCTCTCGACTCCCCTTTCCTCTTGTCCACCTCACTGCATCCACATAAACCTTGAAGCCGTTATTGTGTATTTTTGCAGCTCTGAAAGACAATTCACACTAGACATACAGTATTTTCGAAGAGTTACTCTTCAATCCACGTCAGCTGTGTTACGGGTGCATAAAAACACAAGCCTGAGAATTGAGTTGTAATTGCTTTACATTCTCCTCTACTCTCAAACCTGCACTGAAATCTTAATCTACATGCAACCTGTGGATGCAAAGCAAACTGTTATTACAGTAGTGATACTCTAACCAGAAAACAGGTACACATACTTTTTATTTCTTGTCCTGCAGTCTCATGTCACATTTTTATTAAGCCATATTGTAATGTTGTAAACTCCAGCTGTCTCCGTTCCTCCATGTTTTATTGATATTGTTGCACATTTGGGCTTTTGTTTTCTTGAAATAAAGGAAGCATGTGCAGTCGCACTAGCAGTTCACAAGGAACAAGTGCATGTGGAATACACCACTATACACCACTTGCATGTGAATTCAGGTTTACAGAGTGAAATAGGATCACTGTGACACATTTTTACCCCACCTCCAAATCATGCTCATGAAGCTTCACCTCCCAGAATTCATAGTAGACAGCGTAGTGCATCCTCATTCGCTTGGAAGCTTTCTAACGCTAACTCACTGCATAGTTAATACCACAGCATTTATTACATCAGTCACAAGACATTCACTTGCTTCATTAACAGAGTTATCTTATGAGTATTGTTACTTGCGCCATTCTTACACTTCACTCAATCTATAAAGGAGGTTTATTAAAAACGGTCGCTTTATCCAGCTAGCGGACTAAACGATACAATGCTGTCAACTGATTCTTTAAATAAAAAAGTGACCCAGTTGATAACATTAGTGATTGTATTAAGAAATGTAGCTAAATAGGTATTCAACTTCTTTAGGTTTTTATACATCCATCCATCCGTTTCTGTACCGCTTATCCTACACAGGTTCGCGTGGAGCCTGGGGTCTATCCCACGGAACTCAGGGCACATGGCAGAGGACACCCTGAACGGGATGCCAACCCATCGCAGGCCACACTCGCACTCGTGTTCACACACTACAGAGAATTTGGGAATGCCAATCAACCTACTACACATGTCTTTGGCCAGGGGGTTGAAACCAGAGTACTCGGAGAAAGCCCCTGAAGCACGGGGAGAACATGCAAACTCCGTGCGCACAGGGCAGAGGCGGGATAGAGAAGGCAGAAGGCCTGGAGGCAGAAAGCAGCAACAGTATCTGCCAGTGTTTGGGAGTTTAGCATTTAGCACTGGATACCATCTTGTTTGCATTTCTTAGCTCTAAAGATGAGATTGTCTATAACAATACAGAGAGGATGGATATAAATACAACCAAGGTTTTATCCACATCCTGGTCTCCATATATTTCCCACGTTATTTATAATAGTAATAGTAGAACAATAAAATTGAGCTATTGCACTTTAAAAAAAAAAAAAAAAAAAAAGGCTGTTAGCAGATTTCTCTTGCTCTCTGTGTCTGTCTGTCGCTATCTCTGCCTCTCATTGCATCCATCTACATGAGTTTCACTTTTTTATTAGTTTATGGTCCTTTAAGTTTCCATTACATTTCTTGCAGACGTTTCCTAGCACACACTGTCAAGTCAGCAGCGGCTGAAGTCTTGTTGAATGCCAGATGCAATGGGTATAACCATCACCTCCAGTCCTGGCATTTTCTTGGCTAGTAGAAACACTGACTCACTGCTGACAGCAAAAAGTAATCAAATTGCCACGTATAGGGAGTGAACAGCTGCTGTTGCAGTGAACAGATGTGGTGCCAAGGCTCCATACCAGACGCGGACAGCCTCACTAGGAGATATGGACACAGGTTTCTGCTGTCTCCCCTTGATCTCTACCTTTGTGCCTTTGAGCAAAGTAATTAACCCTATGTGGCCCTGGAGATGGTGTAAAATGGCACTTGGGTTCAGGCTTATTTTACTTAAACCACAGTGGTCTTGAAAAACAGCAGTGATGTCTCACTGGCCAGCCGTGTATGATAAAGGTCACAGGGAACAAGAAAGGAATTATGGTGGAGTAACATTCTGCATCGTAATTTTGGTGTCTTGCTTCAAATTGTTGTTGTGTGTCTCACTTCTCACTTATTGATTTGCTCGGTAGGACTTTAATCCAGAAGCACTGCACTATGACAGCTATTACACCTCAGCTCAGTGGTGCTTAAATGGTTTATTAACTGAAATACCTCCAAATGAAATAATAAATGGAGGTTCAGATGACTTCTTCCTACTAACCCTTTGGTAAAATCCTTTGAATAAAGCCTTTAATGTTTGTTGCTTTGTGCATTCTGGTTTTGATGTGAAAATGAAATTAACAGTAACATTTGAAATCATGAGTGCCATTGTCAGGTGCCATTTGCTTAATTGTATTTTATATGAGGTATGTATTTCACTCTCACTATTGCCCTCTCATGTTTTATTGCCCGCAGTGCTGGGTGAACAGCGCTGCCATTTTATCTGTATACAACTGCCAGGATGCTGTTCCAGTGCATAAAACATGTGATTTATAATCGGACACAAACAGATCAAGAAAACACTAGTGTGTAATTAAGCATCTTTTATAAAGATGAAAACTACCGATGTCCTTGTACAAAGCAATCTCGGTTTCGTGGAGCATGGAAGAAAATCATCAAACGGCTTTAAGCTAAAGCTGTGTCTCAGACTGCATACCACAGCCTGCGTACTAATCTAGAAGATTTGTACCTGAGACGTTCTTTAAGCAAGGAATAAACCATGAAGGATGAATTGTTATTGGAAAATAATCTTATTTGCTGTGAGTTTCTACCCAGATGTTGAATATTTTCCTACATATAACAACATCCAAAGTAGTTTATTCCTCTTAAACCACATCAGTTTATACGTTTGCAGTTTTATTGATTGATTGATTGATTTATTTATTTATTAATGAAGGACATGTCTAATTTTGTGGATGTCTGTGAAACAGCTTCCTGTTATCACTTACATTATAGCAGCTATAAACAGTCTTTTCCTTACCAGCCTCTCTGTTTTTTTTCTCTCTCTCTCTCTCTCGATGTTAACAAGACAAAAACACAGCTTGTCAGGTTACCAAGAATCCAGAAAAAACAAAGTCCTCTGTCCTGACAGCGTAATGTAGAGCTTATTAGCAGTTTTGAGACCCAGACAAACTCTCTACTTCCACCAGTCAGTCAGATTGGTTCTGTCCTTCAGCTACAATTCGCCATCACCTTCGGTCCTCTGGTGCATGAAGGGACAAGTTAGTTTCCATTACGCCACACATCATTTATTTGGTAATTATAGTCAATTATCCAGGTTTTTTTTTTTGACTGTACTATATTTGTTCATATTTCTCTGTATGAACCCAATAGACAGCTCTACAGTATATCTTCAAACAACATCTAGAACAGAACTATGTGATTTAAGTCTGAGTAATTTATGATTTATGTATAGTTTTGTAATAATATAATAGTTTTGTATAACAAAAATAGTTTTGTAATATTTGAACTATCTTATCTTGAGTTAGAGTATACAGCACATATCATTTTCCATTTTTAAATATTTGTATAGATAATAATTTACCCGTGTCACTGTTCAACCTGTACTGTTGTTCCTGGTGCTCTACTTCTGCTTTCAGCTTTCTAGACCTTCTGCACTCACCTTCTGATACTTTGGATGGTCCTACATGGACACTCTGTAGATCAGCACTTCCCAAAAACCAAAGTCTTACTCTTGCTTCAGTGGATAGTCTCACCTGGATACTGTAGATTTGGACCTAAGAACTGCTGCTGTAATCATAAAGACAGTCCTGTGCTCATCCCAGGGCTCTTATTCACAATATGCTCATACTGAATATTCTTTCAAAACAAACATTACTGATTGACTTTACTCTTCATCATCTGGAATAATTTTTAATCCCACTATCAGATGTCACCCATAAGAGAGTGGGTTCCCTTTACAGTCTGGTTTTTCATGTGCCTCTAACCTCTGGCTTGTTTATTTGGAATCTAAATCTACATCTGGATTATTGTAAAGTTGCTATAAAAATTTTTTTTTCTCATTTTTGGTTAGGACCCCCTTAAAATCCCATTTTATTATTAAGTTATGTTGAGGGATTTTATTCTGTGATACTACACATTATTTAGTCACTACCTTGAAACTAATGGGATGTATATTTTGTCTGGATTTGTGTAGAAGGCTTGTGGTTAACAATATGCATCAATATTGATTCTGTATTCATAATCCATACACTGTGAAGTCTGATAAGCTCTCGTTATTCACTGGCTGAGGATGGATATTTCCAGAAAGAGGGTGTGTATCCATCTCTGTCTGAGCACAAGGCAGACACATACACTACCTAAGGATGTATGCATCTGTCTCACCTCCACAGCCCTCTTGCCAGGCACAGTCAGCACATTAAAAACTCGTTTAGCTTCTGGCTCGTTAGATGCTCATTACTAACAATGCACCCTCACGTTTCCGCTGAGAGGGTGAGGGTCACTCCATCACTCACACACACAGACACACACATACAAGGAAAGACATTGAAATGCAGGATCACTGTAATGGGAAGCGGTACTTTGTCAGTGTATGTGGACAGTTTCAGCATGCACACACCTGTCTGTGTTTATAGTTGGTCTTTCATTTCAAATGTTCCACGATGATGTCATTTCCAGATTGTCGTGACATCCTGTTACCCATGATGCTAAAGGAGCTGAGTGGAGCATTTTATGATGTGGGGGACGGGCCACAGGATGAGAGGCGGAACAGCGTTGAGCTTCTCAACAACATCCTGGAGGTGCTCAGCCGCAAGGACGTGGTAAGGGCCAATCTCAAGCTTCTCTGACGATGCACTAACCAATCATACGCTGTGCCTTCATGACACGCTTTACCTTACGGATAGACCAATCAAGCACAAACCACCAGACCACAGATACAGTATAACCAGTGTCTGTTTTTCCAATTTCCAGGTTAATCTTACTGACTTATTCACATGTTTTAGGTTTATGGCTGATCAAAATGAATATTCGCAAAAAGGTTATGCTTACTGGATTAAAAAAACAAAACTAATTGATCATTTTTCACTGTGACAGTTTTAGGTCAGCTCATAATGGCAGTTACCAATGAACCAACTTCCCTTTAAAAATTATGTTCAGAACAGCTTGAACAATTTTTATTCTAAATTATTAAAAGATAAGAAATATTAAAATGTTTTTTAGTAACAATTTACATTAAAGTTTATACATTTACTACATTATTAATAGTAATAACCAATAGACACTTTATATGAATAATTAACTTTAGAAACTCTAAAAACTTACTATATAGGACTAGCATGAACCCGCCTATTAATTGATTCTCAACAACATCAATCAACAGTGTATCAATAGAGTCCAGTATAACTCAATTTGATTTTCTAATAGGATTAGATACAAGATGATATTAAATGATTTATTGAACATAATGAGCTATAAACTTGACTTTCCAAGTAAAGGACAGCAGAAGGAACACGTCGATAGTTTATAGCTGATCTACTAAATTTTAACAACCATAACCTTAACCATCCTGATAAAAGTGAAATTAAAGTTAATAGTCTTTAAATTATATATAGATTTCATATTTAGCATTAAGTAAGGAATAATTGACTACTGGCCATTGAATTATTAGAAAATAATGCACACCCCTAGGTGATAATGCACCCGTTACACCTCAGGTGTGCATTATTTTCTAATAATTCAACCGACCGGAGTCGATTATTCCGCTTATACCACACCTCAAGACATTGTTCAGATGTTTTATTCCAAGACATTTGTCAGGTTTTTGTCCTTAAAATGCTCTTGTGTGTGGAACTAATTTATTACGCATCCCATCTCAAGCCTCCATTGAAGATTTTAGAGCGAGTAACAGAGGCTTGAGAGAGAGAGAGTTCAAAGGGTTTTTTTTGTTTCATGCTGATAATATAAAAATAGAACAAATAAATACATAAATATCGATAAGCCTACTTGTTCACAGGGTTTTTTGTTTTTTATTACTGTAGAAATTACGAGTAAACAAATAAATATTGATACTTGTTCAAAAATGAGGCTTTTCTGCCTCATTACTGCAATCACTTGTGCGCTCTCTTTTTTTCTTACTTTCTTTCCCTCTCTCTCTCTCCCTCTCTCTCTCTCTCTCTCTCTCTCCAATAACTACATATCAATGGCTCAAGCCTCCGCTTCGCCTCATGGCCGCATTACCACCTCGGGTGCACATTATTTTTCTAATAATTCAGCGGCCCATCATCAATTATTCTTTACATACTGTATTTCTGTCATTTAGTTAGTTGTTAAATGTGTGTGCTGTGGTGGACAGTAGGCTAACTTTTCCATTAGTTCAGTTGACTTGGCGAAGTGATATGAAACTATAATGCAGTCAAGACCTGACTGGAACTACTTTAGCTGTGCTTGTACTAAAAAATAATTACACACATCAGAACATCTGTCAGCCAATCAGAATCGAGAATTCAACAATGCTGTGGTAAAATAAACCATAAGTAATGTTAATAAAATAATTAACCCTTACATTAATTAAGTAAATGAAAATGCCTATTCAGCTTCATTTTTTCCTACAAATTAAGCACTATGATTCATTTTGATTCACATTATTCATTTGTGGATTTACATTATAGTGGTCATATTCACATTAGTGGACTTTTGTAGTCTTTATTGGTCACATATACACATATAATTGTTTTCTTCACATACCCCAGCATGTCAGGAAGTTGGGGTCAGAGTGCAGGGTCAGCCATGATACAGCACCCCTGGAACAGAGAGGGTTAAGGGCCTTGCTCAAGGGCCCAACAGTGGCAGCTCAACAGTGCTGGGGCTTGAACCCCTGACCTTCTGATCAGTAACCCAAAGCCTTAAGCCACCTCTGCATTGTTTTGTAAGTTTGTTTATGTTGGAAATCTCAGTAAAAGAGAGACCACTACAGAATATCATCTAGATTTTTCTGTAGAACTTTCTGTATACATTTTTTTAAATGTCTTTTTATAATTATAGGGGTTACAATACACACACACACACACACACACACACACACACACACACACACACACCATTTACGCTTTGGAGCATTAAGATGTCTGTAAATCTGAAACAGAAGTACCAGGAGGTTAAGCAAGCATGGGAAGGGGATTTGTGTTTCCATAAAAAAAAATATGACTTCCATTAATATTATTTATATAGCAAATCATTCAGGTGAACACAATGTATACTGGACGTTTACTTATTTATTTTTATGATTATATTGCTTTATGTCTTGGGTCAAGGGCACATCCATTACTTAGTGCCGAATACATTGTGGGGGATTACGATAGGATTATTGATTTGAAACTGAGGGCCTTGGTAATTTTTTAATGCTGATGTGAATATATCTATTCAGCACTCTCTCTCGCTCTCTCTCACACACACACACACACACACACAGACACACAAAGTGGGTGGGCTGGTGGGGAGCTCATACTTCAAAGTCAATGGATAATACTTCAACTTGAATTACTTTGATGGCTTGGATGGATTGAAGCTTGAACTCCGAGTAGGAACTCAAATTAAACAGTGAGAAAAGAGATAAATGGGTCAAAGTGAGTGATTACTGGGAGAATTTGGAGAGCAGAGAGATGGTGCAGTTTGTTCCGGCCACGTGCTGAGGAAGATGAGCATGCAGTGAGCTAGAAAAGTTGAACAAGAGACAGAGAGAGAAAGTGAGGCCCTGTTTACACTACTGCGTTTTCGTTTTTAAACGCCGTTTTAACATGAAAACGATCCTCGTCCACACTGGCGTTTCCGCTGTGTTTCAGAAACGATCTCCGTCCACACTACACGACCGACTACGCATGTCACAGGACCATTCATGCACACTGGGTATGCGCATACAAGTGTAAACAGGAAGTTGGTTGCTAGTCACCAGGAGGCACAACAAACCGGCGTTCCATGTAGGGCTCACGCCGCTTGAAATGAGATTTGTTGCCGATTGCTCTAATCATAGCTCACCTCTTGCACATGTAGGCAGCTGCAGTATTATACAATACAGAATTTAACTGCACAATTTCTGCTAAGAATGACGACAAAGCCAGAAAAGCTTGCGGTTGTCTCCGTGTTGTTGTGTATACGATCACGGTAGCGTAACGGTCATATGGTAGGGGCTTGACGAATCAGGGAAAGACACGCAATGATCCAGAAGAGCCAATCAGGGGGCGAATGTGGGCGAAGCCACGCCTTCGTTTTCAAAAGTCTTTGTTTTGGTCTGTTTACACTGAAACGCGAGTGCGGAGTTTTTAAACTAAAACGAGGTCTTCTGCGTTTCCAAAAATCTCCGTTAAAACTAGTAGTGTAGTGTAGTGCACAGGCGTAACCATAGCAACAGTTATGCATTTTAAAACAGAAAAAAAACCTCACTAGTGTAAACAGGGCCTCTGAGTGTAGCATGTGCTGTTCTACTGTAACCACATTTCCACCTGGTAAAGGTTCTGCTGCTCTTAGGAGAGCTCTAAAGAACCTAAGAACAGAGATAGCATGAAATGATGCTGTCTGCGTGCTTGTAGTTTTATCACCACTTAAATAATATTCGCCTATCACACAGATTGCAGGTTAGAATGAAACCTGCAAAGGCAGAGACAGAGCAAAGATAAGAGACGAATAAGGAGATAAAGTGACGGGCAAGAAGATTAGCACAGAGAAGACCTAAATGGAGGGAAAGCAAAGGGAGGAGAAGAGGCAGAGAGCTGGCAGATACACAGACAGAAGCAATAATAGTCTTTTCAAATGTATACTCACTTTGCTCTTTTAATTGTCTTCTATATTTTTAATTATATTTTAAATTATTAGTCATACCACCATCCGTGTAATTGATATGCTTCTGCTTTGTGAATACATTAAAATTGTTTTCATGCAGATTGTATCTCAGTCGTGTTCTGATAAGATTTTAACCCCATGAAAATTAAAATCAAGTTAAATTAAAGCTGTTCTTCAACCATTTGGAATACATGTATGGTTTTGACCTCTTTTGAAAGGGGACACTGTGAAGTTTTGTTCCCAGAAGTCAGAACCACTGTAAGTGCTACTGGTATTGAGTAATAGAGGTTTGAGCACACTGAAGCAGA
>JANDJT010000041.1:19344860-19359208 GCA_024331685.1 Stegophilus panzeri
TGCACTTTTACGCACTCTTGTGCCATTGGTTACAGAGCTTTACACAGGGACTTTTAAGTTGAAGTGTTGAAACACACATGTGAAGCAAGGTATTATTCTTTTCAGCAGTTCACTGGCTACATGGCGGTCCAGTCAGCTTCACAGCTGCCATTATACAGCTCGTACTTTTCACATAGGATAGGGGGAAGGAGCTTGCTGAAGCACAGATTCTCATTGGATTTTGAAGCCTATAGACAGGACATGGAAGCACTCATTGGTCCAAATGAGGTGTCATTCGATAGGTCACAGCCCAGGGGCCATTTTGAGCTCTGGCGTTTAGGTGTGTTCACTCGCGCGCTGTGGAAATATGGAGAACAACATCTAGGTCTTCTGAGATAATTTGGAACGATACAGCAGCAGTTCTTTTGGATTTATTGATGTAAAATGTGTTTTGGACTAAATATTTTTTACATAATTAGATTGTTTTGCCCTTTGGCAGTGTAACAAGACTGTTTTGTCGGGATGTTATGGTTCAGTGGACCGCTATCTGGCTTCATAGGTGAGTTGGCTCCGTTTGGTGTTCCTTTTTTTCTATGTTTGTGGTACGACAAAGACGTTGATTGTAGCTGCTGTTGTGATTCTATCTTTAAATGGTTTACATCAGTCGAATTACAAGATTCTTAGCTTTCCAACGGTATATCGAATGAGTACATACGTACTACGTACAGCTGTGTAAATGGCAAAGTTCTCCAAAACATTATTACAGGCCCGCCTGTGGGCCACTGGAATGCCAAGAGCCACAAGCATTTTATCAAAATGAGTCCACTGTGATCGACAGCCAATTCCTGTATCACGTGCACTATGCTAATTAGCCTATATAAGTAGATAACCCACTTCCTAGTAACCCACTTGTTTCTTGTTACCAATTTTTCCACACAAAAACTCAAAAAGGTTTTTGCTACTCTTTACAAGAAGTGTCCTGGGATTTTTTATGATTGCAGAGAGTCAGGATCTCGGTTTAACGTCAGTGCTGTTTTTACAGTATAGTGTCCCCGTCACTATACTGGGGTATTAGGCCCCACACAGACCATAGGGTGAGCGCCCCCTGCTGGCCTCACTAATACCACTTCCAGCAGCAAGCTTAGTTTTTCCTAGAGGGTCTCCCATCCAGGTACTGACCAGGCTGAACCCTGCTTAGCTTCAGTGTGAAACCAGGCGTTAAAATGTTTCTTCCCTTTATTGCACTGTTGTTTGTGTTTTTATGTGTGTAGACCACCTTGGGATATAGTGATGTTACTCAACGCACATGAAATGACCAACTAAATTAAGTTTTCCATTTTGTTTTTTAGACCATTTGCCAATTTTTAGGAAGATTAGAGAGAAAGAAAGGAAGAAACCAGATGATAGAAAGTTGTAGTGGTAGTGAAATAAAGATGAGTGACTGTGGAGGGAGCGTAAACAAAAGGTTGCAAGGGTCAGACACAGACAGTGAATAATGGGGCAACGGAGGAAGATGACCAGAAGAGGAAGGAAAAGTGACACAAGGTCACACATTCTCTCTCTTTTCCCTTGGTACCTCGCTCCTCTGTTTTGCTCTCTTCTATAACTGGATTCTGTGAGCTTTTCAAATTTCTAATAAAAACAAGCATCAAGAGCGAGGTCTGAAAAGGTCATGCTTTCTCTCTCGCTCTCTCTCTATCTCTCTATCTCTTTCTTTGTATGTGCAACTCAGCAGTTGACTGATGCTAGCACGATTCTACACAAGCCAAAAGGAACATGAAGAAATCAATAGAAATAAATGAGTAACATAAGTATAAGTCAAAATAAGTGTACTGAAAAAAGCTTAGATAGACAGATAGATAGACAGATAGATAGAGAAATAGACAGATAGATAGATAGACAGATAGATAGAGAAATAGACAGATAGATAGATAGAGAAATAGACAGATAGATAGATAGATAGATAGATAGATAGATAGAGCTCAATGTTCAGAGTTTATGTGTTATATTAATCTCAAACAATTTGTATTGACCTTAATCCTGTTGCATCTGGAGGGCATTTAGCTCTATGGCTGATAAAAAATAATCATTTAACAACACAAAAAGCAAATTTAAGACCTTTTATTACCAAGCCAGTTATGACATACAATTATGCAGATGCTTTTAGACAAAACAGCTTACAGCTGAGACACAAACCAAGCAAGCAAATGAAAAGATAAACATTAATCAATTTGCCCAAGGGTCGCTCATTGGATTCCTGGCAGTGCTAGGATTTGAATTCAAAATCTTCTGGTCACTAGGTCAGAATCTCTACTTCTGAGCTTCCACTCATCATCACAGTTGGACATCAGACTCTGGTAGATTTTAGAGCACAAGTGTGTCAAAGTTCAATACAAATAAATAACATTTAACTGTAGAATAATTACAGCTAACCAAATAAGAAATCACAGTAGTCAATAAAAAAGGCACTGAATTCATTATGTCTACAGTAAATTTCTGCAGCCAGTTCAAACTAACAATTGATTGTAGTTTTGTACTTAATTAAACTGTTACTACATGTAAATTTATAGACTACAAAAAAATGTAAACAGTTGCACAAATACTGTCAATCCACTCTCACATTATTACTTATAATTTATGACTATCCTAATTGTGTGCAATGCATGGTTCAAAATCTGTCAAAAAAAAGGGTCCCGTTTCCTCCCACCTCCCAAAAACATGCTAAAGTGGGTGGATTGGTTATGCTAATTTGCTCCTATGTGATTGAGTGTGCAACTGTGTGTGCATGGTGTCCTGCGATGGACTGGTATTCTATCCAGAGTATATTTTGGATTGAGGGTGGTTCTGGATCTACTTCCACCCACATCAGGATAATGAAGTTGAATGAATGAATGAAAGGACCTGGATTAAAAAGAAAGAATTGGAAAGTGTAAGGGCAATGTGGTTTCATTTCATTCTTCCATAAATTTCAACTTTATAATTTTTATTGAGTCATGTCAAATTTCAAGTATAAGACAATGTGAAGTGAAATGAAATACATGAACGTAACCTTGGAGGACAAGTTTGGATAAAGTATGTTAGTTTTGTAGCTTTATAATTAGATTTCTTGTTTGTCATGTATAGGCCAAATTTAAATGATTGGCTATAGATAAAGAACAAACATTTTGGATTTAGTTCATTTGTCTAGAGTGTTGTGAAAAAGTATTTGCTGATTTCTTCTGTTGTTGTGTAGATCTCATACTAAATGATTCAGAAATGAAAACAAAATCTAAGATAAAACAAAGGCAACCTGAGTAAACACACAATACATTTTTTAAATGATAATGTCATTTATTGAAGCAAAAAGAGTTATCCAATACCAACTGGGCCTGTGTGAAAATGTATTTGCCCCCATAGGTACTAATTCCCCAAATCTATGAAACTGCATTCATAATGGGGTTGAGCTAGACTAGACACAACCAGGCCTGATTACTGCAAACCCTGTTCAAGCAAATCAACACTTTTTCAACAGCATGAAGTTGTTGAAAAGGTCTTACTCAGTAACATATTATGCCAAAGATGAAAGAAGTTCCAGAAATGATGAGGAAGAAGGTGATTGAAATACATCAGTCTGGGAAGTGTTGACCTCCAAACAACCACAGTGAGAGCCGTTATCTCCAAATGAAAAAAAACTCAGTAGTGAACCTTCCCAGAAGTGGCCGACTTTCCAAAATTCCTCCAAAAGCACAGCAACTACTCATCCAGCAAGTCACAAAAGAGCCAAGGACAACATCAAAGAACCTACAGGCCTCTCTTGTGTCAATAGAGGTTACTGTTCATGACTCCACTATCAGAAAGACACTGGACAACAATGGCATCCATGAAAGAGTGGTGAGGTGAAAGCCACCGTTAAACCAGAAGAACATTAAGGCTCATCTGAATTTTGCCAAAACACACCTAAATGATCCTCAAACCTTTTGGGAGAATGTTCTGTGGACTGATGAGTCGAAAGTGGAACTGTTTGGAAGACAGGGGTCCCGTTACATCTGACATAAACCAAACACAGAATTCCACAAAAAGAACATCATACCTACGGTCCAGCATGGTGGTGGAAGTGTGATGGTGTGAGCAGAAACTCAAGCACAGCTGGATTATGCAGCAAGACATTGATCCAAAGCATAGGAGTAAGTCCTAGTCCTAGAAGTAAGAGAAAGTCTGATCTCCAGTTTACGGAAGTGTTTGTTTGCAGTTCTTGCTGCTAAAGGTGGCACAACCAGATCTTAAGTTCCAATCTTTGCCATTGTTACATGATCCAATATTAGACATGTTTTGTCTGATATCTGATCGACCAGTTCTTGCTGGTATCAGGCCGATACCAATACTGGATTTTGGATAGGTGCCATCTTGCTGTGTATCATAATAAATGATGTTTCTTGTTTATGTTAAACTGTGTTATTTATTGGCTACAGATTATGAGAAACAGACTTTAGACTCTTTTAGACTTTAGACAGAATTTAAGTTAAACTGCTGCAACTTGCTACTGCTGGTCATATGGGTAGTGTTGTGTCCGAGTCCACCATTGTCTAGTTCGAGTCGAAACCAAGTCCTTCACCAATCGAGTCCCGAGTCCAAAAGGGGCCGAGTTGGACTCAAGTCCGAGTCCTTAATGGCCGGTATGAGTCCAGAATGTAATTAAATTGACAAAAGATTTGAAATTGGAATTGTAAACTCAACACTGAGCTGTTAAATAAATATTTTACCCTTCACAAACCAAAGGCAATATAAATGTAACAAAACACTGGTTCCAGAGCGCAGCGAGGCTGCAGACCCAGCGCTTCTCTGTTTGTTTGTGTTTTAAGTTTGTCTAAGTTGTTTTTGTTACATTTAAGTTGCATATGTGGTTGAGGACTTGGTGAGATTTTGAAAATGAGAATGGAGTTTTCTGGAAAATCTGAATTCACGTGCATTTTGATCTTCTCCTTAATTTTGGAAAACCTTTTGACATCTGGAGAGAATGGTGTGGGGTGTGAGGATTTATTCTCGGGAATTTTTATTGTCACTAAGAGAGCACCAGCACTTGACAGACCAGCTAGATGGACATTTTCTATCCATATCAAAGGAGGGACAAAGGAAAGTGACACAACGTATAGGTAAAATAAAGAAACGGGGCTCAAGGGGAGGCATTAAAAACAGATTGCGCAGACAAGGAGTCCATCACACTCCTGCCAAATTCCTATGATTACTCTCTTTCATGCCCGATCCCTAAATAACAAACTTGATGAAATAACAAACTTCTGTCTTATTAGGGTTAAGACAGAAGATTTGTTTAGGTGCAGTAACTTAATATGCCTAACAGAAACTTGGTTGACGGAGAATAACCGCAATATTGATCTGGATGGTTACAACCTTATTAGAGCGGATTGGGACAATACAGCAGCGGGAAAATCAATTGGCGGTGGACTCGGCCTATATTTGAACAATAACTGGGCAGCACAATATAAAATATTGGACAAGAGTTGCACCCGCGATTGTGAGATCATCTCGGTTGCAATAAGACCCTTCTATTTACCCTGAGAGTTTGGGCAGATTACGCTGATTCTTGTCTGTGTTCCAGGACCAAAAACTACTGAAGCGGCTGATAAAATTACAAAATGTTTCAATGATGTTTTGTAGAGATCTGTGGACCAGCCGGCGTTTATTCTTGGGGACTTTAATATCTGTCATATACTGTACCAATGAGTTACAAAATAAGAATAATACAGCTGGTCTGTTTAAGTACGCTGTTGATATGGTTCTGATGATATGGTTCTGATGATATTGTTCGCTGATGATCTGGTTCTGATGATCTGGTTCTGATGATATTGTTCGCTGATGATCTGGTTCTAATGATATGGTTCTGATGATATGGTTCGCTGATGATCTGGTTCTAATGATATGGTTCTGATGATATGGTTCGCTGATGATATGGTTCTGATGATATGGTTCGCTGATGATATGGTTCTGATGATATGGTTTGCTGATGATATGGTCTGATGATATTGTTCTGATGATATGGTTCTGATGATATGGTTCTGATGATATGGTTCTAATGATAATGTTCGCTGATGATATGGTTCTGATGATATGGTTCTGGTGATATGGTTCTGATGATATGGTTCGCTGATGATATGGTTCTGAGGATATTGTTCTGATGACATGGTTCTGATGATATGGTTCTAATGATAATGTTCGCTGATGATATGGTTCTGATGATATGGTTCTGATGATATGGTTCACTGATGATTTGGTTCTGATGATATGGTTCGCTGATGATTTGGTTCTGATGATATGGTTTTTGTGAGAATGTAGACAATATTTTAAGGAAAGCAGGTCAAAGGTTATTTCTTATGCGTAAACTTAAGTGTTTTGATGTTAGTCAATTAGTTTTGGAAATGGTAGACAAAAGTCATGTTGAGAGTATTTTAATGTTTAATATTAGTCAACTTAGGAGTGAGGAATAAAAATAAGTTGCAGAGGATAGTGAGAACAGCAGGAAAAATAACAGGACGCCAACACACAGCTTGATAAACTGTATTTGCTGGCAATACACAGAAGAGCAACAAGGGGTGTATCTGACTCCACACACCCACTTAACTCAGAATCTGTCATGCTTCCATCTGGAAGTCCAAGTCCAGGATCGAGTACCCCAACTCTACATATGGGCCATTAAGTTATTTAACCTCTGATATAACTGTATCCTACTCTTACTACACACTTTTATACATAGCTAATAAGTAATCATACTGCGGTTTAGCCAGCTGACTATAACACATCTTGTACTTTGGTCAGGTCAGGTGTTTGAATGCTACCCATTCCTGGGAAACGTGGCTAGTTTTAAATGTTGGAGATCTGAATAGCAGTTGAAGGTCTGAGCTCATAAGACTCAATGCCGTAACACAGATCCCTTCAGCTCCGGTAACAATGCAGAGAATTGCAATGTAATCATGGAATTAAAATGTTTGAACACATTCTGGATGTTGCTGGAGGGAAGAGAGAGATAAACAAAGAAGATGAAATGAATATTTTAGAAGCTGAGAGGACGCAGGTGTTTCTCTTTTCCCAAAGCGTACAAACAAGCATGCCGTCACTAACACAGGTTCATTTTTCCACCTCTCACAGCAAGGAGCTTTTGCAGTGTTGATGCAAAGTGAAACACAATATGAATATGAAAATTGAAATTTTCTCTCTGCACTTCAATCCCTCACTTTATCCTCTTGTGCATCACATAAGACTGCCTACAGATGCTGGGCTTCAACATCTCTTTGCCCTGGTGCTGCTTTCCTATGGAGAGTGCGGTGCCGCTTTAGTGACTTGTTTTACACGTTTCTAAAAAGTGTATATTTTGTGAATTATTATCATTATATTATTATTACATACATAAAGACCTAATTTTCTGATCTAAACCCTGATCCTTAGCTGGAAATGAAAGATACACTGAATTGTTTCATCTAATAGTATCTGCTTTATCACTATATACACTATATACTGTAATGTGTGTGTGTATGTATATATATATATATCTCTCACATTCATATTGGCTTGAAGTGAAGAAAACCTGAATTAACTCGGTCGTGTGTATATTGGACAGCAGATGTTACCTGGTGTGCACACTTAATCATTGTAATTTCTGAACGCTACATCTTTTGACCAATCACACTGCAGAGGAGCTCATATCGTACCCTGTGCTTCTGTGCCAAATAAATCACGTACTCACCTTCTGGAGTGGGTGACATACTTTCTACTGGCAGTGTGTGTGTGTGTGTGTGTGTGTGTGTGTGTGTGTGTGTGTGTGTGCGCGCATATCTACCTCCCACAGTCCCTTAATGACTTCATGTCTGTTGTCTGTCTACTTATCTTAAAGAAGCAGACAGATGATGTCTAACTATTGTCACCTCTGTCTCATCCTCTCACAAATAGAGCGTGAGTATAAATGTCAAAGAGAATGAAGAACTAAGAGAAATCTTGACCCAAGAACAGACTAAAAAAAAAAAAAAAGAAAAATAGAAGGAGGATGAGGCGGGAAACATAAGCATAAGGCAGAGGGAAAGAAGACACATAAGTGCGTAAAAGCATCATGCTCCATGGGTAACACTTTACATTAAAGAAGCGGTTATTCATTTTTAAAATCAATAATAAATATAGTAACTATAGTAACTCTACAATATTATAGATTCTTAGGGGGAAATGTACAGTATCTACTGAATTACTGTACACTGGATATGTATCAATTCTTTGTTTCAGACTTCTCTTTTTCATTTTTGGTCCCAGAAATGAACTCCACCCCAAGTTGGAACAGAACTGCTTACCTCTGCCCCTTTTTCCTTGTACGGCAACATGATATGGATGCATAGTTTTAACATGGGGTGTACTCAGTTGAATGTTTTGGAAAGGTTTTAGTTGCAATAGCAATTTGCCAGTAGGGGGCACTAAAAATTGCAAACTGTTCCTTTAAGCAGTTACCCCTCCCTCCAGAACCAAAAAAATTCCAGGGGTTGGAGTCTGACCTGATCCAAATTATCCTACCTTGATGGAGTCAAACCAAAAGGTCCAGGGGGTGAAGATAATTCAGTGTGTTTCAACAGGATAAGTGTGTTTTTCCCCCTTGTTGTACAGTCTTGTGGGTTAGGATTAGGATTAGGGTTAGGCTTATAGGAGGAGTTGGATCAGGTCCAGCTCCACCCCCTGGACTTTTGGTTCAGCAGTGACAACTGTCTTCTTTTTAAGGGTTGCATATCAATAATTTTTGTTATGTTTTTAAAGTCATTGATAACCATTATTAAAATCATTTAAAAAATTAATAGAATAGTATTTAGCAATGACTCACTGAATGCATTATTAACCAATAGTTTCATTTCTCATTATGTAGTCTATATGCTTATTAATTATCTGCTACTTAATGGTTATAATATCTAAAGAACTGATAATCTCGCAAAACATCCCAGGAGGCTAATTATGCATTAGTGCTGTTAATTGAGCTAATGGTCTCTTAACTAAACTAATGATCTATAAATACATTTAAATGTATAGTATAAAAATTATAACACCTGATTGAACATAATAAGACAATTTAATGTGTGCAACTGATGGAAAATAGCCAATCAGACCGAAGGACTGTTTTTCACTTCAGGATTGCAAAATGGAAACAAAAATATAGCTGTGAATCATTAGCTTAATTAACAGATCATTAGCTTAATTAATAGTACTTATGTACAAATACTGGTAATGGTTCATTAACATTGTGGTAGCACTTTATTTTATTATTTGGTAACTACCTACTACTTAATACGTATTTGTGTAGTAATTATGGTTCTGATAATGTCTGATAATGTCTGATACGTACTTCTATTCCTTATATGTTGCAAATTCAAGTACATAGAAGCTTATGTGTTAACTGCGAGGTTGGTGCAATTGTGGAATAATTTAAGTCTGAATATGAAATGAATACAAGTAATGATTTCTGTAAATACATAGTAACTGATATGGAAAAAACCTTTATGTGAATATTACACATGCCATTATTAATGACCTTTACTTTTAGGAAATAATTATGTATAAAAAATGTCCTTTACAACTTTGCAAATTTGGTGGTTTAACAAAACTGAATGTGTGTGTGTGTGTGTGTGTGTGTGTGTGTGTGTATCTATCTATCTATCTATCTATCTATCTATCTATACATAAAATACATCCCTAATTGTTATATAAGGGATGGTATAGGTCATTTTCTCAATCCTCATTTTTTTAGGTTTGTAACTAACTACCTTTTTGTATAAATGTAACAAATAATAAATAACACATAAATAAGAATCTCTTTATTTCTCAAACCATGGGATTAGAATAGAAACTTTGTGCTAACAGCTGGTTTTATCAAGCTGAGAATGACTAATCTACAGTATTCTTTCATTAATTGTTAGGACACATGCTGGCTAAAGGCAGTCCAATGCAGTCATTATTGACATCATGTCTCTCTGAGCTGTGGGAGTTAGTAGTGTGTGAACATGCATCAATCATGCAATTGAATAAAACAGTGTGTGACCAGAGGAGGCTCTGTAAGTCTTCATATTCAGCTAATAGAAAATCTCGACTGTACATTATGCCTTTTATAGTTATTTATAATTAGACACTGTATATATTTCAGTCACTTTTTTTTCTGCTGAACTATTTAAAGGCAGTTTTGAATGTTTAAGGCTTTAAAGCTTTAGGGTGTCTGGCGTTTGGTTGGGTTGGATGTGTAATACCGTATTTGTAAACTGATTTCCTTTAAGTTCATTTGCTTGTGGAACATATGACTTTTAGAGAAAAAAGGCTAAAGTTACCAAGTATAGCTAGATGAACACTGAAGCTGCAATCATAATTGATGTCACCTCTTCTGCTAATTATAAATAACAGCTACTAAAATGTTGATATGTAGCCAGTTCTCTCTGCAGATATAAGCTAGAATGCAGTTCAGCTAGTAAAGCAACCCAGTTGGGTATTGGGTGGAAACTCACTGTGGTGCCTAAACCTAATTTACCAGTGTATTAGAAATGATAAGGTTAAAATATTTCATGGTCTCAGATGTTAAAACTGTTTTAATTATAGGTTAAAGTTATAATAAATCACATGTTAGCTTGGCCACTATATCGGTGTCTTTTGATGTTGTTATTATAAGTTTCTTTCTCTTTTCAAAAGTATTTTATGATGGATTTAAAAGGTAAAGTCACAGATGTTCAGATTAGTTTTTTCATTTATTTACACACAGAAATGGTCTCTAAATACTATTTAGCTGGATTTTATATTTCTTCCCTATTATCCCAGTAGAATTTCCCATCATTTACTTTTACTTCCACCATCTTTTACTTCACTTTGCTTGTGCCCTACATAAGGTACTGTACAACACAGTGAAGCTGTACAGCCTACCTACTGCTCTGTGTGCACAGTGTACAGTGTACATCTGAGATTCAGTACTGTGTTATAATTATATTTGTATAATTTTCAGTAGTATTTTATTAATCATGGCTCAATTATTACAACCCAATAATCACCAAATGGATTAGAGTATACCATGGGAAATGCTCACAAGCACTCAGCTAAGATACGGATAGTCCTGGGCTAGGATTTGTTCAATGGAAAAGTTGCATGTGTTCAAAACCGAGCAGGATACTTAATGCGAAGTGAAAATCAATAGCTTTTCCTTCACTACTTATGACTGCTAGGTTTATCAGTCATTCTCAGGTGGGTGTGAGGTTTGAGATGGTGCAGGAATCTCCCAAGATGTCTGAATGACTGCTACATCTATCCTCTGCAAGTCATTTCAGGTCTGGAACTTCTGTACTGCAGTGTTTAAAAGGATTTTGATGTGCTACTTGAAGTTAAGCTCGATTTCAGCTGCCTGTGCAGAGCAGACTGCATATGACAAGCCTCCAGCAAACTCAGATCCACTCACCAGGATGGAGTCACACAGAGCATCTCAGACAGCTGCTTGGTCTGGATCAAACAGGTTTCATTTGGACAAATCTACAGTCGAAAGCAGAAGGAGAAAGTGCCAGAGGCAAGCCTAATGTGTATGACTGAAACTGTGTACTGCGGTCTCGGAAGAATCGTCATCATTTCACAACATGTTTACAGCTTATCAGAGAATGCCGATCATGTAGGATATCATGGTGCTCTGCTCACAAGATGCACACACACACACACACACACACACACACACACACACACACATATGTTTCTTACATACTTTCTTCTGGGAGATTAAATGAAGTTCCTCCATGCAGTCTGTTGCAGAAGAGGAGAGCCAACGGAGCCGCAGAGAATCAAACAGAGACAAGCTTAAAATGCAGAACAGTTCCCTCACGTTTTCAGTGCCCTTACAGACACACACCATACACAGACAAACCAGCCTCCAACACACACACACACACACACACACACACATACACTCATACCATCTTCATTCCTTCCTGAGCTATTATGTGTTCCTCAATAATGATAGTGTTATTGAGGACTTAATTGTAACCTTTTATGTCTCTGTGGAGTATAAAAGAATATTGTGTGTGTGTGTGTGTGTGTGTTAGTAGGAGGATATTGTGCTTAAGTGAAATGCTATTAAAATCAGATGTCATGTTATAGTATACCAGCCATGGCTCTGGACTCCCCTGCCTTTTTTTTTGGTCTGTTTTTCTGCCAGTGCAATTCATCATGCAGAGAAAAAAACTTTCCCATTTATCACTTCATAAGCACCTCTTTTTGTAGTTTGTTGCCTGAATCTCGGTGCCACTTGAATTACTTCTTGGAAATTGCCACCTGTTTTTAGAAGGGTCATTTGAAACAAGCTTGTAAAACATTGGACATTTTCTTCACTTCTTAAGAACAAAATACAGTTATCTGGTACATTCGATAGGCGGCCTACACAGGGCATGGTAATGCATTTTGAATGATGTTGTCAGTGCATGGATATGTGAGTGTAGTAGTAATGTATGTTATGTTTTTCTCATAGGGTTAATAGAAGAAAATGTATATATATATGTAAGTGAATTTTTTCTGTTGTTTGCCTTTCTGTTTGATTAAAGGGGGACACGTTTCAGCATGTTCAGGACATTGTGACGTCTCTGCTGAGGACGATAAACCGCACGGTCATCACCATGGGCCGAGAGCACACCCTCATTGTGAGTCCGCCATGCTTGTTGGCCATTTCCCTTCCTCTTATGTCCTTTTCTCATGATGTTCTGCATTTTGTTGTGGATGTCTATTGCTGTGTAGGGTCAGGAAAGATCAGGTTAGAGCTATTTATCACAACTATTCCTTCCTCTATTTTCATTGCTAAGTTCTTTTCCGGAGCTCCAGTTGATCTGTTCTTTCGGGCTGGACGTAAATTATCCTTTAAAAGCTTCTCTTAATGGAAAGTTTTTAAACTGGATACTAAACACACATCTTTGTTGATGTGTGTTGTATTAAAAAAAACACACACATTACTTGTCGTTCCTACAGCCTTGAAAGCTTTTGCTCTGTCTTAAATCTAGCTATCGGATTCTTCACTGCTTTCGAAGGTTTATGCGCTCACGTGGTGCTCAGAAGTAAGGACAGCAGTGTGTAGCCTTTGCCATGTGTTGGACACACAACATATTTCCACAGACTGCATCAAAATACATATTTTATTCATATCATCCCAAATAAACCAGTTACAAACAGCTGTGGCTACAGCTAAAGGGAGGCAGGGAGAATCATGGGTAATATCATCTTAGCCTATTAAAATAGCAGCTTACAAAAATACATTAATGGAGATGTGTTTACGATCAAGACAGAAAAACAGTGGAAGACTGTGTGTGTGTGTGTGTGTGTGTGTGTGCATCCGTTCCACTAATGAAGTCACACTGTGAAATTATAATGCATATACATTGCAGATTTTCTCATCTGTGTCAGGTACATGTTACATTTGTCTCAAAAAATATATTGCTACGGAGAGCAACTTGGACAGGTGGTAATGTGAGGGAGCCGGGCTTAAAGGAATACTCCACTTTTTCATCCTAATCTCTATTTCTGCATCTGTTGCGTATATGAGATTAGCACATATTTCCCTGTATATAGAAAAGAACATTGGTTCACTCCAAACTCTAAAGGGCAAATGTTGAACTCAATAGAAGTTTCAGTGATGTACCTAGATACTTTTGTATTTTTTCTAACTAAAATGTCATGAGGAGAATAATCATAAACTTGTTTGACTCCCTTACCTCGCTCACCATACATTGTTAGATAATATTAATATTGTTTTCCTCCATTTTCTCCGCAAACTGGTCACCTGCCAATTCCCATCTGCTAGCTAGCTTTTTCCTATCACATGACCACTACCAAGTGGGGAGGGTGAAGGCTAAAGCGGCGTTCACACTAGACTTTCATCATGAGAAATTTCTTTGGAGACCGTTGCGAATATGGGCGGCAACCGGATCTGACGTCCATGGGCGTAACCACGCATTCTTTGGGGGGGTCGTGTCCCCCCCAATGTTGAGGAAATACCAATCTGTCCCCTCCAGTATACAGTACAAAATATTTTCTATATGTCCCCCTTTAATGAACCCTGCCAATGGATCTGTCTTTTCTATCTGTCCATCTATTCTATTTATGTCTATTCCTTTTTAATATATTTCCGTTTGTTAAGGAAAATCGGTGTGTGCCGCCCCTCCAATTGTACACTTGGTTGCGCCCATACTCAACGCAAGTTCGTTGATATATTTTAACAGCTCAGACTGTAAGAAATGGAGACAGCAGCCAAGCGTAGAAAAGTGCAGCAGAACGTACGAGTTTTTTTTTTCAGACAGTAAGTAACTAGATACCTAAATAGTAGGTAACCTTAGCTTAGTATAGAAGGCATCATACCA
>JANDJT010000041.1:19394832-19418556 GCA_024331685.1 Stegophilus panzeri
TAATAATAATAATAATAATAATAAATTTAAAACTATTTTTAATTGCATGAATGAAAATTATGGGAATGTGTTTCTTACTCCACCAGTGTAAGTTAATATCACACACACACAAACACATACAGTATAAGCATTATAAAGTACTGACCTCAGAATATGAGAGCGCCGTATCCCTTGCTTTCTCTCATTCAGTCCGTTTCTCAATCCTTTTCATTAATATTCTCCTTCCTTGTTAATCTTTCCTTCCAAAACTGGAGTATATCATAAATCTTCTTTTTCTTTTCTCCCATGCTGATTTTTTTTTTTTTTTTTCTCTTTTTATTTCCGGTCAGCTTTCCATCACACCTCTCACTCTCTCCAGCGTACATCTGCCTCTGTCTACTCGTTAAATGAGCCTTTTCGTTCCTCCCTCTCTCCCTCCTTTCCTTACTCCCTCCCTTGCTCACTCTCCCAGTGCAAGCTCTGTGTGTGTGTGTGTGTGTGTGTGTGTGTGTGTGTGTGTGTGTGTGTGTGTGTTTCTTAATCCTAATGTGTGTCCTTGTTTTTTAACGCTTTGCTCTGATACATTGGTGTGTAGTACAGATCTCCTGTGCTTGTATAGAAGTCCCAACTCTCAGGACAAGCACAAGGAGCAGTGTGTGTGTGTGTGTGTGTGTGTGTGTGTGTGTGGTTTTACCTTCTTGACTCTTCTCTGTAGCGGTTGCAGTTTTTAATTTTACACAGGTGGGAGTTTTGTGTCTGAGACAGTAGACCATCATTAGAGAGGAGCAGAGCTACAGAAAGGATGAGGGTGAAGGAGAGGAAGGTCAGAGAGCGAGTGTGTAAAAAATGGTACCTGTTGAAAAGTAATTGAACCAAAAAGCTATATGTTGTGGATCATATTTGTGGAGGAAAAGACCAAGGAAAAGTATGTGCACATCCATCGCTACCGGTGTTATATTGATTTTTTTTTTTTTTTTTTAAATCTATATCTATGTGAATATGAGGTTTTTCTCACTGAGGATATCTGAAGATAAATGAAGTGTCAGTGCGTTCTAATCACGGCTGAAAATAAGCAGCGTTGCACAATGGGACCAGAGGTGGTAGCTCTCACCTTGTGTGTATCTTAAGTAACCTCTGTGATGAAGGTGTAGAATAACGCTACAGTTCTGTAATACTATCTTTGTGGGGGTGTTTATGAAGTTAAATTTCACACATGGATTCCATGCTGAAATTGTGATTCAATTCAACAATTCAATTTGATCAAATCTTTTACAATAGGCAGCAAGGTCCTCATTTCAATACTTGGCTCAAGTTACTGTGAAACTATGAAGTGTTTTTGCACGTTCTTCACGTCTATGCAATCGTTTCCTCCGGGTTCGCCAGTTTCCTCCCACCTCCCAAAACAGGCAGCTAGGTGGAGTTCTTCTTTCCTAGTGGCTGTACTGGCTTGGGGCAGGGTTCGCATGCTTGCACGCTGCTCTCCACTTCTTTCGGTACAGAGCACCACATTCACCGCTTTCATAGCTTCTTATGAGAATTTGAAATTCTTTTTGGAAACCATGGACGTCACGTCCTCTAAACTAAAGAGGACTAAAGAGGAGAGGGACCATCTGCCTTGTTATCAGCACTCAGTTCAAAAGCCTGCATCTCTGATGGTATGAGGGTGCATTAGTGCTTATGGAATGGGCAGCTTGCACATCTGGAAAGGCACCATCAATGCTGAAAGGTATATACAGGTTTTAGAGCAACATATTCTTCCATCCAGATTCCATCCCATCTTTACTTCTGAAAGACTCTGCCTCTCGAAAATACTCTTTTTATACCCAATCATGTTACTGCCCTGTTGCCAATTACCTCCAGCTGTTTCTGTTTAGTAAAACTTACTTTTCCAACCTTTTGTTGCCCCTGTCCCAACTATTTTGAGACGTGTTGCAGCCGTCAAATTCAAAATTACTTTTTTTTTTCTTAAAATGGTACAATTCCTCCGTTTAAACATTTGATATGTTTTCGATGTTCTATTGTGAATAACTTATTTGTTGTTATTCAAATCATTGCATTATGTTTTTATTTACATTTTACACAGCGTCCCAACTTTATTGGAATTGGGGTTGTACTTGCTCACTCACACACACACACACACACACACACACATATATAGAGTGTTTCATTAGCATTTAGAATGTCAGACGCACACCCACGGTCAGGGTGAAGAATGTAGGAGTTGCTGCTGTTTGCTCACTTTAATTCGATTCCAAACTGTGATGAGATCACGTAATATTACTTGAGACAGACATGAGGGGGTGTGTGTGTGTGTGGGTGGGGGGTAAAGAGGGTTGGTAAAAAGACGGTTGACGGGAAAAATAAAATGTGGGAGCAACAGAAGGTGTGCGTTTGGAGAGAATGAGAAATGGTGAAGCGGAACAAAGGGGCACGGAGGAAAGAGACATCAGCAGAGGGAGAAAAGATGTAGATGAGGTTGTTGGGTCTGGCAGCCTGAGGGAAGACGGCAGTGAACTGAAATCAGGACAAAAGAAGAGTGGACCGTAAAACTCCCTTTTCCATTACACACACACACACATACACTCTCACTTTCTCAGGGCTGCCTGTTCTTAGTTGAGCCCTCCAGCCACTGACATGTCTAATGAGTACCTGTGGACTGTCTTCCTCTTTCTCGCTCTTTCTTTCTCATCATCACATATGCACTCGGTCTCATCAGGCATTCTCATACACCTCTATTTCTGCAGTACGTCTCTTTTATATATCTATCGTTTCCATCTTCCTTTTCTCCTCTGTCATTGTTTTAACCTATGTATTTTATTTTTGTCCCTGTAGTCCTGCCTTTTTTATTCTCATCCGTCTCTGTCTTTTCTGGGGTTTTTTTACTGCAAATTCTTAAAATGATGTACAGGATAGTAAACAGAAGGCTCTACGTACTGTAGATCAGACACTGCAGAAGGGCACATAAAGGTTGAAGCCTGTCAGTTTCTTTTCCATACAGAGAAAGGGACATCAACAGTGCAGCTTTTTTCCATAACACTGCTCAGATCTTTTTGAACTGGTATCTCATCTGTCTTCTGGTGTTAATTAATAACCAGATGCATCTACAGTAAATCATAATATTCCAGGAAGGTCTTTAATGTTTTATGGATGTTTGAGACTCCAAGAGTGTATTTCACAGGATGGAGTCGTAATAAAAAATTAACTATTGATACATCTGTTGAAGACATGACTACACATCCCATAACACTGGGACCCAGAACCCTGTAGAGTGATCTCCCAAAGGGAATAAGAAAGCTGAAGGATTCTGCGATGATTGTATGGCATATACTGTATGAGTAATGCATTCTGGGTAGTGTAGTGACAGAACTGATAGAATCGATAGAAGCAAGATTGCGGATTTAAAATGCTGGGATGGAAAAATGTAAGTAACACAATAAAGACAAATTAAACGTCTCGAAGGTGTAGTTAGCGTGATGTACTACACAGAAATCGGTAGTTGGATCAGAGGGCAGAGTTTATAAAACCAGAGTCAAAAATGTAATCAGTATTCACAAAGCCGTGCAGAGAAGTCAAAGCCCAAAATCACTCAGACTAGCAAACAAATCCAAAGAACTAGACAGTGGGGATAACCTTAACCTTAAAAAACAAACAAACAAACAAACAAAAAAACCCAGAGAAACATACATGGGCAAAAAGGCTGAGTCATGCATTTCAAAGGAGCATTAGGGTATATAATCGGTAAATAAATACGGAAGAGCTACAGGTGAGAGTAGGTGAAGGCGATGAGGACCTCTGGTGGTGTGGCATGGAATTGTGCCTGGTGAGGGTGAGACTGATACTGAGGGATTTTGGTAGGATTAGCTAAATCTAGCTGTTTTGAAATTCTAAATCCAAGCAAATACATCATCTTTTGCCTTTAGAACATCAGAATTAATAGAACAAGATTTTAAAAAATATATATAAATAACAGGCACCATGATTGATAGGTAAGTGTTCTGATATAGTGAATGTTGGTAGTTCATGGTTTTGTTGTTGTTGTTGTTTGTTTTTGTTGTTTCAACAGTTTTCAGAGTTTGGTGTACCAAAGAAGCCAAAGTTTCTCCTCTGAGCAGATATTTGAATTGTTATATATTTGTTATTATATTAGAAACGTGTTTTGCTTTAAATATCTCTGACTCCACCTTTAAATCTGGTGCTTTTCTGTGTCACACAAATAAGTCATTAGTCATTTACTGTAATGCTGGTGAATGATGGTAAATGAGATGGTGCTAGTAAGTTTAAACATTTAAGGAGGTGTATATTTTAAAATGGATTCCATAAGCTATGAAGACAGGGCCAAGGAACATGTATCAGTCTAGTCTGCGATCTTTTACATTTATGGCATTTGGTAGACAGCCGTATCCAGAGCAAATTACATTTATCTCATTTTTACAACTGAACAGTTGACGGTTACGGGCCTTGCTCAAGGGCCAAGCAGTGGCATCTGATTTGTCCGTTGTCTTTGCTCACTTCCTTCTCACCCTCAACCTCCTTCCCCCGCCCCCAAATTTCTCATATTGCAGGCTGACTTTGGTGTTTACGCTTACATGGTGTGTGTGTGTGTGTGTGTGTGTTTGTGTGTGTGTGTGTGTGTGTGTTTGTGTGTGTGTGTGTATGCATGTCTGTGTGCCAGTGCCCTCAAAAGTCATGTAGCTTAAATATTCCATTTTGGCAAAGATGGAGAATGAAGATTGCTGTTTAGAAATGGGGCTATGACCTGAAGGAGGAGGGAGTGAGACCAGAGAAGGGTCTGAAGAACTGATACGGAAATATGTGTGTGTGTGTGTGTGTGTGTGTGTGTGTGTGTGTGTGTGTGAGAGAGAGAGAGAGAGAGAGAGAGAGAGAGAGAGAGAGAGCGAGCGAGCGAGCGAGCTGTAAAGTCAGAATGGTGTTGGGATCACAGAAGTTCAGACTCGGGTATGAATTATAACCATGCTGTGTGGGGATAGAAAAAAAATGTTCCTTTTGATGGACTGTTGGTGAACAAATTTTGTAGGTACCACAAATGCACTGAAAAAAATAATTTCCCCCCACAAATTAACCTTCTACATAATGTAAAGATTTTAGCAGGAAATATATTTTTCAGGGCTTTGCGCAATTAAGCATCCGTCATCCGGTTGTAAGGGCAGGGGAACTTTAGATTCTCACTTGAAGTTTGGAGTAAACACATTTGATTAATGTGAAATAGGCTAATAAATATACAGTAGGAGCTGAATAAGAAATAAAACTTTGATAATGGTACGTTGGGATTTCCACCACTGTAACTAAAAAAAAACAAATAACCAGACAAACAAAAAAACGTCTGCAGTGGAAGCTCAGTGGTTAAGGTGTTGGTCTGCTGCTCAGAAGGTTGTGAGTTCAAACCCCAGCATTGCCATGCTGACACTGCTGGGCCCTTGAGCAACGCCCTTAACCCTCATCTGCTCAGATGTATGAATGAGATAAATGTAAGTTGCTCTGTATAAGGGTGTCTGCCAAATACTATAAATGTAAAAAAAAAAAAAAAAAAATCTGGATGATCCTAGACCCTAAAAGGTTTAATATATATATATATATATATATATATATGGTTTAAATTCAGTGAACAAAATACTGTTGAATTATAAGGTTCTAGCTGAACCTGTGAACTGTGCAATGTGTAAAGTAATACATAAATATCTCTCCCTTCCTGGTGTTTGAAAAAAGAAGGTGTCTGACTGGATTGAGTACATGTTTAGTGTCGCCTGCATCATTGTTGGGCTTGAAAATCTTACTTAAAGACACAACTCTTAAAGCTTATTTTTCTTTCATTCTGATATTTTCATTCATTCATCCACAGTAACCATTTAATCCTGATCAGGGTCACAGTGGGTCCAGAGCGTCTCTCAGGAACACTGCGCACGAGGCAGAATACACCCTGGATAGGACACTAGTCCATCGCATGGTCCTGTGCGCGCACACACACACACACACACACACACACATACACACATATCACTCACTCACACACATTCACACCTAGAGGAAATTTAGCGTAACCAATTTACCTACTGGTATACGGTATTGTTGAAGAGTGGAAGGAAACCTGAGAACCCAACACATGGAGAACACAGACGTTAACCTGAGCTCCGGCTCAAACCGAGGACCCTGGAGCTGTGACCTGCTGTGCCGCTGTACCGCCCACTGTGATATTTTAGAAACTGAAAAAGACACTCTAGTGTGTTACTTACATAACTGCAGCACCAGAAGCAAGATTTTGTGTCAAATTTTGTGTGCACGTCTGTTTCTATGTAAAATGCTAAGAGTGCACGCTGATTTTTGTGTCTGGTGTTGGGCTTGTTCTGCAGGTGAGCCATCTGCCCATGTAGATGACTCTTCTATTTAATGAGATTTGTTACATAATACAGATTACATTTTATTTTTCTGCTTTATCCCCAAAGCACCTGGGTTTGTGTGTGTGTGTGTGTGTGTGTGTGTGTGTTGGGAGGGAGGAGGCAGGGTGAGGTGTTGAGCAAAAGATTTAGAAGTTCTCTTTGCATTACTGACTATTTTGAAAGCACATATATCACTGTGTGTGTGTGTGTATGTGTGTGTGTGTTTTCCTATAAGTGCTCAGTCCCTGGTTTTCTAAGAGCTTTAAGCTCTAAATTCACTCTCTTGTTCTTTGTCTTTGTGAGTCTGTGCAAGGCTCTTTTTAATAATGGATATGTTTGTTCACATGTTGTGTGCACATATGTACCCCACCACCAGGTTTTGGTTCAGCTCCACAATCTGTAATCCTTTAAAGTAATATATTGTGTGTACTATGATGCAACAATTTAAAAGCAAAATCCTATCGCACATTACCTACCCTTTCACATGTTTGTCCCATCTTTAGATAAAGCTGCAGAAGATAAAACTTGTTTGGGAAGATTCAATGAATTATAGTCTGTTTTATCTTTCCACCTCTTGGATTATCCATCCTGCAATGATATGTGTACCGTATAGCTTCCTCTCTATTCTCGTACAGCATGTGATGAAATTCAGATCATCATGTTTGAAGCTGAAGGCCACTAGCAGAGCTGACGTCTGTAAGATTGTAAGTGTGGTTTTAAAGGGCAGAGCTACACAGCGGTCCTTTATCAGATAATGAACTGCATGTTCTTTATCCCTTAATTAAATTTCCTCTATGATTCCCTATCTTCAGTGACTTAATTACTATACACAGTATAAAAGGTGCGAGGATTAAATTCCACTCCGATGACCCTCGGAGACTAAAGCTGCTTTGGGGTTTATTTGCCATTCTCTGTGGAAGACACAACTAGTTAAACATTTCAGCCTGACCTGATTTAATGATGAAGCAATTCTCCACACAGCGAGTACAGACTCTAAACGCATTTTTGTATTGCAATAAAAAGAGAGTTAGAGAGTTTGCTAATGCATAATGTGTAGTAGGAGTCAACTGGTTGGGGGGCCACGGTGCAGGGGCTTAGTGGTTAGCAGGTTTGCCTCGTACCTCCAGGGTTGGGGATTCGATTCCTCCCTCCGTCCTGTGTGTGCCGAGTTTACATGATCTCCCTGTGCTTTGCGGGTTTCCTCCAGGTACTCCGGTTTCCTCCCAAGTCCAAAGACATGCGTTGTAGTCTGACTGGCACTTCCGAATTGTCCATAGTGTGTGAATGAGTGTGTAAGTGTGTGTGTGTGTGTGTGCAGTTGTGCCCTGCGATGGCTTGGCATCCTGTCCAGGGTGTCCCCCATCTTGTGCCCAAGTCTCCTGAGATAGACTCCAGGCTTCCCACGACCCTGTGTAGGATAATCAGTACAGAAAATGGATGGATGGATGGATGGATGGGTGGAGCCTCACGAACTTTGTCCCTCTAGCATCATTGTAATGGTGTTGAAAAGTTGGTTTCCTTGTCAGATTGAATGAAACTGGTGCATACACACACAGTCAATTATACTGTGTACGAATAAATGTACAATATCAGTAGGGGTCAGTGGTATAAATGGGTTAGCAGCCCTGTCTTTCATAGCTAAAATAGATCACTCTAAGGTTTCATTTCTCACTTAATCATCTGATTATTTGCTGTGAACAAATGCCTTAAGGTAGATTATTTTGGACTTGGAATCAAGTGCAACAGCCCAGACAGTTGTCATAAGAAACATCTACAGAAAGGTGTGAATTGAGGCTTGGGCTGATTTCTTTTTAGCCCAGACTGTAGATCCATGCAGTCTATCAGGTGATTACACAGAATGAAATACTCCTTAGATTTGATCTCCGTTTGGGCTGATATTTATCAGCCTGCTTCACTGACCCATCTGTAAGTGTATGTGAAGTACAGTCATGGTTGCAATGAACATGAACAAGGTGGATTATTTACACTATTATCCTTTTTTTTCACCAAAATGCCTTTGGAGGAGAAACTAAAAGTAGATCGATTGAGCACAATGTATAATGAAAGTACAAACTCCACAAATTTTTGTGTAAGAAAACTTTTTTGCTTGTTATTCAGAGGAAACACAGCATAAACCCAGTAAAGCATTTCAGTTAAAAAATTAAGTATCATGACTGCACCTGCTGATCTTCCTTACAGTGTGCGTGCGTGCGTGCGTGCGTGCGTGTGTGTGTGCGCATGCCATTCTTATTATACCATTAATGAGACATTGTGATATAATACATTGCTCAACACTAACAGTTTCATTGCAGAGCTTTTGATAGAGATGAGATTTTAGCCTGGCATGTAATATTGTGACCTCAGACTCATACGAAAGGATTATGCACCATTAAAGAAAGGCAAGAAAGCCATACATGAACACACACACACACACACACACACACATACACTCATATGCACAGCTTCACACATGCACACATCGACCTAGTTAAATAATCACCCTTATCTTACCATCTGCAAACATCCATCTGTCACCCATAACTTTTTCTTCCTCCTCCTCTCCAATTCATCATCCTCTCACATCCGCACCATGTCACCTAAAGAAGAGAAAGGTACAATAGAGGGAGATATGGGAGATGAGGGGGAGGAGAAGACAGGCAGGGATAGAGGGCAGTGAGAGGAGGTGCAGATTCAGTTTGAATGATGGAAAAAGTTGATTGTTGACTTTCCTCATCTTTCTCTCGAATAAGTGTGTCAGAGCTTTTGATTAGTTGTTGTCCCACCACTAATGGACCACTTTGTCCTCAATCATCTTCTCTCTCTCTCGCTCTCTCTCTCTCTCTCTCTCTCTCTCTCAGTCTCGTGTGGTGGCCTGTATGACTGCCATATTGAGTCAGATGGATGATCGACATTATTCCAGCTACATTGAGACCTTCGGGGGCACGAGTGACCTAGTGGTGAGAGTACACACACACACACACACACACACACACACACTGCTAGTTTTTGTTGTCTGATAGGTTTCAGGAAAATATCATATTACGGGAGAAATAAAGTTCTAAAGTACAACTTTGTCATTCAAAATCAGGGTCCAGATTGCTAAAGAAAAACATGTACTGTAATTAGGATACGGATTTTATTTTACACCCTCACATGCCAAATATGCACATGTGTATAAATGTGTATGAATGTGTATAAACGTTAGATATTTGCTTTACTAGGACTTTTTGATGGAGACATTTCTGCTGTTCAAGGATTTGATTGGAAAACATGTTTATCCTTCTGACTGGATCACCATGATCATGGTGCAAAACAGGTGAGGACACACACACATACACACACACACAGTCATTGTAAGTGGAAGTAAAGGAGTAAAGCATGAAAAAGAATACATCTACATCATCATTATAGGAACTGTATATAGTGGATCTGTGTCAGTGAGCTTCTAAAAAACTGTAAGTTGCAAATATATCGAAGGTGTGTGTGTGTGTGTGTGTGTGTGTGTGTGCACACGCTTATCATATGTAAAATGTGTGGGATTCATTTAGATGAAAAGCTTACTGAAGCTCTCATTTTCTCATCAGAGTGTTTCTCCACGCCATCAACACCTACGCTGACACCATGAACCAAAAGTTTCTGGACAACAATGACTTTGAAGTGCAGGTGTGTGCGTGTGTCAAAATTCTAGGATTTCCCTCTGCTTATAGTCTGTTGAAGTTTTCCTTTAGTGAGGGAGTGTGTGTTGCAGTGTAGGAAAATGATACAGTGTGAGTATGTTTTGGACAACTGCCAAGTAGTACTGTATCAGCAGCTGCTTTTTTACGCGATACCTCATGTTGTTTTGCCTGCTTGATGATCAGCGAGCTGCTCATGTGTGCTCCTGGGAATTTAAATGACACCCTTATTCTATTATTAGTTGCATAGATTCATAAAAGTGTACATTTGAGCAATTAAGCTACTGAAATCAGAACAGAATCATTATATCTTTTTTACTTTCTAATCTCTCTCTCTCTCTCTCTCTCTCTCTCTCTCTCTCTCTCTCTCCATCCCCTTTTTTGCAGCTGTGGAATAACTATTTCCATTTGGCTGTGGCATTTATTACCCAGGAGTCTTTGCAGCTCCAGCACTTCTCCCCGACTAAGAGAAACAAGTTACTGGCAAAGTGAGACACCAAAGGCCACACACACACACACACACACACACACACACACACACACGAACACACACACGCACACACACACACGCACACACACTCTTAATCACAGTGTCAGTCTGTACTGTACAGTATGAAATCTGGAAATCAGCTATTGCAACAGACACACAGAGATTTAGATGAAATGAGATCTGTTCTCTCTATTTTTACGCTGTTGTTGTGTTTTTGTTTTGTTTCTCAGGTATGGAGACATGAGAAGAAAGATTGGTTTCGCTATCAGAGACATGTGGTACAGGTTGGGTAAGTTTGTGTATATACACTATGTGTCTGTCTGTGTAGTCATACATAGACAAGCAACAAATTTAAAGGAAAAAAAAAACAGTGGCTCTGTTATGCTGTAGGAGGCATTTCACAGGCAAGGTCTGGCTCCACCCAGAAGGAAGTTCTTCTGACTGATCACCTTTATCTATGTTGAAACATTTCTGTCCTGATGGGAGTGGTCTCTTCCAGGACCATACCAATCCACAGGGCACGAGGGTCACTAAATGGTTTGATGAGGATGAAAATGATATGCTGTCACATCAGATCTAAGCCCAGTTGAATGCCTGTGGGAGATTTTGGTTTTTCAGTTATTTATGCGGGTTATACTGGCTTAGTGGTTAGCATGTTGGGGTTTCGAGTCCCGCCTCCGCCCTGTGTGTGTGAAGTTTGCATGTCCTCCCCGTGCTTTGGGGATTTCCTCTGGGTACTCCGGATTCCTCCCCCAGTCCAAAGACATGCCTTGTAGGCCGATTGGCATTTCCAAGTTGTCCGTAGTGTATGAATGCGTGTCCGATCATGCCCTGCAATCGGTTTGCATCAGAGTCCTTCTTTGTCCCCCCCAGGGTTCTCTGGGATAGACTCCAGGCTTCCCCGTGACCCTGTGTAGGATAAGCAATATTGAAACAGGATGGATGGATGGATGGAACGGATGAATCCATCATCACTGGTTCGATCCTGAGCTTGGATTATTGTTTAAGTGGTGTTTCTTAGGTTCTCAGTGTGTCAAAGTGGCTTTTCTCTGGTTTCCTCCTTAATCAGTCCTTAATCAGCTTTTGTTTGAAATATCCTATTTCTCTGAATTTATACTACATGAGAGGAGTGGAATAGCACTGATAAACACACACAGTATATCTTTTATTCATCAAGATATGTGTGTCATGTCAGTTGGTTGAAGGCACAAAGTTTACTGGCAGCTAATCAGCTACACTGAAAATGTAGACTGGTAATTGTTTTTTTTTCTGATTTCTGTTAGATTAGTATAAATGACTAAATGAGTGAGGTAGTCAGTCCAGGTTATCCAAGTCAAGGTCACATCCTTGTAAATGAATCCCACTCACCCAGTTTACGGTAGGTTTAATGTAGTTTAATGTACAACAGTGTGGGTCCAAGTAAACCTTTTAGCAAGCTATCAACCCTTGAAGAATTCATTAGACTGTCATCATGATGAAGGAAGCATACTGCTCCACTTTTAAAACACTTGAGGCAACAGAGACAGAACTGTTGTCTCATCATGTTTCCATCAGGACTGATTCTTTTTGCACTTGAGCTGTTTCTAATGGAGGGAGTTACAGAGGAGTGACCCAGAGTCAGGCCTCGGGGACAAATTTTGAAAATTGTAAATTATGAGTTTGGTAGCAAATAGGGATCAATCATGGATGCAGTGTCAGTGTAGTTAAGCTTAGTTATACCTTTGCTGTATAGCTTGTAGTGCAGCAGGTCAATTTCTCTGCAGGAGAACTTTCATAAGAGTGCAAACAAATTGACTTTCTACTGCATGCCTGTTTCAAAGCTGTGTGTGTGTGTGTGTGTGTGTGTGTGTGTGTTATAGGGGTGAATAAGATATGTTTTATTCCCGGCATGGTGGGCCCAATACTGGAGATGACTCTAATCCCTGAAGAAGAACTTCGCAGAGCTACAATACCCATCTTCTTTGACATGATGCACTGTGAACACAATCACACAGGACACTTTAAGAAAGTACGTACACACACACACACACACACACACACACAAAGATGAATAATGGATAAATGTCACATGCTGCAAATATACATATTTATGCTCAAATGCATAGTTTTACTGACAAGTGATATTACTCTTTCCCACCCCCCTCTTTCTCACTCTCTCTTTCTCTCTCTTGCACTCTTTCTGTCTCATGTTTTTAGTTTGAGAATGAGATCATCCTCAAGTTGGATCACGAGGTGGAAGGAGGGGGAGGAGACGTTAGATACATGGAGCTATTGCAGAGCATGTACCTATCCCCTATACACACATACAAACTGTAGCTGACACTTTTATTTCTGTCTCGTTTGTTAACACACACACACACACACACACACACACACACAAATACACACACACATACACACACTGTCTGATCTGATTTATCTTTAATGTCTGGTAGCTGAAGCATGACTTTGCACCTAAAAAACACACACCTGTGCTTTCTGATAGACCTGGGTCAAAGCATCCATCTCTTTCTACTGTGTGTGTGTGTGTGTGTGTGTGTGTGTGTGCATGCTCATTAATTTTTATTTGAGTGTATATATATATTCCTAAATGATGAGTGTGTGTGTGTGTGTGTGTGTGTGTGTGTGTACCTGTAGTTTATTAGAGTGTGCCCAGGAGCGACTCCACCTTTTGTCAGAGGTGCGCAACTTTGTTTCCTTGGTGACTGGACTATTGGAACGTCTCCTTGACTACCGCACAGTGATGAGCGACGACAGCCGTAACAACCGCATGAGCTGCACTGTCAATCTTTTGGTAAGCTTCATAAACCCACTCATGTAAGCCCTGCCCACCCGACTAGCAGCGTATAGAACTTCAACCATCAATCAGTGTTCATAACTGACCATTAAACTCAATCTCTGAACATTCAGTTAACCTGCCATTCATCCATCCATTCTTTCCAATTCAAAGTATCAGAGGTGGGTAGCGTAGCCAAAAGCTTTACTCAAGTACAAGTAAAACTACTTATACAAATAATTACTCAAGTAACAGTAAAAGTAATAATGTTAATAATTACATGAGTAAGAGTAATAAAATATCCAGTGAGACAACAACTCAAGTAGCATGTCAATAGTTACTTCGGATCAGATTAAAATGAAGGGAAAATCCTGAATCTCAGACTACATGGAGAACTGCAAGTCACACCTCTACTTGCAAGTCGGTCTGTTCTGTTTATATGCTGTAAAACCTGGGTTCAAGATGAAGCAGCATATCCCAGTCCGGTGATGGGTACAATAACACAGAACCTGTCATTTTCAACACAAAATCTCACACACACCCCAAAAAACAGTTGACTGTCTTTATTTTCACAACATGTTAACAACACAAACTTGTCAGCATCTGCATTTAAACAAGACAATAGACAACAAAATAACAGACTCTGGAGCAGAACAGAAGAGAAAGTGTGTGTGTGTGTGTGTGTGTGTGTGTGTGTGTGTGTGTGTGTGTCCTGCCTCCCTCGACACGCTTGCTTCTTCCCCCTCTACAGGACTGAGCCACTAAAAAAAGTGAGCGGTTGTTGCGTCCACATTCAGACCACTGCAGCGTATCGTGAGACTCGTGACCTCATTATACCTGATATAAACTAATTATTAAAACTACATACTGTATATTCATTTATATTTAACAGTAGCAGAGGAACGCCACCGAATGTAGCGAAGTACATTTCTGTGATTAAAAATGAACTCGAGTAAGAGTTTAAGTATGGCCAGTTAAACCTACTCTTAATGTAATGAAGTAAATGAGGCGCATTACTACCTACCTCCGCAAAGTATAAAGTACAGGGTGTCTATGGTTTTTTCGACGGTAGGCTGAAACTTATGGGCCATATTTATAACTTCTTTTTGAAAATAAAAATATCTGCTATTCCCAAATGTGCAAACTGAAAAACTCTTTTAGTGCTAGATGGAATCCTGTCTGCAAGAATATAATAGGCTTTGAACTCTAATATACTCTACTATATGAACTATAATAATTATACTAAATAATAAAACCATAATAATACTATTTGAACTATAATACACTGGGGTCAACTGCAGTGAATTTGTTATAAAGGCTCAATCTTTGTGTAGGTTTACATGTAACCTTTCTCATTATTGCCTATTGTCATAAAGTTACACGAAAGAGTGTGTGACATTCAAAATCAGTTCTCAAACCCAAATTTTAACTCTGCTTCCAAATGGCTTTTTCATTACTGCCTGTCAAGACGCTGTCTTAGCTCAGACTTAAGGGGAAAATGATAAATCCCTGACTCCTGTCTCATTTCTTTATGGATGTACACTATAGATGTCACCCAACCTCACATACATAAATAAGCTACTTCACATGACTACTTAATAAGGAAAACTGACTAAATATGAACAAAAAACCCACGTGTGGCTAGTAAATTTGAATCAAACACTCAATTTTTTCAGAAACACAACATTATGTAATTAACAAAATCAATTATATAACTTAAAAACAAGATATAAAGATGCTGAGATGGGTTGGCACCCCGTCCATGGTGTTCCCCGCGTCCCCTGGGATAGGCTCTCTAGGCTCCCCATGACCCTGTGTAGTATAAGTGATATGGAAAATGGATGGATAGATGGATATGAAGATAATTCAATGCAAGATTGATTATTTTTCTGATATAAATACAATTGTAGAGACAAGAAAACATATCTGTTATTAGTTCTTTCAGACAGCTGATTAATTCTACCACTAACATATCAATATGAAATGTATCTATAATTGAAATCTAATATTATTTAATTAGTGATATGTCACTGTGCTGAGCGAGCGCACACAGGGTTTTCAACAGGAAACATCAGGAGCTGATTTGTTTAGATATATTTGTAATTAAACAATTACACCACTTCTTGGGATGTTACAACCTTCCTCAAAAATCTCAAAATATTTCTGCCAAACGAATATGTATGTATGCCATGATCTTATGCTGTTTTCTTTTTGGGTTTTTTTTTTGCATTTTTACCATGATCATAAATACAAAATATGACTACAGGCAACTACAGCATCTAATCTGCATGGCTTGTAGGTGCACCACTTTCCACACTGTCATCAAAATCAGAATCAGCCCGTGATTAAAATGCCTCATCATGTGCTATTCAAATATAAACAAAATGCTCTGGCACTGGTTAAGATGCTGAGTCTGAAATTAATCACAAGTGTTTCCTTTCATGTGATCAAGGGCAGTAACTCTCCGCCATGATTTAGGATCTGAGTTTGAATGTAATTTGTAGATGTTCAAATCTTAGACATAGTGTACTAGATAACTCGTTGCTCGTATTCTCATTGTAGAACCGCGTTCAGGAAGAGAGGGATAATGTTTGTGTTTGGGAAGGTTTATTTAGAACAAGCCTTCCTTGGCACAAGGAGAGGGTATAGTCTTGCTTGCAGGCGAGCCAAAATGAATGGATTGGATGCCTCTGCTGCAATTTGGGAAATGGGCGTCTCGGTAAAAGGCACATTGCAGTATCGTAACCGTCCAGCCCATTTCCCATGATACCCACCTGGAATGGAACCTCTGACTTTCTACTTTTACTTCTGAATCAATACCAACTGGCAAATCAGGCACACACTCATACCAGCCAACTACACACTGACACACCAGCCAAGTCTCTCATATGTTTGAGCCGAGTGCTTAGAGGTCTCGTTGGCATTTTTGGAATCTCTTTAAAATGCCATAAAATTGGAGGCTAATTCATTTCTGTGACTTATTATCAAAAGTGCAGCAACTCTATAGATTAATATCAGAGGCCACATCAGTAATCTTGGCTTTTGGCTCAGAAGCAAAAAAAAAAGAAGAATTAAAATATTAGATGATCAATTTGTAGGTACTGATTAATAATTTAGTTTTAAAACTAATTTTCTTTCATTTTATTCGGATATCATTCAGTGCGTTTACATGGACAACAATAATCCGACATTGACCCAATTAAGACGATACTCTGATTAAGAAACTACCATGTATACAGTGATTATTGATGACCTTAATCCAACTAAAGTCATACTCAGAGTAAACACAAATCGAATTAAGACGTGTGGAGTATTCCAGTTTTTGTCGCATTATTGAAGTGCATTACAGACATGTACACACCTTAATCACACTATTAACGTCATGTGAGAGTTTTCACCGCATTTTGCGACAGGACACGTACACACACGGCAGTGCTCAACCGTTTAACGGCAAACAAGAGCACGTCTGCGTCCGAAACCACGTACTTACCTACTATATAGTAGGCCAAATACATGTATATAGTAGGGGAAATACATGTCAGCTACTATATATATAATACATGTATAGAAATACATCTCGGCTACTATATAGCAGGTAAGTACGCGGTTTCGGACGCAGCTCACGGCTTCAAGCAGTCGTCTATTTACACGTACAGCATGACAAATAATTAACTGCACTTGAAGCTTTCGTAAAATTTAAAATAAAAACACCCAAAACTGTATACAGTACCATAACGAAGACCAACTGTATGTCGATACGTGAAATTCTGGAGGGAACGTCGGACGGCGTGGCATGGGGACGTAATAACGTGTGATGTTAATCGATCTCTGTTCTATAACATGTAAAACGGGGACATGAAAGTAATAGTCTAAAAGCGACTCATGTAAGCATCTTAATCAGAATATTGTCTCATTCAGAATAAGATCAGTAAATAGATTATTGCTTGATACCTTTAAACAGTTGCCATTGAAATTAGCACAGCAGCTTTAGAAATTCTGATCTAGATCCAGATGATATCATGAGCAAGCCAGAGGTCATAGTAACAAGAAAACTCTCTGAGACATGTTATAGAACTCAGAAGAAATGTTAATAGGAACTAGACTCAAAATGGAACTCGTCCTGTTCTGGGTGACATGGGAAAGTGGGGTTTAGATCATTACACTACTCAGACGAATACTGAAAAGCCAAAAAAGCCTGAAATGCTTTGGATACACGCTGGATGTTAGGTTGCAATTAAGAGTCTTGAGATATGCAGGCATTTTATTGGCCAAATAAAAATATGCAAAAACAAACTCAAATCTGTTTTCTTTTCTTCAAATATCACTGTGCTGTAGCTACACTGGTGACATTAGGGGATAAAAAGAGTAGCGTAACTGACAGGACTGGGATTTAGACCGAGTATAATGTATAACACTGATACTGCTCTACAGTATTTGGAAAATGCTGAGTGGCATTATATTATAGATTGTTTCAATACTATCTTTCATAAGTTTGCTGTATTCATCTCTCATGGGATAACCTGTGTCCTACAACTTTGAGACAGTGCTGCTTGGGCAGTTTCCATACTCACTAGAGCAGTAAAGCTGCTTTCCTTGGCCATCTAGCAAAGCATATAACCTGGGGAAAAGTGTGCCTAAAGGAAACCTCCACCCTGAAACACATTAAATATGTTTACATTGAAATATGTGTGGTATGCTTAGTAATTCTGGTGCTAATTTCTTTATTGGTGTTGAATTGTCCTTATTCCTGTTAGTGAGAAATTAGCAGTTGCACTGCATCGATGTCACAAGGAGAACATTGCTAGTTCATTTACAATGGTGTTCAATAGGAGAAAGATTTTCACACACACACACAAAGACACACACATTAATGTGTAAACTAAGCATTTCTTTAACTTTTTTTTTCCGCAGAATTTCTACAAAGACATCAATCGTGAGGGGATGTACATCAGGTAATTTGGTTTTATATATATATATATATATATATATATAATTTTTTTTCCTGTTGTGTGTGTGCATGCATGCTGGAGTGGTTGTGGATAGTGCTTAGTCATTGCTATTTGTCTGGAGTTAGAAAGAAAAATGAAGTAAAATGTTTGAATGAAAATTCATTTCTTTCTGCTGGAAAGGCACAGTTCTGAATCACTAAAATGACAGATGAAGTGATTGACATGAAGAATTCAAAGATGGGGATAAATGGGATGGAGATGGAAGGACAGAGAGAGAGAGACAATGAAGTAGCCAGTATGTGGCAGAGATTGATGAAAAAAAGAAAACAAGAGTGCATATGGGAATTAACAAGGGGAAAACAGAGTGATAGTGGAAGAGAGGTAGTGAAACAACAGAAGACCAGAAGGGGGTGTGTGTGGGTGTGTGTGTGTGTGTGTGTGTGTGTGTGTGAGAGAGAGAGAGAGAGAGAAAGAGAGAGAGATGGGTGTGGAGGAATTAGAGTGATGGAAATGTTACACTGCAAGTAATGCAGAGCAGTGTGACTTAGCAAAGAACAAATCAACACGGGTGATATTGAAAGACTGTGTGAAAGAAAGCGTGATGAAAGCTAGAGTCTCTCTCTCTTTTTCTCTCTCTCTCTCTCTCACATGCATACTGTAACCAGAACACAGTTCAGTCCAGGTACCCAGGCAATACCGCTGGCTCATTTAGTAAAAGTCATTCCTAAAAGAAAAGCAGAAATGCCTTCAACCCAATGCATGCAGTTGTCTAGAGCATTTCCAAATTCCTTTCTCAAGCATATCCTCTGCCGGTATAGAGCGACTATATTGCAGCCGTAAGTGACACTGAAAAAAAGGCGCTACACTGATTCAGAGAGAACAAAGTCCATCTCCACTCCCAACTCCCAAGAACATTGTTGGATTAAAATGTGCCAGGTGCCTATTAGAGCGAGAAAGAAGGAGGGATTTCTTTTCCTGTTTGACATACAGCTACCTTAGAGGCACATTAAACTTGGATGACTCTGTGTCCGAACAGAAGGAGCCTGGCTAGAGCCAAATTTACAGCACACATTTTATTCACAAGGAGACCAGGCTGAATATTTAAAGCCAATATGTGAGGGATGTCCCAGTTCTGCCATCCATGCCATGATTCGCATAAGTTTTCCCTCCTGACCTTGAGCTTCTACACTGTAAAAAAAAATCCAGTTTTCATTTCAGAGTAGATGGTTCACCCTTGATTTGTCTGACAGAAGACCTCACACCTCGCAAGTCATTTTCTATTGGCAGAGCAGCCTTCATTAGAGAGTTGAGTTAGCACTGGAGTCCAGTTCCTACTGAATCATTTTCTACAGCCAGCAAGAACATGGCATTACTCCAGACCTTGAAGCCTCTTTCTTTTTCAAGAGCACAGTCATTTTCCAGTCGGTTCAAGATTGGTTATTATTTATTAAGGTGAATACACCTTGATATCGATCCTGACCTTCATTTCCATTTCTATTTATTTTTTTGGCACATATTTATATCCAGTGTATCTTATAGATGAGGCAGAATGCAAACCAAATATACAGCCCAAGTATAAATCCCTTACTTAATGCATAGTCCATAGGTCATCCCTAGAGGCAGAACATACAAATACACCAGTAATTTCAGGTTAGGTTTGTTTCACAGTTCTGAATTACTGCTCCAATACTGCCCTCTTATGGAAAGCGTTGTAAAGTACATCTTAATTATTTAGTGGTATGAGTGAAAATGGGACTTCAAATCCCTTTAAAATTGCACTCAGATTTTCATTCAAATATTAATAAGCCTGTAATTTTATACGGAAGCAACTATTAACACATTATTAGACTTATAAACAATATTTATCAATAATTATAATGTTTATGTGACTGTATTGCATAAACCACTGAAAGGGAAAATTGATACATTGATACATAATCTTTTAAAAATGTGTCAAATAAAGCATGCCATGAATTCATTCAGACCCAGTTTTGTACATTGAGTGACACGATGCTTTGATAGACTTGTTTTAGGTGTGTAAACATAGAACGTGGGATCTTAAACATTTGAATGATTGTATGTTACAGGTACCTCTACAAGCTACGTGATCTTCATCTGGAGGGAGAGAACTACACAGAGGCTGCATACACACTTCTGCTGCATTCCAAGCTGCTTAAGGTACACACATGGACACACATACAGACTGAAGCAGACCAATGCATTCCCATACACACACACACACATGCACACACACACATACACACACACACATATGCATGCACACGTGTGCACACAGAGAGAATACATTACTTTTTGACGAAATACTGTTTGACCTCTGGCACAAGGTCATTGTAGTAATAAGAGAGATACTTTGGTTTGTGCAGTGGCAGTTCTTAGAGAGGAAAGAGGTGTCGTTATTGGCTGATTTACAACAGTCCCTGGCCATGTCCAATGGTCCTTTGTGGGTCGCAGACTAGATTTATGAATTCACTTCACTTCCTGCAGCCAAAACACCTTAATTTATGGAGCTCATTGCAATGTCTCTCATTCTGTCTCTCATGCTCTCTCTTTCTCTCTGTGTCTGTCATGTTTGATTGATGTAATTACCAATGTGCAGTTTGTGCTAGATTACATTCTGAGTGATGTAGTTTGACTCATGATCCTTTGGTGAGGACAACTTGGGCTGCCTTCTCTTTGTTCATGGACATCATCTTATATATAACATATATCTTATATAACTTCTATCTGCATATATATATATACAGATAGAAGTTATATATATGTGTGTGGGTGTGTGTGTATGCATATATAAACAGCTTATGCTATTGTATGTCAGTTTAATTTTCATATAGCTCATTTTATTTCAGTCTTATATCTAACTTCATTATCCTCTTTCCAAAACACTCATCTATTCCTAAAGTGGTCAGATGAGCAGTGTTCACCTCAGCTGGATTTCCAGAGTCCTCAGACACAGCGGCAGCTCAAAGAGACGCTCTATGACACCATCATCAGCTACTTCGACAAGGGCAAGGTGCGCTGGACTTCACACCAACTTACATTTATCTATTTATATATATATATATATATATATACAACTGAGCAGTTGTGGGTTAAGGGCCTTGCTCAAGTGCCCAACAGTGGCAGCTTGGCAAGGTTGGGTTTTGAACTCATGACCTTCTGATCAAAAGTCTAATGTCCTACAAACTACAAAGTAATTATTGTGGATTGCAAGAAGGAAAGTACCAAGAAAGTTTTACTGAAGTACATTGAAATGCCAGGCAGGTTCTAGCTATTAAGCAGGTAAGCGTGAGGTTGTAACACATAGGACTCAGCAGCATAATTTGGGTCTTTATAAATGATGTACAAGTGTAGCATCAACCCAGAAACCAAAAGCCAAATTCAAACCGAGAGCAAAATCTGGTAAAAAGTTTATACTATGCTTACAATAATCAGTCATAACTGCACAGGTAAAAGTAGGCAGAAGGGTAAATAAAAACAAACCATCCAGAAAACAGTACACAAGGAAGTGCATGGTAAACTAGTGAGTACAGCTCAAAACTGTGCATTGAAAAAAGGAAACAACACAAATTAGATACGTAGATACTTTACTAGTAACAGGAAGTAATGAAATCCAAACTAAAACCCAAGACAGCTTGACCTCTGGTGGTCAGGTGGGGTATTGCAGGGAGTCATTGTGACTGTGGTATAAAACACTATAAAAAAAATGGTAATAGCAAGATAGTTTAACTAAATTTCATATAAATTGTTGAGAGCTTATAGGTGTAGTGAGAAACTTGTTAGGAGTTAATAGACGCATACAGTAAATTTAATAATAGTGAAATTTAGTGTGGTTTTTTTTACACTTGTGTGTAACAGTGTCAGTAGCATAATAAGTATTTCTTTTATATTAAAGTTTTATTAAACCTACCAGTACATGTTTTGTTTTCATGAGTCTTTTCTGCGCTAAGTGTACAGACACAACATATTGATATACAGTAATGAATTGTATACTGAAGGACATGTTAAGGTCCCAGCAAAACCAAAAGAACCCACGCTTTCTTTTACACCCGAGATTCAGCCCCACTTGTGAACTACAGTGAATTTAAAACTGAGATTAAAAGTATTGCCATAACTCTGGTGTAACTGTTATGCTGTTTCCACTAGAAAATATGTGAGTGCATTAGGTAATAGAAAGCTTAGACGCAGTGCTTAATGCTGGATAACTTATTGATAACTTATTTACGATTTTGAGTATTTGTTTCAGTTCCTGATTAAGTCTGATATTAAAGTGAAAATCAGTATTTCTACTTATCATACCTTTACTCCAAATAATTATCCAATTTCTTTGTCCATTTCTTCCTAATACCTAAAAGGATTTGTCCTGCACAGTGATTAACAGCTAGAACATATCAGTGCACATTAGTTAACATCAGTGCACATAAGTCTTGGTACTTACAATCTTTTAACACAAAACAACTGGAGATTTCACACAATGAAAAGTCAAATTCATTTTAGTTCCTAGTTATAATTTCTCTCTATTTTTACTGGCCTCTCATCCTCTTGTGTGTTTATATTTTCATACATTTGTGTGTTTTAGATGTGGGAGGAAGCCATTGCTTTGTGTAAAGAACTTGCAGAACAGTATGAGATGGAGGTCTTCGACTATGAACTACTTGGCCAGAGTCTGGTAAACACAGCCGCACACACAAATTTTTCAGCTTTTTTTTTTTTTTTTTTTTTGATACACAATATAATATAAGATTCATGAATCCTGGATATGCGCCATGCAGTCATTACTCCACACCTGTCATTCCCTCTAAATCTTTGATGGCTAGTTTAATCACCTTCTGCTGAGGGGAAGAGAACGACTTATATCCACTCTATTTATGGGATAGCTTCAACTTGATGTTATATTTCATCTGTTCAGCTAATTAATCAGGCTGTCTGAATTTTTTTAATTATATAAGACTATGATAATTAAATGAAACTGTTCTGTAGATAATCAGGGGTTTTAATCATATTCACCAGTTTCAGGGAACAAAAGTGAGCACTGTTTTATTTTCATCAAATTGGGCCAACTTTCTTTGTGAATCATGTATAAATTGCAGCTTAGATTTTTGTATCTGTCTAACTAAAGACCAAAGTGTGTTACGGAAGTACAGCTTGTAAAACTCTCATTGTTTTACATCTTTCAGTTCTTACTGACAAAGTCAATGAAGTGTTCTCTTTCAGTGTTTCTGATATGTTCCACTGTATTTACTGCTTACAGAAACAACAGGCCAAGTTCTATGAGAATATTATGAAGATCCTGCGACCCAAACCAGATTACTTTGCTGTTGGGTACTATGGCTGCGGCTTTCCTCAATTCCTACGGGTCAGTGTTTGTGTTGAGTTTTCTAATGAAGGAAATGAATATGTTGGCACAATTATATTTTTGCCTACTGATTTCAAACATTTAAACAAA
>JANDJT010000041.1:19451824-19465475 GCA_024331685.1 Stegophilus panzeri
CCCATTTGGTCGTCCTGGTTACCTCAACTGTTTCAATTATTGTTTTGTTATGAACGATTAAAGGGACTCAAGCCTGAAGCAAAATTGAAATATTAATCTCATACTCGCAATAATGTGTCATGTTTATTACTCTAATTGTAAATCTTTTTTTCCTTTATCCCAGCAGACATGGTGACAAATGAACTTTGTCAGGGTGGTCAGGATGATTCATGAAAAAAAATAAATGAATAGGAATCAAGCCATACTTGAGACAGATAATTGGTATTAGTGGATATCTATCCCTCTCTGGAATAACATAAAATAATTAGTGGTCTTTACAAGACAGGTTTAAAAGACTGAAATTGCTGTACTATTCCACCCTTCATTCCTCTCTCCCTTTCTCACCCCAGTCTTCTTTGCCTCTATAAGAGAGGAAGTATGGATGATAATTAGCCCCCTTCACTATCATTTTATGTGTAAAACTGTTCTGTAACTCCCATGTTCTGCTAAATTTGAAGGACTGCAGCTTTTTGAACAGCTTATTTCAAACTGCAGCTTCCTTCAACCAGATCACTGAACAGCAAGCTCTATTCATCATATCTTCATATTTCTGTGCTAAGCTGTGTTATTTAACTGTTCTTTTGTTTTCCATTAAAATTCTCTGAAGAGTTCTAGTACATGTTGGAATCTTCTCGTAGTGATGAAGCTTAAGTCCCAAATGTATTGCATGAGTGTCAACATCCTTTGGATTGTTGCAAATAATTATTATGACTTCAGGGAAGACCAGATCACATTTTAGGAGCCATTCATGTTGAATTATTTTTTTTTTCTGGTGTGCTTATCTGCAACTATATTGTATTCAATTCCTTTTTTTCTTTTTATTGGGTCTGTCTAATTTTCTGTCTTTTCAGAAGCAGTTACAGTGAATTAAACATCAAATCTTGTTTAACTCACTTATTACCCATATTATACATTTTAAAGCCATTTTCTCTCTCTCTCTCTCTCTCTCTCTCTCTCTCTCTCTCTCTCTCTCGCACACACACACACACACACACACACACACACACACACACACACACATTTCAACATATTATCCCTTGCTGGCAACAATAACAACACTAGAAAGCTAAAAATGGTTCAAAGTTGTATGATGAGCTTTACATACAAGTCAGAGTTGAGAGATGGCCTTTGAGTGTTTTGTAATATTGCTTAAAATACTCTCATACACAAGCACATACAGCTGTCTCTTTCTTCATCAGCCTGTTTCTCTTTATCTCCCCATATGGATTTTACTCATATGGATTCTACATAAATCAAATCAGAATTGTTCAGCTCATCTATGCTACTTAAGGATGTTTGGAGATGTATGTCATGTGAAAACCAGAAAACCTATGGAGCCACACTGAGGCAATATGGTGGGGTTTTTTTGTGTGTGTTTTGTTTTGTTTGTTTGTTCATTTTGTTTTGTTTTGTTTTGAAGGTATGTCCATGAATTGATATATTGAGGCCATGAGTTAAGTTTCTCAGGATCTATTTTGTGGCCATGCAGTACTTAACGTGTGGCAACTAATCAGTGAGAAAAACAGATATTGAATTAAACCATGGTGAATACAGGAATCTATGCATAGAGATTACTGATAAATTTACGCATTACTTCCATTTTGGAATGAGACATAAATACATGTTCCCCTTGTACGTTCCCTCCAAAGGATTAACTGGAGGCCACATATTAAGTATGAAGGTTCCACAACATATTAATTTGTGGGCTCAGGTTACACAATTCATGGCAGTTACTTTTGTATCTTGTGATCACAACATAATAATTTGTGGTCCTGAGATACACTATATGGCTAAAGGTTTGTGGACACTGGACCATCACCCATATGTGCTTGCTGAACATCCCATTCCACATTTAGTCCCCCTTCGCTGTTATATTAATATATATGTGTGTATGTGGCTGATGTTGCTTGCTCACAGTCTGACCTGTGTTACTACTACTAAAACTGTTATCTATTTGTGTAGTTTCTATTTTTACAAGTTCCACTCAACACTCAAATGTGCAAGCCAGGGGGTACTCCAGGACCAGGGCTGGGAAGCTGTGGCCTAAATAGAGAATTGTTTCATGTATATTAAGCTACCCCTGGCACCTCTGCTTTACACCATGTTCTGCAGTATAATTAAAATCCTTTTTAATACAATCTAAATTGAACACATTTTCCCATCTCAGACTGCCCTATTATAGTATACTTGTCATTAGTCATCCTCAACACTAATCTGTAGACTATCCTGTATGCCTAGTATTATTTAAGCTCATTATTAATCCTGACGACTTCTTATGAATGAGTCACCTTTACCCAAACCTCAATAAACGAGTGACAGTTCAGTCTCTCTAATTTTCTCTCTCTGCTTCATACTCTTCAAGGACACACAGGTAAACACAGGAAAACACAGTGGCCCTGTTATACTGTGGGGTTATTTTGCTGGCAAAACAAAGAGTCACTGCAAATACAAATACAAAGTTCATCTAAAGTTAAAAAAAAATCTAACTTCAACATTCCTTTCCTGATAATGTGTGGTCATTTCCAGGATGACTCCACCACCAACCACAAACAACAAAGACTCACCGAATGGTTTGATGAGGATGGAAATGGTGGGGCCTTGTACTACTGTAGGGCCTAAACAGTCACCAGATCTCAACTCAACTGAAAACTGAAAAGATTTTGTACCAGTGTCTTAGTCAGTGCCCTCCACTTCCATCATAAAGTGGGAATATTTAACACACCATCAGTGGGAATATTTTTGGAAGAACATTGTTCAATACTCAGTTCCAGAGATTTGTAGAATCAATGCTAAGGTGCACTGAAGCTGTTCTAGTGACTCGTGATGGCCCAGCACCTAACACCACATACTTATATTTTTCATGTAATTTTTCATCCAAGTGTACATGAACACTGTTGCTCTAAATGCCCCAGATGTATTACCATACCACAATTTTATTGTTTATTGTTCCATTTTTTCTAATGGTATCTAAATACATTGGACAATCAAGTAAAATACATCTTTTCACAAAATGATTTCATTCACAGTTTGGAGATACAGCATATCCTAAGGACATGTTCAGGAAAATGATGATAGGAGATGATAGGTTCAGTCTACATGTTTTCATTATCTCAGCTAATACCCCAACTTAGAGTTAACTGCCCCCTGGGGCTTCTGTAGTGCAATACTGCTCCTATAGTGATAGTGAATGTCTGATTGAATGACTTTATGGCTTCACTGGGTTTCAGAAGGACTTTTATATGGAAGTGTGAAATTTGAATGAGCTGAGGCTGAGAAATCTCATGCAATAGAAAATAGAAGGGAACAGAAACACAGAGTGAGAGAGAGAGAGAGAGAGAGAGAGATATGGTGAGTGCAAATTGAAGTTTGATGGGTTTTTTGATATTGCAAAATAATCTCAGTGTTGAATAGAGTCTATATGTACTGATATGATTTAACATAATATGTCTTGCCATTTCAGCAGGAGAGAATTGGATTTTATACCAATAAATGTTTCTGCTTCTCTCCTCAACTCCATTGTTTGGGTCTAGCAACTTTGAAGCACATTTAAAGGTGGTGTCAGAGCTTCTTAAGTCAGAACACTAATATTATTTGGTTCACCTCACATTATGACAGCTGTCGATAAAATATCTGCTCAGAGGCACTCCAGGCCCAAGGCAGCATTGATTGGAGAAAACATCCAACATCCAATAGATCAGATAAGATCAGATCTTGCACTAATATTTAGCTCAGTGGTCACCAACACTGTTCCTGAAAATTTACCTTCCTGAAGACTTCAGCTCCAACCATAATCGTGCCCACTTGACCGTCTAATCAGTGCCTTAAAAAGTTCTTGATCAACTCAAACAGGTGTGTTTTTTGGTTGGCGATGAAAGATGTAGATCTCCAGGAAGAGGTTTGATGACCATTGATTTAGGTGATCTAGCCTAAGCAGTGATTTGGAGTTGTGGCTTTAGTGGTATCACTGTGTGGAGCTTTAAATCTCTGACTATAGCCCATTTCAAACAAATATTTGTAGACACCAGAAGTGATGTCGCTGTTCCTAGAACATAGCCAGTTAATGGAAAACATCATTCAAAACACTAGTGAAGAACTGTACATTGTGTGCTTCTTTTTATGTGACTGGTAGCTTGACTTAAAATTAAAATGTTATTCAGTTGTTGGGTGTTCCCTCTAGTCAGGAACAAACTTGCTTTCAGAAATGATAGAATATTGATTTCCAAAAAGACAAATCACAGCGAAACACTTGAATTGCTGCATTAAAGAGAGACGGTTGGATATCAAATAACACTGGCGCACACATTTTACCTTGAAATATTATACACTCAAAAGCTGCATTGTTGCACAAAACAGATCATCAACTAACTGTATCTGGGTTTTACAAACCGACATTTAAAACCAGAGGTTAGTATAAACTGCATGTCGTATCCTAAACAGTTAAATAAACAGTTGCGTAATGCATTAATTTCCCAACAAGATAGCTAACCAGCTTGCTAACTAATTCACTTAGTCTTTGCTCACAAATTCCTCTTCCTTCTTAGCAAGGGAAAATGCTAAGTTTTAGACAGAGTTTGCCTTCTCCAGCTTCAACATACACAATAGAGATCTGCATTATAAGAGCAAACATTTCCCACCTTTCCCCTAAGAAAGTAAGTGTATGCATCCAAACTATGATAAGCTTTCACAGATTCTCTGATATAAACACACTCCTTATCAACAAATTAATGATACTGTACACATCCATGCAACTTCTTTCACTTCAGGTAGAAGTTTTAAATCTGTGAAAAAAGAATTCTTGTTCAAAGGATCTGATAATGACAACTGATCATTTATTGCAAAATTTTGTATATATTTCATTTGTTCACTTTTTTGGGGAGACAGTACAGTTTGATGTCATGTTATTTTATAGCTTTACACTTAAAAATGTCACCAGCAGAAATGCGATATTAACAGACATGCGCAGTAACTTTGCTATTGTTTGACTCCATAGGGATTTGCTCCTATAGTAATGTTTAGACTGGGCTTTCTTCCATGGTATTTCTTGTTTTGTCTTTGAAATTTTCAACATTTGTCTGGACCATGCACACACAAAACCCTAATCCTCTATGGATGGCACAAAACAGATGGAGAGGGAGTGAGTATGGGAGAGAGAGAGAGAGAGAGAGAGAGAGAGAGAGAGAGTTTGATGGTTTGCCTAAGCTCTTTTTGCCACTGTATGCATGAACAGCTGAGCCCAATTACCTGTAGAGGCAGCCATTTCCCCCAGATGTCAGGCAGAAAGTGAGTGAGAGAGAAGGCAAGAGAATGAGAGAACAGGCTTGCAATGAGTCTCTGAAATCTAGGGAAATGGAAAATGGGTGCAGTTATATAGCCACATTCAGCTTTAACACACTGGAAGAAATGGCTTTAATCCACAGCAGGTTTGCAGAACAACATGCGCAGGCATGACACTAAATATCCCAAGATTTTATACCAGAGCCATGTAGCAGAGTGACATGAATTTATAGTTTTCTACATTTCTTATTCAAGCATTACTCATTTTCTGTCTATTGTACTTAATGTAATGCACTGATGACTGCACTTGTTCATTATGCCTGGTCTTTTCATTAAATGTGAAATCCTTTCAGAAGCATGTGCCTATGGACCTTAGGGGCAGCAATGCTGGTCATGGTTAGTGCACCTCAGCATAGAAAGACAAACACAGGATTCATTCTTGACTCTAGTGACCCTCTTGTGTTGCCATTCCTAACATGCCAGGCATACATTCGTTTCCTCATGCATCAGACTCAAAACCTGAAGCTGACTGAGAAATAGACAAGCATATGCCTGTGCCTGCTATGTTTTGCCAAAAACACAGGCTATACCACTTTCATTCTTCAATTATACAACTTCCTATTTTTCAGAAGCCTTCCGTCTGCATTTTGAGATTAAAGAGTCATTTTATATGGCCACTAGTTGGTAGACTTTATTGATTGGTGCATTTGGGGTAGGCATGTAACCGAATATGAATACAGTATTTGCATTAAACCGATAATATGTTCTAAACAGATATGAATAAGTGCATTATTATTATTTTTCAGAAGAATTTACCAGAGCAGTTCACATACAGTGCCCTCCACTAATATTGGCACCCTTGGTAAATATGAGCAAAGAAGGCTGTAAAAAATTGCCTTTATTGTTTAACCTTTTTATCTTTTGTTTGAAAAATTAACAAAAATGTGCTGCTCTCGTGGATATCAAATAATTGCAAACACAACACAGTTTTATCAAAAAAAAAAAACTTTGTTAAATATAGATGTGTAACAATTATTGGCACCCTTTTAGTGAATAGTTTGTGCTACCTCTATTTCCCAAGATAACAGCTGTGAGTCTTCTCCTATAATGCCTGATGAGGTTGGAGAATACATGGCAAGGGATCTGAGACCATTCCTCCATACAGGAATTGGACTTGCATGGCAGTTTCTGGAAGAGGGTCACTAATCTTTATTGATGATGTAACTCATGATTGTAGCAGCAGAATGAATTCAGAAGTTTACAGGAACATTTTGTCTGCCAATTTATAGAGAAATGCATCAAAATTAATCTGAAAGAACTTTATCATACATAAACACAATTATCCAACTCAACAAAGGTCTTTATCAGGGGAAAGAGTGGAAGGTTTTAGACTGGCCAAGTCAATCACCAGACCTTAAGCCAATTGAGCAGCATTTCACCCCCTGAAAAGGAGACTGAAGGGAGAATCCCCCTGAAACAAACAACAACTGAAAGAGCCTGCAGTAAAAGCCTGGAAAAGCTTCACAAAAGAAGAAACCAACAGTTTGGTCATGTCAGTGGGCTGCAGGCTCAATGCAGTTACTGCAAGCAAGCAAGGGATATGCAACCAAATATTAAGTGTTATTTACTTTAATTTACTTGAAGACTTATCTGTCCCTATACTTTTTGGGTGGTCTGAAACAAAGGTTCTATGTTTTATATTATTTAACACATCTAGATGTAAATACCAGCAAATAAAGCTGAAATTCTAAACTCTCTTCTCATATCCATCTTTTGATCTCAAACCCAAATGTCTTTGGTGTATAGCACAAACAAAAGAATTGGCCTTGCCATTCCAGTAGTTTCTGAAGGGATTGTAGGTCATGTCTAGTTCAGGTTTATACTGGTATTTGGAGTACTAAATAAATACTGACATTGTGTTACACCCCTAATATAAAGAGTAAAGTTTGCTGGAAAAATTAAGGGCATGAAGGAAGGAGAGATTCTCACAGACATGTGGTCAAATATTAGTTAAATTACTCTCACTTGTTAGCTATTATCTTTCTTTCATTGATGATAAACACAGACACCTGCAGGGTAGATGTGTTTAATGGATTAAAGAGATGAGGTAATGAGGAATTCTCATTAATCTTCTTTGTGAGAAGGTCAAAAATATGTCAGACATGCCTCATACACACTAAGTGTATGTGTAGCTAGTTATGTTGTAAACTGCAATATAACATTCAATTCATCCATCCATCCATCCATCCATCCATCCATCTATCCATTTTTCATACCAATTATCCTACACAGGGTTGCGGGGGAGCCTGGACCCTATCCCAGGGAACTCGTGCACAAGGCAGGGGACTCCCTGGACAGGGTGCCAATGCATTGCAGGGCACAATCACACACACACATTCACATACCACACACAATTTGGAAATACCAATCATCTTAACACATGTCTTTGGACTGGGGGGAGGAAACCGTAGTGCCCATAGGAAGCCCCCAAAACATGGGGGAGAACATGCAAACTGCGCACACAGAGAGAAGGTGCAATTCAAACCTCCAACCCCAGAGGTCTGAGGCAGATGAACTAAGCACTAAACCACTAATTGTAACTACTATTTGTAATTGATTATTGTACAAATGAAACATTCAGCATAAACACACACACACATACACACACACTTGGCCGTTTAATGACATTATTTGATTGATTTTTTAGGTGCTCTATAATTTATAATGCTCATCAAATTTGGTCAAAATACTTACAACAATATATGAAGCCTTGATTGGCATAGGCATAATAAGCCTCACAGAGATGATTTGAGGTCACTGCAGGTATGTGACCCACCTGAGGTATCAACATTTCATTGATGCCACCATGACATCCAACTGGCTCAGTCCCAGCTTGTGATGTGTGTATCTGCACTGAACACTAAAAAGTGTGTAAATGGAGCAAGAGTGGAACCATTTTGAAGCTGATGATGCCATAATCATGGCTAGTGAAGATTCTGAAGTCTCTTCTGCACACTCTCATTTACAAGATATACATAATTTAAACCTACACATTCAACCTCTCACTCTATTCCACTAGTGAGGAGTGCAGCCAGCTCTTTCCAATCATCTCTGTGGGAATCAGTTTTTTGATTTGTTCTTCTGGCAGGGGCTTGATTAGCATCTAGCGCTCATACCCTCCCTCTCTCCACTTCTCATTATGGAGATCACAAAAATCCTGAAGCCATCTACTACTTCTAGGAAATACGTGGATTTGCATATTAAGTTCTCTGCTTAAATCATGTTTGTCAGTATTCATGGCTATAGATAGACATATAGGCATGTGTTTATTAATATTTTACAGGAAATTACTGGCAATTACTGTACAAACACACTTTAATTAAGTAATTAGTCACAATGGGTGTTGATTATTTTCCTATTACAGCACATTGAAACGTGTTTTATACCTCTTATTCCACAGCAAATTTCCAATTCGAACAATTTTTTGCCTAAGTAGGGGAGGCATTATGGTTTTAGTTTGTCAGTCTATCTGTTCAGAATTGTCATTACACAATAGCTCAAGAACGAGTGGCTCAGTCTTTGTAGGATTTATAGGGAATTAGCATTGTAACTAGCAGATGAATTGATTAGATTTTGAAATTGATCCAAACAGGATCAAGGTAGCAAAGTCAAATCTCTGAAATAGTTTTTCTTCAATAACTTCCTTCTTCTTTGTCATACAAATAACTTACTTATGCATTCAAAGACTAGACTTGTGGTGGTGGAGTTCGTTTTTAATTAAAGAACTACACTTCATACTTTTTATCCATTTATAGTTACATTTAATATTGTGGAAAGTCTGAGAAACGAGTTAGATCCTGTCATCACTTACATCAAAGTTCATAAGGGGAAAAAAGTAGCTTGTCATGTTGCTGAAAAACTCTTAAAAAAAGTCCTCCATAGAATTTCGTGTGTCAGCAAATGTAATGTTACAGCTGTAACTCTGAGTGTTACAAAGCACTGACACTGGAGACTTCTTCAAAAAATGTTAAATAAAGATCTCCTCACATAAAACATGTATCAATAAATACACACGTTTTTTTTTTTTAAACCTTTTGTGTGGTGCGTCTGCCATGAAATTCCCTTTTAATGAGCTGTTACTATATAAATGCTAAGACGGTACTGTCAAAGTTGCTGTTATAGAAATTTAATTAACAAATTGCCCAACAATGACAGCACTGGGGTTTGAACCTACAACCTTCTGACCAGTAATCCAGAATCATAACTGTTGCACCTCCACTGCCCAACATAGAAGTAGCACTACCATACGCCATATCCTACTTAATAAATAAACAAACCTTAACCTTAAAAACCTTAACATGAACATATATACAGCAATTCAGTCACATATTACTATACAATATTGTAAAGTTCATCTCTATAGAATTATATTTTACTGATATTTTACAGCTAAAGACCCACCTCTAACCCACCACGTAACTAACCCCTAAAATGCCAACCTCACATTATCCTTTATATAAATTTAAAAAAAAAACAACTTACATCTCTACTCTGCGCATTTGCTTTCTAGTACTCAATTAAAAAATCTTGTTTGGTAGCACTACCTGTATTGTTCTCCGCTTGATATATCACTTTGCTTTTATTTCCTCATTTGTCGCTTTGGAAAAAAGCATCTGCTAAATGAATAAATGTAAATGTAACTGTATTGAAGTTCATACCATCACAAAACATAAACCAAACTCTCCTTTTATGTTTCATTAGTTTAATGTTAATACAAGTGTATTAATTTTAATACACTTACACAGATTTATCTAATAGATTTAGTCTGCATGGTTTCATAAATAGAAACCCAAGAGACAGAAATAGGACAAAATGAGGGACAAAATTTTATATCATGTTTATAAGGCCTCTGGGAAAATAGAAACAGTCTGAAGGAGAACAAGTGGATGCATTATGCATGGGACTAATACACCAGAGTGAGAAAGAGTGATAGGAGGATTGACAGGTGGCTAGAGGAACTGAGGGATGCTATATAAGGAGGGAAAAAGAACAAGGTGGAGAGATGAAAGAGAATGCTGACTTTCTTGACTTCCTTGCACTTCTCATTAAAGTCACAGAGAGAGAGAGAGAGAGAGTTCAAACATGGTCCGAACGGAGATCCATTATCTGACACAATAAAGTGTCAGTGATTAACAGCTTATAGCCATAACAGGACCAGAGGATCAGAAATTGTTAAAACCCTTCCAGTCCCTTTATTCTGTTCCATGGCACTAACAGTAAGAAAGAAGGCAATTTTATATAAGTATACATTTTAAACACATATACATGTACAGTGAAATTATTTAATTCACTTATCCCAGCTTAGGAAACTGAAGTCAGTGTGAAGGGTCAACCATGATACAGTGCTCCTGAAGCAGATGCAGTCCTGAATCTTCGTAAACCTATCTCTCTTGCAGGTCTCATATAATCTGAATAGATGCATGCACAGAATTGTAGAATCATTAATGTTTTGTTGTTTACCTAATTAAAAGAAGTCATTAGGAGGCAGAGATGGAGTGAGGCCATCAGGCTAAAACAAGAGGCTCTTGGCATTTAATTAGTTCAGGGCTATTCAACTTTACTGGCAGGTGGGCCACATTAAAAATAAACACATGGGGCAGGTGGTGAAGTTAATCTAGTGTAACAAAAACAAATAAATAAAATAATTAGTTAAAGTAAAAACAATTGTCTTTGTACGAGGCCACCAAAACAGCATTAATGCACCTTGGCATGGGATGTAGGCCTACAAGTCTCAGCAACTTTACTGGAGGTGTTATGTAATGGAGGTTGAGATGGATGCAAGTGCAGATAAGAGCTTTATTAGACAGGCAGACAAATCCAAATCGTGAAACACAGGCATAGACAAAATAGACAAAGGGACAGGTGATCCGTAAATGGGCATAAACGAGGCTGGACTAGAATCAAAGAACGCTATGCTATAAACAAGATCAAAACCATGCCTCAAAACCATGCCTCAAAACCTGTGGCATAAAGGCTTTGCACGGTGATAACACTCAATACTTCACAACACATATAGACACACAAGGGGTTTAAATGACAAACGTATTCAGGGGTGAACACAAAACAGCTGAGAACAATGATGTCACATACGGGAAACAACCAATGACAATACTGGGGTGGCGACAGGACAGAAATCATAACAAATGCACACGTGTTAAAAGTAAACAAAAAGTCAGTGTCACTGTCAAACCCGGAAGTGCGCGCTCACACTCGGGCTTTGGAGCGCGAGGGGAAATCATGACAAAATACAGTAATGTTACTTTGTAACACGTTACACCCAACTCTGCCCATGATATAAGAACAGGAATAATGTGTATTGACATGTTATAGAGGCTAATCATTCTGTTTAAACTGTCATTCTTCCATCATCCCAGGTTTGTTTGTAGTTTCTCTTTAAGATGAGACTATGATCTCTTTCTGAGGATATTTTTCACTCACTAACTTTATTTCTGCTTACATGAATAGGAAAAAAACCCTGCTTCACAGGATTGTGAGGCAATCCATTGTAATGTGTATGGTGATGCATTTATTTTTGGTATGATGATAGAAATAGATGATAATATGGACCTTGTGGGCATTTGGCTCATCCCCAGGAGTAAAATTTTATTCATTTATCATTTATTTATATTTATGTCCACTCATCTTCATTAAGATTTGCACTTTATCCTGGTCAGGGTTGTGTTGGATTTGGAGATTGGATGGGATGCCAATCTATCACAGATTTATTTATTTGTATTATTAATATACAGAAAATGCAGGCATCGTTTAAAAGAAATAAAAGAGACAAAAAAAAGAGGCCATAATAATTTTGGAGGCAGAGGATGTGGTAAGGGTTGGGCATAGTGGGGTTGATATTAGGCTTAGAGTTAGGTAAAATGGAGTTGAGGTTAGACGTTAAGGAGTTACAGTGGGTGTGGATGGCCAATGGGTAATGGAAAACAGCACAGAAAATGTATTGCAGAGGTGGACATTTTCCCCCAGTGTTGTGGACATTTTCAGTGTTTTGTGAAATGCACCCAACCATTCAGGGCAAAATAAAGAAAAGGAAAAACCTCAGAACAAAAATACAACTAATAAAATAGTTTAAAAATTTAAATAATAATAATAATAATAATAATAATAATAATAATAACCAAAAAATTATGCTCTTAATAAGAACACTGCACTGAGTCCACATTACTCCTTTTTACATGACCAACTTATCAACAAATAACAGAACTTGACTTTGTATTAGCTTCTCAGACCATGTCATTTTTAATTCAAATACATCAATCCTTAACTCATTTATTCATTCATTCATTAACTGGTTTATCCTGGTCAGGGTTGCAGTGGATCTGAAGCCTATCCTGGGAACACTGGGCACAAGATTAGAGAATTCACCCCAGAAGAGACACCAGTCCATGTCACTGCAGCACACCATGCACATACACATTCAGACACTCATTCACATCTAGAGGGCAATTTATCATATACAAATCCAAAAGTTTTATGAGTTCCTGGTCAACTACTAAAATGTATTAGTCATACAATGCCTAATAGACACTCATACACTTCATTCACAGTCCCATACTGTAGATTATTTACATTGTCCCAAATTTGCTACATCTGAGCCACACTATGAAAATTCATAACATGATAATCATAATAAAAACAAAAGATCCCATTAGTCCTCAAATGGCAGGAAGAGAGGGCAGTGAAATTTTCATAAAGCTGTCAATCATAAGTCAGCCAATTAACAGAATAATTGGTCCATTGGGTTTAAGTGGCGGCTGTATGGTCCAATAAGAATTAATTAGAAAAGCTGTTGAAGCCATCAGTAGCTTTGAAGATGTTTATCTTAAGAATAGATGCCTGGAATTCATCAATAAAGCAACACACAACAAGCAATCAAGAGTAGTGCTTACTGTAAAAGTAAAAAAATCTTATCCACATAACCACTAGGGTTTTGTCATATTGCTAGACTGCCAGATAAAAACAAAACACTCTTTTAATGGTTCCAGCTGAATGACAACTGAAGAATCCTAAGGGTTCGAAATTTTCTAATAGTGTACACACACACACACACACACACACATACATCTACAGTGGGGGAAATAAGTATTGAACACGTCGACATTTTTTTCAGTAGATATATTTCCAATGAGGTTATTCACATGAAATTTTCACCAGACTTTGGTATTAACTCAAGAAATCTGCAAATGTAAAGAATTCACAACATTAAAGTCCATAAATAAAGTTATGTGTAATAAAGAGGAATGACACAGGAAAAAAGTATTGA
>JANDJT010000041.1:19471304-19494993 GCA_024331685.1 Stegophilus panzeri
AGAATACAGTTTTTAAACGATAATATTATTTATTGAAGCAAAAAAGATATCCAATACCAACTAGGCCTGTGTGAAAAAAAATGTTAATTTGTTCATCTTTGTCAGGAGGCGGTGACACTTGCAAAGGTTAAGAGCTTTATTTTGACAACAGGCTAACAAATCCAAAACCTAAGGCAAGATTAAAGTCAGGATACAGGCTGTAGACAGGTGATGTGCAATCAGAGTAACCAGGGCAAAAGACAAAAACATAAACCAAATAACCAGAACAGGAATCATAACCAGAAAGCACTATACCAAGATAAAGGCTTTGTATCAACAGGTAATTAACAGTGAGTGCATACTTCACAATGTCGTGGTGGTGGTGGAATAAATGCTCTTTTATACTGTTGGCGTGATTGTGTAAGTGAGTCCAGGTGTATGCAATCAGTAGGAAGGTGAATGTGAATGTGATAGAGTTCATAATGGATGTTGTAGTTTTCTGTGGCCATGTTTGTAGCCGCTCTGAATTCTGGGAGTTGTAGTCGGCGGTCATATTTGTGGGCCGCTCTGTGTGTAGCAATGCAGATTTCGTCATTGAAGTGACAATCTTCAGTAACTGCCGTATCCTGGTCTGGGTCACAGTGGCTCAGGAGGCTGGGAACAGGGCATGAGTTTTGGGGATGTGTGAGGAAACCGGAGAACCTGGAGGAAACCCACATGGACATGAAAAGAAAATGTGAAGTAACCCAAGTGACGCACAGAGAGTAATCCAAGCTCAGGATCAATGAGCTCAGTGTTGACAGAGTAATTTTGGGAGATCCAACATGAGGATTTAATATCTTACTGAAAACTTTCATCAATACACATGAAATCAAAAATCATCTAGGTTATGTTCAGATTGAATTGTGAGGCAGAGATCCAATCCCTTAAGGGTTTTTAATTTGTCTATTTGTAGAAACCCTACAAATGAGTGTTTTCCAAAAGGACCAAATAGGACCATTTTAGGAAGCTCAGAATATTTATCCCTTATAGAAAAGTCCCATGAACTTCATGTTCTTCATTCACGATTTACATGTTGTGGTTTTTAGACAGTTCACATATCTATCCATCCATCCATTTTCTGTACTGCTTATCCTATACAGGATTGTAGGGAGCCTGGAGCCTATCCCAGGGCACAAGGCGGGACATCCTGGACAGGGTGCCAACCCATCACAGGGTACAATTGTGCACACACTCATTCACGCAGTACTTAGACAATTTAGAGATGCCAATCAGCCTACAATGCATGTCTTCGGACTGGGGGTGGAAACCCCCAAAGCACTGGAAAACAATGCAAACTCCACGCACACAGAGCAGAGGTGGGACTCGAATTCCCAACCCCAGAGGTGAGAGGCAAATGTATTAACCCCTAAGCCACCATGCGTTTTTTCCCACACAATTTGTTGATTTACACATTTTCATTTTTCATATGTAGGACATGTGGTTTTATTTTTCACGTTATCACATATTATTCGCATGATGAAATGGACAGAACCTCACCCTGGTTCTATCCTGAGCTTGGGTTACTGTCAGTGTGGAGTTTCACACTTTACACCCAGTGTTCTTTGGATAAGCGCCGGATGGTGACCCTAATAAGGATAAAGTGGTTACTGAAGAGGCTACCATGGTCAAATAGCCTTTATATGTTTTCAGATATAACTACATATTATTCACATCACATGTGAAAAACATATCACGTAAAATCTAGGCTATGTGATTTCTCCATAAGGGACATGCCAGAAATTCATAGATTACATTACGTGCACGTGCTTCAGTCAGCGTGGCATGAGTCAATCTGACCGTGTGTCTGTGTGTGTGTGTGTTGAAGGGGTGCTGAAAATGTCTGTACATACACGCATTTGAGCGCGTGTTTCATATCTGTGAGCGTGTGTGCGGTTTCGAGATTGTCTCGAGAGTCGGTTTGGGCGTAAATGCCGAAAGTTTTCCTCCCCTACTTGTTGCTGTTCTCGGCTCTGCGACTCTGCTGATCTGAGCCTCCGATGTGAATCCCGGTTCCTCTCTGATGTGTGACAGGACGGGAGACGGCCGTAGGAACAGGAGAGAGACAGCAGCTCCGTGCACCCCACCTCTCTCTCCCCCGGTCCAAGCAAGCAGCTCCGCCTCTGTTGGCCGCTCTGAGGCGCGGAGTCCCGGGCTGCGGCTGCAACAGAGCTCCGGTGCGCGTCCTCTCCTCCGCCGGCACGCGCGCTTCAGCACGGAGCGGACACACACGAGGATTGTGCGGAGCCGCGCGCCCGATGCGGAGTAGAGCAGCCCTGGAACAATTGCGCTCGTCCTCACACGTAAGTTCAAGCTTTAAAGTCTGATGCTGGGGTTTGAAAATGTAATCCGCCGCAAAAATGCCGGACGCGTCGTGAGAGACTACAGCAACAAAGACAGTGATAGAGAAGGATTTATGGGTGCACATAAATTACTGTCATAAACCAACCGTGGGAGAAAAAATATTAATATTAATAACAGCAATAATGATGATGATGATAATAATAATAATAGGAATAGTAATAGGCCTAATAATAATAATGATGATGATGATGATAATCATAAATAATTTTCAACAGGTATGTTTTCTACTGTTTTTTTTTTTATTATTTCTGCTTCTGTTTCACCACACATGCTCTCCCACTTGCAAAGTGTGAACATTCGAATGAAAAGTTAAGATTAGAAGTCTAAGGTTAAAGTTAAGAGTGAGCTTTGTGCTCAAGCCAGGCAGGGATGCATCAATCCCTATCATTATATCAAGGCCACACAGGCCTGAAACTCTGTGTTGCTCTGAACAGTTTTTTTCTTTTTTAAAAAAAAAAAATTACTGAAATATTTCCTATGTTTATGGTATTTACACAACACTTACATGTGAACACAGGACAAAAATTGTCTTATAGCAGCACACTTGTCATTTCTGAAGCTTGTAGAGAGTTGGTTATTGTGTGGATGTTAGTATTGGATCTGCACAGGTAATTGTTGCTAATGAGCAATGAGAAATCAGCATCTTAATAAAAATGAAACATGGGATCACGGCATCCACAATTTGTAAGTTTTCTCATGACTTTATTTTGTATCATGCTGAACCACGTTGCATTGAAATGTTCGGATTTATTCTAACTTGTTCCACTTTTTTGAGATTAGGTCCCACACAGTAAAATCCCTAGTGTTGAATTAACACCCAGAGTGTTTATTTGAGTCCAGTGGACTTATATAAACACTATAGGGTGTAAATTCAACATTGTGGGTGTTAAATCAACACTGGTGATTTTGCTGTGCAGTTTTCCAAAAGCATTGTAAAGACAAGATCACCTTAAATGGTAGAGTTTAATGTGATGCACCCTCTGACATTTTTGAGTCTTTTGATAGCTGCAATACTTTTGGTAAGCTCAACCAAGGTTGGCTTTGCTGACATTCATTTGTTCATTCCTTCATTCGTTTGCTTATTTCTTTATAGACTGTACTTTAGGGTGGGCACTGTGGCAAAAAAAACAATCATGTCACAAATTTAAAAGACATTTTCCTATAGCTTACAAGCTATAGTACGTATCCCACTTAGGTTTGCTGCCAAAGTGCCAGTAATACTGTAGTGCCACACTGATGACAATTACCTTTTAAATTACCACAAGTACCTTTTAAAAAAAACATTTACAAATCATTTAACAATTAGGAAAAATGAAACAACTAGAACAAAACGCAGATGATAACATCCTTAGCGCTGTGAATAGCAAAAGAATCAGTCAGTGTTATAAACATACTGATGATATACTACTAGAAAAGCATACTGCAGCATAATTGATCTGATGGCATCAGTTTGACATTAATGATATATTGTCATAGCTCCAAGCCATTGTGCATGTTTGTATGTATGTCCACTAGAGCACAGTTATTTCAATAACCCATTACAGGTGCCACACATTGTATTAACAATAACTATATCCATTGGCTGCCATGCCAACTGAAACAATCAGATGCTAAATTCATTATTCTTGCTGTGTTTGTGCAAAGCAACATATTCTGTTAAGAAAATAAAGCAATATTTATCAAAAATTGCTTTGCTACTTGTAGTGAAGTGACTTAGTTTGTGACGCTGACCAACTACTCAATAATGAAATAGGTCAAACAAATTTTCAAACAATCTGTATGATGTACAGGGAAGAAATTTTAAGTCATTGCCATCTCATAGCAATGACACTCAGTGGCTTGATAGCTTAAGAACAAGTAGTCTCTTGCCATACAGTATATTATCCACCTCCTTCCCTCACTTTCATCTCACTTCCGCTTATAACATAAGTGATAACAGGAACTGACGTGTCTTGCACATGTTTCACAACATTAAATTTAACTATAAATGGTTAACATGTATGAAATGTCATTCATTAATACATTAAAAATTGTAACCATTGACAGATCACTGTAGTATAAACACTTTGGGATATGCTGTTTTGGGAAAATCTGTTTTACTCAGCTTCAGGGGTGTAAGAATAACTCAGGCTGCATCATGCCATCCCGTCATTGATTATTTTTCTATAACAGCACATTATTCATTTATTTATTTTGAAAAAATATTTTATTCCTTACTTACACAACCTCGATTACAGATGTGCCTCTCAGTCATATATGTGTTAAGTGAGCACTTTTCTGTACCGCTCTTCTGTTCAGTTGAGGTCTTCACATAGACAGGGGCGAGTCATACAGATCCTCATCTCCACTGATAAGACCGAGACCCTTAATTGTGATCTGTGTCTCGAATTTCTCCCAGTCTCTCAGTCTGCATGCAGTAATGAATTATTCTTCATGCCTAATGATCCAGCTGGCCTTGTGCTGAACGGCCTCAAATTAAAACACCACAAGGACTTCTCCATATGATTAATGCTATGTTTGAGAGTGTATAAAGTTCATTTAGTAACTACTTTACTGTTGTTATTGGCTGCTCATTGATCACACTGCAAAGCTGAAACATAAACATATCCAGCTGAATTCATATGTTTTGAAATTAACATTGGGGAATACTTGCATAAATCTGATCACTTGTCACATTATACAATCCTTAATCATAGCCTTTGCATGTAAAACAGATCAGGGCATCAGTGGGGTTTAAGGCTGAGTTTGTTTGAGCCTCTGAAGAGCACAGTGTATAAAATTACAGTGGATACAGCACGTTAACTCTACCACCACAGTTAATGAGGTAGGGAGATTGTTTGAAAGTTTGAAGTTATGCTGTAAAGCTATTTTTGTTGTGCTCAATAAAGCAAGTAATCATTTGAAATATGAACCTTTTTTCACCTGAGCCTTAAGGGCTTCCATAGAAAGAATGTACCATGAAGTCAGACCTATGAGTGAGACATTTGCTACCCATCTTAACTTCTCCTACTGGAATCAAATAGATAATGATAAATGTCTTTTTTTTCCAGCAGGATTCGTTCAAGCTGCATGCACTCGTGTACCAATAAAAGAACTGCGAAGTCATATTCGATATGTGCAACAAGCATTTTGAGGTACTTTTCCTATCTTAACGTGAGCAGACACGATGAACTTGACACTGTGCCACAGCTAATGGGAGGATACATGATTCTGGGAGGAATGCACTAAGACCCCCCCCAAACTTCCATTGGAAATCTGTAACCTCTTTTACACTCAAAACCCAGAATATTAACAGCACATCTTCAAGTTTAGACTCTTTCACACTTGCAGCCTGTAAATAGTATTTTACCTGGATTTAACACATATTTGTCTTGCCTATTATCCAGGAACCTACCGTTGGCTTTGATTAAAATCAACATTTTAAACACTTATTTGTTATTCTTCGCTTACGCTGTATTCTTGGCCTTCTGCATATTCACGCATAGATGATGCATTACACCATTTCCAGACATTTCTTCTGTTTGTCATCTTGGCTGTGGTCATTTCACATTACTAACATTTTAAATCAGCCGTATCAAAAAGTATCAAGGAATCTTCCCTGGTAATGTACTGTTTTTTGTTCACACAGTTCCTCCTGAAAATTGTACAGGCTTTTATTCAGGAACATTGCTGTATCAATCTTTCTGGTATTTTAATTCGGGCTTGTATTTGTGGTGCAAACAGCATGCTTGTGTTGTTAAAATCTTGCTTAAAAGTCATTATGTGAAATGACTTTTCAGATCCAGAAGATACCTTAATATTTATAACTGCTTGAAAGGAAAGTGAAGCTGGTATCATTTAATTTAGATTTCTAATGTTGAAGAAAATCCTGTTGGCCGTACATAGCCTAGATGTGTTCGTCTGCCTATAATTGATTCACAACATTTACTTAATAATACTTAACTCTGACTTATTGTTGTCTTAATCATTAAGTAGACCCAGTAGATTTTTAGGTGTTATTCTGCAGCTTTGATTGGATTTATTAAGACACTTGGATACTAATACATCCTCTAATGGGTTCGTGTAAATTAGACAGATTTGAAAATTCACAAGTGCAGAATGGGTATTTAAGATTTTAAATAGAGCTGAATTTTCTGAAAAGACCACAGCATTTATAGTCAGAGTGATATTAAAAACCCAGAGAATGTATGCAGGAAAGATCCAGAGGGAAATACTGAAGTGATGTATTTGATGTAATAAAAGTGATGTAAGTGATGAATTTGGTAATAAAAGTGAATAAGAGCAATATATTAGTTTGAGTGTATGTTATTTTGCTTTGGTGCATGAAGTGTAAAGATTCAGCCTTGGGTGAAGTAGAGTAAATGTTATGTGTCAGAATGACTTGAATGACAAAAAGATGGAGATATCATATCTGGATGTATTTGTTTGCTATAAGGTATAAAGGCTCAGTGCATGGTGTAGCCTTTCAGTGTCAGAATGACAGAAACTGCAAAGCTCTCACCTAGTACACTGTCTACTTCCGCCCCCCTCCCCTCTCTCTCTCTCTCTCTCAGTATCTCTTTCACTGTCCTTCCATCGCTCGATTGTATTTCCAGATGGTGCTTTGTCCTGTGATGACCAACCCAGAAAATCCCATTTCCGTACATTCGCTGTCTGAGCGAGAGACAGCAAGGGAGCTGTAGACGTGAGGTCAACAAGGACAGAGAGGAGTAGGCATAGTTATTACTCTTCTTTGTGTGTGTGTGTGCACGATGTGTCCATCATCAACTGGATGAGCATTTCTATAGCTTCTTATGACAGTTGAGCTCATCCCTCATTTCAGGCTTTCCTCTCTGAAAATGTACTCACTGTCCACTTTATTAAGAACACCTGCAAACCTGCATATTCATGCAGTTATCTAATCAGCCAATCATGTGGCAGGAGCACAATGCAAAAAATCATGAAGACAAAGGTCAAGAGCATCAGTTAATGTTCACATCAAACATCAGAATGAAGAAAATGTGTAATCTCTGAACACATCAAACCTTGAGCTACATATGCTACAATTGCAGAAGACCACATCAGTTTCCACTGGACAGTTAGGGGAAAAAAAATCACCTGGTCTTTTTCCAGTCTTCAACTGTCCAGTTTGGAGGAGTCTGTGCCCATGATAGACTCAGATTCTTGTTCTTGGCTGACAGGAGTGGAACCTGATATGGTTTGATGTTTTGTGCATGCTGAGATGCTCCATTCACCACAGATGTAAAGAGTGATTATTTGAGGTATGATATCCTTACTTGCAGCTTGAACCATTTTCCTCTGACCTCTCTTATCAACAAGGTGTTTTCCACACCATTCTGGATAAACTCTAGAGTGTGTGAAATTCCCAGGAGATCAGCAGTTTATGAAATACTCAAACCAGCCCATCTTGCACCAACAATGATGCCACGATCAAAGTCACAGAGATCACACTTTTCCCCCATTCCGATGTTTAACATGAGCGTTAACTGAAGCTCTTGACCTGTATCTGCATGACATTTATGCATTGCACTGCTGCCACATGATCGTTGATTAGATAACTGCATGAATGTGCAGGTGTACAGGAGTTCCTAATAAAGTGGATGGTGAGTGTATGTATCCCTACTACACTGAGGTATATTATATACTGTAGCTTCAATGGTGCTGTTAGCAATTTTCAGCTTTTTTTGTGCACTTTTTGGTGTTCTCACATTCTGTCAAAAAATAACTTATGCGAAGACAAGCTCTGGTCTTCGTGCACCATATAATCTGTAAACAAGAAGAAAAAAAAAAAAAAAACAGATTTAAGCCACTGACCTGAGTTGCAAATGTTATGTGACTCACCATGTTAGTGCTAAAATATGACGTGCTAACAACGCTGACTGGCTCATAGCACCATCTGCAAAACAGATTCTTCCAACCTGGTTCATGATCTGGGATGTAATAAAATTACAAAATAAACTACATTACATGCCACCCCAATCACAAATATTCCCTGAAAAAAGAGACTGAAATGTTGCCTGGAACAAAATTGTGGCATCAGAAAATGCTCCTAATGTTTAATGTACACTGCTGACCATCACAACCATATTTGCTTGTTGAACATCCCATTCCAAATCCATGGGCATTATTATGGTGTTGATTCTCGTAGTTGTTATTGTTATTGTTGTTGTTGTTGTTGTTATATTAATCTCCACCCTTCTGGGAAGGCTTTCCACTAGATTTTGGAGTGTGGCTGGGGGAATTTGCTCATTCAGTCACAAGAGCATTGGTAAAGTCAGACAATGACGTTGGCAAAAGGCCTGGAGCACAGGTGTTCAGTGGGGTTGAGGTCAGGGCTCTCGATTTCTTCCACTTCAACCTTGGCACACTATGTCTTTATGGAGCTCACTCTGGCTCGCATGTCTTTATGGTGCTCACACAGGGGCACTGTCATGCTGGAACAGGTTTGGGCCTCTTAGTTCTGGTTAACGGAAACTAAGTAAAATCACAGTGTGAGCTGACCTGTACAGTTCTGTTGAGAAATGAAACACTCAATTTTGGGTGGATGCCCTACAGCAGTAGGAGCTGTGATAGCACACATTAGTTGTTTAAATCATTTAGTGCACAAGCTATTGTCAACCAATTTCAGCCCAAATAAATTCACATAAAACAGTAACAGCAGAACATGATATCTAAATTATTTTAAAATTATCTAACTGAAGGGAGGTTAAATCTGGAATTGTAATGATGACTGTATAATGTATAATGACAGCGGCGCCTTCTCAGCCACTCCCACAACAGACGCAACCGGGAAAAACTATCACTGACAAATTTTGTTGTTTTATTTGAAGTGTTTTTGATTCATTTTGGACGTCCCTATTTTTATTTTGTTAACTGGAGTGTTACTTTTAGGTTCGGATGCGTGTCTTTTTATTTTAATATTTATTAATAGATAATATATATTAATATTTCTATATTTATTTCATTTAAAAAAGTACAGTACATTTTCATGGTAAGTCAGTATTGTTTATTTCACTTTGAGTGTTATGTTTTCATTCAATATCGGTTGCTTAATTGGTTATCGGCAGGTACTGCCTAACTTAGTTATCGGTATCGGTAAAATCCACTATTTGTCGACCTCTAGTACCAAGATGGATTAGTAGGGCTGTTGCTTGCTGTTAACATAGCCCCAGAGCCCTGTGTGGTCTTAATCTAGGCCTAGTGGGAGGTATGACTTATTCCTTTTCCCATCAATCATTAACCAAACGCAGGTGTCTGTGAGCTCACATATGCGTAAGAGGGTGGATAGTGCTTTCCTCCGAGTGTGTTATGCTGCCCTGTAAAGTAGCATGAGCAACAATTTGAAAATATGTGGTTGGGCGGCTTTTGGAGGAAGCACTTGTTAGGCTTTACAGTCTCAAGTTGGTAGCTGTCATATGATGAGGATGGGTGTGAATTGGCCAAATATTTTTAAGGAGCAAATGGAGAGAAAATCCTAATAAAAACCTCCACTATCTTGCACTAACAATCAAGGGCTCTAATCTTGGTATGTGAGGGCTGTAACTTTGGAAGAAACACTAGGAAACAGCAAGCTTCAGCTTCAACATCCATTAAATTTACTGATTCCACCCATAATTGCAAATACAACTTGTTATAGTTACATACACACCCACATCCACAGGTATACACACACAAGATCACTCATGGAGCTTTACACATTCACTCGCCTTTACTTTTACGGTCCCACACCCTTTCATGTTCCTCAGGAACTGGCGCTTCCTGAATGGGTTCCATTTCCACTCTGTCGCCCATGTGTTTGATCTCTCTGAATTCTGTGATCATCCATCATGTATTATCTATGGGCCTTACTCTCTATGAGCTTCCCTCTTTTCATCCCTTTTCTTTCTTCTACTCTGTTGAACAGAGAGATGGATTGTAGATACAGGTGCCTCTGAGGTGGTTGGCTGACAGTGATAAAACCTCAGCTAAGCCATGTGGCAAGCAGTTATCAAATCTTCATGATTGCTTGATTTTTGTTCTTTTTCAAAAGACTTTAAGTCATCAAAACAATCAGCAGACCAAATCTATAAAATCTAAAGTGTTACTGTGGCAAAATCCTACAAGTCTAAAATTGTATTAAAATCCCAACAAATCCCCACATCCAGTGTGCAAACAGAGTTCCAGCAATGTGTCAGGCTCAATTTCCCTGTGATCACTGTTTGTAAGCTTGATGAAGAATTGTCTCCATGGGGATAAAACTAAACATGTCCTGCAGCAAATCAGACTAAATCAGTGAGAGAAATGCTAATCAATTCAGAGCGCTGACAGGCCAAGATTTTGTTGCTTGGCTGTTAATTGTCCTGAGACAGTTAAATCAATTCCTATTAGTAACATGTGAATCCATGACACACATTATTGAAGAAGACCTGATTCATCTCTTGATCTATGGATCCTATTTCCTCTTGCAAAGTTTAAAATATTTTTCTATCCAGTCCCGGTGTTTTAAGGGCATCTCTGTATCCTAAACCCATAGCAATGTCATGGTCTTCCTTTAGCCTTCCTGAATAAAAATTAGGTGTGTAACACAATGCCACTATGTTTATCTGTTCAGTGCTTTACAGTCAGGTCCATAAGTATTTGGACAGTGACACAATTTTCTTAAATGGACGAGTCAGTCACCTGACCTCAACCCAATTGAGCATGCTTTTCACTTACTGAAGACAAAACTGAAGGCAGAAAGACTCACAAACAAGCAACAACTGAAGGCGGCTGCAGTAAAGGTCTGGCAAAGCATCTCAAGTTAGGAAATTCAGCATTTGGTGATGTCCATGGGTACCAGATTTCAGGCAGTCATTGACTGCAAAGGATTTGCATTCAAGTATTAAAAATAATCCTTATATTTATAATAGTTTGTTTGTCCAATTACTTTTGAGCCTGTGAAAATGGAAGAACTGTAAAAATGGCTATGATTCCAAAACAGTTAGACCCCTTGAATTAAAGCTGAAAGTCTACACTTCAATCACATCTTGATTGCTTCACTTCGATGTGTGTGCGTGTGCATGCGTGGTGCTCTGTGATAGAGTGGTGTCCCATTCAGGATGTATTCCTGCCTCATACCCAGTGTCTCCAGATCCAGCACAACACTAATCAGGCTAAAGCAATTAGTGAGAGTGAGTGATTCTTTTTGGAGACCCCAGCACAGATATGGTGCCCTGTGCACAGTGCATGGTCTTTGTGGGCTATATTGTACAAAACAAAGTTAGGAATATGGTTTTCTTTTTTGGATCTCAGTAAGGCAGTGTTTGGGTCAGGCTAGTGGAGCCTGAATTCAAATTAAATTCAACATGATAAATATTGAAATAAAAAAATGAATAGTACACTTCCTATTTGTATCTCTATTTGTAAGTGTTATGAATATATTATTAAGAATATTATTATTCCACCACATCCCTAATACAGATATTCAGCTGATTGTGTTGGTCACAGATTTATTTCCATGTAATGAACCAATATGATTATGAAATAATCTGTGCACGTTCCTTTGTGTGTCTATCAGAAATATAATCAGCATAATTCATAATGTAATATAATATTGTGAAGTTATTGAACACTATAATGGTCCTCTATAGCAATTTAACAATGTGTTTCATGCTTTTAAACCAATAAGATGTGTTTAAAACCTTGACACAATTCCACTTCAGTTTCTCTCTTTACATAGTTTCTTTTGTAGCTGGAGGGCATTTTTTTATGAAATAGATTGCACTTTCGCTGATATGGAAGTGTAATTTTCAAGGCAGAAACACTTGTACCTGACTGTATAAGGTTTATTGACAGGCACACTATGAGTGTGCTTGTGTGTTCTAAAGTGAATGTGTGTGTGTGTGTGTGTGTGTGAGAGAGAGAGAGAGAGAGAGAGAGTGTGAGAGTGAGAGAGAGAGAGAGAGAGAGAGAGAGAGAGAGAGAGAGAGAGAGAGAGACCTGTATTGACTGAATAGATTCTCCTGTGTTCCTGGTTACCCCCTGAGGATTCAGACAGAAGGGTGCATAATCAGGGGGAGAACTGGACTGGCCTGAGAAGATCACCTAAAACTCTCTTAAAGCACAAACACACAAATTCACAATCCACCTAAAAATCCGACCAAACTTAGGTGCAGCTGTGTAAGATTTAGGTCTGTATGCATTTCTCACTCTTAATGAGAGAGTAGCACTATAGGGATCGATACTGGTTTAAAAGCTTGGATCAATTTTCGATCTGAATTTTTGATCTGTGATTTGGTTTGATAATCATTGTAAATCATATTCTAGTCACATTTGCTTCAGTGACCATCTCAACCTAACTGAACATCTATGGGAGATTTTGCAGTGATGTGTTAGACAGCACTCTCTACCACCATCATCAAAATACCAGTTGAGGGAATATCATTTGGAAGAACTGTATTCATCCCTGCAGTACACCTCCAGAGACTTGTAGAATCTACGTCAACACATAAATGTATGCGCTAAAACTGTTTGAGTGGCTCATGATGGCCCAACACCTTACAAAACATACTTACTATATCACTATATTGAGCAAAAATGCCAAATTATTTATCTGTGCTTCACCATCTGTGACAATTCATCCATTTTCTGTACTGCTTATCCTGGAGGATCCTCTGGGATCCTGGAGTCTAACCCAGGGGACTCGGGGCACAAGGCAGGGGACATCCTGGACGGGGTGCCAACCCATTGCAGGGCACAATCGCACACACACTCACATACCCATTCACACACTACGGACAATTTAGAGATGCCAATCATCCTACAATGCATGTATTTGGACTGGGGAGGAAACCGGAGTACCCAGAGGAAACCCTCGAAGCACGGGAAGAACATGCAAACTCCGCACACACAGGGCGTAAGTGGGAATTGAACCCCGCATGTGGCAAACGTGCTAACCACTAAGACTAAGCCTCCATGCCCCCCATGACAATCTTAATCCATAATAAATCCACTAATCAAGCCAGAGGTCAGTGCGGTGTGGGTGTGAGTGTGTGTTTGTTGGGGTTTACAGTTCAATCAGAGATCTTTGAATACAGAATCCAAAAGTCTCACTCCACAAGTACTGATGAAACTAAGTTAACTGGTGAAACTTCGATACCCAACTAAATACTCAAAATCTTGGCACCAGAATGCTGGAATTGTTTGGGGTTTTGAATCCAGTGACAAATGGCTCAATTGTACAGATTTTGGTACCTGTTCAAGATTAGCACCAATAGATTAAAATGTGGGGGGGGGGAAACAAACAAACATGCAGTCATTTTCTATATTTCATTTTCTTTTGTTTTTCTGTTCCTCTCTGCCTGGCACCCATTCACATATTTATTATTTCTTTATTTCTCTTTCAGACCAGCCATTATGCATCGCAGGCACACCACACTGAGGGAAAAAGGGCGTCGACAGGCCATCCGAGGCCCGGCTTACATGTTTAATGAGCGTGGCACCAGTCTCACTACTGAGGAGGAGCGTTTCCTTGATGCTGCCGAATACGGAAACATCCCTGTCGTCCGCAAGATGCTCGAAGACTGCAAAACGCTCAACTTTAACTGTGTGGACTACATGGGCCAAAACGCATTGCAGCTAGCTGTAGCCAATGAGCACTTGGAAGTCACAGAGCTGCTCCTGAAGAAGAAGGGGCTTGCGAGAGTGGGGGACGCTCTGCTGTTGGCGATCAGCAAAGGCTATGTGCGAATTGTCGAAGCTATCTTGGCTCATCCAGCATTTGCAGGAGGCCTGAGACTAACATTAAGTCCCCTGGAACAGGAACTTAGAGATGATGACTTTTATGCGTATGATGAGGATGGAACACGTTTTTCACAGGACATAACTCCGGTGATTTTGGCCTCGCACTGCCAAGAGTATGAGATTGTGCACATCCTGTTGATGAAGGGTGCCAGGATAGAGCGACCTCATGACTACTTCTGCAAGTGCAACGAGTGCACAGAGAAACAGAAGCGTGACTCTTTTAGCCACTCACGATCACGTATGAATGCATATAAAGGGCTTGCTAGCGCTGCCTACCTGGCACTTTCAAGTGAAGACCCTGTACTTACAGCTCTGGAGCTCAGCAATGAACTGGCACGACTCGCTAACATCGAGACAGAGTTTAAGGTAAGAGCTTATTCGGCTTTATTTGGTCTACAAATTAGGGTAAACTTATCATTTTCTGCTCTAAATTACTTCAGTTGAACTTGATTGCAGCCTACGTGATGTGTGAAAGTAATCTGTTTCCAAGGTTTGTCAGTCAGTTAGCTTTTTACTGAAACAAGCAAAAGCAAAAAAGCCACTAATTCTATAGCTAAAAAATAAAATAAATAAATAAACATGAATTGAAGGATTGTATCTGCTCTTTTATATTATCTCTTACAGCAGACGTGATGTATAAAACTCAAGCTATCAGGCCAAGTGTGAAAAGTTTTGCATACTTAGCCTGACTTGATGTATTACTCATTTGTTTTCATAAAACATATCAGTTACTTTCACATAACAGTAAAGCTGTTAGCTATATTACTATATAGACAACCTGCTCTACCACCTGAGCCACAGCTGCCCCTACAACACACGGCTTTTATGGACATTCTGATACAACATAGCTAGCTAGCTATCTGGGAAAAATTTTAACGAGAGCCAAGCAGCTAATGCAAAGATTGGCTGAGAGTAACCATGACATTTACAATATTCTTGGCTTAGTAAATCCAGCCAGCTACATCTAACCCAGGAGTGTCCAATCTTATCTGCAAAGGGCCAGAGTGGGTGCAGGTTTTCATTCCAATCAAGCAGGAGTCAAACCTCATTCCATCTGTTTAATCAGTTGATCTTGGCTTTCATTAGTCTAAGGTGTGGTTTCTGCTTGGTTGGAATGAAAACCTGCACCTACACCGGCCCTTTCTGGATTGGACACCCCTGATCTAACCCATGTGCTAAATCAGTTGCCCCAGCATCTATTTTGTGTAGCCATGTTGGCCCTCCCTGAACATTGAGTCAGTGTTGGCAAAGGAGCACTTTTAATAACAACTCTGCCAAAGTTGAACCAACACTAGCTCAATGTTGGCAAAGTAACACTTTTGTGGTTTTTTTGGTTGATTTAAAAGTGGCTGAAAGTCTGTTTGCAACCTGGGATGTTGTTGAAATCATTCAAGACAACAGCATCTGCTAACTGAATATGCGGTTTATCGAAGGACGGCCAAATGAATAAATAGAAAACTTAAAGCAATTGATCTTGGTTTACACAGTAGAGATGATCAAATGAGATAAACAAAGAAAGAAAGTTGGAAAAACATTTGCTAGGGAAAGCAAACAGTTCTCTAGCTAAATACTGCTGATTTCCATCTAGCCTATAAAACTAGAGCTCATAATCCCTTGAGACACTGCCAGTGTGTGATTTGTCAGACTTTGTCAGCAGCACGTTTAGTTATTTTTGGTAACCCCAGCGTTATAATCCACCATTGTTGTCCTGCTGAAATGGTTGACAGATGACCACCTCTTTCATAACACTTTCTATACACTCCCTCTGGAAAGGTTTTACAGACAGAATCATGCATCTTGAGAATTCTTTTTTAAGGAAAAGCAGTAGTGCTTTGGCTTTTGCACATAGTGTCTTGTGCTGTAAAAGATCTTTAAGCTTTAGCAATCCTGGTTCAGTGTTGAAATTATACACCTTTGCAAACTTTACAGATCAGTTAAAACAAAAGACAACCAAGCCTACAACTTCAGATTAAACCGCAAGCAACCAACAGGGTCATACACTGGTACAGTTTATACAGGCGAGAGTGTACATACTCATTCCACTGAGATCAGATATAAACCTAATATTCTTTTATTAAGCAAAAAAATTAGGACCAAGTCAGTGGAGTTGTCTTAATGAAATAAAAATGTCCGTTTCATATTCTGGAACAATTATAAAGAATCTTTAAATGACTGCTTATGAACATTTTAAATAAAACTGTTATAGCGCATATTCGTTCATTCATCTTGGCACAAAGCAGGATGCTATGCATGGGATGCTAGTCTACCACAGGGCACCTGTGTTTTTATGAGGTGGAAGGAAACCGGAGAACCCAGAGGAATCCCTGGGTGGAGAAAATGCTCAGAAACTCCACACAGATATTTACCTGAGCTATCTTCTGTGCCACCATTCTGCCCCTAGCAGATATTAGTAACAATATTAATCAAATCAGTTCTTTACTTGAAAGCTAAATCTTTAAGTCTGAAGGTTGCAAGTGGCAAATCAATAGACATTCAGGAACTATTTAAGAGTGTCTCCCGCATCCTTCATGCTAAATAGCAAGTCTATTATGTCTAACAGTATATCTCAGGCCAATATTTGAGGGCTAGATGTGAGGAGATGCAGCACAAAACACAGCTTGATGCTGCAGTAAAATGTGCTCACTGTGAGACTGAAGGTAACATTCAATTTTCTAAGACTATAGCTCATCACACCAAGCGTACCTGGGACCTCCTAATAAATGCAATTTGTGTTAAGTGCAAATTGGAGTTTAAAAGGTGGTGGAAAAGATCAGCCATACAACCATCAAAAGGCTCACTAAAGAGGAATTACAAGTTTGGCATATGCAGTATATGATAATGAAGAGCTCAGGAATACAATCACAATGACAACAGAGACTGATAACTGTTTGTCTGTGTGTATAACATCTCCACACTGCTGTGCAAAGACATACAGTATATGGGAAGAAATCCCTAGGCAATTCTATAGTTCAGCAAGGAAACCTGATGGACATGTTTTTCTCTGACGTGGCATCTAGTTGATATTGATTTTAATCCTCTTGATGTACCTAAGGTTATGCAGGTGAGTATGTGAACCATGCCACTGAACCCTGTCCATACCTGGACTCGTAGTCAAGTGTCAAGTATAAACCAGGCTTCGAAGAATAAGGTACTGAAGTTGAGTATGATCACTTGTCCCTGTGGTGATATAGTAATAAGTACAGTCATTGTATCTTTAGTTAGAAGAACATAATTGTGAAGGACCATTATTTACGTATATAATTGAACCACAAGGTCTACTGTCGTTCTTTTGAAATTTACAGGTTTGTACCTTGGGGAATAAAAAGCAGTCCTTCCAGGATTTTGCGATCGCGGAAATGAATACAAAATCTAACAAACTCCGCAAAGTTCAGAGGAGCTTGCACTTTTTCAATATCATAACGGAGTTTAAGCAGGTTTGGGCCAAGATGTGTTATGTGATGTCATCACATTCAGCCAAAGCCGTCTTCAATTCACATGCATCAAACATGAATACAGTTGAAAAGGTCTCATTTACCAACAAACATCACTGTAAAAGACAATTTCGTGCAATTGCGATTTTGCCAATTCAAGTAGATTTCCCCAATAAACTCAGCAAGTTGCATCCAAATTTTGAAAAAAGCAGCAGCAAAATCATCCATTTTTGCCCGCGAAATCCTGTACGGACTGATAAAGAATGTAAATTGCCTCTAGGAAACATTGACTCAGACTTGAAATGTCCAGTATATTCTACTCTGCTCCTGAGTAATCAAAGGCAGTTAAATGTACTTGTTTCTTAGTGAAGTCAGCCCTATCAGCCGTGAATTCGACTAAAAGCATGCAAAAGGATTACAGGTTAGTGCAGCTCTGATCATTTGAAGCTCTATGTACAATGATCCAGTGCTCTGTGTTTTGAAATGGCTAAGCCATTTCCCAGTACAGACATTGTCATCACCATGTCACTGAGTTCTCTTATATGACGATGGCTATATGGAAGCATGTATGTGGAAGTATAGAAACAAGGTAATGGAAGCAGAGTTAAGATACTCTGAGATTGTGAGACCTTTTTTGCAGCACTGTTTGCAAAACTGATCATCAAGTTGGATGGTCTTGGAAATCCTTCAGCATGCCGAGTACTGATTAATGAGACCATCCTTGATATTCACAGACAATCCATTATAAAATGCCATTAGCAGATCCCTCTCGTTTCGCCAGCTCTCAGGAACTCCTATATGAAACTTCACAGCATGCCACTCACATTTGGGTGGAAAAGGTTTCCAAATGATTGGATTTTGGCACTTGCTGGTTCCAGAGTGCAGCCAGTCACCCATCCAAAGGCACAGTCAGTGGGAAGTGAAATCCATTTTTCCTTAGAATGCAAATGGAATTGCATTGCTTTTCAAGGCAAGAAGAGCACTGATGTTCCATTATTGGGCTTTGGTAATGTTGTGAGGACATGAGAGTGCTATCCAGTGGTCAAGCTGTTCTATTGTTGATTTTGCTAAGCTCCATGGATTGATCAAGGCCCAAACAAGTGTTCATTTGGTTCAGTTTTGCTATCAGAACAGCTGAGTAAAGAGAGTAATGATACGGTGGATAAACATAACACTGAGGAAATGAAGGTCTCCTTGAGGGGAGAAAGCAAACCAAAGCTAAAAATTAAGTTGAAGGACAGTAGCAAGAAAGCTATAAAATCTATTACAGGGTCAAGGAAATGGTAACACTGAATTCATAACTGAACAACAATGTTTAAAGAGATCAAATGTAATGGGATCAAGTGGCATTTAGAAACTTTTTTTGTCCTGGGGGATAACTGAGGACATTGCAGGGTTGCCAGCTGTTATGAATTAAAACTTTTTTGAACAAGTGGGTGGTCTCATAAAGACCATTAGTGTAACAAGCTTGTGTTCTGAGAGAATAGAAGGAATTAACACCACAAAAAAGTACTTCCTTAAGGCATGTAAAGTAGACACCAATTATTTACAAAAATGTATTGATATAAAAAAAAAAAAGCCAGCTAGCCAGCTATTTACTATAGACCTTGCACAGTTTTCATTACACAAGCTGCAATCACGTGAACACAATAACAACTCTAAATTACATTAGCTACCAAACTCTCATAGTCATCAACCAAAACCTAAATCGCATTTCCCAGAGTTTATATCTGTCTCATCCTTGCTTTAGTGCATAATCTAATCAAGGGTAGCGGTGGCTTGGCGGTTAAGGCTCTGGGTTACTGATCAGAAGGATCAAGCCCCAGCACTGCCAAGCTGCCACTGTTGGGCCCTTGAGCAAGGCCCTTAAATAATCTACAGATCATTTCTTTTATCAGCATGTGGTTTTATTTTCCATGAAATCACAATATATTTGGTCAGGGCTGGCCTAAGCCTTTACGGGGCCCTAAGCAGAATTTGATTTAGGGGCCCCTCGGTGCCACCTATACAATTGACTACTGTCAATACTTGATTATTCGCACTATAAATCTAACACACCCATCAATTTTATTAGTAGTAGCTGTTTTGCCTTCATCATACCAATGTCTGCCTGGTATGTTTTTACCCTTCTACGTTTTTAATTGTAACAGTAGCAAACCCACAAGAGTGGTCAGATGTTAATTTGCACTTTACTATTCTTTAATATTCAAATTTTTAATACTACATATACTTAATGTGGTGTATTGAAAAATAGCTAAATAAACCAGCAGACAATGCATTTACATGCAATTGTTTGTTTATTTTGTGAGCATTTTAATAGAATTTTAGCATACAAAGTGAATTTTAGGATCATTTTAGGGTGGAAAAAGTATAACCCCATCTCTGTGTCATTTAACACATCTCTGTGTGGAAATGTTTAACATACAGCATGTGTTAAATGTACCAACACATTGGTTGTGTTGAAAGCAACACAAAATGTGTTGTCCTTAACTAGACATGCAGGTGTGTTAAAAATAACATCTGTTTTAAGAGTGTACACTTTTCAAATGTGTAGCGAGTACCTGCCAATCTTTAAATGTATTTGCTTCCTTTGGCTTGGTGCCGAATCCCACGACATAAGTTTTACTAGGAAACAAATAGATGATCTATCACAGCACAGAGGCTTCCGTGGAAATGTCCTGCTGAACCACTCTGCCAAACAGATGCTGCTCAAATGAATCTAGGAATATGTAATGAATCTGCTGTCCGCTTTTGTTTAGCGAAGAGACATGCTATTCCAAGAAATCTTTATAAACGGTTCTAAATGATCCTTGGGGAAATTGTGTGTTTAAATTTTACTTTTCAGTTTCTTTTTTTGTTTGTTTGTTTGTTTGTTTGTTTGTTTCCTGCAAGCATTTGTTCACTGCTGCTTATATTTATAAATTATTTTAACCCATCTGTTGCTTCCTTTTCTTGAAATAATTGCATTTACTTATCACAAGTGTATAATTAAGATACTTGGGCAATTCCATCTTCATAATATGTCTGTTAATGCCATATACTGGATATATTTTATTATTTACACACACAAAAAAAAATGATGAAAAATGAGATTTTAGTACTTTTAAGGTTATACTGTTATACTGGCTATAGTACATAATCTCCATCTCATGTGTAACCCAGTGGTTTGCTAGAATAAGCTGTACTACCTGTTTTCATTAATAAAATTTCTCAGCCAACCTCAGAGCATTAACCCTATGCCAGAGAGCAACAGTATGGTTGATGAAGCTGGTTGCCATAGGCAATGTGTCTCAGAGTTGTGCAGCATGTGCAGATGGAATGCCCCGTTTCAGCACTTGCATCCCAAGTTATGATTAAATGAAAACAACTGTGGTTTACATATATTTCTCATTATTCGAACCACCACAGCTTTGAGGGTTCTTGACTAGTTTTGATATATCCTGTGAGCTTTGTATGATCTTGTGAAATGCAATTACTTTCCACTACATAGAGGAGGTTGTATCTCACAGCAACCAAGTGTAAAATGGCAGAAATTCTGTGTTTTGTGCCATAAATGATGTTGGCATAGTGCTCGCTAGATAGGTAATTTATTTCAAGAAGGCAAGAAATACATTGTATCAGTGCTGTGTGTACCTAATAAATCGATTATTAAACCAGAGCAGACAAAGGTGCATAAAAATGGATTTACACTGTTTATAGATATGGAGCCTAATGATCATAATCCACATATATGGGTGATTATGTAGCACAGATAGAGGTGCCTGTTATAAAACATTAAAACTGAAGTGATGGTATTAATAGCAGGCAAAAACTCAGGAATCAGGCCTGTGATGGATTCAGAACATTTTGACTAGTTGGTACATAGACCTAGAGTTGGGTGGCGATAGCAAAATAACAATATAAAGCTAAGTTATCTGTGTAAATGATAGTTTGACAAATTGTATTTTGCCTTTTTAATGAATGTCTACAGATCATGTTGTAGCTACAATACTGCAAGTTTTATTGAGCATCTTGCAGAAGCAGCCACAGTTCTTCAGGAGACTTTGTCACACTTGCTTCTTATTTTTGCAGCAAATCCCAGCAGCCTTCATTGTGTTTTTTGTCTGAAAAGTGGCTCTTACATAATACGCTGCTTTCTTTACTGACATACAAACATTTATCTGTAGCATTAAATTTTGTGCTGGAAAACTAATGTTTGGAACTCTAAATCTTTGGAAATGTTTGGAAATCTAAGTCATAAAATAAAAATCTATAACAATGTTTGTACTAAAAAAAAAAAACAGGGTGCCTAAGACTTTTGCACAGTACTGTACATGTGCTTGCTTTTCTGTTTCTGAAGATTGAAACCGCGGTGCTGCGTTGTTAAATCCAGTGTTACTGACGTACATTGCATGAGGATTGCCAGATCACGTCTCACAAGCACGGACTATTCTCAGTACAGCTGATCAGGAAATAAACAACATTGTGCTGATATACTATATTATCTATTTTGGTACAGTTCGAGATGTGCTGTAGTCTGTGTAATTGGATTGAACCGTCACTTCATGTGGCAACTCTACATGGCCATCTTCCTGCATGCGTGCTATCAATACTGCTGATTGGTTTAACATGTCAACATGATGTGTAAATCTTAAATATAGATTGAATTAGAATAGATTTAATTTACTTTTTTTTTTTAAACCAGGGAGATGGCATCGCTTCACACCCCCCAACTCAAGCCCTGTTTAGTTTTTTACTCTGGCTGTAAGAAAATGAACGGCTAATTATAAACAAGCTGCCAGGAACGGCATGATCATTAAAAATTGTGTTATGACTAAATATCACTTGTTCCTCACAATTGAAATTGAACGATGACCTATCAGTTCTGGGGTGGCTAATGATATTTCAACTCAGCCCCTGTGGGATTGATGTTCTTGAGGCAGTGATTTTATTCATAAGAAGCGCATATATTTTTACACATTTTTTTTAAAGCAGAGTTCGAGTATTTTTTTTAAACCGATGAAGTGAAGTTAGAGATTTTATGTAACTTTGTCTTTACATGAAAGAAAGAAGAGAATACAGTTGACTGACTGATGGTTTTTTACTGTATTTTTCTTGCAAGTTATATTAGTTTTATTTGTTATAAGAAAAATACACAGAATAGTATGGAAAAAGTGGGTCTGACTCTTCTATAGTTCAGATTGTAGATTCATGCAGCCTGTCAGTGGGTTGATATTTTTCTCTCCATCTCCATTTGGGCTGATATTTTTCAGACCACGTCGCTGATATACCCATAAAATATCATCAACAGTGATTGAAAAGGTACATGAGAAATACAGTCACGGGTGTAATGAATATGAATGAGGTGGATTATTTATTCTATCATTCTAGTCATTCTTTTCCCCTAAAATGCCTTCGGAGGAGAATCTAACCGTACGGAACACACACTGTACGGAAACAAAACAAAATCACACAAAAGTTCAGATGACAGAACTGTATGTTCAGTATTGCTGTTTTTTTTTAAATTATTATTTAACTCTTGTTACCAGAGGCCAAAAATGGAATTTCTGCCTGTTTTGGGACTTCCTGTGACTGCACTGAATTTATTTGTGATGTCACAATCCACAGAAATGTTTAATAGCTCATATGAAAGTTGACACACAGTGATTTAAGACTTTGCAGTTTTACATAAGTATTTCTTTTTTACCTAGCCTACTAGGCTTAAATGTTATCATTTTATTGTGGAAGTTGTATACATTGTTTTACTATCAAAAATGCTTTAGGGGCCGTTTACACAAGGTTTTCAACTAAAAATGGAAAACTTTTTATGGCTGTTCGTTTACACGACAACGGCATTTCAGGGCCTGAAAACACAAACTTTTGAAAACAGTTTTCAAAGTGCAAGTTTTCGTCGTTACATGTTACATGATACACGTTATCGTCTCTGTGTAAACGTACAAAAACGAGAGTCTGTGAAAACAATGACGTCACGCGCATGTGTATTACGTGTATTACGAGTACTTCAAAACAACGCGAGACATTCAAAACTACAGGACTATAAGTGCGTTTACATGGACAACAATAATCCACTATTAACCCGATTAAGACGATACTCTGATTAAGAAACTAGCATGTAA
>JANDJT010000041.1:19497673-19508429 GCA_024331685.1 Stegophilus panzeri
AAACCTAATCTATAATCTGTTTTTGATAGATAGATTTTTTAAATTTATTTTGTGTTTGTACTTTTTTAAACAACTTTTATGACTTTTTAAATGACTTTTATAAAACTATGTAACGGACAGAGAGAGAGGGAACTTGGGGTTTTTAATTTATGCACATTCCATTTGAAAAGCAATAAAATACAGAGTACCCAAATGATGCCCTGTCTGTGTTTTTTTCTTGAAAATATTTTGCGCCCCCCTTCCGATCTCTCCACGCCCCCCTGGTTGAGAACCACAGCACTAGTGTAAACAGGGCCAGAGTCACGATACTTTACACTCAGAAACCCAACAGTGCCCTGACTAATCTAATAACAGACTTTCGGTGATAAAGTCATTAATTTGTTTATACTAATTCAAAATGTCCAATAAATCAAATTTCATTCCACCGGTGAAATGAAACACCAGTGTACTTTAACAAAGGGTTAAATGAAAGAGTTAGAGCTTTTCTGTGTACCTTGTTTACTATTTGGAATGAATATTGATAAATATTAGATTTTGACCCTTTAATCTAATATCACTGCTGACCGTCACTGCTAACAGCACATTTACATAACTTTTCTTCATTACTGTTAAATGTTAATTAATATATGTAGTTTTAATAATTAGTTTATATTGTGTATAATGAAGTCGCGAGTCTAGCTTTTTGGCTACTCTACCCCCTTTAAAGAATTCATTTGGTTTATTTTATGAGCCTTGTAAGCAAGTGAAGATTCAAATGATGAAGTATTCAAATTATACTTAATAACTTTGAATGCAAATGCATCAGTAACACTTAAGATCACTTCAGAGCATTTAATTCCTTAATGCGCTTATAAAAAGTAGATACAGTAAATACATTTTACAAATATATAAGATGTCAGGTGACTTAGTGAACATGTTCCTAAGGACAAAATGAATAACTTTGATTACAATTGTTTAAAAAAAAAAAAGACAGATACAACAGTCAACAGTTTTTGGAATTGAGGATTCTATATGTTTCATATAACTGTATAAAAACCTTCATGTAATGTCCCGGTCTAATACAAATCCACAAGCATTGCTTTATAAAATATGTATACAATGCTTATGAATATGATATGAAGGCCCAATGTAGGTGCAGTGTCAAATACAGTGTTGCCATATTTTGATAATGGTAAGTGAGCTGGATAATTTGGTTTTAAAAGCAGGGAAAACAGGGCTAAAATATCCATACACATGACAGACCTCCTGTCAGACATTGTATTGTATGACAGACTCATCATTCATGAGCGTGACATTTTCATACCCCATAATCCATCACTCTCCGCTCAATGACACTTTTCATAGAGACAGAAGCTTGAGGAGTATGAATAGAAAAGAGGACATGTGAGACACCAATATAAGCTTATTCATTAGTTTATTAATGAGATATTTACATAAACTGGATTAGTAGCCTTTTTAAATTTACACAGTAATACAAAGATTTTTCTGATTCAGTTTTACTAAAATGAATAATGGCACATTCCTGGAAAAGGACACAAAGTTTACAGTTATTTACATAGTAGTGATAGTAATACACATGTATTACATGATAGCTTTATCACATGTAAATCTCCACTGAATATAGAGGATGTTATTATTTAGGCTACTTATTACTTGGCATGCAATTTAATTTCCTGTAATGTGTAGTTATATTTATGGAGATGATAAATTTCCCTTCTTTTTTTAGAGATCGTTGGTGTGTAACAGTGATCATAAGCATAATCATTTTTGGAGAGTGTTAACCGCATGTTTTAAGGTCATACATGTAATATTCATGTCATTCAGTATGGTTGCTATTAGCTGTTGGGGTGGTTATATTTTTCTCTTTTTAATATCCATATTTAAAATATAACATAATAGAACATCTACAGTTTAGATGTAGCATTTATTATCTTGACTCCTTGCTATTGCAATACAGGGCATACCTGAAAACTACACTTCCACACCAACCATAATCATACTGCTGATGTGTGCAACTCAGCAGATCAGTTTGTCTGTTATTGCTATCAAAATAGTTTTCCTTCCATGTCAGTATTAAAAGTGTAAAGACCAAGTTGTATATTGTCCTGAGGCTCAGATGTACAAATATATACAAATACGTCAGTTAATCAGCAGTAAATGTCTTTTCCTACAGTTTGTAGACAGTTTATTGTTCATTTTGTAACATTTGTTTAAAGTAAGCATATATTCTCAGCTGGTTGTCTATAAATGTGAACATTTTTGTAGATTGTAATTAAATTTTAATTCTCTCAATGTGTGTGTTATCGTTTTTGCTGTTAGTTTGGACCTGTTCATCAACACACTAGTGTTTTCTTTCTGCCTGCTAGGATTTTCTTATTCGCAGTACTGGCACATCAGACATAATCTACCATGAGCACTCTCTTAAATCTCTAATGAACTGCTACAGCATAGCTAGAGACTGGGAAAGCCTGTATATGTGAGTGTGTGTTAGCTTGCATTAGATATACATATTAGATATATATATATTTTGAACAATACCTACAGCAATAAAATGATGGTGTAAAGTGAGTTGAGATATGATTCATTAAGTCTAAATGACAGGATTAATGTCATGTCAACGCCGGACATGGCGGCCAACTACAACACCAAGAACACAACACTGCCTATAAACATGGCTGCCATGGACAACAACACACAAGAACCACAGAGACTGTCACGTTCACTTTTGGCTTACTGATCACACACACGCACACCTGATCTCAATCACTCAAGCACAGCCACACAATATATAAGGACTCTCACACCAACCTTTCAATGTGAACTATATACATTGTGCTAAATACCAGTTGATACCAAGCCTTTATCTTGTAAGATAAGATAAGATAATACTTCATTAATCCCCAGATGGAGAAATTAGGGATAGTCTTTGTAATAGTCTTTCTGGTTTTTGATTCCACTCTGTTATTCACATTGCTTGTTCATCGCCTGACCATTGCCTTTTTATTGACCACGTTTTTGTCTCATAATTTCGATTATCCTGCAAGCTTTATTAAGAAAGCCATTGTTAATCTGCATCTGTATCCATAGCTATATGTATCTATGTATATATGTATGTGTATGTATCCATACAATCCATATTAGATCAACAGATCAACCAGGAATTGGGGTGGCAGGGCTTATTTCAAGGGTGGCAGCTGTCACCCACAGCCACCATACTGACATGTTACTAGAGATAAACAGGCCATCAAGCCGTTACTAGAGATAAACAGGCCATTCATTGCAGATTTGCTCTGACAGTGCTGTGCCACTGGAAATATACATGTACCCACCTCTTGAATTCAGTGAATTCACTGATACAATACTGCTCTGCTATGCACTCAGCTATATAAAATGTTTAACAGGAATAAGGTGTTTTATGCCACTGGAAATATGTCTCATCCCTGTACATACCTCTTGAAGCCCATCTACAGCTGCTATAAAGAATTCTTGACGGTGAGTGTGCCTGTGTGATCACCAAGTGGAGTCCCAAGGCCTTGAAAGAATGTAGGTTTAGATGTGTATGGCTACTGGGTGACTGGATTTTCTCTCCATGTCTGTTCATTACTGCCAGTTGCTCATCTATATCAGCGCATAGCTGAGGAATATTTCTCCTCAGGGGTCGCAGCATGATGGAAAGAGCAATATGCACATGGAAAAGGAGATTTAGTTTGAAGGCTAGTCAGAAGGCTTTAAGAGAACACCAGAGAGGGGAAAACTAATCAAAGAAGATGAGTGGATAGAAAGGGAAGATCAGAATATGTTTTTTTTATGTTCTATTATATAGTTATAAATTTTACAACAAAGTAAAGCAAGAAAGTATTCAGATGTACAAAAACTAATATTATAACAGTGTTACACAAACAGTGTGTAAAAAAAATAAGTCGGTGTGTTCTAAAAGAAAGTATAGTTTTTTATAAAAATGTTATTAAAAAAAAAAAAAATTGTTCAGCCCATCTCTTTGGAGTTTATTTAGTAAGTACAAGATAACATTTTACCCTCTTTTGTTCACTGACAGATACTGATATTAAAGGTCTTCCATATTGTACCTCCAAGAGAAAGTTGCTTCGCAATAATTAGGAATGTGCACAGTTATTCAAATATTATTCAGGTTTTTATTATGCTTTACATCAACAATAAGTCAAAGAGGAAGGAGGAAAATATAATACCGAAAAGCCACATATTTTTGAAAAACTGGAAGCAGGTGGTTTTTATTCTCATGCAAACGGGAGCCAGCAGTCAAATGGGAAGCTTGTTGGAGCGAGATTGCACACAGCCTGGTAGCTTATTTTTGCAAGACCTTGTTGCTGCATGAGGCACGTTTGACTGCTCTGAAAATGAAATGTCAGTTATTTTCTAATGGCCACTGCTCTCATGTAAAGCATTCTCTACTGACAGATTAATGTAAACATTCATTACCAGGTATGATCACATACATTTAATTAATCCAATGAGATTTTCACTTCTAAACACATGGGCACTGCTGCCAGCAGGAGGAATGTTTAATTGCAGTGCACAAATGATCCTTGATTACACCACATTAAAGATGTTTTGTTTTCATTCTTAGTGGTTAACCTTTCATTAACTCGTACAAATATTAAAATTAGGCATGAGGCACATCCTATGCAATAATTGTTTTAATATTATTAAACTTTTCCTCAAAGTTTGCTTTTAAAACTTCTCTTTTTCCATCAGTACTAGTTGGCATTGTTTTGTGGAAATCATTGTTAGTTTGATTAGGAGACCAGCCCTGAGAGTGCAGTGTGCAGTGTCATCCTGTTTTATTCATTTTTTCTCTCTGCATGACAACCTAGTGTGAGATTTAGAAAATAGAAAATACTCTTCCTGAAGCAAACTAAATTTCTGCTGCAAATTGTTGACTAGACTTTTAAATGCTAATAAAGATCCTGAACTTTTCAACAAATTCACCACAGTCATGATTAGAAGATTAGAAGATGATGATTTTGGCTTAGAAGTCGAAAAACTTAGAAGCTTTCGATTTCCAAGAAATATGAATTGGAGTCATCAATTGAGCGATCAAAATGTGTCTCCTAAATAACTTGATGTAAATGCGTTTACTTACTTACAAACCGCCTTAGCTTGACTGGAACTCTCAACTTTTGTGTATTTGGAAACAGCTACGTTTGATCTGGAACTTGCTGACACTTTCTTAACACTCATCTGTGAGATGTGTCATGGCAGCCTTACTGAAGAGCATAATTAAGATATCATCCAGATAACATTTTATTATTCTTATAAGTTCATGCAAATAGACTTATCAGGCCAAGAACGTAGAGCTATTTGCAGTGATTGTTTATTTTCCCAAATGCAATTGGTGTAATTCGACTGCACCCCTGTCTCAGTAAAAGCACAGAGAATGAAATTGCATTCGTTAATTGTAAGTTAATAATGTGTGAGTAATCTGTGATGGACAATTGGCTATGACTCATGTAGTAGTGAGATGCTCTGGGTTAACATCACTACATTTTTGTCTTAGTTGTTAGGGCTAGGTGATATGAAGTTATTGATCTCATGATCGGTTTTCTGAGGTATCATTAGTACTGTTATAACACTGACTGACTCCATCGTTAACTAGAACCTGAATGGATGTTCAAATATAGCATTGCAATGACTGGTTTCCCATGTTAAATTATTTATTCTTGCTTTCTTGGGCTTTTTAATGTATTTCTGCCATGTGTATTTCTGTCACGCTGTAGGTTACTGAAAATGAGTGGTTAAATGAGTTGTGTGGGGTGACCGTGAAGCGATTGCTAGAATTGTAATGCATTACCGTACTAAGGTGCTGATAGGAACTAATCACAGTGAAAATCCCAGGTGTCTTAATGAAATGCTAGTGTGCTAAATATGAGAACAGTGTCTTTCACTAATCGCTGTTAACAGTAGGATATGGGTTCAGAGACCTTTTTCTGGTGTGTGATGTGCATGTTTAAAAGATATACAGTAAGTTCAGCTCACAGTCACTAGAAAATAAAACTGAAGTGTTTAAAAATTCAAATATCACAGCAAAACACAAGGAACATCCATCGTTATGGATGCATTTATCTCCGATTCAGTTTCTTCTGTTGCAATAAAGAGTATTATATCTGCATAATACATACAGGAAGAGTTCATAATACTCCTCCTAGACCCCTACAGTAGGATTTGGTTTTGGTAGAGAAGTCCATTCCAAAGCATGGACAAACTGTCAGCAGTTAGACAGACACTCTCTCTCTCTCTCTCTCTCTCTCTCTCTCTCTGACTATATAGATTTGTTTTCAGCACCGGTTATCAGTCAGGATTGTAGCATCTCTCTTTATCTTTGGTATATACAAATGAGAGAAATGTAATGACTCTGGAAGCTCATTATGGGACACTTTATAAAAAAGAATGTGCAGAGAACTGTAATGAGATGGTTGAGCTTGTATAATGAGGCACTCAGGAAACTTTTTCACCTTTTGTTCAACTCGCTGCTACCACAGAATGCAGCAGTATATCATATATAAACATGCCACAGCTTGGTTATTCTCTCCACACTATCAGACAGATGGATTATATCAGAGCTGTGCAATTTCTTGTTCTGTTGGGCAGATGAATAGTAAACACTGCATATTGGAAATCTTTCCTATATGTCCTAAACGTACTTGAATTCAAGAACAAGGTCATGCTGGAGTCAAATGATAAATGATAAAAGATACATTTAAACTGTACATTTTGATTTATAAATAATGGCTATGGGTTTTTATCATAGATTAACCTTCTTGCACTGTGCTGATGTCTATGTAAAATTAAATCACTTCTACCTTTCTCAAGTCAGTATGTCAAATCTAACATCTAATTGTCTTCTTCTTTTATCTCCACTCCACTGCAGAATGATTACCGTAAGCTGTCCATGCAGTGTAAGGACTTTGTGGTGGGGGTGCTGGACCTGTGCCGGGATACAGAGGAGGTTGAGGCCATTCTGAATGGTGATGTGGATCAGAAGCCACCCTCAGATCCCCAACGGCCCTGCCTCAGCCGTATCAAACTCTCCATCAAATATGAAGTTAAGAAGGTCAGCTTCACACATCAATATGGCCAGAAAAGCAGTGTCTGTGTAGATAATAAAAAATTGTGCTCTTCCTTTGGGCCAGTGTAACCATACAGAGATTTATCAAGAGGACAGATGAGTATGAAAAAAATGAAGGCAAAGTAAAAGACAGTAAAATATCAAATCCAAGAACCATTTCGAAATCATAATCAGAGCAGCATTAACAAAAAGAAGCACATACAAACTTAAAGTCAAAAGAAATACTGTTCATTCATTCTGTCATTCATTCGTTCGTTCATCTTTAGTAACCACTTTATCCTGGCCAGGATTGTGTTGGGTAGAGAACTCATTTAAATTACGTACTTTGTCTAGTTTTAGTATGAATTGTGAGCTCACCTTGGAAAATTCAGCAAGATCTAGTGTTTTATTGATAGCTGGCTAATGTACACTTCTTTAAAAAAGGTTTTTTGGTTGTACCTCTTGGGGAACCTGGAAAGAACTGTATATAATTATTTCCCTATCAAAAAGGCCTCCAGGTAAAACCCTTTTACAAAGTTAAAGAAGTAAAGCATGTATCCAAAGAACACAGGCATTCTTAAAGCCTATCTGAAAAAAAATAAATGTAGCACAAGCCTCTGTATTAGTATTAGTATTAAAATTATATTTATTACTAGAGTTAGCAAAAGTATTAGAATTACATGTGTACAAATATGTACAAATGTTATAATTTAACTAAGAAATTATTAAAGAGAGAGTAAACTATGGCTGGTAGCTGGATATGAAAACAGGTGTTTTAGACCATGTTAACCTTTACTGACAGCTTCAATTTATTATGTGTATGAGGCTGAGTGTATGAGAATGAGATGCCGATGCATGACCATAATTTTACTCTTTTCATGAACACGAGAAGTATTGTAAATATCTGGTTTTATTTTAGAGTTTGCAAATACTAATAGTTTCATTTTCATCTGTCCTATATTTGACCTAGGTTAAATGTCAAACTAAAACACATACACATACACACACACACTGTACACAAAGAAAAAACCAATAGCCCACTGTCAAATATTAATGTTTGGAGTTCCCTCTGTACACCGTTTGTGTGTTGAGAATGCTAGTACTCGTAAAAAAGATAAAGGGAAGATGTTCAGCAAAACTCTTAGTCTTCATCCCCAATCCAAGCTCACACTGTTACTGAGGCAACCAGGTGCAGGGTTATGTCCACCTCATGGTCAGGCAAAATGTGGAATATGTTTATAAATTGAGTCAATGTATTAGCCTAGATTATTACTTGAGAATAGTAACAATAATGACTTAAATATTTTACATAAATGCATGTGATTGGATAATCCACAACAGAGGATTTGCTAAACAAGCTGTGATGGTTCATGCTTAGAAAACTGGAGTCGCTGAACTATGGCCAGCTTTTTTCATATGTTTATAAGATCTGCTACAATATTTTTTTACAGTAGTTTTGGTCCACTGAAATATTTTGCTGGGACCACATCCAGACTTCAGTCCACGAGTTGGTGACCTGTGGTCTAGAGAAACAAAACAACAAAAGTCCTTCATCTGCTGTGTAGCTGTGAAGTTTACATTTTCCACATCACATGGATCATAAGTAATACATTCAGTGGCTTGCAAAAGTATTCTTTTACCTTCAGCAGGAGTGGTTAAAAACAAATGGGTGAATGTGCCCAACAGTGGCCAAGTCAAAGTCCAGATCTGAATCCCATTGAGAATCTTTGAAAATTGAAAATTGCAGTTTGAAAATTGCAGTCAACAAACAACATCCAACCAATATGAAGAACCTGATGGAAATCTGCCAGAAAAAATGGGTGAAAATCTGGTAGGAATGTATCCCAGCTGTTATTGCATTAAAAAGGTGGTTCTACCAAGTACTAGTCTGAAGGGGCTGAATATTTATGCAAGGAGCATTTTTCAGGTTTTAAAATATTTTTTAATGAATTATGAATTACTTTTTATGTCATAATTTCCAAGGCACTGCATTACATTAGTTTCCAAGGCACTGTATTACAATAATTACCACTGTATTCCAAGTACTCCAAAGCATAATAGTGTTTTAAAAGTGGTTTTTTTTTTTCTTTTTTTCTTTTCAGGGCTCGTTTCTGTTAAAAGGTACTGCCTATTGACTCAGTTAATGTCCAGAGAGAAAGAGGGGTAACAGGAGGTTTCAGGAAACTTTACAATTCAATTCCTTTGTCTTCTAAAGTAACTGACTATCACAGAGTCAATTTGGAGTTTCACATTACTTGGTAGTAATTCAAGGCTATACACAACCAATAGCACACAATAAACTGCCCTAGCACTGCCCAGCAGTCTTATTTCTCACCATGAGTGAAGTTTCATTCTGTTGGTATGCAGGAAATAAAGCAGCTTGTAGACTAATGAAGACTTTGGGGAGCAGTAACAATGCTAGAACATTTTGAGCCGGATGGCAGGGCATCGATCATTATACCATGTGAACATAAGCCATAAATATTACAAAAGTACAAAATAAGAATGATTACTTAACCAGTAACTCAATAAGTTATATAATTTGGAAGGTGAGAATATTTTTTTTTAATGAACAATATAAAACTATATTAAAATTTAACTGAAATGAACATTAAGTCCTCTGCATTTCCTCTTTGAGCTCAAATTGTAATGACATAGCCTCTCATGTCTGATATGAAAATGGTTAGAGGATGATGTGGTGCTTGTAAATTTTAGCCACACAACCTAAAAATGAGCCAGGTAGCTAGCTTATTGGTTAATATTTCTGTTAAATAAATCATGATTGGTGCAATGGGTTGGCACCTTGTCCAGGGTGTCCCCTGCCTTGTGCCCCAAGTTCCCTGGGATAGACTTCAGACTCCCCAGGGACCCTGTGTAGGATAAGCGGTATGGAAAATGGGATAGATGATTGTTCTGATACATTCTGTGTTTGGATTTGGCATGTTTTCACCATGTCTGTGTGGGTTTTCTCCTGTTATTTGTCTTTGTGTATTGTTCATGCATAGTGTCCCATCTGAGCTGAATTCTCCTGACTGGGATAGACTTGGGATGAATAAATGAATGAGTTTTCATAGATCCTGGTTTTCCTAATGAGGGTAAAAATGTGGAGATGTTCCTAGACCATGTTACTGGTTTTATTGGACATACATAGTTTGCTATTCTGTGTAGGGTGTTTAACAGTTTACATTTCTATGAAATATATTGTATCAGTGTGTGTTGGTAGTCACATGAGGGAGCCACCTATTTATGAAAGCACACCAGAGCATTTCATTCTTCCATCACATTTACATTTACATTTATGGTATTTTGGCAGACGCCCTTATCCAGAGAAACTTACATTTATCCCATTTATACAACTGAGCAATTGAGGGTTAAGGGCCTTGCCCAAGGGCCCAGCAGTGGTAGCTTGGAAGTGCTGGGGCTTGAACTCCTGACCTTCTGATCCCAGAGCCATTTTTCTTTTCCATCTCTGTGCTTGCAACTCTTGTCCCTTTTTAAGACACGTGTTGTAGGTTGATTGGCATTTCCAAATTGTCTGTAGTGTGTGAACATGTGTGGGTTGTCACCCCGTCCAGGGTGTCCCCCGCCTTGTGCCCTGAGTTTGTTTGAAATCTTTGCAAATTTATTAAAAATAAAAAACAAAAAAAGCACATGTACATAAGTATTCACAGCCTT
>JANDJT010000041.1:19512936-19531931 GCA_024331685.1 Stegophilus panzeri
CACACACAAACACGTGCACATACACACACAAACACGTGCACATATACACAAACACATGCAGATACACACACAAACACATGCAGATACACACACAAACACGTGCACATACACACACAAACACATGCACATGCACATACAAACACGTGCAGATACACACACAAACACGTGCAAATACACACAAACACATGCACATGCACACACAAACACGTGCACATGCACACACAAACACGTGCATATACACACACAAACACGTGCAGATACACACACAAACACGTGCACATGCACACAGAAACACGTGCACATGCACACACAAACACGTGCAGATACACACACAAACACGTGCACATACACACACAAACACGTGCACATATACACAAACACATGCAGATACACACACAAACACATGCAGATACACACACAAACACGTGCACATACACACACAAACACATGCACATGCACATACAAACACGTGCAGATACACACACAAACACGTGCAAATACACACAAACACATGCACATGCACACACAAACACGTGCACATGCACACACAAACACGTGCATATACACACACAAACACGTGCAGATACACACACAACCACGTGCACATACACACACAAACACATGCACATACACACACAAACATGTGCAGATACACACACAAACACGTGCAGATACACACACAAACACATGCACATACACACACAAATACGTGCACATACACACACAAACACGTGCACATACACACACAAACACGTGCACATACACACACAAACACGTGCAGATACACACACAAACACATGCGCATACAAACACGTGCAGATACACACACAAACACATGCACATACACACACAAACACATGCACATGCACACACAAACACGTGCACATACACACACAAACACGTGCACATACACACACAAACACGTGCACATACACACACAAACACGTGCACATCCAGGAGCTGCAGTGACCCAGAATAAATTTTTATTGACTCAATTGATCTTTGCTTTATAGATCAAACCATCATTACCCTGTATATAGATTGTCTGACCTATTATAGGTTTTATATAGGAGTCGGTGTGTGGGTGTGGGGGTGTGTTTGCAACTATTGGAGAAGGTTTGGGGATTCAGTTCAATAATTCTTGCGTCAAGCTAAATGTCTTCTGATCCTGAGTTATTATTTGCCTTGCCCATAAGGAGTGTTGCATGTGTTGTATGTGTTAAAACAATTATTATTATTATTATAGTGTGTGTGTGTGTGTGTGTGTGTGTGTGTGTTAGAATAATGTGTTCTTTTTTCCACTTACAATATTATTGCTCACATTATTACAATGTGTTGCATGTTTAATTGGAAAAAAAAGCAATGACAGTTTATCACACACACACACACACACACGCACACACATTATTTTCCCAGATCATTTCTTTATTTGCTCTCTCTCATCCATCCACCCAAACCATCCATTCAGCTGTCTATCCATATATTCATCCATCTATCTATCTATCCATCCATCCATCTATTCATCCATCCATCTATTCTCCCAAACCATTCATCCATCCATTTGTCCATCAACCCACCCATGCCCCTCCTCCCTCTCTTTTCTTTTCTTTTCTTTTCTCTTCATCTCCTTAACTTTTTTAATTTATACCCTTTCTTCCAGCTGGGTCAGATTCTTCGCAGTCCCTTTATGAAGTTTGTGGCTCATGCTGTCTCCTTCACCATCTTCTTGGGCCTTCTGGTGCTGAATGCTTCAGACCGTTTTGAGGGAGTAAAGAATCTCCCCAATGAGACCATCACAGATCACCCACGTCAGGTGTTCAGGGTCAAAACCACTCAGTTCTCCTGGACAGAGCTCCTCATCATGAAATGGGTGCTGGGTAAGCACTAATGCATGCTGGGATGTGAGCTATATGGTGCATATTTGGTCATTCTTATCCACTGTGGAAGAGAGGACATGGTGAGGGAAGTGGTTAAGGTTCTGTCCTAATCACTGGAAGATTGTGAATTTGAACCCTGGACTGCCAGAGTGTCACTGCTTGGCCCTAGAGCAAGACTCCAGTGGCCTCCATGTAAATGGTCTGCAGTAGTACTTTTTTTAAAATCAGATATAAGAAAGTTTCCTTCAGGATTTAATGGATCCTACTTTCATAGACCTTTAATGTTATTAGGTAACATTTGCACCAGCATTTATGAGTTGGTGGATAGTAATTACTGTTTGCTATGGTTTCCATTAGAAAGACTCCACTGGACCACTGGTTCTGTCTCTTGGTTTCCTTTTAGTCAGACATCTATTAGGGCTGGCAGTGAACTAGGGAATATTAAAATATTTTAAATATGAACATGCTTGCAATGAACTTGCAAATTATCAAAAATGTATGTGTTCACAGCAGATAGTCTGTAAGAGCTAGACAGCATGTTTCTGGGTTCTATGTTTGCATCTCATCAGACAGCAAATGCCTACCTCTTGCTAATGGGCCCAGGGTCAGATGGCGGCCAGGGGAAGGTAGACACCCATGGACAGCTTTTATATACAGTATATTGCTGTATACAGAAATCGTCACATAAAGGAGGGACGGACAGAAGCAGGTGCAGGTTATGAAGTTTAATCCAAAAACAACAAGTCCAAAGGGTAAATCCAAATTCCACAATGTTAAACAGGCATAAACTAGGGTAGGCAGAGAATCGAGGTCAACAGAGTAAACAAAGTCCAAAACCAGAATAACAACACTAGAAAGGCCTGATTACGACAGAGACAAAAGCAACTGAGCGTATTCTTCGCAAAGACATTCAGTACAAGAGTAATCCAATATTAACCGGATTAAGATGATACTCTGATTAAGAATCTACCATGTAAACACCAATTTCTGATGACCTTAATCTGACTAAAGTCATACTCGAAGTAAACACAAATCGAATTAAGACATGTGGAGTACTCCTGTTTTCATCGCATTATCGATGTGTATTACAGACATGTACACACCTTAATCACACTATTAACGTCGTGTGAGAGTTTTCACCGCATTTTGCGACAGGACACGTACACGCACGGCAGTGCTCAACCGTTTAACGTCAAACAAGAGAGCACGGCTGCGTCCCAAACTGCGTACTTACCTACCTATTACATAGTAGGTGAAATACACATATATAGTAGGTGAAATACATGTATTTAAGCTACTATATAGTAGGTAAGTACGCGGTTTAGGACACAGCCCACGGCTTCAAGCTGTCAGGTAGGCCTGAATGCTGAACCCAAGGCATTTATTCACTATTCATACATCTAGTTTAAGGAACTGCAGCAGTCATTTCTTGAAAGAAGTTGTTTGTGCTACATCAGTAAAGTGAAGAATGAGGAGAAAAGGCCTTAAAAATGTCTTAATTGAATCCACAAGTAACATATACCTCATCCACCCCAAGGACATCTGTCTTGTGCCTGTAGTACACTGTGTGGTGATAACACAGCAGACAGGAACTTTCCAAATCTTTAATCTAAGAAAGGTTAATCACATGTTCTTTGTGACCTGACTGTAGCGCAAAGCTAGCAGATCTTTTTTTCTTTTTTTCTTTTTTTTTGTGAGGAAGAACTTCACACAGAATGGCATTCATCCAGCCCTATTTGGACCAGATTTGCTCCCATTAAAACACATGTACTTGAATCTGCCATAGGATCCGATTGAAGCAGAGGTGCATCTATGGGCTTCAAACGGGATGTAAGCTGTGCTGTCCAACGAAAACAGTTTGTGATAAACAAATAAACAGCATGATACTGCAGATATCTGCTTCACATATTATTGAATTTCACCTAGAATGACAATGTTGCATTGTAATGAATATTTTAGGGGAAGCCGTGCTTCTCGTATAGTCTTAAAGCAATGATATGTCTATAAATCATGTGTGAATAGTATACAAGTGTAGAAGGGGAGCACAGGATGCACCTCATACTTGGGGAACTAATCGAAGGAACAGAAATGGCAAAAACACTACTTATCAATTAGGAATAGAATTTCAGTCAGTGGATGATGTTTTGTAGTAGAAAGTACAAACTAGATTGAATGAAGGAAAAATAGAGATCTTGAGAATGGTAGAAGTGGTAATTTAACATTACAAGTAGTTTCCTTATTATTTACTCTGCAGCTCATCTAGTCTTCACATTCTTTCTGTCTCCTTCCATCCTGGTTTTGCACTGCTATTACGTGTGTACGTGTGTGTGTGTGTGTGTGTGTGTGTGTGTGTGTGTGTGTGTGTGTGTGTGTGTGTTTGTCAGTAATAACCCATTTCATTCTTACTACAGCAATCTCTTAGAGAATATGAGCTGTGCGCATGCTCAGTGTGAATCTCATTCCGTTATTTGTCTGCATCTGTAATTGTAGGAGATATGAGTCTGATTAGAGATACATTTCAATAATCCATTTGCAGCCCCTTGTGTGTATGTGTGCTTTGGGAAACCTAAAAATGCCTTTTCTCTCTCTCTCTCTCTCTCTCTCTCTCTCTCTCTCTCAGGTATGATCTGGTCAGAGTGTAAAGAAATTTGGACTGATGGTCCACGTGAGTATGTCATGCACCTCTGGAATGTTCTGGACTTCGGCATGTTGTCCATCTTTGTCGCGTCCTTCACAGCTCGCTTCATGGCTTTCCTGAAGGCATCTAAAGCACAACTTTACATAGATCTCCATGTGCCCAATCATGACATCAGCAACGCTTCACTTCCTGCCGACATCGCCTACTTCACATATGGTGAGGGCACCACTCTACATAAGAGATTCAAATTAACTGTGGTGGGTGGGGGGTGTCTGTAAAATTGCTGTCATTTTAGAAAGTGGATTTAATGCTGCAATTCTAAGCTCTTGAGGCATATTAAGAGTTACACTAATTTCCTGACAGCAGCTGTTCAAATATTGTACTGTAAATATGTGCACTGTGTATTTCATAATTACAATGAGTTACTATTTCACCAGGTCACCAAGTACAGGGAAATGTTACTCCTATGTATAATGCTGCTTATACTAAATAATATAATATAGTACAAGACTGCATGCAACTCCAGAATTATTAACAGTTTTCAGAAAAATGAAGAAATGATCAAGTTATTTGGGTTGTTCATTGCCTCTGTCACCATTCTTCTCACTGTGTTGGGGAAGTGTTGAGGCATTGGTCTAATTCCTGGCAAATCTATATAATTCTAGACATTTGAATGTTTTTATTAAAGTCCAGATTGGCAGTTTTTATCAGTTATCTAATTTGTGCTTCTACATTTGCAAAACAGAATATTTACAAAGTTACAAGTTATCAAGTGAGCCTCTGATCACAATTCTAATTTATTAATGAATGGCAGCTTGTCATGTTACTGAGACCCGTGTCAGAAAAATTACTAACTGTTACAAAACACTGAAGACAATGAAGCCTACTTCCATAAATGCTAAACAAACCTCTCTGTTTAAATGGTTTTAACGTTTTTTAAATCCTTTTATTATTAGCCTGAGCATATTGTGGAGTGTCGCATAAATTAGTTGTTACTAGAGCGATCATTTATTAAACTGAACACATTCATATAAATCTGTGGTTTGCAGGATAGCCGACACTCATGTTATAGAAAAGGAAACAACACCTTCTGAACAATCAGATTGAAGAATTCAGCATCACTGTGGTATAACCAGGGAGTTCGTACTGGGGGACAAAGGTTTTTTTGAAAGGCCTGCTGGTTCTGGTTTGAAAGGATTCCAGGCATTTTGCCAGAGGGAAGTAAAAACACCTCAATTACATGGCAGAAGTAAAAAGATTTCCTGTTCCCCAGGTCTCACTTCTGTTCTTGGGCTTGGTTTGGAAATACTACAGAATGTGTTATGTATTATGCATTAGATTGCTGTTGTCATGTTCATTTAAAACAACCTTTAAGTATTTTAATCATTCCTTGAGGCAATGAATTCAGTGGAGTAGGATTTTGGGCACTGCTCAAGTCCAGGAACTAAAGAATAAGATCATCATCTTTACAAGATTAAATATTAAACAAAAATACTTTTTACTCAGCTGTTGTTCTTGCTTGTGACTGTGACCATTATATATCAATTGTATACACTAATATGAGATCCAGCTTGTGTCATTGCTCAGGACTTTAACCCCTAACATACAGCGCCAGTACGTTGTACATGACAGGTCTCACACCACAGCACTGTTTGTTTTTCTTCCCCTGTGTGAGCTGTTATCAATGCTGCTATCTACTGGTGTAAGCTGGTAATAACATGCATGACTGCATTACTGAAGACGCATATATGACAGACGCATGGCAATGGAAACAGTATGGTGGCTCAGTGTTCAAAGCTTTGGGCTATTGCTTGGATGGTTGCGAGTTCAAATCCCAGCTGCCTTACTTGAGTCCTTGAACAAGAACCTTAAACCTTGTCTGGGTGTGTGAGCATCTTTGTTGAGAGCTAGTCTTTATTCATCTGACTGATACAGTATATGTCTGTAATACTTTGTGTGCTATCTCAGTTTCCAAACAAAATCTCAGCAGAGTTTAACACTAATTTAAACTAACATAATAAAGTTGAAGATAGTCTTAAGGTTATATACAGACATATACCAGCCAACTGCTGTGCCATATGGACTGGATTAAATAGATAGATGGATAAGTGTATCTCTCTCTCTCTCTCTGTCTCTCTCAGCCAGGAATAAGTGGAGACCATCAGACCCTCAGATCATCTCAGAGGGTTTGTATGCGATTGCAGTGGTTCTAAGTTTCTCACGCATCGCCTACATCCTTCCAGCCAACGAGAGTTTCGGGCCGCTGCAGATCTCGCTGGGGCGCACAGTTAAAGACATCTTCAAATTCATGGTTATCTTCATCATGGTCTTTGTTGCCTTCATGATCGGCATGTTCAACCTGTACTCATACTACTTAGGAGCCAAGTACAACCCTGCCTTTACAACGTAAGCACGTTATTCCATTAATCTTGCCTTAACACACACACACACACACACACACACACACAACCCTACTCACATTTAAATTTGAATGCTACACACACTCATGCTCTGACATTTGATTGCAATGTATTTATTTTGACATTTTAAAGTCAGCAAACCTGCAAACTGTTTTAAATGCCATTAAAGGAGGCTTAAAATTCATTTGATGAGTTTTATTATAGAAGACAAGCTCCCTCCCTCTTACTCTCTCTCTCGCTCTCTCTCTCTCTCTCTCTCTCGACTCCCTTTCTCTGTATATCATTCCCCTATCCCTTTATCTCTTCTCTCTCCTTCATGGCTGTCATCTCTTATTGAGGCGAACTGCTGTGTATTGCACTATGGATTAATGATGTTCTCTCTGCATTTATGTGTGAAAACCCAAGGGAGTTGCCTGGTTGTAATCTTTACCAAATTGCTCTAAAACAAGACTCTACATGATGTGTAGATTTTGATTTGATTTTAATTTCAAATGATACTAAAAACTGAACAATTCAGTGCCAGGCATATGGGATGGACAGATGTTTATATAACCAGCATGTTGGCAGCCATCTTGGTTCTCATTTTCAAAATATTTATTATCTTTCACAGAAATAGAATATATGAGCATGATATGTATATAATATGTATGTAATTTCTCTGGGCTTCTGTGGCTCAGGTGGTAGAGCAGGTTGTTCACTAATCGTAGGGTTGGTGGTTCGATTCCTGGCCCATGTGACTCCACATACCAAAGTGTCCTTGGGCAAGATGCTGAACCCTACGTTGCTCCCCATGGCAAGTTAGCACTGTGTGTGTGTCTCTCTCACAGTGTAAAGTGTTTTGGATTAAAGCGCTACATAAGTGCAGATCATTTACAATTGTCCTTTACATTTAAAATGTAAAGGGTTCCTCGGGGAACCTTAGACAGTTATGGGTTCAGGATAAAGCGGTTACTGAAGAAGAAGGAATTGAATGATGAATATGTTTAATATAGAACATAACGTAGTCATGTTCACTCACCAGCCACTTTATTAGGAAGACCATACTAATATAGGGTAGGAAACCCTTTTTCCCTCTGAACAGCTTCAGTTCTTCGTGGCAAGTACTCCACAAGGCCTTGGAAAAATTCCTTTGAGATTCTGGTCCACGTTGAAATGAGTGCTGCAGGTTTGTCTTCCTTTTTACCACATCTCAAAGTTCTCTCTTGGATTCAGATTTGGTGATTGGGGAGGCCACTGTACAGTACACTGAACTCATTGAGCTCATGTTCAGTGGAAACTTGTACTTGTGACATGGAGCATTATAGTGATGAATGTAGCCATTATGAGATGGCAGAATTGTGGACATAAAATGATGCACATGGTCAGTTACAATACTCAGATAGGCTGTGATGTTCAAATTCATCAAGATTCATCAGACCAGGTGATGTTTTTCCATTCTTCATCTGTTTAGTTTTGGTGAGCCTGTGCCCACTGCAGCCTCAGTTTCCTGTTCTTGGCTGACAGGAGTGGAGCCAGATGTGGTCAAGGTTCGATGTGTTGTGCATACTGAGATGCTTTTCTGCTCACCATGGTTGTAAAGAGTGCTTATTTGAGTTCCCATACCTACTGTATCCTGTTAGCGCAAACCAGTCTAGACATTCTCCTCTGTTTTTATTTTTTATTTATTGCACCATTCCTTTAACTAGAGAGACTGTTATGTGTGAAAACACCAGGAGATCAACAGTTTCTGGAATGCTAAAAACCAGCTCATCTGGCACCAACAACCATGACACAATCAAAGTCACTGAGATCATATTTTTTGTTGTGGACATTAACTGAAGCTCTTGCCATGTATGAGTATGATATTATGCATTCTGTCAAAGTTTGTGGGTATGTTTTTTTCACCTCTTAAGCAACAGTCTAGCAACAGCTGCACTTTCTACGTCCTGCCCAATTTTGTTTTAGAGAAACTGCAAAACTCGGAGTGTCAACTGATGACAGAACCCTTCCAAAGCTTCTCTTGCACTCCTCTCATTATCCAAATCACATGCTACCTATTCCTGGACTATCTCTGTAGTAACTTTCTAATTTTGTCTGTTCATTTCGAAGCCATTGAGAGAATGCATTTGGCAGGACATATAATCCTAATTATGGTTTCGTCTTGCTGCCGGCAGTTTTGTTCTCTGCAGGTGAAATTAGCATGCTGATTAGAGCCTTGTTCTGCCATCCAAAGCAATCCCTCTGATCAACTGGCCCGACAAACGACCCTTGAAACCCCATTAATGCAGTCATGGTTACTGTCTATTGCATTTTATTAACAGTTTTTGAAGTAAAGTTTAAAAGCGGGGGTGAGACAAAGCCTCCCGCTGTTTAAGTTCACGTTGTCGGAGAAGAGTTCAAGAGGAGCCATTGATTTTAACCAGGTTCTTTTCTCTTTAAGTTGTTTTAGTAGACCAATTTCACTCAGTGAAATGTTTCACAGGGTACTGTTAACTGGCAGTGCGTTGACCTCCAAGTTTGACAGTGTCTGGGAGCTTGAAAGCTTTCACTGATACTTTTATCCCACTCATGATAGATTTCAGGCTAATGCCAGAGGGCTGAAACTGTAAAAGCTTTGCTGCAAAAGCTTCTCATGCTCCTTTTTTCACTTGACCTTTTTGTGGGAAGTACCTTTAATTTTCCATATTTGCAAGGACATCTAATAATCAGATTTCACTCTTGCTTGTGGTGTTACTAGATGGAGGTGGATGAGTAGTTTACTGATATCAGATGAGCATACACGATACAGATGTCTAAAAATAGAGAGAAATCCATACAGCCATTGCTCTTAAAGATGGGGTCCATAAAGCAAAGCCATGGGATTTGTTTGTTGGCTTGTTTGTTTGCTTGTTTGTTTGTTCACAATGACATTACAGTGGTTGAAACAACTATCAAAGTTGTTATAGCAATTAATCATTCATTCATTCATTCATTCAACCAGCTCAGTCCTGAAGGTCTATCTAAATGTCTGCATCCACGAAGATTCTAGCTCTTCCTTGTTGACTCCCAGATGTTCCCAAGCCAACTCTGAGATATAATGTCTCCAGTGGGTCCTGGGAATGTTCTCGAGTCTCTATAAAGTGGAACATTCCTGATACCGCTGAATGGAGCAGACCAGGGGGCATCCTCATAACGTGCCCAAACTTCCTCAACCAACTGAGGTTCTCCCTGATTGTCCAGCTCCTCATGGAGAGTAAGTTCCCCAACCCTGCAGAGGAACCTACTTTCTGTAGCTTATACTTGCATGATTATTCTTTTGAAGAGAGTTTCAGAGATTGATCGGTAAACAGAGAACTTTGTCATAAAGTGAGCTCCTGCTTGACCAACACAGACCTATACAGTGATTGAAACACTGTTACCAGTGACCTGATGCACTTTTCAGTTTCATACTCTCTTTTTCCTTCACTCGTGAATAAGATCCCAAGATACATAAACTCCTCCACCAGGGGCAAGTTCTCCCCTTCACCTGAAGACAGCATCTCACTCTTTTCTGGGAGAGAACCGTTGTTGTATTTGGATATATTTGTACTTAGCAGTGAAACATTCGAGTATGTGTTGAAGGTCCAGTTTGGATGATACCAAGAGAACAACACCATCAGGGATGTTAGCTTTAGCCCTCCATACTGGACAGCTCTCTAACTTTGGCTGTGTCTTGATATCCTGTCCATGAAACCACAAGAAGAGGTGACACCAAATTAAACAATTTTGACTTCAGGGAGTAATGTGACATTTCCTTGCTCAAACACACCTGATATGACTCATGATGTGTGACACCAAACTGCACCAGAATCTGAGTACAGTATACAGGACCAGTGATGGACACTACTAACTGAGAACCATGTAATGAGGCAGGGGTATCATACAGTTTGGAAGCTGCACCTCTTGATTAAAAAAAAAAAAAAAAGAATTGTAAAACAAAACGTTTCTCAGCATTTTCATTTCATTAATTGATTGCACACTGACGACCAATGATTAAAATCCAATTATCTGTGATGTGCCTAACCAGGCAATTAGACAGCTAGAGTAGCGAATGTTCAGTATTTATTTAGTCTGTTTGCTAGGGTCAGTCCGTAAATATCATTTGGACAGGTACTTATTATACCATGTTCCAGAACTGTGAGGGTTCATTAACTGTTTTTGGCTGTTTGTGGTGTTGTTGTTACGGTGTGTGAGTGCTATTGATATTTAGTTTATTTTTGGTCACAAGATCTCTGCTTACATGCTAACTAAACATCTCATCATGGTGAGACATTGGTTTATGTAATGAAACCATCTGTCTTGATTGAGATACCTGTAAAAAAATAAAATGTTCAAAGTATCTCTTTTATCTATGCTTTAAAATTTATTTTTCTGGCTGCTGCACAGTCAGGAATGAGGAAGTGGGGGTACATTGCACATTATATGATGTCACATCATCTGAGGTTGTAAATTGGTGCAAATGCATTAGAAGAAGTTGTGATCTTTAGAATGGTTACTGATTGGGGTCAAAATGGACATCGATGGATGGATGTTAAAGTCCTTGAGACAAATCATAAACAATCCATAGGCTCTCTGAATAGGTATACCTGATTAGGAATAGCTAATTATATACTATATTATTATATGTTGTAATAATTCTGTATGGATTTTAAAAGAAGCAGCAGAGGGCAGTATGGCATCTATTTAGAGTGTCCATGTATTGTACTTTTACTAAAAATGGACATAGGGCACTGCTCAGCAAGTAGAGTTATTGATTTGAGGTTTGTTTGTTTTTTTACACACATACACATATACAGTTTTTACACTATCCTTCCACTGACATAAATCTAACCATAACTTAATAAACTGTTTTTTGGTTTTTTTTTATCTATAAATATATTAAGAAAAAAAAAGAAAAAAAAAAGCTCCTTAAACATCAAAACTGTCCAATATTCCTATCCTTTAAATCCCCACCAAGAGATAAAAACATTCAAACCCCCACCCCAGCTCTCCTCCCCTCCCCCAAACACACTCACACAGTCCCCCATAGACAGCAAACACAACAAAAATATAGAGAATTCATTTGAATATGGTTAGATTATTGAAATATTCATTCATTGATATGTTGTCTGAATTAAAAGCATGTTGTTTATGTGGATGCAGCATGCTTGAATATGAGTGTGTGTGTGTGTGTGGGTGCATGTGTATTCATGTGCGTGCGTGCATGTGTGCGTGCGTGTGTGGTTGTGTTTCAGAGCAGACCGATGTCTCACCCTGATCCCCGGGTTTGTTTTGACAGCTCAGTGTTACTGTCATGTCTCAAGTGTGTGTGTGTGCGTGTGTGTGTGTGTGTGTGTGTGTGTGTGTGTGGGTGTGTGTGTGTGTGTGTGTGTGTGTGTGTGTGTGTGTGAGAGAGAGTGTGTGTTTGTGTGTGTGTGTGATTGGTCACAGAAAGAGATGGAGAGATAACCAATATTAAGACAAGATTCTAGAAAATGGCTTGAGGGAAAAGATCACACACACACAGACAGTGACACAATGAGAGAGTAGTCCATGAAGCATGCTGACACCTGTGTAATGATAGATAGCTTGTCCAGGTGAGAAGAGAAAGGACAGGTGATTTCAAGCTGGCTGGCTGGATGAAATGATGGAGAGATCATAGGTAAAGTCAAAGCAATCAAAAACAAAGAAAGAAAATTACCAGGAAAGAATGGATGGCAAGTCAAACCCCCAAATGAGAGAGTGAAAATGGTAAAACAGAAGGAAGGAATGGAGATAGGTGAAAACAAATGATAATGGAGGGGATATTTGTCAGAGAAGTAATTACGAGAGACAAGTTAAAGTAGACAGAGGGGTGAAATGGAGAGAAATAAAATTAAGTGAAGAGATAACAACCCAAAATGAGATACAAAGAGAAAAGAGTCAGGTGACCTTAACATGACCTCAAAGCATAAATAAATATGTACCATTCTGTGCGGCTTAGCTCCAGGTAATGACGAATACCGAGCACAGTGACTAAATGTGAAATGTAAATCACTCAGGCACTTGGCCTTCATCATGATCTTATTTGCCTTCACAGTGTTCATGATGCATGCTCATGCGTGCATGTCTTTATTGTAAATTGTTCAGTTGATGCTGTCTGGGGGCAGTGATAGCTCACTGAAGGTCTGTGCTAGTGACCTGAGTTACTGTTGGTGTTTTGCATAACATGACTGAATAGTGACAACAGGTATGATTAGTTGATCACTATAAATAAGACAATTAGAAGTGGTTATGTTTTGTTTCATAGTACTGTTTCATGGTACCAGTTTTGACTAGTGTCATGAACAAATGAAACATCTGTTTTGAATTTGACATGGGGGAATAAATGTACACTACTTTGTCAACTTAAAAAAAAAAAATAAACATGTCATATCGTCAGGTTGCTCATCAGACCAAATAGGAAAGAAAACACAATCTGTGAATACTTTCTGTGAAAATGTTTCCCTTTCTGCCATAATGTCTCGAACCCTGCTGTAGCTAGCCTCTTGGACAAAGGGGCCATAGAACATGTACCCCGTTCCTTGAGGGAGGGAGGTTTTTACAGCCGTTTTTCCTGGTCCACAAAAAAGATGGGAGTATGCAGGCAATTTTGGATCTGCATCATCTGAACCGTACTCTTCGGACATACAGGTTCAAGATGCTGACGCTCAAACTTATCGTTACACAGATTCAGTTCGAGGACTGGTTTGTGATGATAGATCTAAAAGACATATATTTCCACATAGAAATATCACCCAGTCACAGGAAGTTCCTGAGGTTCACGTTTGGAGGCAATGCATACCAATATCGGGTTCTTCTCTTTGGGCTAGCTTTATCCCCTCGCACCTTCACAAACTGCATGGATGCCACTCTAGTTCCCTTGCAATTCCAGGGCATCCGTGCACTAAACTACCTGGACGATTGGTTAATTCTAGCGCGATCCAAGGATCTGGTGATTCAACATCGAGATGTTGTTCTAGCCCACATGAGGAACTCAGGACTCAGGTTGACCTCAAGAAAAGTATGCTTTCTCCAGTATAGAGGACAACTTTTTTAGGGCTTATATGGGATTCTCCTACGATGAGGGCATTTCTATCCCCAACACACGTAGGTTCAATCCTATCAACATTGAACAAGATAAAGCTGCTGCTGCCATAAACCCCAGCAGTCTGTTGGGTCTTATGGCAGCAGCAGCCAGCGTCATACCATATTGCACATGAGACCGTTTCAGTGGTGGCTGAAAAGTTGGGGGTTTCATCCAAGGACAAAACCCCTAAGAGTAATCAGTGTCACGCGGCGATGCCTACAAGCTCTGAGAATTTGGAGGTGTCACACTCTAGGGGTGTCTCCTTATCGCAAGACAGTAATGACAGATGTCTCCCTCATGGGCTGGGGCGCGGTCTTAGACCAGCTCACAGTCTCTGGATCGGCCTTTATCTGGAGTGGCATGTAAATCACCTAGAAATGTGAGCCGTATTTCTAGCACTGAAATTCTTTCTTCCTCGATTGAGAGGTCACCATGTGTAAGTTGTGACAGACAACACAGCAGTGGTCTCATATATCACCCACCAGGGAGGGTTCCATTCGCATCCCCTGTTCAGGCAGGCACAACTAATTCTTCTCTGGGCAGAGGGAAAGTTTTTGTCAGTGAGTGCAATGTACATTCTGGGTAACCGGAATGTGGGGGCAGACATCCTGTTGAGGCAGGGACTGAGGCCCAGGGATTGGAGGCTCCATCCACAAGTGGTGGAGTCCATATGGCAGAGGTTCGGCCAAGCAGAAGTGGATGTGTTCGCCTCCAAGGAGACAACACACTGTCTGCTGTGGTTTGACTCACTCCTCCCGCACCATTAGGGCTGGATGCCATGTTGCACATGTGGCCGAGGTCACATCTGTACACTTTTCCCCTGATTGCTCTGCCCCTACAAGTTCTAGCAAGAGTTCGCCAAGACCATCTACATCTGCTGCTAGTAGCACCTTATTGGCCAGCTCGAATATGGTTCTTAGAGATAATACCTTGCTAGATGGCACTCCTTGGGAGAGTCACAATTGCAGGGATCTACTGTCTCAAGCCGGAGGGCTGGTTTATCACCCTTGGCCGGAACTATGGAAACTATGGATCTGGCCCCTGATGGGCACCAGCTCATAGATACTGGTCTCTCGACTGAAGTTGTAAGGACCATGTTGACCATCCACAAGGAAATTGTATGTGCTCAAGTGGCGACTTTTTGTCTCATGGTGTGAGGAACGTCAGCTAGACCCAGTAAACTGCGCAATAGATACAGTCCTGGGTTTTTTTCCAAAAATGTTTCTCAGCAGGGTTGGTGCCTTCTACAATCAGGGTCTACTTGGGCACCATTTTGGCCAGCCATACCCCTATCATTGGAGCCTCTGTGGTGCAACATCTTCTAACATCAAGGTTTATGCGTGGTGTCAGGCAGCTGAGGCCCATCTGCAGACCATGCATACCTTACTGGGACCTTTCTGTGGTCCTGGGAGGTCTATCAGGTGCCCCATTTGACCCTTTAGAGTCAGGCTCAGAGAAGCTTCTGACTCTAAAGGTAGCTCTTCTGCTGGCCCTGACATCTCTCAAGCGAGTAGGAGACTACAAGCTCTCTCTGTTGCCCCTTTCTGCCTTGACTTTACCCCTGGATTGACCGAGGCCTTCCTATATCCTAGGCCAGATTATATACCTAAAGTGCCTACATCTGTTGCCTAGCTGGTAGTGTTGCAGGCTTTCTACCCTCCTCCATTCCTCACACCAGAGCAAGAGAAATTGCACCTACTGTGTCCAGTAAGGGCTCTCTGTACTTACGTCCACCGCTCTGGCCAGGGGCACAAGTCGGAACAGTTGCTGGTCTGCTTTGGTGGTGACAGTAGAGGTGATGCTGTGTCGAAGCAGCACATCTCTAATTTGATAGTGGAAGCAATCTCTATCGCTTATGAGGTGCACCGTCTTGCTACACCTCTGGGCATAAGGGCTCATTCGGGGGGTTGCCCCCTCGAAGGCTTTGTCCAAAGGGATACCCTTACAGGATGTGTGTGCTACAGCGGGATGGTCTACACCACACACATTCATTCGATATTACAGCCTGGATATACAGTCCACCCTGGGCTCGAGTGTCTTGCAGTGACCTTCAGTCACTGCTTTTGAACAGGCCATACCCTCAGTATGATGGAGTGGATATTCTCATTCCCACAGTGTCAAGCTCATGCAACGTTGAGTTCCCTTTGAAAGGGAACGTCTGGGTTAAGCATGTAAACCTGTTCCCTGAGTCGGGAATGAGATGTTGCATAGTTTTGTTATGGGGCATGCCTGTGAATTGCAGCTTTGCTTCAGGTGCCATTTTATATCACGCAAAGTGCTTAATTGCCATGGCACCTGATCACGGCACGCCTGTAAGTAGGCATGATGTTACACAAGCTTCAGATGCCGGTCAGGCGTGAGGGCACTTCCCACAGCGTGAAGCTCACGCAATGTCTCGTTCCCTTCTCAGAGAACAGGGTTACATGCATAACTCAGACCTTCTATTATGGCAATTCTCATCCCACTGAACACTTTACACTGAGAATCTGATTAGCAAGCATAATCTACACTGACATCTAATTAGTAAGATAATTAGCTAGGTTGCAAGTTTTCCTGTTGAGTGCCGGGACAAAGAGTAACCATCTACATGTTCTATAAAAAAAAAAAATTCTACCAAATTTTATTTAAAAATTGACAGGAAAAAGTGGTGCCAATTTTATCTGGCTATGCACATAAGGCTAGCAAGATACCTATTTGATGGAATGCCTCAGAATTACTTCAGATAACATTCATTCATTCAGTCAGTCATCTTCAGCGTTATCCTGTTCAGGGTTGAAGTGGATGTGGAGTCTATCCGGGGACCACTGGGCATGAGGCAAGAATATACTCTGAATGCTTCATGCAAACACATTCACACCCAGGGGCAATTCCGAGTGGCCAATACACCTACCAACATTTAGCAGAAATTGGAGGGAAACAGAAAACCCAGAGGAAACCCACACAGACATGGGGAGAACATACACAGTAACACTACATATACATTAACCCAAGCTTAGGATCAAACGTTTTAGACAATATTATATTACACAATGTCAGTGATCTAAATTAAAGGTTGAGGTATCATTTACTAATTGGTGTAGCATATTGACACATTATAAAAGTGCACGATGGCTATGAAAATCAGCAGAAAGAGAGCAATAAAAGACAGAGCGCTTTTTTTCATATTTGCCAGTTTGGAAAGAAAGTTGGGGTCACTGTGCTGGGTCAACTATGGTACAGTGGCCCAAGAGAAGTCTTTTAAGGTCGTTTAAAAGTCGTTTAAGGGCAGCTTTGCTGTGCTGAGATTTTAACTTTCACTCTTCCAATCAATAGCCAAGAACACCCTGAGCTACCACTGCATGACAGTACACAAAATAGCATAATAACATTACAATAAATAAATACATTAATAAATACAAAACTCCTTAGACAGACTGTTCTCTTTGCACATGCTCACCTCATGTTGCTTTTTTTCCCAAGCTTCTTTTCTGATGTTTGCACTGATGCACTGAAGCTGAAACATTAGCATATTTATTCTGGCTCAATTCTGGCCTCTTTATAACCCAGGACTCGTACTCTTCCACTGAGCTTTCACCAAAGAAAAGGTCAATGTAATAAAAATCCTTTTCTTGTTTTTTGGGGTTTTTTGGTGCAAGCTTTGTGGTGCTGAAGTTTGCTAGTTTTTCTTCATCATGCAATGTGTAGAGCTTCATGTACAGTCACAGTGTCAGTGTTAAATCTAGCTTTATTGTTGCTGTGATAGGTCTTGCTAACTTGTTCACTTGATACTACTGCTAGATTATTCTAGGCCTACAAGTTATAAGTGTATTTAGCACTTCACACTTAAGGGAAAACTTCGCTCAGAACGACTTGCCCAGTATGATCTTTATATTTAACATGTGATCTTCAATGACATCTGAGATTTCTTTTGCTATGAAATACTGGGGTTATTTTTTTATAGTTCTTTAAACTTTTTTTTTATTGGCATGTTAGTCTGTTTTCAACAGATACAACTGCTCTACTACTCTCCACTACTACTACAATGGATTTTTTTCCCTTTCATTTGACCTTTAACATTTATGAAAAATAGTGAGTTAGAAAAGAAGCTCTTACTCTTCTGGCTTTAGGAGATATGGAGCAAAATCTGAATGTTATTCTTTATATTTAAAATTTTCTCCTATAAAACACTGTTGTAGTTGCACTAGCAGTGTCCTCCTTATCATCAGAATCACTAAACATATCGCAAGTATTTCAAAATATATATTTGCTGTAGAGCAATGATGCCTTCAAAAATAATGAGATTACTTTTTTCAAAATGTTAAAAAATCTAAAAATCAGTAAACAGTATTAAATGAAACAACGTGATTAATTGGTGTGACAACACTTTCAAAAAATAGTAGTCTCAGGTGCAATTTGTGCAGTTGTATAAGGAAATTAGCTGGTAAGTTTTATTGAGCATCTTGCAGAACCAGTCATGGTTCTTCTGGAGACTCTGACTGTCGCACTTGCTTCTTATTTTTGCAGAAAAACCCAGCAGCCTTCATTGTGTTTTTTGTCTGAAAAGTGTCTCTTACGTAATATACTGCTTTCGTTACTGACATACAAACATTTTTGTGCTGGAAAACTAAAGTTTAGAAATCTAAAATGTTTTGTACTGACGCAATAATATATAAGTCATAAAATAAAAAATTATAACAAAGCTTGTACTTATATACAGTGCCCTCCACTAATATTGGCACCCTTGGTAAACATGAGCAAAGAAGGCTGTGAAAAATTCTTTATTGTTTAACCTTTTGATTTTTTGTTTAAAAAATTCATAAACATACTCTGCTCTCATGGATATCAAACAATTGCAAACACAACACAGGTTTATAAAAAACAACTCTTTGTTATATAGGTGTGCAACAATTATTGTCACCCTTTTAATCAATACTTTGTGCTACCTCCCTTTGCCAAGATAACAGCTCTGAGTCTTCTCCTATAATGCCTGATGAGGT
>JANDJT010000041.1:19532401-19543870 GCA_024331685.1 Stegophilus panzeri
AAGCTCTATTTTGGTTTCATCTGACCATAGAACCCGATCCCATTTGAAGTTCCAGTAGTGTCTGGCAGACTGAAGATGCTTGAGTTTGATTTTGGATGAGAGTAAAGGCTTTTTTCTTGAAATCCTTCCTAACAACTTATGATGATGTAGGTGACTTTGAATTGTAGTTTTGGAGACTTTCTGACCAAAAGATTGCAGTCATATCGCCCACCCCTAAGTATTTGGTGATTTCAGTCTTGAATTTCACCTAGAATGTGAAATGTATTTCTTAATGTAGTAAATATCATAAACCCTGCTAATAGGGATTTTTTTTTTTTCATTTTAGGAATTAGACAGATTAAAAGCAGTTATAAAGCATGAAGCTTGTTGTTATGACGTGCTACTAAATGTAAGTCTACTCTGTACTCTCTCTCTCAGCCTATATAACTGTGGGGGAGACGCATCAAATCACTGAAATGTCAGCTTGAACTGGAGGACACAATATAATGTGATACAATAACAAAACAGCTTCATTTGTTTTTTCATTCACTTGTAATATAATAAAAGTTCTACATATACATCTATATCCATTTATTCTTTGAAACCATTTTTTGATAGGAAACTAGTTGAGGTGCTGATGACATGAAATATAAATATTAAATGGCAATGGCAAGATGTAATAGTGGCATTTTTTGTTACGTTTATATTGCCATTGGTTTGTGAATGTTAAATATAGCATTAACCCATCATATAACCTAATCATTTGGCATTTTGTGAGTTTTATGTTCTAACATAAGGATTCTGTGTTTGTTTCTAGGTTGAGTATTTATCTGTAGCCTCACCACTTAATGAGTAAATGAGTTTCAGTCATTGGAGAGGTAATAAACGTAATGGAGATGAAAATCGTTTCTTTAATGTTTAGCATATTTTAGCAAATAATGTGCTGTGGCCCTGGAGTTTTCCCTTTCTGAGACAGCACCTTGTGACTGACCGGAAACAAGTAGCTCAGTGAGCTTGTTAAAAAGAAATGAATCCGGTGCTTTTAAGTTTACATCAGCACCCTGGTGTCAGGCTTAGAATAGCATAGTCAAGAAAAAGAGGAATTGAAAAAAAAGAGAAGAGCAAGAGAGAGAGCGAGGTGGATAGAGAGGGGGAGTGTGCTGGCTGGAGGTGAGAAAAATAAAAAAAAAAAAGGACTGGGTAAAGCAGCAGCACTGCAGACTCTATATTTAAGAATGAAAGAAGAAAGAATGGATGAAATGCAGGCTCAAAAAAATGTGGGAGTATGTGTGTGTGTGCTAAACTCTCTGTGCAATATGTTTTCTGCAAGTGCATGTAAGGAATGCTTATAGAATACTTAAAGGACATTTTGCCTTCGGAGCATGTTGACAAATCAGGGATTATACCTATGCATATGCGCACACACACAAACCGCAAGATATAGAAACACACAAAAGTGCAGATGCACATGTCATGATCATTAGTATTCACACATTTACATTTATAGCATTTGGCAGACGTCCTTATCCAGAGTGACTTACATTTGTTTTATTTATACATTTTGAGCAGTTGAGGGCCTTGCTCACAGGCCCAGCACTGGCAGCTTGGCAGAGCTGGGATTTGAACTCACAACCTTCCAGTCAGACATCCAATGAATTAACCACTGAGCTGGACAAACAGAGAGAGTCAGAGACTGAGGGTGACTGAGAGAGAAAAAAAAGTGTGAGGGAGTTGTGAGACGTGGGAACACAGAGGGAACCAGCACAGAGCCTGACATCACTGGCGCACATGGCATGAAACGTGTGTTTGGACAGAACTTGTTACAGCCCATGCCTAAAAAGTGGACGACAAACAACTTGTGAATTATATTCAACACATAGAAATAATAAATGAGTGATTCAGGTGTGTACATTCTGAATGGCAGAATGAAAGTGGGTTCATGTGGGAAGAAACAAATACCGTTCAGCTGCCAGAGTTTATAATAGATACTTCCCACTTCCCCAATTACTTTTTTTCTCAATTCTTACGAAGCCGAATAAGCTGTATAATATCCATAAGACTTTCAGCTTCTCTTAAAACATGCTTTGATTTACCGCTCAGGCTCTTTTTTCTGCAACTTTTTAAAAGAATGGTTTCCTAATTAGTTGCTTTCTTGTGGTTCTCTTATTAGAATGTTATGTTGGAGAAGTTTAAGAAATTTTAATTAGACCCTGGTGCAAACTTTCCAAGGAACCTTTCTACCTTGTTCATTTAGAGTGAAAATCATATCACGTAACTGGGTGCACACCTAAGTATTGTAATTTAAAGTTTTCCTACATATGTGTTTAAAAACATGGTTGATATGGTTTCACCAGCTGCTTTATTAGAAACACCTGTACCTGAACCCTGCTCATTCATGCAATTATCTAATCAGCCAATCACGTGGCAGCAACGCAGTGCATAAAATCATACAGATACAGGTCAGGAACTTCACTTAAAGTTCACATCAACTGGCATGGCATGGTTGTTGGTGCCAGACAGGATGGTTTGAGTATTTCAGAAACTGCTGATCTCCTGGAATTTTCACAGACAGCAGTCTATGAGGTTTACACAAAATTGAATGAAAAACAAAAAAACAAGAGTGGCAGGACTATGTGCAGAAATGACTTGTTGATGAGAGAGGTCAGATGAGAACAGCCAGAGAATAGCTGTTTCGAGCTGAAGGTTACAGCACCTCAAATAATCACTCTTTACAACTGTGGTGAGCAGAAAAGCATCCCAGAATGCATAAAACCTGGCTCCTGGTTGATTGGAATGAAAACCTGCACCGGCCCGTTGCATATCCCATTGGACACCTCGACTGAGTTTTGGACTGTTGACGCCTGCTACAGATTACGTTTCTTTTATTCACTCAAATAAAGCATATACAGAGTTTATGCCACCCTCTCACCACATGCTAAACTGGCTTTGAGGGGGAGAGACACAGAAAACTGAAAAACTGGCAAGTGAACATTAATTAGTGAAGAAAGCTGACATCGGAGGGACAGAGATGCACTTTCTCCTTCGTTGCAAAATATACAAATATATCTGAGACTAATACTTTGTCAAAAGACATTCTTGCATTTGGTGAACTTTCTGTAATAGAGAAATTAAAAAATATTGTCAGGAGAAGGGCAGCATGCTCATTTGGCTGTCCAGTACATACAGGAATGCCACTGCTTGAAGGCGTGAGTAAGGGTTTTTATTTCTCTAAATATAACTGGCAAAAAATCTAATTTTTGGTGTCTACAGCAGGATAGGGTTTATGTGAGTATGATTAAGCGTTTGCGCTTTAATGTGTATCTGTGTAGGTGTAGGTGTGCATATAAATGTATTTTGGTCCATATGCATGCATTTACATTTACATATATTATATGGCAGATGCTGGTTTTGGCACATTATGAGTGAGGCAGTGTACAATCCAAGCATCAAGCTGTTCCAAGACTCAGCACTGATGAGAGATATGTCTCCAACAAGTGATCAGAAAAAAGTGAAAGATAGATGTAGAAGGAACAGAGCAACTAGGCACAGTAAATGGATTAAGCACTAGTACATGAGAGTTGGTCACATATCAGTCACATTGGCCTGTAGATGAGCTACAAAGCATATAGTCATGATATGTCACTTTGTAGGTTTACATTTATTGATTGTAGTCTATCTGTTACTATGCATATTGAGTCACCTCTAGCCCATAAATGGAAAGGAAAGTGGAAAGGGAAATGAAAAAAATGGAATGGGACAACCACAGTATAACTACTGAGCAAATATTATTTTATTGTGGATCGTTCTCTAGCACAATGCTGACAATGACATGTTAGTGACATGGCTGAGTTGTTATAAGCATCTTTGCTAGGGCTTTTAAACATCATATCCACAGTCAACTAACAAAAAATATCCAACCAGCAGCAATGTTAGGGGCTGGAAGATGTGCACACATACTGTGCATGGAAAGATGAGCTATAGTCTCTAATTGCAAACCTGCATGGTGGACTAACATGGTGTGTGTAATAAAGTGGCCAGTAAAAATACACAATGTTTATAAAATCCCACCATTGCTGCTACCATGTCACTAATATTTCAATGTCTGCGTTATGCCAAGAATGATCTATCTACGAAATAACACGTGGTGGTCTGGAAAATCCATCACATGTCAAACAACTAAAATGATGAAAAATCCAAAATAACAACAAAGGGTTTTTTTCTTTGTTTATCTATAACATACTTTAATAGCACACCTTTAAGAAAATATAAATATATTTGCCCAAAAAGATGTTTTATAACTTTCTGCAAAGATTTAATTAGGTAGATAAGGCGATCGTCTTATTTATTATTTTAATCACCTCACAGCTGCAGGGTCCCTGGTTTGATTCTGAGCTTGATAATATAAAGTGGTTACTGAAAATGAATGAATTACTTAAGTAAATGCAAATTAAGTCAATAAATAATAGTTGCTTTTGGTGGACTAGTGGCTGTACTCTCATCGCCGCAGCCCAGGTTCGATTCCCAGTCAGGGAACCAACCCCAGACACTGGAGGTTTGCACGAGCCCGGAAAATGTGGAGGGTTGCGTCAGAAACTTGCCAGAATCAAAACACTGTGGTGACCCTGAATAGACGCAACTTAAATAATTTTTGATTAATTATTATAATTAATAAATAATAATAGTTGCTTTTATACAGTCAGTGTGTTGGCGTCTCTCGGTGAAGTTGGAACAGAAGCGTTAAATCCAAATCTTAAAAATAAATCTGCAATTTTCTCTTTTTTTCACTTGAATAAGCAATGGTCAATAATTGTACATCTTCAGTGACCTATATAGTAGAAAATCGCTGCACTCTCTCATAACTGGATTTAAGACAGAGTTACACTGGACATGTTTTATTATACTGTAGTATTGTAGGAAGATTACTATATCACACCAGCATATAGATACTAATAGATACAATGGATAGATATGTGATCCACAGACTGATGTGTGTTATAGCTGGATTTCTATATTTATTTTTGCATTCACATTTACTGCTATGTTGAATTAGTACTGTAATGTTATTCAGTATAACTTAGACAAGCAATTAAATTACTGTGAATTGAATTGAAATGAAATAAGGAAGAGGGAGAGAGTTAAAGAAAGAAAGAAAGAAAGAAAGAAAGAAAGAAAGGGGGTGATCTGCTCTATAGGTTTGACGATGAAGGGAATTAAGTAACTGCAAATGGGTGGAGATCAGCCAGCTTGCTGTGACGCCAGAGGCAGATGGAAATGGGAGTGAATGAGTAAGAGGCTTAGAAGGAGAGGCAGTAACATAAAAGAGAAAAGGCATTAGCAAGAAAATATTGCATAATATGAGAGACTATTGTAATATAGATGTTTGAAAACAAAATGAGAAGTAGATGTAATAAAGGAATCCCATATCTCTGACAGTTAGACTGCTTCATACAGAAAGAAAAGGCTTATATTATTTAGATATGATGAGAGAAGTAGGGACGGAGGGAATGAGTGTAGTCTTGCCCAGTCTGTGTGGGCGAAGTTAGTACTGATGCCAGCTATCTGCCTAGAACCTGGGCGAATGGAAAAGAGCATGCGTGCTTGCGTGCGTGCGTGTGTGTCTTACGATTTCTATTGAAAAATGAGTAAAAAGGAGAATGGAAGAATTGAAGGCTGATGAGGATGAGGAATAGGGATGTATTGAAAGAACCGCACTGTGAGAAGATGGAAGATAACGCTGAAGGAGAGAGAATCTCAGCTTTAACAGAGAAAAATAATGAGTTTAGTAGGTGAGCTGAGAAAAGGTTAATGTGTCTGGGAAGACAGACATGTAGTCAGAAAAGGAGAGAGAATGATTGATGTATTGAGGTTGACAAAGAAGTATAGCGTAAAATGTGAAGAAAAAGACAGCAGCGAGCAGGAATGTAGGCAGGACAGACAGGTTCACTATTGTTTTTCATTGAAATCAAATTTGTAAACGGCTTTCTAGGCTGACGGTGTAACAATCAGATAACAGCACTTTTCATAAAAGTAAGAAATAAAAAGCAGCAGGATGTGCTTGCTGTTTTCGAAACATAATCGACGGGGTAGTGTCATACCAACCTGAGTTTGATTCGTTTTCCATAACAGCATGCCCCGAAGTGTTCCCTCTTATAATCTTAGGCTTCGATCATGATAAAGGCATCAGGAAAGCCAAAAGGTAATAAGTCAATCAAATTAAAGAAATAAAAATAAGACCCCTTCCCAAGGGTTTTTTTGTCGAGTGCCCAAATTATGTAGAAATGTTAAACTACTCATTACAGAAAGCTTCACTATAACAATGATTATGTGTTTTTCTTTGTTAAATAACAATGTGTATTTTTATAGTAATCCTCATCACTTATCACTTAATAGCCATTTTTATTAGTTGCAGATCATGATTTGTGCCTCAGGCAAGCCACCATGTAAAAAGTAAATAATTTTGTAGGATATATTTTTGAGGGGGGCACGGTGGCTTAGTGGTTAGCATGTTTACCTCACACTAGGGGTTCAGTTCCTATGCATGTTCTCTCCATGTTCAGGGGTTTCCTCCAGGTACTCTGGTTTCCTCCCCCAGTACAAAGGCATGCACTGTAGGCTGATTGGCATCTCTTAATTGTCCGTAGTGTGCAAGTGTGTGTGAGTGATTGTGCTCTGCGATGGTTGGCACCCCATCCAGGGTTTCCCCTGCCTCGTGCCATAAAAATAGTATTATACACTATATTTTGCTACACTGAATAATTCTCCAGTATGGATATTTTTTACATTTTCTGTATTATGAAAAATATATCACTGTTTTGTTATTCGTTTTCATATTACAATTTTTCCTCTTTTTTTAATGCCAGCTAGTGTTTAAACTTTTAAACTTTTAATGGTGCAAATCTGAAAATAAATGTTTAAACATGTGTAGAGGAGCCAGTGGGACAGCGGGCAGAATGAACATTAATTAAACCACCACAATTCTCACCAGCAGTTAAACAGTTTGACCAGGGATCACAGGTGAATAATCCGCTTTTTACCTCAGCGTTCAGGCAGATGCCCACTGGCGTGATTTTCAGGGTGCTTGAATATTTCAGTAGCTTCCTTTTTTTTTGTATGACAGCATTTAGCACTCAGAAAGTTTGTGCTTTGTGTTGTAGTCTTTGAGTCTATGGAATTTATTTAAATCTAATTGCTTAGTTTGACCAGTTTTGTCATGCGACTGCTGTGAAAAAGTGACAGGTAGCAAGGATCATACACACACACACACACACACACACACGCCCGATCCTAAATCCTTCTGTTAGGCATGAGAAGAAGGTCTATTTGCAGTCACAGACGCAGATGACAGTGTCAGCTGTCTGGCTTACTGTCTAAGTAACTTTGCACAGAAATAATTGGGAGTGTGGACAAGAAGTTCATCGTGTGGGGAGCATCAATGTGCGTTTCTGTTCATTATGTTTCTACAGCATGTAGCTGACCAGCCACACATGCAGTATGATCAGAGTAAATCTCATGTCCACCAGCAGAGATGAAGCTATTGGGAAGTATCATCTAAAGCAGCCAAAAGCCATCTAGCTAGATGGATTGATGGATGGATGAACAGATGGCTGGTCAGATTGATAGATTGATGGACAGACAGACAGACAGAGATAGATAGGTGAACAGACAGACAGACAGATGAACAAACCGATTGAAAGTTAGACAGACCGACAGATAGATGAACAGACAGACAGACAGATAGATGAACAGACAGACAGACAGATGAACAAACCAAGTGAAAGTTAGACAGACTGACAGATAGATGAACAGACAGACAGACAGCTAGATGAACAGACAGACAGATAGATGAACAGACTAATTGAAAGTTATACAGACCGACAGATAGATGAACAGACAGACAGACAGATAGATGAACAGACAGACAGATAGATGAACAGACTAATTGAAAGTTATACAGACAGACAGATAGATGAACAGACAGACAGACAGATAGATGAACAAACCAACTGAAAGTTAGACAGACCGACAGATAGATGAACAGACCGACAGATAGATGAACAGACAGACATTTATGACATCAATCTGTCATCAAGTCAAGAGAGGGATCCTCTCATCATTATGGTTACTGCTCTGATGGACAACTAATCTTTGTTCAATATTCAAACATATTTCAGCATGTCAGAGAGAGAGTGAGAGAGAGAGAGAGAAAGAGAGAGAGAGAAAAGCAGACAGAGCAATAGACAGATAGATAGAGACTAATTTTCAAGTGGGAAATTGAGGATTATGTGAAGATATGGTCAGCCAGCACAGTGATATCACATTTATACAGTACTGTATAGACCAAATATAAATGATTCAGTTAAATCATGGTGGAGACTTCTGATGACACATTCACATTTCATCTTCGGCATAAACTATTCTTGGTGCCCTGTATATAGAAAAAAAAATCATGTAGGTGATTGTATATGTACATTTCTGTTGGCTGTTGCAATTAGCATTCCTCCTCTCACTGTGTCTCAAATTATTCCTACAGAAAGTATTATATGTGGCCTTTGAGACAGAGAGAGAAGAAGGGAGAAAGGGAAAGTGAGTAGGCAAGTGCAAAAGAGAGATACGGGCTCCCTGAGTTCTTATTGAACAACATGTCTCTCCCTAATGCAGTTTCTCTTTTTTATAATCCAATTATAGCTATATAATACATGCTATCTGAACAATATGATAAAAATTATAATGAAATATTACACTCCATAATCAAGTAATAACAGCTCTAGAAAGGCATTCCCAAACCTGAAAGAACATTATTACAGACGATGTGTAACTAAAGCCGGGTTTACACGATGTGTCTTCTTTTAAGATTATTACTCAGCAGACCTTTAAGATTATTACTTGTCGCAGTATACGAGATGATCTCAATAAAAATGTTGGCTGTAGCAAACTGCAATAAAATTCTTAATGTCAGATTATACAATAACTCTCTAACTGTGACCTGCGATTAATGTTCTGCAAAAGTCATCAATCAGCATGATCTGGACTGGTGCACAAAACAGGATTACATAAACAGACACATTCAAACAGTCAGTTTGAGGTAATAAGGATGTTTCCTTCTGTCTATTAGCATGTTTTGTTTATGTTTTGCCATCACCACTATTGTATTTAAGACTGTAAATTGAGTTTCACTGTACTCCTACTATTTTTGATTAACATTGTAGCAGCAGTTACATTGCGAGATTTTGATTTAAAAAAAAATTTAAGGTGGCTAGCATGTTTGCCTCGTATCTCCGGGGTTGGGGGTTCAAATCCCGCCTTCGCCCTCTGTGTACAAAGTTTGCATGTTCTCCCCGTGCTTCAGGGGTTTCCTCCGGGTACTCCAGTTTCCTCTCCCAGTCTAAAGACACGCAATGTAGGCTGATTGGCATTTCAAAATTGTCCGTAGTGTGTAAATGGGTGTGTGAATGTGTGTGATTGTGCCCTGTGATGGGTTAGCACTGCATCCAGGGTGTCCCCCACCTTGTGCCCCGAGTTCCCTGGGATAGGTTCCAGGCTCCCCACGACCCTGTGTAGGATTAGCGGTATGAAAAATGGATAGATGGAATCAATAATTCCTGGCAAGGCAGAACTTTGTTGTTGGTTGTCTTTGGTTGCAGTGGCACTAACACATCTAGTTCTGGGATCGCCAATCTCAAGTCACAACCAAAGAATTCTTTTACATTGTGTGTAGGGGGGGTTGTCTGTAAAGTGTAAAGCTGGCTTAATTTTCCAGAACAATATTCTCTTCTAGTACTGAAAAGGAAAACAAGCAGAAATTCTGTCATTAGGAGTTTCTAAATGATAAAATGTAGACACTCGTGTTATCCATATTTATATGTCTCAGGGCTTCTTTGAATGGTCAAGGGTTCTAGCTTTCTGAGTGGGTTCTACTTGGAACTGAAAGGGAAACCATCTGATATAGACAAACCTAAGTACTCTTAAGGAATCATGGGAACTTTAAGGGGTCAGTGTGTTTTTATATTTCAGTGAGGACCAAATTTGTCCACAAAGATACGAATATCTGAGTGTTTTGACCATTTGGGGACATATGGTTGGCTCCGATGAGGAAAAATATTGCAGCTTTGAGTAAAAAATAAATAAATAAATAAATAAATAAAAGAGCAAATAACAAAATCATTTTAATTGCTGAGGTTAAGGTTAGGGTTAGATTTATGTGTAGTCTTAATATTAATTAATTGCATTATTAATTGTCAATGGAAGGCCTTCACAAGGATATTAAGACAAATGTGAGGTGTGTGTGTGTGTGTGTGTGTGTGTGTGTGTGTGTGTATACATACATCTGGTGTTTTGCTGTTTCTGGGCAGGGATATCAGCACACATCAAATGGACAGATCACTCCGCCAGGGGGAAAGAGGAATGAAAAGAAGAAAAGCATGAAGATGATAACAGATTCCTCCTTGACAAGTAGAGAGACAGAGAGAGAGCGAGACAGAGAAAGAGACAGATTAATTTGATTTCTGTCATCATGGTGGTTGCATCCATACTTATCCTAGAGAAAGCTGAATCACCTACAGGAAGGAAGTCTAGTGTGCGTGCGTGTGTGGTGGGCTTTCCTTAAGAACACACTAGAACACCACAACAACCCTTAAGATGGTACTAAAAGATGGATCAGATGGCAGAATCCTGTTTGCAATTTGCATTTCAAATTGAAGCATTTTTATTCAGCTGAACAGAATATTTGCAATCCCCCCTTGAGAAGACTTTAACTGACTTTAACTGTAGTTCAGGACAAGTTAATCCTAACACACGGCCCAACGATTCTCCACTTTAGATGTCTTTATTCATTTAACTAGCTAGCTAAGTGTCACAAGCTTGCTTTTGTCATATAGCTTTATAGTCATGCTGGTATTACAGGTATTACAGATCAGTGCAGAATACATTGAGTCCTCATTTCTTTAGTTTGACATTTGCACAAAAACACACAGAGACGCACTCACTCACCTACAGAAAACACTCTGCAAATGCAGCAGTATGTCAGACATTGTGTGTGTTAAAAGCTAGGAAAAGGGAAATAAGCTCATGCACAAGCAGAGGATTTTCCTGCACATTTCTTCCTGAGACAGAGAGAGAGAGAGAGAGAGAGAGAGAGAGAGAGAGAGAGAGAGGTTTATTCCTGCCTTATAGTCAGTGTTCCCAGGCCTGTGCCAGGCTTCAGATGCACTGTAACCCTAACAGTATAAATCAATTACTAAAAATGAATGAATTAGATCCTTTAAAGCTTGATAGAAATGATACATCACTTTTTCCCCCAAAACTGTTACTCAGTATGTTTACATGGGCAACAATAATCCGATATTAAACCCGATTAAGACGGTACTCTGATTAAGAAACTACCATGTAAACAGCGATTATTGATGACTTTAATCCGAAAGTCATACTCGAAGTAAACACAAATGGAATTAAGACATGTGGAGTATTCCTGTTTTAGTCGCATTATGGAAGTGT
>JANDJT010000041.1:19544360-19570072 GCA_024331685.1 Stegophilus panzeri
AACACCTTAATCACAACATTGTCTTATTCAGAATAAGGTCAATAATTACATTACTGCTGTCCGTGTAAACGTAGTCAATGAAATTGTGAGTATCAGCTGATACCCACTCGATATAAAATCTATTTTAAAAATACAATCAAGTCTCTCTATATATAAACATTTCCAGTTCCAAAAAATATTTTTTCTTAACCCAATACCAATCTTTTCTATTTGTTATAGGGTCTAATCAAATTCATTCTTTTTTTTTTTCTCTGATATCCGATCCACCATTTTCTATTGGGTATCACATCTCTAGGTTTTCATTGAGGTAAACCTCAGTAGTTTTGCTTTTCTAATATACCTCCATTGATTCATCACAAACACTTTATCTTGTTAGACTGTGAACAAGAATCTTTCACAAAACACGCTCCTGCTCCTGTGTCAAATTATGTCAGATAAAGATTTCAGTATCGAACCAGAGAAATCTGACATGGGGTTACATTACACTAGCACATGGGTACTATCTTCCCACTGGGAAATATATGACTTCACGTAACTTAGAACTTTAAAAAAAATTATCTAATATAGCATTTCCATGATAAACCTTATTATAAGCTTAGTATGTACACACTGACAGACTAATGTGACTCCATGCTAACGTGACACACACACACACACACACACACACACACACACACACTATGCAAGATTGAGTCATTTCAAAGCCACCAGCTCCCTTGGTGATGACTGATCCCATGCTCACAAACTCAGTTATTGCCTCTGACTGATTATTATTTTCATTATGACTGCTGCTATTAGTATTATTATCTATATTTCTGCTGTTGTTATTATTTATTGTTGTCTATTGTTATTATTTTTTGTTTTTATTGTTAATATTTTCTGGTGTTTTTGATGTACTCCCTGTTTTCCTTATTATAATATAATATAATATTGTACTAAATACAGTCATGCCAATACAGCTCCTTTAAGTCAAAATTGAATTGAATCGAATTGAAGGTGATCGTTTGTAAAATGGCAGTGTGTCACACATCACGGCTTAAGTGCTCCAGGAGGCATTACACTTTCAAAGAAAATAACCAGTTCTGCCTGTCCTCTTGTGGAAAAAAAAATAGAAGAAAGAAAGAAGTTGGCAATTAGCCCTGGTAAATCACTTCCTTTGTGTGTGTTTCAGGGTGGAAGAGAGCTTTAAGACGTTGTTCTGGTCCATTTTTGGCTTGTCGGAGGTGATCTCAGTGGTTCTGAAGTACGACCATAAGTTCATTGAGAACATCGGCTATGTGCTATACGGCGTGTATAATGTGACCATGGTGGTGGTCCTGCTCAACATGCTCATAGCCATGATAAACAGCTCCTACCAGGAAATAGAGGTGAGAATGAACTTGGCAGTTACCTAATATCATCTTTAATATCATATTAAAGGTTCTGTGTTTGTGCAGTGAGCATATTGCTGACTGCCTTGAGAGCAAGCCAATTTGTTTTTCATCTTTGGCTTTGCATGGTCAGAAATGAGCGTGTATGTGCTAAACTGAGTGGCGCGACAATCTGTCACTAACATTACAGCCTCTCAATTAGTGCAATCACATAACCAGAACAGTATTTATCAGTATTTACATGAAGAAGGAAAAAAGGAAACAAATAAATAAATAAGTCATGTCCAAATTCTTACAACTTGATTCTTACATGTATATCTTGGGGTAACACTATAACTGTCGACCCTGCTTTAAAATATATTAAAGAGTCTGCTTACTAAACACAAATCACTGATTTATTTTACCTGCAATTATTACCTGTACAAATAAAATGCAAAATCTCTGTTAAACCTTCAAACGTGAATCAGCCGCTTGATTCATCAAATGTATTACAAAACTAATGACAACACCAGACTCAACAAATTGTTATTGTCATCCTAGAGGTGAAAACTTCCATCGGTTACCTCTAACATGCTCATGTATAATCTTGAAGTAAAACAGAATCAATTCAGTTTTATCCAGATTTAGATTTAGATCTATGGTCATAAGAGTCCTGGGATGAGTTCTTTATGATTACAGCAGCAGTTAGGAGGTATAGATCTACAGCATCCAGGTAAGATTATCTACTGAAGCAAAAAGGTGGGTCTAAATGCCAATTCATACCAGATACAAGTATTTCAATCCACATCAGCCATGTCATAAGCACGTCAAACTCACTATTTTGGCTGACCCTGCGCTCTGACCCCAGCTTCCTGACATGCTGGGGTATGTGAAGAAAAGAATTTCACTGTGCACATGTATATGTGACCAATAAAGACTAATTTCACTATTTTTCCACTCATGTGCATGAGTGAGGTATAAACTTTATAGAAACCTGTTGAAATCACAAAACCACACTTTCTATTCAAAGGTGCAATAGTCTTTTTTTATTTTTTTATTTCTTACTTCAACAAATAACTTGGAAAGTTTGTAGAATATGATATTAGATACACAGGTAGATGTTGACCTGTTATGCATGCTCAGTGCCATTGGTTACATATGGTTTTCTCCTGTTACACTTAATACCACTCAGGCATGTTTGCCTAACACAACCAGAGTCATAAAGACCTTCCCAGTGACTAAGGCTGTAACAAACCCCACTGGCACTGTTAGTTTTTCATATGGCATAGGTCAGCTACAGGGTCATCAGCCAGGTACCGCGGCCCAACAACGTTCTGCTCCTTTAACCCCGGAACATCTCCTGGTGGCGGAGAAGTGGCAGGGAACATCTTCCTGCCACCCCCTGCGACTAGACCTCGAGTTAGGTGTTACTACCCCAACACTTCTCCTTTTTCCTCACCCAGAGCCAAAAGCTGCTCTTCTCTCCTCTTCAACCAGGTCTTTCAGGGCCTTTTACTGGTTTTCTCCAGTTACTCCCATATCCCTCAGGAGGCGAACAGTTGATGTTCCAAAAAAGCCACACCATCCTACTTGTACCGGGTAGATGATGGTTCTCCAGCCATCCTCCTTACACTCAATGACAAGATCTGAGTATTTCAGCCTCTTCTTCTCAAAGGCAGCTTCTACTCCTTCCTCCCATGGGACAAAATAAATGATGCAATAAATAATTCATTAAACTATGGCCTGAGCACAAGTGCCTGAGAAAAAAACGTGAAAAACTGCCTTTCGGTCTTGAACTTGTTTGTTTGTTTATAGGCCTCCATCTTAGTCATTTTGTAGACACTTCCATATGCCTTTTCAAACCCCCTCTTCATGACAGTATGGCAAAAAAAAAAAAAAAAAGTTTAAGTAGCTATGTACTATGGTGGAGTTTGCAGAAGATTTCCTTGTTCAATGTTGGCTACAAACTGAGGGACATTAATACAGGAAGCTCAGGAGGTACTTGTGAATGCAGTTAGTAAACAGGATCGTTCGATAGGTTTGGCTGAGAAGGGGCGTTGTTGTTAGCAGGGGATTGTGGTAGTCCTCAAAAGAGACTTATTCCTTTAATGATAAAACTTTAAGCAGTTAAGTTTCTTAAGCAGTTATCTTTCTCAAAGCAAAAAAACAGAAGAGCCAGAAATGTAAATTCACCTACTCATACCAGTTAAATGAATGCTAGAATTGACAGAACATATTAAAATCAAACCATGCTTTTGTTCTTCCTCCTGCCAGTACCTCATACAGTATAGGAGCACAGCTGAGATAGATCCGATGTTTATTGACTGAGATCTTGACAATTACAGGATGCATCCGGTGTGAGCTCAGGGTGGGCAATAAGCTGTTTTTAGGGAGTGCAAATCATTAGTGTATCCACATGAGATCTTTAACTACAGGAAGTGAGTCACACATGCAGAAAGATGAAGCAGCAAGAGAAAGAGAGTGTGAGTAAAGGACCAGGAATACATATAATTAGGCAGTTCCTGAAAATTAGCCACATATGCATACATTAGGAATGCACCGATACCGATACCAGTACTCGGGTGTCGGCCCGATACTGTGCTCATGCACTCGTAAAACTACCTCGATACAACCACACCGATACTACTTTATGACAACGTGACATAGCCTAACCTCTCATCAGTTGAGCAGGTAGGCGGAAGAGGAGCAATGTCAGCAATTTAGAGATATTTTAAGATAAGTGATGATGATAAAAGTAGAGCAGACTGCAAACTATGCTCTGCTAAACTGTCAAGAGGAGGGGTAAAAAATAGTTAATTTAACACAAGCAATTTGATTAAACATCTAAAAAACAAAACATAATGCAGAGTTCAAAGAGTTTGCTAATGCCAGCAGCGGGAAACAGCAACAACCAACTTTGCAGCAAATGCTGGAGAAGTGAGAGAAAATGTCCAGAGACAACCCACGGGCAGTAAATATAACAGAAGCTCTTACCCAGTTCATTGCTCTTGATGACCAGCTGTTGTCAGTTGTAGATAATACAGATTTCATCGTCTTCTTCATGTATTTGAGCCAAAGTATGAGATTCCCAGCCATCACCACATTACAGATACCGCATTACCAAAGCTGTATGACTTCACATCAGGAACCTTTTGCAGGACATTTCGGACTTCAGCTTCACTACTGATATTTGGACTAGCAGTGTCAGCCCAATGTCTCTTATAAGTTTAACAGCACATTGATGACGATTTCACTCCCCAGAGAGTCGTTTTACAAGCAACGCAGTTTAGGGGTTCGCACACTGGCCAAGCCATAGCAGGTGCGTTTGATGACATGCTTCAGACGTGGGGCATTCCGAAAAGTGTGAAGTACTCATATCGGTACTTGATATCGGCAAGTACCCAAATGTAAGTACTTGTACTTGTACTTGGTCTGAAAAAAAGTGGTATCAGTGCATCCCTAGCATACATCATTATGAAAATGTCCCTCTCAGATTTTAGGAATGGAAATATGAAGAGTTGATCTGTATTCATTGTAACCTTCTAATTTATTATTTTTTTTTTTTACAATTGCGCCACTTTTCGTCAGATTGCTGACTGCAGCAATGGTCAGCAAAATACCAGAAAGTGCCAATATCACTAGTTGTAATCATGAAAAAGGAGCCTTTAATATGACTTTGTATTTGTATTCATTAAATAAATTTAAAACATATTATTAATGATATGAACCACATAGCCAGAACACATAGCATCAATTACTCACAGAGGCAATATCAAGAATTTATTGATAACTGATGTTGCATTAAATGTGTTTATATTTGTCACAGCTTTAGGCTTTACATACGCTATTAGTTATTGCTCACAGATGGTAGATTTTCCAGCAATTTCTCTCTCTCTCTCTCTCTCTCTCTCTCTCTCACTCTCTCTCTCTCTCTTTCTCTCTCTCTCTTTCTCTCCCTGTAGGAGGATGCTGATGTTGAGTGGAAGTTTGCTCGTGCTAAGCTATGGTTGTCATATTTCGATGAAGGCCGCACACTACCCGCTCCCTTTAACCTGGTGCCCAGTCCAAAGTCCTTCTACTATCTGGCCTTGCGGATCAAAGCATGTCTCGTACACCTCTGTAAGGCCAAAGGTCATCGGCATGACAATGAACTAGAGATGGGCATGCTCAACTCAAGACCAAAGGTTTGAGTAATTAAAAAAAAAACCTGACCAGTTCTTCCCATAATTGAAAAGATACAAATTCTGAGGATATCTGTGGATATAGAATACTGTGTAGAGTGTCACAAAATTTAAACCGAATTAGATATTAGATTGGAACCAGTAGGGCATTTTAAGTTCTCGGAGAAAGCTTAAGTATTTAAAGAAAAAAATTAATGTCTTTCATTATTAGTTTTTTTTTTTGTTTGTTTGTTTCATAGAATTGTCATACTTTCTGTGTTTCATCTCTGCAAGAATTGTTTCAATTGTTTCAGTTCAATTTCAGTGCCGTGTTTTGTTTACAATTTTTAAGCAAAGATAAGAATTATACAAACTGATTTGTGTTGTTTTAGCAGATACACTCTTAGAAAAAAGGTTCCTCAGGGGTTCCTTGGATAGCTAAGAATAAGCGGTTCTACATGGAATCGTTTCTGATGGGGAAACATTATGCTGTATGGTTCTATATAGAAGTTGTACAGTGAACCCTGTTTTTTGTTAAGATTTGTTGTTTTGTGGACATAGCCCTTACAAATAAATGGAAGATCTGGATTCCTGGATTCCTGGATTCAGGACTTCCTCTCGGATTCTAATTGGTGGTAGATCGTTGCTATTCTTGCTCTTGAAGTTACTGAACACCCTCAAACTACACAGTGGCCAAAAATGCTCCTCATCTATCAAATTGCGAGGGGATCTCCTGTGCACAGCCCTCTTCAAGTCATTCCACAGATTTTTTGACCCGTCTCTACCTCTCTGTTGTGACAGTTTGGTGCAAAAAAAAGCATATCACCAAAAGAATACCATACCCACAGCGAAGCATGGTGGTGTCAGCATCATGCTTTAGGGCTGCTTTTCTTCAGCCAGAATTGGGGCATTTATTAAAGTTGAGGGAATCATGAATAGCTACATATTCCAGTCAATTTTATTGCAAAACCTTCAGGTGTTTGCAAGTAAGCGAAGATGAAAAGGAATTTCACTTTTCAGCATGACAAAGACCCAAAGCATACATCCAAATAAACAAAGGAATGGCTTAACTAAAAGAAGATCAATGTTTTTGAATGACCAAGCCAGAGCCCAGACCTGAATCCAACTACAAGTCTGTGGGGTGACTGGAGGCTGTGCACAGGAGCTGCCCTTACAATATGACAGATCTACAACCCCAATAACAAAAAAGTTGGGATGCTGTGTAAAATGTAAAGAAATGTAAATAAAAACAGAATGCAGTGATTTGCAAATCTCATAAACCCATATGTTATTCACAATAGAACATAGAAAACATATCAAATGTTTAAACTGAGTAAATGTACCATTTTAAGAAAAAAAAAAAAGGTCATTTTGAATTTGATGACCGCAGCACATAAAAGTTGGGATGGGGGCAACAAAAGGCTGGAAAAGTAAGTGTTACTAAAAAGAAACAGCTGGAGGTTCATTGGCAACAGGTCAGTAACATGATTGGGTATAAAAAGAGTATTTTAGAACATTTCCAAAAGATGGGAAATATAGGAATGATTGAAAATAACCTGTCAACCAAATCTACAGCAAAATCTCATTTATCTCAGCCTGCAACAAAACTAACAAATACAGAATTATGGCAGCTGATGCCTATTGGAATAAGCCTGTATACATGTTTGTGTTTCACTTTGTATAAAAGGTTTATTCAGGCGTCATGTAGTCCTATGAACACCACCCTTAGCACAGACTGTAAGATGTAAGCCTAGTTCTATTGAACAGGTGTGAGACAAGTTTTTATTTATTTTTAAGGCATGTTTTTCTTGTTGAACATTTTGTTTCTTGCTCTCTCTTCAGCTGGATCGATACCGAGCTCACTCAAGAATCAGAGAGGAGAACACAGTGAAGAAACCCATCAAAAACCCAACACGCTACCAGGTAGAGAGAGAAAGTCAGACAGACTGACAGTCAGACATGAAGATAGAGAGGGCCAGACAGAGAGAAAGAGATAGAGATAAAAGGAAGGAGTGGGACAGACAGATGTAAAGTCTGAGAGACAGAGAGAAAGACAGAAAGCGACAGACATGTATAAAATCTAACAGACAAAAAGAAAGGCAGAGAGAGAAAGACAGACAGACAGACAAAGAGACAGGGAAAAGGAGAGAGAGGAAGAGACAGGCAAAGTCTAACAGACAGAGAGAGGGACAGACAAACAAACAGAGAAAAGGAGGCAAAAACAGACATACAGACAAAAGGAGAGAGAAAGAGAGGCAAAGTCTGAGAGAGAGAGGAAGATGAAGAGGGAGACAAAGAAAGAAAAGGAGGAAGAGACAAAGTTTGACAGACAGAGAGAAAGACAAAGAGAGACAGAGAAAAAGAGGCAGATGGAGAAACAGAAAAGTCTGACAGACAAAGGGAAAGACTGGCAAACAAAGGAAAGTAAGGAGAGTGAGAGAGACAAACAAACAGAGAAAAGGAGAGTGATACAGTATAAAGAGAAAGACAGATAGAGAGAGAGAGAGATGTATACAGAGGGGGAAATGAACAGGACCAGACACACAGATAGATATAAAGGATGTACAGGATATACAGCATATACCTGAAATTCTTTACAGAAGAAAAACGTCTGCAGTAGCATTTTTGCCAGAAAGTAACATCATTACTTAAAATAGTTTATTCTTAGAAAGTCCTCATTTGATGAAAACAAGCTGCTGGCATTATTAAAGTCCTCAGGCTGCAGTTGGACAGTAGTGGTGTTGGTAAATGATGAGACTCCTATAGTTGATATATTCTCATGTTATAGCGTGGGAATGATATTAAATATTAGATAGTGACAGTCTCATACAGTATACACAGTGGATATGTCAAGAATAAAACCCAACGTGGGAGAGTGATGTTATAGGAAAATAATCCATGCTGGGGATGGTATAATACACCCAACATGAAGCAGAATTACTGTTACTGCCGCAAAGCTGATTATCTTCCAACAACATCAGGTCCTGGTGTGTTATCTTCCTCTTAAACCACAGCGATTCGTCAACAATCACAAACTCCTCTGTCCTGAAGACTTTCCATTTGTGGAAAACTTACTGACTGTTACAAAGCACTGACACTCAAGACTCCTTCCATAAAGGTTAAATAAATGTGAAGTGTTTGCAGAACAAGTTCCTGTGAATGAGCTGTTACTATAGAAACGATAAACCCCTGAATTATATTACATCCGGAACTACTGTCATTGTGGTATAAGAAACTATAAGCATGTGATGTAGTATGAGAGAATATAAGATGTCCTTTCAGTGTTAAATGTTTTTTTTCAGGTTCAGTCGTTCCTAAACAGAGGAGCCACAACAGATATAAAATAGTATTTTATAGGGAGCTGAAGGACAGTAAGCAGAAAGCAATGTTACATTGGAAATGTGTGGGTGTGTGTGTGTGTGTGTGTGAGAGAGAGAGAGAGAGAGAGAGAGAGAGAGAGAGAGAGAGTATATGCTGAGAGGAGATAAAAATATATTTCACTGTTATCCTGTATTGAGACAACTGACAATAGAAAGACACAGGAATAGGATTTCCAGAACACTCACCAGTCTCTCTCTCTCTCTCTCTCTCTCTCTCTCTCTCTCTCTCTCTCAGAAGATTATGAAGCGCCTTATAAAGAGGTATGTTCTAAAGGCGCAGGTCGACAGGGAGAACGATGAAGTTAATGAAGGTAAAAATCTTGTTTATTAGCACGTCAGTTGTGTTTGTAGCCACGTTATAACATGCATACACAACAAACTGCTCAGATTATATCTCTGTCCAAACAAACAGCCACAAATACAATACACACAAATTATTGATGATGTGAAGAGACACATCAGGTGCTATCACAGCTAACAGAGAACGTTATTAGAATGTTCAGTGAGTATTGAGCAGGTCGTAAGCAGGTTGGAGTGCACCGTTCCTAAACGAACCAAATCTGTAATGCTCTAATAACATCGTGAAGCAGAAGAATTACTCAGAAGATTAGTTCGTTTTGGAATAATACAGCAAACGGAGAACATTATTAAGGTACGTTCACACATACAGCGACTCGCAGCAACAAAGCGACCAGAGACCATTCATTTTCAATGAGAGCTGCCGATTTCTGAACACACGAGCGACAGCGACCATTGGCAACTGGTGTTTCCAGAGACGCTACAAAGTTGGGAAAAGTTTACTTTATGGAAATTTGGAGCAACTTAGTGCAACAATTATCAATGGGAGTGAAGACAGTAGAGCGCAGGTGATCCGTGATCCGCCACGCTGCCTGCAAGACCGACTTGTTTCATAGAATATGATGCATATATACACAGGTGAATCTTATATACGAACGCTCTCCCTGCAGAACGTTGCATTTTAGAGTGCATTGTAAAGTGAAATGCTACTTTGTGGTTTGTGCCACAAATTGATGAATGTTACTATGGCAACGAGTAGTTTGAACGCCTGCTGGCAATTTTAATAGTACTGCGACTGCAGATTTGCAGCGATAAAATCTCTGTATGTGCGAACGTACCTTTAGAGAGTGTTGAACAGGTTGTAAGAAGGTTAGACGATAACGTTCCAAAAGTTATGTTAATGTTACTTCCAACGAATGTTAGTTCTTCTGTAATGATGTATTGAATCACAAGGTTTTTACAGTAATGTTCCAAAAGGAGCTAATGCGAATTGTTCTACGTGCACGTGCTGTAATAATGAAATGCTTCACAATGCTGTTAGAGCATTATTGAAATGTTAGCGTGACATTCTTATAAGTAAAAATGTTGCAGCGACGTTGTAGGAATATCTGCAAACTTATAAAATAGTTCTTAAAAGATCCAGAGAATGAGACACAATAAATATTCCTGTAGCTGTAGCATTCCGGAAAAAAAGTCTGCTAACCGAATATTGTTGTTTTTTGCATGCACAGAATAAATTTTGCACAGACAAAATCACATAATTGGAGCTAAAAAGAAAACAAGAAGAAAACAATTTTTTCATATAGAATAGCATTAATCTTGTAAATAGCATCGATTATGTAAATCAAACATTGATCTTGTGCTTGGTTGGGACATCAAGTATATTTGTATACTTACGGAAATCTCATCCAAATGAGTGTCTTTTAAAGACAAAGCTCTACTGTCCACAAAGTGAAGGATATGGTAGTCAGTTGTTTTTAGTGCAATAAATAAATACTACTTCTTGATTTATGTGCACAGAATAAAGTTTTTTCTTTACTTTGTCATAGATGACACTTTTTTTTTTTTACTTATTTTTTAATCCTTCTTGTCTGCAAACTAAAGCATCCTGCTGAATAGAATTCATTGTGTACACTGAATTGGCCATGTTACACAGAAAGGTGAAAGACTTTGTGCGTGCGTGCGTGCATGTGTGAGCGCACATGAGGATTTATTTGTTATGTACCATTGTACACACACACAATATGCAGGCTCTTTGTACGTTTGCACTTTATTTGCTTGAGTGCATGTTTGAGTGTAATTGTGTGTGTGAACGTAATGTGTTTTTTGGTCTGTGTGTGTGTGTGTGTGTGTGCGTGTGTGTGTGTATTGTAGGTGAGCTGAAGGAGATAAAGCAGGATATCTCCAGCCTGCGCTACGAGCTTCTGGAAGAGAAATCTCAGGCCACTGGAGAACTGGCCGACCTCATTCAACAACTCGGCGACAAATTCGGCAAGAACGACAAAAAACAGCCCTGAGGGAGGGAGCGAGGGAGGGAGTGAGGGAGGGGGGAGGAAGAGAGAAAGAGAGAGAGAGAGAGAGAGAGAAAGAGAGAGTGTATAAGAGAGCAGGGGAAGAGAGTACAATTCAAGCCATTCTTGATTGACACAATCCTGAAATGCTTTGTAATTGGCTCAAACAAGATCTTTTGCTTCATTTCTCAAGAAAAAGATGAGCAATCACCAACGAATGACAGCTGCACTTGAGAAAATCATGATATGAAGAGAAATGTGTAATTCAGGTCCTAAAAACAGCCATTGTCTCTACTTTGTGCTCTGCTTTTTAAAGAAATGGACAAATTACAGTCACTGGAGGGTTTTTTTATTTTTTATTTTATTTTTTATTTTATTTTTTGGGGGGGGCACAGGATGATTAATGGTGAAGCCTGCATCTTGTATCTGAATGATGAGTAATCACAGTATGGTAAACACAGCCTGTTCATCTCATCCCTTTATTTAGGTTTCACTCATGATTTGCATTAATAATTAATGGTTTTGCTGAATTGTGGTTGAATGGATTTATACCACAGCGCTGTTGAGTTCTCGATTCGGATTGGTCAGGAGGTGTTCATTCGCTTTCTGTAACAGCAGCTCTGACAGGACTGAAGGCTATAATTCAAGTCACAGGTTTATATTAATGTGCTTTCTCCAATATATTAGTGTTTCTATAGTAACAGCACTACATGGAGACCGCCCCACATACGTAACTTAATAGTAAACAGTTGAACATTTATGGAAGGAGTCTCCAGTGTCAGGGTTTTGTAACAGTTTTCTGCCATTTTTGTAGGTTTTCTGCCATGAGAACATCTTCACGACTTTGCGCTTTCTGTTTTATTTGGTAGCACGACAAGCTGCGTTTTTGATGTTGTTGACTTAAAGAACAAACATTAAAATGTAACTAAAACGGTTAAAATGTTAATGTTCACTGCAAAAACAAATGACATCTTAATGAGTGATAATATCTTGAATAAAGTCAAATTGATCTAGAATCTCCTGTAATAAGATTGCAATAAACAAAATATATGATTATTAACCTACTTCTAGACATTTCTACTCATTTCAAACATGAAAGGCATTTTCCTTGGTTGATTATTTTTCTCATTTTAAGCATATATTTCTAGAAAGGAGCAAAATTATCTGCCAATATTGTAGAATAAGACAGACTAAAGCTTGAACTGTGTAACAGCATCTAAAAACAGGCTAAATAACCTTATATTTGATTTATAATAAACTCATAATAAGAAATGCTAATTAAATTTTCCCATATTCAAGATATCATGATATTTTCACTTGCTATGATACTTTTTGCAGTGATTCATTAATAAAAGTGCTGTGGTATAAAAGGAATAAAACAATTCAGGACATGCTGGGTTTTTTTTTTTTTTAAATAACACTAACTCTGCTTTGACTTGGATCTCATCACACACCCCAGCATTGATTATCTTCCTATAACAGCATGTCCAGTCTTGTCACAGTCAGCCTACATCTCAGGTAATGAGGCTATTATGCTTTATGTAATAAGATTCAAATGTTTTAATGAGGTATTTTAATGAGGATGAAGGCTGGGTTATTAGTGTTGGGAAAAATGTGACCATGTTTTCAGGATTTTGCTCAAATAATTGGGAAGAGCTGTGTGAGCTGGAGGAGAGTGTGTGACAGGTGAAAGGATTATCCCTGATTCAGGGTTACAGGGCCAATAGAGGACAACATGATGTGAAGGAGAATGAGAGCTGCTGATCCCCTTTCCTCAGCTCTGTACATATCCTGTATTTATCTTTCCTCTCCTCTCTCTTCGCTCATCTGCGCTTGTCTTCTCTTCTCTCTGGACACACTAATCCCTTGTAGATAGAGTACACTAATAAAATCTGCTATGTGCTTTTTCTTGATACAGTTTAAGCCTGAATGAAGGATATAAAGAATGTTTAATTACCATTAGGACTGTAGTATAGTGATGGACTTGGTTTTAAATTTTTAGACACAAATTCTATATCAGTCTGAATCTGATACATGTATACTTCCAAATATTTTCATTGATCTGAATTATTATTCAGTTCAATTTCAGAATCTGGATCAACTGTTTACATGTATCCTAAATTTTGCAACCTGATGAAATTCTTCATTTACATACCCATTATGAGTAATCCAAATGATATTGTGCACTCTTTTGGAGACCATAGCGAGATTGAATTACTGGTCAAGAAAGAAAAGGTCCTGCAGTTAGAGATTTAGCCATGACTCAGCGTTTTCTAAAGTTTGAGAATTAATTCTCATTTTAACAGCTTCAGATACATGTTTCAACTTTCATAAAATAAATTGTGGACACTACATCAAGTTCTATATAGCACAAAGTTTTATACATTACAAATTTATTGACTTTGTCATTCATTTTCTAGCAAGCTAGTTACAGTAAGTCAAGAGTAAATGATAAAAATAAAAAAAAACCCCACAAAACTAGCTCCATACCAATACCATCACCTCTTTCTTTCCTTTTTTTTTGTTACAAAATAAATTGACAGCCAAGTTGGAAATAATAATCTAAAATGTAAAATTAACTACATTCATTTAGGTCAGCACAGTTTTATTTCATTATTTTATTTTATTTTCAAATTTCACAGATAATCGTCAACACAAAAACATTAATCAAAAGAAATTCAAACAAAATATGATTTGGCTTGTGAAATATTGCTGACATTCTGGGCCAGTATGGTTTTTGCTAGTTAATACCAGGAGTCGAGATTATTAGACTAACTGTAGCTACATAATGTGATGCTTAATGAGTAGCTTTATTTTTATTATATACACGTGCTTGAATTGTAGAGCAATATAACATGTGTTATATTGTGTTCGCAAGATAACAGCACTTGTAGTAGTAGCACTACATTTCAAACTGTTGGCCATTTTGATTTTATCCTCTGTTTCTGGCTCCAGTCCATTCCAATTAAGATAAGCTGAAGTTCCTAAACCCTTTTCACTTCTATGCAGTAGCATAGCCAAGAACATTTACAATGGGGTGCACAGGTTTTAACAAAAAAAGAAGAAAGAAAGAAAGAAATGCACAGTAAAATAATTCACTTGTTTTTGTCTAATTGATTTGGATACAAAACAATTAACCTAACATTAACTAATATTAAGTATTAAGTTTATATCCTCTAGCAACTTAACAAAATATTTTCCACACATCCCCAATATACAAATACATTCTTATTTAATATTTTTCTCTGTAGTGCACCCCTTTCTTTATTTTGACTTGAGATAGTAAGGGATACATTTGGAGAAAATATAACTCTGGAAAAGCTCATATAAATCTAGTCAATGTACAATATGTGCCCAAAAAGGCACTATATTTTGTGACACAGTAATAGTAGTTGTAATATCTTGATTCGGTAGAATTAGCCAGGCTAAATAATGACTAGCATGCCTCCTGAGCACTGCGATGTTCACTTTTAGCAACCAGCTCTAGCCCTCTAGCCAAAACATTGGTATGCTAGGTAACAAGCTAATTCTGATGCTAAATTAGAGCTAGCAACATTTCACAATTGTACTGCATTTATTTTAACGCGGATTAACTGATTGATTCATTGATTGAGTATTGGGTTTAATCAGGAATTAACTGCTTTCCCGTTCAACCACATCGGCATTGCCTGTTAATGAAGTTAAAGTAGAGAGATTATTTAAACTAGATGCCAGTTCATTGAGTTAAAATGGGATTATTTAAGCCAGATGCACTGTCAGAAGAAAGGGTACTAAACTTTTTATCGTTGTTGTTGCCAGTTGTAGTACCTTCACATTTTGTGTCTTTAGTGTGTATCTTTTACCTAGAAAGGTGCTTGTAGTTTTCATTTAAAGCTTTATTCTATTTAAAACTAATGATGGTCTATTCATGCACCTTAAAACATTTTAAGGTGCAATCTGTTCGAGTTTCCATGTAAAAGAGACAGTTGAGGTCATAAGTTTACATACGTCTGGTAGAATCTGCAAAATGTTAATAATTTAAAGCAAAAATTATTTTGTCTTCTGGGAAACATGTAAATATTTTATGTAGCTTCTGCAAGGCAGTATTGAATGAAAAAAAAAAAAAAGATATTTAAACAAAATAATAACAATTTACACTGCTCATCCTTTTCAAAAGTTTACATCCCCCTGGCTCTTAATGTATCGTGTTGCCTTCTTGAGGATCAGTGAATGTTTGCACCTTTTGTGTACGAGTCCCTCAGTCGTCCTCAGTGTGAAAAGATGGATCTCAATATCATATAGCGACTGTTGGAAAGGGGTCAAATATGCAGAAGATGCTGGAAAAGCAAATAATGTGAAGGACCTGGAGGATTTTTCTGAACTGAACTGGTTAATTTTTGTAAATTCAGTTAGTACTGTGTCTTGTGAACTATATGTAAACATCTGTTATGTGAAATAGCTTATTCAGGGCAGAATTAAATAAAATACTAAATGCAATTTTTATGATCCCTAATTTTATTTTATTTTTCATTACATTTTTTTTCATTTTCCCTTTTTTTTTTATTTATTATTACATTTTGCAGATTCTGCAAGGCATATGTAAACTTATAACCGCAGCTGTACATAATAAAATACAAAAGATGTTCTCCTGAGGGTACCACCCCAGCAACAAGGAACAGTACAGCAAAGTGCTATATATTCTGAGAGTGTGTGATTCTAATATAATATACTAATATTATGTACTTAATATAATGCCATTTCATAGCATCGACTGATAAATTAAATAAATAAGAGCAGAAATAAACACAAAAAATGTGAATACACTATGTGAAAGGATAATCGGTACAATAAGCTATTAACGTTCCAATAATGGAAAATAAATAGAAATCATGGTAATTTAGTAGCATCATCATTATAAATGTACATTTACCCCATAGTGTCCTATCATAAGTCTGATGACGACAAAGCTAAATGCTAAATTACATAATGTGAATAATATGCAGGTCGCTGATATTCTGCATTGTTTTTATTTGAATTATAATGAATTCAAACTAGGCTATCCTGACCAAAATTATTTATATAATTGCAAACCAGCATAGTTGCAGTAAATTTATAACTCAAACCGCATCCTGGGGAAAAAAAACACAGGACTGATTGTCAAGCTGTAAGCCAGTTGTTGATAATGGAGCAAAATAAATTAATTGTTTAAGATGGTCAGTAGAGAAAACATTTTTACTTTTTAAAACCATTTTAAAACTTTTTAAACAACTTAATAAATAAAACTGGCTTTGTAGCTCATACGGTCTGAATAGATACCCATCTGTGAGAGTTGAAATGTCTATGAAGATTTTTTATTTTTTTTAGTTTTTTTATGTTCCCAGGAAATTGTTCAAATCTAAGATTTACTCGACACTGTGAACAGTTGATTTCTTTTTCCAATTCAGGGGCCAGTAACTTCACTTTATGGAAAGTGAGTAAGTGGCAAACTTTCCAGTGGCCTCGACCCAGGGCGTCATATCTGACTCTTTTACATGGATTCTGTCATGTGATTTACATGTAACGTAAAATTACTTTTAAAAAATTCCAGAATAATTGCGGTCTAATCATGAAAGTTCTGTGAGCTTCAAGCAGAATCAGACCACGGGAGAGGTGAGAGAAAAGAGACATAGAGCAGTAGAAACAGGAGGCATGCTGGGACATCGTATTGCGAATAATTTGTTCACGTTTGGCAACATGATTTAAAAATAAATGCGAGAGAAAAGAGAAAACCACTGTGACATTTCTAGGGTTGTGTAGCTTTTAGAAAAGAAATGTCTTAAGCCGTGTGCACACACTGTGATTTTTAATAGTCCTTTGTGTCTGTTGCTTGTCAGACTGTATGAACACGTTCCCCACTGTAAGCCACGTCACACTGTAAGATCTCAGTCATTAATGTCCGACTGTACGACAGTGAAGACGTGAAAAACGGGCGCACGCAAGAAGACTCGTACAGAGTAGTAGAAGCCACACAACAGGACTGTGCCTCAAATCTTCCGACACTGCCAGAATTTTATGTGAGGAGAAATTTAATCGCAATGGTCGTTAATCGGCTGTCGGGGAACACGTCAAACTAGCGATCAAAGACTACAGATTTTGGCATAGGATAATAGGAATTTTTTAGGATTCTCAAAATTTGTCTCAGACGACCAAATCGTGGCCAAAACCGTACAACGTGAACCCGGCTTTACTTGAAGACATGTTTTAGTCTTATACTGTATATATCACACAATTCTCCTGAAAGTCATGAACTGTCACTGCACTCCTCCTCTACACTTATCCTTAATGGGCTGTCTAATTAACTCCATACAAAGACTATTTTGACCTTTTAATGCTTATGACACTCTGTAACTTGTGTCATGCTACTTTCATTTCAACCATCGATTTTTTATTTTATTTTAAGTGTATATGAGATGAGTGTATTATGTCATTATTTTACCACTAGAAGTCAAGAGCACAATATTTTAATCTATAATCTGGGATTCTTTTTTTTTTTTTTTTGCATATTTCTGCTGCTCTCATTTTCCATCTCAAATGGAAAAATGTTAACCACAAAGTTAATCTGATATTGCCAAGCTTCACTGATAAAGCTTGCCACCATAATGGGTTAGTAGGCAGTTAAATGTGAGGACATGAATTCATTTAAAAACATTAGAAACCAGACTTGACAAGCATGCCACTTCTGCACAGCTGCAGTACAATTCTCTGCTGATCAGTGTAGCTTTTTATACCATGTAGCAGTCACATGTACACAAACCACCCTCTTACCTTGTTTTTTTCACATTCTGTGAATGCCATCCTCTAGAAATATCTACAAAATACACCACACATACCAAGCAACTTGTCTGACTAGCGAGCTATGTAAAAACCACTCTAATCTGTCAACCCTGCATGCTTTGACGCTGACGTCAATTATTGTGTAATCTGACATGCCCGTATAATTTTGGTCAGGTTAGAGATATATCATTCTTAAAACTACCCTTGGTAAATGCTTATCAAATGATGAGATTTATCTTCAGAGCTGTGTAAACACAAAACTTCAAAAACTTCAAAATCAGGTTTAAACCACTTTCATATGTGGTCCTATGTAACAGAAATGTGTTTTTGAACATCACATTTCAGTGTGCGTGGGCATATCGCTTGGTGTTATCTTTAGCGCACCTACACATCTCCTGGAGCAAACCCAGCATTTATTTGCCTTCTTGCTCTCATCATAAACAGCTCACAGCTGTTGGTCTCCACACTGAAGGCTTGTGCTGCTAATTTGTTCATTTTATCCCCACAGCAATCTGTTTAACAAATATGATGGGTTTGTTGTTATTGTTGGTGTTGCAATATGAATCATACAGTACATGTGACCTTATTGGTTAGGAAATGTCGTTGGTTTCAGAGCAGAAAACCGTTCATATTAAATGATCACTTATAAATATCAGTCAGTGTGAAACATGATGCTGTTAGATTTTCAGTGAAATAATGCTGTGAAAACTCATCAGCCAAATAAAATGAGGTTGAAAATCAAAATGCAGTTGTCACTACACTCATATACTTTCATTAATTCATTAATGGAAAACTGAAAAGAGGCTCCTCCTACTCCCTTATTTAAAAAAAAAAAAAAGTCATATGAACTTCTCGTGAATTTTACACACACAGTTCTTAGACATTTACTGATTGTTTCACACTTTATGGATGCCATTTTATTTATTGTTCACTTGTGATTTTCTTCCACACCATTCATTTAGTTTCACGTGAAGGGCATATGGGTTTGTTTTTCACACATCATCGCATAGTGTTCACATGGCACACTGGCACACGTGCATTTTCAGAACATAACATCAGGAAATGTACCTTCACATATTATTTTTCACATATTATCATGTGGTGGAAAAACGGGATCGAGCTCTGACAAAATATAGTTGGCATATCAGCCATTACACTGCATCACTGCATTGCACACGGAAAATATTTAACAGATTATTTACTTCTTAATTCAGCATTTTTGCATTGTTTAGTATCTTTGGTGTCTTTGGACATTCTGAGATAATCATGTTAGGAATAACACTGACACTTTAAATCGAGTTTCTATGATGTGCTACACTGATTAGAAGCCATGTTACTGAAATTGGTTTATAAATGAAATATCAGCTCTCTCAAGTGTTACATGCCAAGTATCAAGATATCAAGACTAGATATCAATGTGCTTAATAAACAGATCAGTTCTTACAAAGTAAGCTTTTGGAATAGGTTCTAAACTTGTATTATATAGCTGTTTTTCAGCGTGACTATATTAAAATTCCCCGGAGAGCTTTGTGCTCAGGTCTGGTATAACAAAAGTGGCTAAAACATGCACAGAGAATAGCGTTAATCTTGCACATCTGGGGATTGTATTCAGTGTTTCATATCTAAAATGAGAATCTAATATGATTAAGAAATGCTATTACAATTGTTTAAATACGCCTTTCTAAATCTCAACAAATCGGATCTGACTCACTTTACAGCCGAAAAAAAACTTATTGGCTTGTTTACTCTCTGGTTTCCTCTACTGAGGAGAACATAACAGCACTACTCAATGTAATAGGAAAAAAAACACATAACCCATTCTGATTGATTAATATGGTTTGGCAGTAGCATTGCACAGACAATATGAGCACCATCTGACTGCCTTGATGATTCACATTCCCATTTATGAGGCATCTTTAGTGTGAACAAATCTCTGCAATGAAATGACTCACATGCACACATTTTCCAAATCAATAAGGTCACATGCGTGATCCAACCCACCGTATTATATTTGTGAGACAGTTGGTCATTGTAATGTAAAAACGTGAAAAGTATGGAGATTGGGCTGAGTGCGTGTACACACTCAGAGGAGAGACGATTTGACAGTAAACAATTCAAATCCTTGGGCAAGCGAGAGAGATTCGAGTGCACACTTTTTTTTTTTAATAAATCTGTGAGGACAGAAGAAATCTTGCTGACATTGTGCTCTCGACTTTCGGTAGTAAAATTGCGTCATAATGTGTGCGTGTATCTCACACACCAATATGTTCATGTCTAAATCTTTACAAGTTATTGATAAATGATTATTTATGTCACAAAACTGATGTTCGGAAACTGTATTTTTCACTGGTATTGAAATATTGTAATATTTTCAACCCGAAATGAAACAGTAGGAGTAAAGAATTTGTTTGGTTGATTTTAGATTGTAGATAGCATATGTAATTAAATAAATCAAATATTTTAATTGTGATTTTTTTTTTCTTTACATGGAATCTTATCTAGTCTTTGTTATGCCTTTGTGAATCTGTGTGTGTGTGTGTGCTGATGCTTTAATCAGTCCCTCCAGAATTTCAATGCGATCGCAATTTTTCAAAAGATTTTCCACTGATTTGGGCCAAGACGCATTATGTGATGTCATCACAACGTGCATTCAGTTTAAGCCCTCTTCCGTTCACGTGTGTTGAACATGAGTACAGCCAAAAGGTCTCATTTACCCACAAGCATCACTATGAAAGACCATGCAAATCAATTTTGTTCATTGCGATTTTGACAATTTTTCAGCAAAAAAAAAAAAAAAGCACAAAAAATCAGCAGAAAAAATAAAATTAAGCATTTGTGGCCACAACAATCATTAAAAAACTGGAAATCCTATGTGGACTGTTTAATCTATATAAATACCACAGATTGTGGCCGTGCTCTCGCTGCAACTTTATAGACATATACAATTTTCTAGCAGAACCCAGAACTTGGCACAGGAGCACTGATTTCTCTGCTGGCTGTGCTGGTGTTTTTTCTGCTTGGCAAGTTGTGCTGTAGGCGATGTCACTTTACAGAACACTGCTATTATGACCATGTCATATGTCACTTTTTTTGACATAGTCCATTTTATAGACTTCATTGCAAACACCAAATCCATTAGTCTTACTGTAGAATATCTTCAGCAAACACTTGCAACTTGGGCTAGGAATTCTTTAGCCAGACATCTTTAGACATTTTTGACAGGTTATTTTGCCCTCTTGATTGTGCTGTCACTGGCCTGTCAGTAAGGTCATGTCAAATTTAAAGCTCATGGGAGTCTTACTGATGAAGCTGGAGATGAACCAGGCTTAGTGGCTTCTCTCTCCCACACTTTCTGCTAGAGTGAATTTCCTCATGGTGAACAACACTGTGGGGAAATTAAACATGGTTTTATTTTATTTACCTGGCCTATTTGCAATAAAGAGAAAAAAAAAAGCACAGTCTGGTTTTAACGAATAGAAACATTTCCGGTCCTCTTTTCACCACTGTTCCAATTTAGCATGGCATATTGTGCTTTTTTGTTTTGTTGACCAGCTAATGGTGTGTTCTTAATTGTTAGGCAGGATTATAAAAGGAGATGACAAAACACACAAATGGCTCTCTTATTGCCGAGCTAAAAGGCTGAACGTTAACTATTCCATTGCAACAAGCTGTTCTACACTGGTGAATTTTCTAGAAATGTTCTATGTGTCCGCATAAATATGGCCTAAAAATCATCAGATTTTCACACATGTCCTAAAAGTAGATAAAGAGAACCCAATTAAACAAATGAGACAAAAAAATATCATACTTGGTCGTTTATTTATTAAGGGAAATGATCCAATATTACATATCTGTGAGTGGTAAGAGTATGTTAAACTCTAGGATTAGCTATTTAATTTGAAGGTGAAATTTAAGTCAGGTGTTTTTAATCAGTGAGATGACAATCATTTGTGAGTGAGCGCATTGTTTTATTTAAAGAGCAGGGATCTATCAAAGTCTGTTCTTCACAATACATGTTTGTGGAAGTGTATCATGTTTAGAACAACAGAGACTTCTGAGGAGCTCAGAAAAAGATTTGTAGATGCTCATCAGGCTGGAACAGGTTATAAACCATTTCTAAAGAGTTTGGACTCCAGCAATCCACAGTCAGACAGATTGTGTACAAATGGAGGAAATTCAAGACCATCTCTCCACAATCCCACCATCTTCCACTGCTGCATACTGCTCTCAGATTGTGTTATTTCTTAGGCGCACTTATCAGTGTTAAATAAAATGACACTTAAGCAAATTTGCAATTTAGATTTAAAAAAAACAAAAAAAAAAAACTGCACTGTGCAACTATATTGTGTGTAAAGTGTATAGTATAGAGTTCTTTGGTTTCCTTCCCACTCCCACAAACATGGCAGTAGATGGATTGGCTATTCTAAATGATCTGTATGTGTGATTGAGTGTGCATGGTGCAATTGGTACAATTTATTGTAGTGCATGGTGCACTACAATAAATAGGGTCTATTTAAACCTGGGATAGGCTCCCAATCCACTGAAACCCTGGCAAGAGGGGAAAAAAAACCTTAACTGAAGATGAATTAATGAATGTATAGTATAATGTATGTAAGGTATTCACTTTGCTTACATAGCTAATGAACCTGTGTGTACCGTGTTCCAAATTTTACACCACCACACAAAGAAATGACATAAATTAACACCATCACCCTTTGGCTCAATATTTTTATTTCTAATTGATTAAGCAATAGTTCCTTCTAATTCATTTAAAAAAAAAAAACAAAAAAAAAAAAACAGGATATTGCTTAGCAGCCATCCATTAACTGCAAAAAGCCTCAAACCCAAGAATGGAAAATTCATTCCATTTCCACTAGAGCCTAAAAATACAGTGCCCTTCAACCTTTATTTAAATTGCAGAGTACACAGAAGGCTCACTTGTGATATGAAGTCAAGTAGAAAACAAATCAGACAACAACAAACAAAGGCATTGAAATGGGAACACCAAATAATAAACTTGCTAATGCAAAAACACCAAAACAGCAAAGAAGGGACAAATAATAATATCAGTTCAAATGAATTTTTATTGATTTAAATGGACCACTGGACCAAGGGATTAATTCATTCATTTATTCATCTTCAGTAAATGCTTTATTGTTTAAAGCTGGGAGCAGGTCACTTACACACACTGGATGGGACACCAATCTATCACTGAGTGTCAATTTAGAGTAGCCAAGCCATCACAATCATCAAGGAGGTGGAAAGAAACCAGAGAACCCAGAGGAACCCACACAGACACAGGGAGAACGTGTGAAACTCCACACAGACAGTAACCAGAGTTCAAGATCAAAGCCTGGTCTATGAAGCAGTAAAGCACCACCACGGTGATGCACAAGACCAAGTCACAAAAGCCATAACCCAATTAAATAATAAAAACAAAATGAAAGCAATAAAACTATGTCAAACTGTAGCATGGTCTCCCACAACAAGGTGTCCCAATTGCAAATTTTACAATTTTCTTCTTCAGCTTTTGCTCTGCTCTGAAGATTAAGCTTAAGGTTCAAGACGAGGTCAGCATTTGTACCTTTTTCTTATAACTTCATTTGTATGAAATTGAATTAAGCCACACTCTCATTTCTTTGAATTTGTATGAATTACTCCTGAGAACTTTATGGTTCACGGCTGCACAAAAACATAAACCAGATTTTCTGAGATTGGGCCTCAAAGTGGAATGTGGTCACTGGTAGAGTTTGGAAATCCAGCTGTTGGATTGTCGATTCCAGCTGTGCAATACAGCATCAAACAAACAACAACCAGCTAAAGAGAGACACCCAGCTGTAACGTACTGTACTATACATTATAAACATCACTGAAGCATACTGTAACTGTCAGTATACACGTACATCATTGTTTACTGTGTGTCTGTAGACTTCTTTTTGGGAATTATTTAAATATTTTATTGTTTAAAGGAAGAATCCACCCTGACAATATGCATTTCAATATTAATGATCAATATGTGATCTTCAGTTGTACATTGTAAATCATCCAGTTGCTTTTTTTTCCACTTTGGTTAACAGTTTCCTACATCCTACTCCATAATGGCTTCATTTCTATTTCAAAAGAGTGATGCAGCAGGGCTTTAGTACTTTAGTCTGTCCAGCTCTCAAACCTCCTCATCTGTATACTGTGCTGAAACAGATCAAGTGCATTTTCATATTTATTACTTACTATTACTGTTCATCATGTTTGATTATTTATATAACTCTGCTCCAATTTTGCTTTATTGGCATACTGTTTATAAGTTCATAAACAGAAAGTGGAAAGTTTTATCCCTTGCCAAGTCCAACTTCATGGGTAACACTTATTACACTGCAAAATACGTGGACAAAAAAGGGCATGCACCGACAAACCTCATAACCGATGGAGGACAGAAACTGGCCTAAAGACAGAGAGAAAATCAGAGTGAGGATAATGTTACTGTAGAGGATATAAATATCTCGATCTGTTGCTGTGAGAAAGAGGATCATGACACAGAAGTGTTGAGGTCAACTGTCAAATAAAAGAGCAGTTTTGATGGAATAGGGTTCTTATGTAAAGTGTAGGTCTTAAGTAACTCTGTGTGTGTGTGTGTGTGTGTGTGTGTGTGTGTGTGTGTGTGTGTACTCCTCACTACTACCCTCTCATAAACACAGGACCGAGCCTGCACTTCATCAGCTGTAAACTCTTTCTCTTTTCCTTTGTCACTCTATCTAAACCCTTCTCTCTCTTTTTCTATTAAACTCCTTCTGCTCTGCACTTCTCTCTCTTTCTCTGTTTGGCTCATGTCATCTATCTCCCTCTGTGCTCCCTCTTTTTCTCTGCTTGTGACACATACAAGTGCACTCATGAGGACAGTCAGACCTTTTTTATGCTCTTCAACACAGATGCCTGGTGTAGGAAGCAGTAAAGCCCATCTGTCACCTGAAATCACAGATTATGTTGCATAATTAACAACCGAGAGATAAGTATTAGAGTGTTTAGTTGCTTGCTTTTGTGAACAAAATGGACCAGTTATATATTGAAATAGTTATACAGATGGTGGACAAATGAAATGAAGAATCAACATTAAGTGTCTTAGTAAGGTATTGGGATTCTAGAAAAGCTTCAATGCACATTGAAAGTCTCTGGAATTGTACTGGAGTGATGAACACCATTCATCCAAAAGATATTCATTTACATTTATGGCATTTGACAGACGCCCTTATGCAGAGCAACTTACAGAAGTACTATTGAGTCTCTATCAATAAATACATCCTGATACTGGTTCACTAGATCATGGACTTAGAATACCATCAGTCTAAAAAACTCTGTTGGGGAGGTAATATAATAAGAAAAGTACACAGACAACACAATTATTTTTTAATAAAGTGCTAATTTAAGTATTTCAGGAAGACGAAGGTGCCTCAGTTGGTGTTCTGATGATGAGTGCTATCTAAAACATCATTCAGAAATCTCCGATAGGAGTTCAACTGGGTTGAGATCTGATGACTGTGAAAGCCATAGCATATGATTTATATTAGAGATGCACCGATACTAAATTTCTCAGCCGATACGATAAGCGATTATTCAGATTGATATCGGCCGATACCGATAACCGATTATTCACAGTGATATCGGCCGATACCGATAACCGATACCGATAGTTCTGCCTTTTATACCTTCTTTTAAATGAATAATAATTAA